>OY743174.1:41211084-42411084 GCA_963555705.1 Ligustrum vulgare | reverse complement strand
AAGACAATAAAACATGTTGAACTTTTCTATTTAAGCATTTATGACTCGAGTAATTAAGTATGAGGGGTTCTCTGAACTTGATGCCCTAAAGTCGGGGAGTCACCGACCTAAAACTCGCTATAGACATATAGAAAGTAAGTATGAAATGTTCTACACAAAGATAGTAAATGACATGGATATAAAAAGAAAAATTGGTTAAAAAAAGGGAAAAATAATGTTTGGTATAAGCTTGTTGACTAAAACTAAAGAGATGAAGGGTGTAGAATTGAAGACTGCTTTCTTTTAACTTGTTGTGCATGCATATTTCTAATTCTGACTATCTTGTGTGGAAAAAGCAATTAATATATTTAGAAATCACTATAGATAAACCAGGGATATAAGAGAAAAGCAGTAAGTTGTGATCATCTATGAGCGATGCAAGGAAAGTCATTAGATTCATTAGGGTGACCATATGAGATTTGGGCTTGATTGTGTATAACAAGCTAAACAGTGTTAAGTATATCCTTTACATGAGTAGGAGTTTGACTTTGGTTGTCCACACACACTTGAAAATTTGGCATGAGATAACTATAAATTATTTTACTATGTTGTTCAAAAAATCTTGCTGCAGTATGAATTGATTCGGACTATTGAGGCATATGGTAAACATGTTAACATGACAAAAATATTTACTACTTTGCTATTTTAATTCACCAATTGTATTTTACATTGTTCGAGGATGAATACTAATTCTAGTTTGGAGGTTTTTGATAAATGTATTTTATACACTTATTTATATGTCAAAATTAGAATATATCATTGTCGTTTTTGAATAAATGCTATTTAATTTGTGTTTATTTGTTTACATTACAGAAAATATCCCAAAAAGATGAAGAATGAAGCAATTAATGGGGAAAATGCAAAATTCGATAATGATTGGAGCTTAATTGAGCATTTGACGAGTTGATGAATCAACCGAGAAACATGCATGTGCCAAAGAGAGCAAATCACAAATTGGAGGATCTAATTGAAGGAGTTGAGAGCTGAAACGAGCAAATTGAGAAGATTTCAAAGTTTGGGGACTAAATCGCAACATTTGGAAGCTGGGGATTGAAGGTGCAATTAAAAGTCAAGGACTAACTTAAACAACCGAGGAAAGATGGAAATTACGTCAACAGGGTACACCACGAGATCGCTGGGCATAGAACCGCGTGATCGCGCGAAGACTCGAAATAATCACCCGAGAGTTTACACCTTCACCATGCGATCGCGCGACGTTTCACTGCGCAATCGCTCGGTTGTCCAACTAGGCCGAAATCCGGCTTTTTGGGAGCGGATTCAGTAGCTTTTCCTCTTCTTTGACCTAGGTTTTTCCAATACCCATAAATACAACATGAGACACAAATTATAAACCTTTTCCTCTCCAAAGAAAAAGCCACAATTGTGAATTAAACATTAAATTATTGGGGAACCAAGCATCGCAAAGGGGCGTGAATTGAAGAATCGATACTTTGTGCAAGTGTTCCTTTCTTTATATTATTTTCAATGAACGTTTATTTTTGTTGTTTTTTCTCTTTAATTATGATGTGTAACTAAATTCTATGTTGGGATGAATGATGTAAACTTGCTTTATTATTTTAATTCCAATGTTCCATTATTTTAATGATTTATTACATTATTGATTTATTATTATTCTTAATACGTGAATGAACTGGCCACTAATTCATAATTACATGAATTATTTCCATAATCCGAGGGGTTAGTTAATAACTTAGATCAAGGTAATAAATCTGATAATTGGACAAGAGATAGAGATATACTCTTGTTATTATTGCGGTCGTGTGTGAATTCTTGTTATTATGCATCTAGATAAGGAATATTTGAACCCTTTGTAGAGATACATGATTGACTTATTTAGGTAGAATTGATTTAAACTCGAGAGAGAAATTTCAATATACATTAGTGAATTCGATCGGGTACATATTTAGGAAATAAAACTGGAAGTTTAGTTAATTTAATTGGTTAGGAGAAATCGTTAATCTCAACTACTTTACAATCATCTTTTAAAGCAAAGCAATTCTGCTATTTTTAATTTTTTAGTTCAAATTTTTAGTTTTAGTCTAAAATCTCAAATGCATTCGTCCGTTCAAATAGGGATAAGAATTTACATATTTTAGTACTTAATAGCAGACCTTGTAGAAACAATAATCCGAACTCCTAGGTATATTTTATTACTTCTCACGATCCGTACACTTGCGGATGTATCTCGCATCGCAAGATATTAGTGAACAGTGATGCTGGGCTTATAGGAGCAAAGGCAAGCCTTACACCCATTGCCAAAGGCATCAAATTGACTGCAGATTCAGGAAAGTCACTGGAAGAACCAAACAAGTATAGAAGATTGATAGGGAGACTTTTATACTTAAGTTTAACAAGGACAGCATTACTTTTGTTGTCCAACAGCTTAGCCAATTGTTAATTCTCCCTTTCAACCTCACTGGGATGCAGCCGTTCATCTTTTGAAATATCTTACGGGGTGTCCTTCTAAGGGTCTATCTTACGGGGTGTCCTTCTGTGATGCCGACTGGGCATCTTGGTTGGACACTCATAAATCCATTACTGGTTCGTGTATCTACTTAGGGAAAGCGTTGATCTCTTGGAAAACCAAGAAACAAACTACTGTTTCTAGATCTTCCGCAGAGGCTGAGTACATGAGTATTGCTGCAACTATATATGAATTGCAATGGATTTCCTATATTCTTGAAGATTTTCTTATCAACATTCCTTTTCCTATCCCACTATGGTGTGACAACAATGCCGCATTACATATTGTAGCTAATCCGGTGTTCCATGAACGGGCAAAACACTTGGAGATTGATTGTGATTTGGCATGCAACAAGTTCAAGGGATGATTCATCAATCCATAGTTTCTTTCATCTTGAAGTCAGCTTGCTAATCTTTTCACAAAGGCATTGGCTGCACCACAATTTCATTGTCATGTCTCCAAGTTGGGCTTGATCGACTTTCATCAAGTTCCAACTTGAGGGGGGGATGTGAAGATATAATTGTTTGTTATTCTAGGTTATTTCTGTCTTTTATTTCATAGTTAGTTAGTTAGTTAGTTAGCTCATCTGGTCATTTTATGTTTCTGTTCCTCATGCTGTAGTATATATACACTACAGTATCCTTTTCTTTGAAGATTAAGTGGAATAAAAACGTGAAGACTAGTTTCTCTTATAAGTAACCATTGTTCAGATTTCCATTAGAACACACTAGTGTCTCCATTTCTAATACGAAAGCTAAAACTCTTTGAAAACTATCGGATTTAAAACTGACTTGGTTTAACATGTCCCTTTTTTGTTTGCTTTCCATTTCTGTGCAGCCTAGATTAACATCCTTACCGTATTATAGTAGTATAGACTGTATAAAAAAAAAAGCATTGAATGCTAACCTTAAGGGGCCTCCACTGTCCCTGCCCTAGGAATTGGCGAAGGATGTAAATTGTAAGTTATGCCCCCAAGCTGGCAAGGGTCTGGGTACCATTCACTGGATTGACAAAATTCCTTGCAAATTCTAATTTGTGAGGATTCGAACATGCGACCTCTACATTAGGGGTACCAGGGTTTATGACAAAATTCTCAAATGACCTCGAAGCTTTAAGAAGCTATCGTTTTCCATCTTCTTCTTTTTCGTGCTTATTGAGGGGTCTATTTTTTGCCACATTAAGTTGAGATAATGCTTGGAAAGTGTTGCTCTTTGCCTCGTTGATTGCAGAGACTAAAGTTAACTGAATTTTGTGTCCAGAAAATTGTGTCAATTGGCTCTTTAGGCAACTTCCCTGTTTGCAAAGGGGAACAAATGCTATTAAGGCTGTGTCATATATTAATGTCTAAAATTGCATCTGATACATTGATTTCTCTATGTGATGTAAGAAAAGTGATGATCACCCTGCATTCCTTAACAGTTGCTAACCTAGTTAAATAGACTGTCGAGTTCAGGAAAGGTTGTGCACAACCTTTTGAGGCCTTGTCAATCCCTTCCAATGCACTTTTTCTTTAAATTTTTGTTCTATCCTCCAATATTTGTTTTGTCCCAACTTCGTAGCTACTCAAATGCTTGTCTAACTCTAGATACTCTCGTAACGTGTTGTACAAACACTTCACTAGGGTCAGGTGTCCGACACTCCTCGAACATGTATTGGATGCAGACACTCCTCGAACACTATCATGATTATTTTTTCTTTCTTTATCAAAAATATTGTGCATGTATTTTAACTCAAAGTTACTATTAAATAATAAATAAAGTATTCCTATTTAAAATATTTCAACAAGTGAAATTAATAACAAGAATAAAATATAATATGTACTATATTGTAGATACATTTGGCCCAAAACTGCAGCCCATTGCTTATAGCCCAGAAACCGGAACTGAGCCTTCTTGTTTCTTCCAAGTCCTGAGCCCATTTCTCACTTCAACCCGGTACAAAGTCGTGTATTAACAAGTCACGCCTTTACCTTTTCCAACTGAATCTGTTCAAGCCGTTGATCTCTACCACCTGGTGTCATTGAGGCCGTTACATCAATACCCTATATCTAGGGCAAAAGAGAAAGATCTGGAGAGACAGATCATATGCATACTTTTCTGATATTTTCTCTCTCTCTCTCCTCTCGCTTCTTTCTCTGAGGCGATTCATACTGTTTTACGCAAATCTTCTGTTTTGAAGAAATATTTGATCTTTTTTTCATCTTGGTTAGTGGTTTGCGAGTATTGTTGTAGTACGATTTGATTTGCACACTTTGCTGAGGATTTGAGAGTTTTCTACACTGTTTTTATCAATTTTTGAACGATCTGTAAATTTGTGATTCTTGAGATTCTTTGTAAAACTTTACACAAAGTTTTCATCTGAAATTGTTTGTGATTTTGAAATAAAGTTTATGCATTTTTTGTGTATTCTGAGTTCTATATCTCTACAGTGGTATCAGAGCCTTAGGGTTTCTGATACGGGAAAAAAAAATTGGGGGTTTTTTCGTTTTGGTTTCTGGGATCTTTGATCTTCCTTTTGAAACTTCAAAAATTTTGTGAAAAACCCCAGATCTTACGAACTCAGGGTTGATTGTTCTGAAACCTTTGAGTTTTTAAAGGATCTGGATATTTGGCTACGAATCTTGTGGTAACTTGGCATTTTGGTACTTGATCGTGAAAGATCTGAAGTAAGATCTAACTTTGCTTGGAAATTTCAAAAGAAATTTAGAAAATCGCAGCAATCAGGTGATATCTTGAAACTCCTTTAGGGTTTTCTTTAATTTCCTTTATCTTTCTTTCTTTTTCCCTCCGTTGAAGACCTCTTGGACCCTTTTACTCACATTTGTCCAGGATTCCTTTGAGAATCCAGGAATCTGAGGGAGTTCTTGGCCGACCCAAGTAGGGTTGAGGGAAAGAAAGTTACTTTTACTGTTTCTTGCACATAGTTTGATCCACTACTGTATAATTTGTTATCTGCAGTATTAATTTTGTGCCTTGTGTTGTATATTGCACAATTTGAAACCTGTAAAACTCTGTTTTACACTTGATTGCATAATTTGCTTACTTTGTATGGTTCCTGCTCTTAATTGTGAATTCTTTGACTCCCATAATTGCCTTTAACAATAATACTGCTAAGATTGAAGTAGAAATATGGAATGGGAAGGGGGATTTTAGTTTATGGAGACAGAAAATTAAAGTCCTATTACTTAAACTAAAATGTGCTAAAGCCATAGATGAAACCTGGCCTGAAACTATGATCGAGGAAAGAAGAACTAAATTAGATGAAATTTCCTGGAGTACCCTGTTCCTTCACCTATCTGATACAGTGATTAGGAAAGTAGGGGATACCAAAATTGCTGCAGACCTATGGGACAAACTTGAAGAAATTTTTCTTACTGTTTCTTTACCAAACAAATGTTTTTTATGGAAACAATTTTTTAGTTTCAAGTTTGATCCAACTTTAGGTGCTGAAGAAAACATAGACAGGTTTAATAGGATAACCCAGGATCTTCTAAATGCAGGAGAGAAAACCACTGAAGACCAGAAGGTTGTGTGTTTGTTAAATGGCATGGGGGATAAGTATAAGGACATTAGGAATGCTTTAGAGTATGGAGGGCAAAAATTGTCTGTTGAAATAATATATACATCTCTTAAGAATAAGGAATTAAAATCTAAGTCTGAGCACAAAGAGGCCTATAATGTTGAGTCCACATCATATAGGGGCAGAAACTCCTTTAGAGGAAATTTAAGAGCCTGGACCCAAAATAGAAACAATCCTAGACAGGCTAAAGACTATCAAAATAAAAGTTTCATGCCAAACAAACCTAGGGATAAGAAGTATGACAATAGAAAATATTATCAAAACAGGTTTGAAACTAAAAGGTATGATAATAAAATTGATAGAAAACCTGATGAAACTAGAAAATGTTTTTACTGTGGTAAGATAGGTCATTTGGTTGAGAAGTGCTTTAAGAAGTTAAGAGATGATGCTAGAAATAAACCACAGGAACCTGCAGACATTCAAAACAATAGTGGAGTTGTTTATGTTACAACCACTTCTAATATGAAAGATGAATGGATCCTAGACTCAGGTTGTACTTTTCATATGTGCCCTTATAGGGACTTGTTTGATACCTTTTCTACCCATACCTCTTGATCTGTGAAACTAGGGAACGATGTATCCTGTGACATAAAGGGAATTGGTATTGTGACCTTAAAATTTGCTGATAATAACAATTTGATTTTAAACCAAACCAGGTATGTCCCTGAGTTAAGAAGAAATCTCATCTCATTAGGTATTTTAGATGATGAAGGTTATGAAATTAGACTCAGCAGTGGATACATATATATTTTGAAAAACAATTTGTTGTTTTTAAGTACAGTCAAGACCAATGGCACTTATATTTTGTCTGTGAAATATTCTCCTCCTACCTCTCTGACTATTGAAACTGTTGACATTAATCTGTCTGATTTGTGGCATAAAAGATTAGGCCATGTAGGAGAAAAAGGACTTAAAATGTTAGAGAAAAATTGATTTTTTGGAAAAGATGGTTTTCAGAAACTTTAGTTTTTGTGAAGAATGTGTTTTGGGAAAACAACAAACTTCTTCATTTGGTAAAGTTGTTCATAGATCCAAGGTTATTCTTGAATATTTGCATGCAGACCTTTGGGGTCCTGCTCCTGTTAATACAGTTTCTGATTTTAGATATTTCCTGTTGATTGTTGAAGACTATTCCAAAAAGTCTTGGGTTCATTTGTTGAAATCCAAAGACCAAACGGTTGAAAATTTGAAAAACAAAAAGGTTAAAGTAATTAGAACTGACAATGGTTTGGAGTTCTGCAATTTTGAATTTGATGAGTTTTGTAAACACCAAGGCATACTTAGACATAGGACTGTTGCATACAGTCCACAGCAAAACGGGGTTGCTGAAAGGATGAACAAGACCTTGTTAGAAAGAACAAGGTGCATGTTAATCCAATCAAATTTGCCAAAAAAGATTTGGGGGGAAGCAGTTAAGACTGCATGTTTTTTAATCAATTTGTGTCCTTCTAGTGCTGTGAACTACAGCATTCCAGATCAAATCTGGAATGATGCAGTTCCGGATTATTCTGTCTTAAAGGTTTTTGGTTGTTTTGCCTATGCTCATCAGGTTCAGTCCAAACTTGAACCTAGGTCCTTAAAATGTGTTTTTGTTGGATATGGGGAAGGGGTTAAAGGTTACAGACTTTGGGTCAAAGAACAAAGTGGATTCAAAGTTATTTTAAGCAGGTTAGTTATTTTTAATGAAAAGATTTTTTCCTTGCAAGTTTGAAAAGAATGAAAATCCATTTTGTGAAAAGGATTTTTTGATAACTGAAGTAAGCTTTGATGATTCTTACTTTCAGTCTGAGCAGCCCCAACATTTGCATAATAATGTGTCTGCATCACCTGCACCCACACTCTGACTGAACATGATGAACCTGCTTTAGATAATTATCAACTGGCCAGAGACAGGACTAGGAGAGAAATAGACCCCCTATTAGATTTTATGATTTTGAATCCTATTCTGCTTCTGTTTTGTCTACCCGTTTGGATTCTGAACCTTCTTCTTTTGAAGAAGCTATGGGATCAAAAGATAAAAACCTGTGGATTGCAGCCATGCAAGAGGAAATGAATTCCCTAATTAAGAATAAGACCTGGACCTTGGTAGATAGACCTCCTAACAAGAAACTAATTGACTGCAAGTGGATATTTAAAATTAAAGATGGGGATTCTGAAGGGGGTAAACCTAGATATAAGGCTAGGTTAGTTGCTAAAGGGTTTTCACAAAAGGAAGGCATAGACTATACTGAAATATTTTCTCCTGTTGTGAAATATACTTCTATTAGAATTCTGTTTGCTTTAGTTGCTCAAAATGATTTATAACTTGAGCAAATGGATATAAAAACTGCATTTTTGTATGGTATGCTTGATGAAACCATTTATATGTCACAACCAAAAGGTTTTGAACAGAAAAATAAACCTGATCTAGTGTGTTTGCTTCAGAAATCACTTTATGGTCTGAAACAAGCACCTAGACAATGATACAAAAGATTTGATAATTTCATTCAAAGCTTAAAATTTCAGAAAAGTTCATATGACTCCTATTTTTATTTTAAAAATGACTTCTCTGATCCTATGTATCTACTTCTGTATGTGGATGATATGCTCATAGCTGGTAAGAACCTGCAGGCTATTTCTAGTCTTAAACAGAATTTGAAAACTGAATTTGAAATAAAAGACCTAGGACCAGCTAGGAAAATTCTTGGTATTGATGTTTTTAGAAATAAATTTGTAGGGAAAATTTTTCTGAATCAAAAGAGTTACATTGAAAAAGTTTTGAAAAAATTTTCTCTATTTGATTCAAAACCTGTTTCACTGCCACTGCCTTCTCATTTTAAACTTTCAAGTGATCAATGTCCTAAAACTGCAGAAAAATTTCATAGAATGAAAAATGTTCCTTATTCAAATGCAGTAGGTTCAGTTATGTATCTAATGGTCTCAACCAGACCAGACATTGCATTCTCTGTCAGTGTTTTGAGTAGATTTATGAGTAATCCAAGAGAATCCCACTGGGAAGCTCTTAAATCTTTATTAAAATATTTGAAAGGGACTTTGAATTTGAGTCCTATGTTTGCTAAATCCAAAACTGCCTTTGAACTTAAAGGATTTGTAGACTCTGATTTTGCTGGAAATATTGACAACAGGAAGTCTATCTCTGCTTACTTTTTTACTCTAAATTCTGCCTGCATCAGTTGGAAATCACAACTTCAGAAATTGGTTGCCCTTTCTTCAACTGAAGCAGAATATATTTCAGCCACTGATGCAGTTAAAGAATGCATGTGGCTGAGGGGTTTGCTTTCTGAAATTGGGTGTTTGAGTAAACCTGAAATTGAGATTTGTACTGATAGCCAGAGTGTTTTATATCTTTATAAGAATCATGTGTTTCATAATAGGTCCAAACACATAGATGTCAAATTTCATTTCATAAGAGACATCATTGAAAAAGGTTTTGTGAAAATGATTAAGATTCCTACTCAGTTAAATCCATCAAATGCTGGAACTAAAATCATACCTATTACAAAATTTAAAGATGCGCTGAATTTTCTTAATATTTTGGAATTTGATACTGCCTTATTGTATTTTTGCAGGGAACTAAGTTTTTGGGAGAATAGCTTGAAGATTCTGAAGGTTCTTAGAACTGATCACAGAAGCTGGAAGGATAAAGCTGCGGCTTGCACCAATTGAGGGGAAGATTTGTAGATACATTTGGCCCAAAACTGCAGCCCATTGCTTACAGCCCAGAAACCGGAACTGAGCCTTCTTGTTTCTTCCAAGTCCTGAGCCCATTTCTCACTTCAACCCGGTACAAAGTCGTGTATTAACAAGTCACTCCTTTACCTTTGCCAACTGAATCTGTTCAAGTCATTGATCTCTACCACCTAGTGCCGTTGAGGCCGTTAGATCAATACCCTATATCTAGGGCAAAAGAGAAAGATCTGGAGAGACAGATCATACACATACTTTTCTGATATTTTCTCTCTCTCCTCTCGCTTCTTTCTCTGAGGCGATTCATACTGTTTTACGCAAATCTTCTGTTTTGAAGAAATATTTGATCTTTTCTTCATCTTGGTTAGTGGTTTGCGAGTATTGTTGTAGTGCGATTTGATTAGCACAATTTGCTGAGGATTTGAGAGTTTTCTACACAGTTTTTATCAATTTTTGAATGATCTGTAAATTTGTGATTCTTGAGATTCTTTGTAAAACTTTACACAAAGTTTTCATCTGAAATTGTTTATGATTTTGAAATAAAGTTTATGCGTTTTTTGTGTATTCTGAGTTCTATATCTCTACATATATAAATTAGATTTTTAAAGAATTTAAACAATGTGTCAACGACTTGTCAGTACTTTTTTATGAATTGCGCGTCGGAGTGTTCGACACGTCAACACGCGTATTCGTGTAGGTACATCATAGCTCATAACCTCATGAACACTAGTTTTCAGTATGAAATTTAACAACTTTAAAAATAAAAAAATAAATCTACTAACTCACGAAAGTAACAAAGTTATAATTGAACTTTTTATAAGTAAATATAAGTTGGTTCCAGATATGTGGTGGAATTGAATTTCCTTTGAACGAGAGTATTTTGCTAGATATTGGATACTACTTGGTGGCGCGTTCAAATTGAATTAATGTTGTTAATGGCACGTTCTATTTGTTCTATTTTCGCTAAATATTGGGAAGGTAATTTCAATTGTCGGGTTAAGAATCAACTTTTCTAATTACGTGAAACAAAATGGTTTCATTTATGAAATATCCGAAATGTAATGGATAGTCTCATCAGTACAATAATTAATTTTTCCTTTTCCTTTTTTTTTTTTTTTTTTCCTATCAGCGAAGAGGCTGTGATGATCCTCAATTCAAGGAAGGGGTATGCATATCAGTATACATCAATGAAAAAAAAAATTATAAATGTGATTGTAGGTGCAGGGATTGATATATTCTAGTACATGTACCTTGAACTGATTGTTGTGGTTATTATTGTCCATCGTTGCATGCATCACTTTCACGCAGGTTGCTGGAGGCAAAGCTGCAAATGCATATGAATTTTTGATGACATCATATTGGTATATGAACAATGAGTTTTCATCATCGCAATCTGCACACTCATTATTTCTTGAGAAAATATAAAAGATATTAGATGGGGATGTCACCATTTAAAGAGTGAGTGAATTATCTCAATCACTTTTATTTTTTAAATAATTGTTTTTTCTACTTTTCATTTCTTGAAATTTGTCATTCATTTAAGTATGCCTCCTCCTCTTCAAAATTAATACCAAAATCTCTATTTTTTGCATGAATTTCGACCCAATTAGGCAATATCATCCAAAATATAGATAATAAATTAATATTGAATTACATTGACGAGAATTGACAATTTTGCATAGACAAATTTTAATAAAATAGCACTACAACCATTTTCTGAGTAAATGGGTATATTTACCAGATTTTTGCATGCAGGAGACAAATTTCACTTTGATCAAAGAAGTTGATTATTACTTATGAAAAATCCCCAAACATATTTACTTAAAATTAAAATTTAAAACAAATAATCATTTTGTTATCCAATATGAGAAATATGCTTACTTATTGTTAAAGAATATTTTTTTTTCTTTACTCAACCACGATTTGACCCTACGTGAATGGAGGTCTTATATTTCAATGGGAAAGAAAATTTATCTTGTGGCCGATTTTTACAATTTTCTTCACTAATTCATCACAAATAAGACAATGACTAAGAAAATACTTACATTAAGACTTTCATCACTAGTATTGATGGATTTGTGCCAAGTTTACTGTAAGAAATTAAGGGTCGTCAATTCGAGCAGCATTTTCATTGCCGATGAAAAAAATGAAAAATTGTCAAAAAGTTACGAGGCAAACAAATAAGCAATATAAAGAAGCGACATTCTATGTGGTCTCCTTTCAAATTTCCAAATGGGGGGACAAAGATGTTTTCAGACCATAAATCTGTAGGAGAAAGTTCTCAAGAGTAAGATAATCATAACAAAAAAATGGGTGCCACTACAAGAAACATCATCGAATAATACGGAAATTAGCGATGACGCATTTTGTCGTCACTAATACGCCAATTTTTAGAGATGAAAATGTTGTCGTCGCAAATGGTAGACTATTTACGACGACATCTCTATTTCCTTTGTGTATAAATTCAATGACACGTTTTTCTTTCATTTTCTTGATAAATTCTACACATATCCTTAGTTTTTTGCTCTCTAATTTACTTCATCTCAACTTAGACATGATTTTTGGACACTTCCAATCAAAATGTCTTATGTAGTTTTGATAAGATATTTACTCCAAAGTTTATGTATTTTATAGAGTTCTTAAACGATTGATTGATAATATTTTTCGTCCTCTTTTATGTTAGTTTCTGCTGTTTACGTTATTCTTGGAGTTTAAAGTGGTTGCTTGACGAAGTTGAAAAGTGAAAATTTTACGTTATTGGTAAGTTATTTTTATTTAATTTTAATTTCTTGTTAACGTTTTTTTTACACTTAATTGCATTTGAATTGAGCTCAGAGCATCCTCAATGTATATGTTAAACTACATGTTAGTGAAATAAAGTAGTTAGGGGTTGAAAAATGGTGTACAATAGATAAGTTAAATTACTTATTTAAGGGAATATTTTTTAAAACACGTTAACTAATTTGTTAAATTTGACTAGCAATTTAGTGAATGACATGACAATGTTAAGTTGAGAAATTTCTCGAAAATCTTATTCTTTTTTCTTTTGTTCTTTGTTCTTTAAATTTTTTAATATTCATAAATAAAATATTTTTTTTTATTTCATATCATATAATTTAATTCAATCTTCAAAATGATTACCACATTAGTATATAAATTTTCCTATTTTAAAAATAAATATTTATTTTATTCTTGAACTTTAGTTAAAACTTAACATATCCATTTTAGTAAAAATTATGAGCCTGTTTGGCCTATGGTATTTTTTTACCAAAACTTTTCAAACTCAATCTTAACCATTCATTCTTAGTCAAACCTACAATTTTGTACTTTTTAAATTAATCTAAACCACACATTCATCAAAAATTACAAAAATCAAAACTTTTTCCACTGACCAAACGGGCTCGCATGTTAACTTTAACATGCACATGTGTCACTTAATTTTTGATTTCTTGTTTATATGACTAGCTAACTTTAGTATCTCCATTGTGGATGCTCTAGAGTACCGTTTCAAGATTAGTTTATTAAGCACACACGTCCTAATTTAGGACTGTTTGATATTTATAAATTGATCTTTGAATTGTCCCATTATGGACAGTTTGATATTGATTAGTGAGTTACGAGTTGTGTAATTCAATATTTTTTCCTGCAACTATTTCGTTTTTTGCGCGTAGATTTTAGTGGCATCTCCTAAAATATTCTCTGGGTGTGGACTATGTTTAAAGTAGTGCTAGCACTTAGGAGAATAGTAGGGAGATGTTCCCGAAATTTATGGGTGACGTAGAAGTAGTAACACGAAAAAAATGACACAACTCGCTACTCGCGAGTCATTGTTGAATGGTTAGGACCCGTACCTTGAATTTTTTATTATTGGAGTGATAAGGGGTTAGCACATGTTCACATCACTCGAACTTTTCAGTTATATGTGTTTTTTTTTTAACAGTGGAAACGAAGTACAAATAAATATGGACAAGAGTTGGATAAAACTGAACAGAATACGGGGCAAGTCCATAGAATTTGCAAACGGAGTTGCAGCATTTATAAGAATGGCCAGGCCATTGGCAAATGACAGGGGGTTGATTTCTTGTCCATGCAATAACTGTTTAAATAGAGCAAAACAATTAGTAAGTGTTGTAGATGACCACATATTCCGATATGATTTTTTAGAACATTACGAAAGATGGATTTATCATGGAGAACCAATGGAAGTGCTCGTAGACACACAGATACAGGAGGATCCGATAGTTTCGAGAGATGAGATGGCAGACATTCTGCACGATGTAGTAGGGGGAGAACCGATGGAGGCAAGAGCTAACGTTGAGTATGACAACTTGTTTGAGGCATTGGAGTCAGAGTTGCATCCAGGTGTCTCTTCATTCTCGTCATTGAATTTTTTGGCTAAGTTGATGCATATTAAAGTAATGAATAAGTGGACCAACAAGTCGTTCGATGACCTGCTTAAACTGTTGAAGTTGGTACTTCCCAATTTAAATCTCGTGGATTCACATTATGAAGCTAAGAAGCTAATGAGGAAGTTAGGGCTTGGCTATGAGTCAATTCACATCTACAAGAACGACTGTGCACTGTTCTGGAAGGAGAATGCCGATAAACAGATCTGTCCAATATGCTCTAAAATTCGATGGTCTCAAGTGTTAGGGAAGCCGTCTGGTAAGAATGTCCCGCATAAGGTGTTACGTTATTTTCCGTTGGCTCCCAAGCTTAAGCGTATGTTCACTACTGCGCACACTGCAAAAAATATGAGGTGGCATATTACTGGATGTTCGATGGACGAAGATGAAATGGGGAATCGATTGATGGAAAGACTTAGAAGGATTTTGATAAAGTACACCCAGATTTTGCATGTGAAATTCGTAATGTTCGATTGGGTCTCCCAGCTGACGGCTTTAATCCGTTTGGAAGCATGAGTCAGTCTTACAGCATGTGGCCAGTGGTTTTATGTACCTAAAACCTACCTCCGTGGTTGTGCATGAGGGAAGAAAATCTGATGCTTACTCTATTGATACCTGGCCCGCGATCACCAGGGAAAGGCATAAATGTTTTTCTACGTCCACTAGTTGATGAGCTGAAAGAACTATGGTACACAGGTCTTGACTCACACAACGCAGGAAATAATAATGAAATTTTTCGAATGCGTGCAGCACTGTTGTGGACCGTCAGTGATTTTCCGGCAAGAAGTAGTCTTTCTGGGTGGAGTGGATAGGGTTATGGAGCATGTCCAACTTGCAATGTTGATATGCCTTCTAAACGCATTTTGGGGAAAACAGCTTATGTGGGACATCGACGTTTTTTGGCACAACTCATCGGTGGCGCAGAAGTTTTGATTTCAATGGAAAAGTCGAGACTAGTGAGCCTCCTCGAAAATTTAGCTGTACAGATGTAATGCAACAGCTCAATGATGTGACAAATGGAATTCCAGGGAAGCACCCACAGTTTGGAGGTCGCAAAAGAAAACGAGATGCGGCTAAACTCAATTGGAGAAAGAAGAGTATTTTTTACGAGCTACCTTACTGGAGCACTATCGAGTTGAAGCACAATCTTGACGTAATGCACGTGGAGAAAAATGTGTGTGACAGCTTGCTCGGTACTATCCTATGTGATCCCCACAAGTCTAAGGACACAGACAATGGGCGACGTGATTTGATGAAATTAGGTATAAGACAGGAGTTGCACTTGTATCACGACGGGAGTCGATTGATGAAGCCCACAGCAGAATACACACTCACTGATGCTGACCGTCGAAGATTTTGTGATTTTATCAGATCAATAAAGTTTCCTGATGGTTTTGCATCTAACTTGAAAAAGAATGTCGATCTGAGTTGAAGTCGTATCACCGGACTGAAGTCACATGATTGTCACATCATTATGCAGCGTTTGTTGGCTGTTGGATGCAGAGCATACTTGAACAAGAATATCTCATCTACCATAGCTGAATTGTCAACTTTCTTCAAGAAGCTTTGTGCCGGTCGATAAAGAAGAGTGACATGGAGAATGCCAAGGAACAACTAATCTTGATACTGTGCAAGCTTGAACGCATATTCCCTCCAGCATTTTTTGACATTATGATCCACCTTGTTATGCATTTGCTAGAGGAGGCAATCTTGGGAGATCCTGTATATATGCGCTGGATGTATCCATTTGAGAGGTACCTCAAGCTATTGAAGGACTATGTTAGGAATCCAGCAAAGCCTGAGGGTTCCATTGCAGAGGGGTATGTTTTCGAAGAAACCTTAACATTTTGTTCGAGGTATTTTGTTGACATTGAGACACGTTTCAATCGACCCAAGAGGAACGACGATGCTATTGATCAGGATGTAAGTCTATCAGTCTTCAAGTCGCATTGTCGTCTAGTTGGTAAAACAACATCAGTGACACTTGATCATCAGACACAGAACTAGGCAGAGTTTTACATCCTCAAAAATTGTCCTGAAATTGAGGACTATTTGACGTAAGTATTAAACTTTAATAATAAATTAAAGTTAAATTTTTGAAAAATGTTTTTAACTACATTGTCACGTAACACTTTGTTTCATTTGAGTAGTGAATATAAGAGAGAATTGTATTCGCGTGGTATAGACAACGTCGAGCAATTGCACAGGAAAGAGTTTGTCGACTGGTTTCACACGAATGTACGTTTACATTTTAATGATTACATGATTATGTATTTTATTTTTTAATGACCATTGAATTACCTAATTAACATTGTCATTCGTCATGATAGATCTATAGACTACATCGAGAGACCCCTTTGGCTGTCATACCAGAAGTACTGGCTCTTGCATCTCGCGCTTCACATAACATCCAGTCTTATCCGGCATGTATCGTTAACGGTGTTCGATTCCTTACTGCTGATCGTGACATCAAACGGATCACTCAAAATAGTGGCGTGAATGTGCCAGAGATAGGAGGCGAAACATTCTATGGGCAGTTGCAACAGGTACTTCAGCTGTCCTATATTGGTGGATTTTCAGTCGTGCTTCTCAGGTGTAAATGGTTTAGGACACCAGGCAAAAGAACTGTAATAGAAAATAACATCACAAGCATTAATGTTAGTGCCAAGGCATTCAAGGATGACCAATTCATACTGGCTTCCCAAGCGCGACACGTGTTTTATATAAATGATCCTATAAGGGGTCCCAATTGGCGAGTTGTTCAAGAAGTAAACCATCAAAGAGCATAGGAGCTACCTAAGACGGTTGTTACTGGGACTGATTTAGTCGAAGGTGACACATCAACGATGTTTTCACTGTTCGTGGATCTAGGCCCACTACATGACATCAATCTGCGTCGAATGACCATTGGGGATGTTGAGGTCTCTATGGAAGCCAGGGAAGGACAGTCAGCCGAACAATAGTGATTCAGATTAGATGATGTACAAACTGCATATTTTTCTTTATGTTTGCTTGAGAAAGTATCAGTTTTCTAAAAATAAGTTACATAGTATCACGTTTTTTTAAAAAGTGTGGCAAAAATCACTATGACTAATCACTAATATATAAAAGTAAAGATAATCTCACAATAGAAATAGTATGGATATGTTTAATATAATCAACATGTTGAATAATTGGTACTTTATGATTCGTTAAAATAAATACATTTTAAAACCAATAGCTTTTTGAATACTCAAAATAAAAAATATGAACTAATTTATTCGTGCGCTAACATGAGACACAATTACTCAGAATTAATTTTTTTTATTTTATTTTTATTTTATTTTTTTTAAATCAAGCACAATAAGAGATAAGTTATTAAAACACATTTATAGATGAATAAGTATTCAATCTTCACTTACATGATGAACGTAGTTAAGCCCTCGTTTGGTGTTGATTTTAATCCAGATATTAATTTAAATCAAAGTTAACAATTTATTTCACCCAAATATTTTATGGAACCTACAAATTTTTAACCACGTTAATTCTTCAACCTTTATCAAAATCTAATAGAAATCTAGTATAAATCTTTATCAAATGAAAAAGAAATCTTGCTTATTCATATCTAAAAAATAATTTTTCATAATTAAAATTTGTAGGTGCTCCTACATCAATAATTGAGAAAAATCATGATGTCCACTTAATAATTCAGAAAAATTGAAAATGCCTTTTAAATTGAAAATGCCTTTTGATAAGTGCTCTTTTAGCACTTAATTATGTTGCGTGTTACCCCGTTTTGTTGGTGGTTTGATCCTAAGGAAGTGTTGTTTAATAGATTTTATGTTTTATGTTGTATAGGATCATAAAGGAAGAGAAAAAAGGAAAAAGTGACCAAAATGCACTCAAAACGAAAGTTCATGGGCCTAGGGTGCAAATATACTTACGGCCGTAAACATTGGAGTCACGGCCGCAACTCAATATTTGGAGTAAGTCAAAAACGGGCAGAAAATCACTTACGGACGTAACCATAAATGTTACGGCCGTAACTTCGAAATGCAAAAATTCTCCAGAAAGACACTTACGACCGTAACAATTAAAGTTACGGCCGTAACTTATACGCGACTAGAATTTTATGCTGAGTTCATGGGCTATTTTTGTAAAAATAAGCTAAAAATTTCTCACTCCCTCCATTACTCAATTGCGCGCGGATCCAATTTCGCAAGAACAAAAACAAACCCAAGTCACAAACCACACTTCTCCTCTACGCTCTCCGTCTCACTCCCCGTCTCTGCTCTCTCCAGCATACTGCCACTGCTCGCCTACTCCATCAAGCCACCGCCACCCTCTGCTAGCACATCGTCGGGAACTGCTTCGGTTTTTGCTCGCCCATTACCATTTGTAAGTAAAACCGATTCCAAAAATCCACAAAGTCACGACTTCGCTCTCAAGTCTGTATCTCCTGCTCCAGTTTTCCCTTTTCCCTCTCTCTTCTTCTTCATTGATTATTTCTCCACCACGACCTAGCCGTGATATAGTTTTCGAGAAGTGCTGAAGTGAAAAATTTGTAGTGGATTGCATAAATTCGGTGGAGCATACGGATTCCAGGTTAGGGATTTGAGAGATTTCAATCTTGGATAATGTTTTTTTTTTTTTTTTTTTTGGAGCTTTCTTATTTTCAGACAGTCGAAAAGAAAGGAAATAGGGGCAGGGGAGCTTTGTTATTTTCGTGAATTTGTTGCTGCCCAAAAATTTGAAATGAAACAGGAAATAGAGGTAGTGGATGCAAGAACATACCTTGAAATCCTGTCGGCCTTTTAGTTGTAGTTAGAGCTCTAATATTGATTCTTCATATTTGATTTTAATAAAAGGTTTGAAAGAGGATTTTGTCTCACTGCTTTCTGTTTGTTGACCTTCATGTAATAGAGACGAAATAATCTCCTCTACTATGTATCCTGTGTATATAACAAAATTGAAGGTAAATGGTCCAGAAACTTGTTGGCTTTGAATTTGGTGTTACTACATTAGCAAGGTTTTATGTAGCTAAATTGATAAAACTGGCCAGAGATTAACTTATACAATGAATGTGCAAATAAGGTAGGAGCTGAACAAAAAGGATGACAGTTTACATAAGTAATACCTCTAATTTCATGACAAATTTCACAAGAACAAAATGAAGATGATTTTGAGATTCATTTAACAATATAGCTTCATGAGTTATATTACTCGGTATCTATCGATTCTCACCTTTCAGAATCTTGTATTTGTATTTAATTTTTTTGGCTTTGAACAAGTTCATTTATTGAATTGAAGGTAGATTATAGTTTCTCTGCGTCATTAAAGGCTCTGTTTTGGATTTTATACGTTTCTCTTATAATATGCTTCCAGGAATTGTGTCATTTTATGACAAATTGTTTTGGCAAATCTTTGATTCCCGACGTATTAAGAAAACGTTAGTTTATCTCTTCTAAATCATTTAAATTAGAATATGCCCCATTTGCTTCGCGGTTCAATTGAATCTAGAGACGGAATCTTGAAGCGTTAAATTGTTTTGACTGTCAAAGCTTATTTATATGCTTCTAGTCTATTTAATCTGTTTGGCGAAGATTTGGAGATTTTGATTGAATTTAATTAATAATGCTGCAAATTTTTTTTTTATCTTGTTTATGTATCATAAACTTTCTTTTATTTGCTTTTGTTTTTATATTGAATTCATGCTATCAAATACATATTTTGTGTCATTTCTGTGTGTGAGAAGTACCTAGCCACAACAAATACGCTTTGCTAAATTTTTGAGGCTAATGCAAGAATATGGCCTTAGAGGAATACGGATAGAATTATTCTTTTAAGTTAAATACATTCCACTTTATGCGAATTTCCAATTGTAGTTTGTTTGTTATATCGAACACTAGTCTATTTTTCATAAATTATGAAGAATGCTGTTTGTTCTTTCAATAACTTTGATGATGAATATTTGTCTAATTACTTGCTAATTCTAGGAAACTCAATGTTACCTGATATTTTTTGTGGATAGCTTTGCTAAATCCTTTCGAGAACTTTATCTTTGTCACTCTCTTGAAACATGGATTTGAACTGTATGAACATTAATTATTTGAACACAATTATATTACTTAGTGATAGGGTAATTAGAATCCTGAAATTAATTTCTTGTCTTCTTCTAGCTCTCTATTACCACATTGGTTGTGCTAACTGCTTACATGAATTACAACTTTTCATTTATATGGCTTTCCTTTTCTAGAAAATAATTGGTAGCTTCAAGTGAGTTTGAGATAACCACAAGGGTATGTCTACTTGTGCATTTACCCAGTAGGCTTTCTAGTATTTCTCATGTATCACCTATCTAATGATTTTTCTTGTGGTAAGTTGTAACCACCTTGTGAAATTGTCATTTGTTCTAATTTCATGAAGATGAATGTTTTGTGGGCAAATGTTCAGTTTTAGATTCATCAACTCTATCATAAATTTGACCCAATATAGAACAAGAGTGATATGTAAAGCCGAATAAATTCTCTTTACAAAGAACATTTGCATACCTTGGATTTAGTGCTTGTAAGAAAAGCTGAATAAATTATTATTCCAGTTTCTCCTCTGAGAGATTCTGGGGATTTATCTTACGGGTGTCCGGAGTCGAATGGACGCTACTCCATGGTTCACTTGCTTTGAAATATGTCAGTAGTAGCTGACATATTTATGAGAAAAGAAATGCTTGAACTTGAACTAATATACTTTGTGTTAATTTTAAAGAAAAAATATGATTTGTATTGATTTGTTATAATTTCTTGAAGAAGACAGATTAGTTGTTTGTGTTTGCAAGTCTCATGCATGTTTATAAATCATTGAGTTTCTTTGCAGTCTGATTTACAAGTATTTCATTCCAATATTACAATACTTTGGTTATTGAGTTGAAAAATGTTCTTCGTGGTTAGGTTAGGATAAAAAGTCTTTGATTAGCAGTATATCCATCAAAATATGACCGATATTATGTCTCATGGAGGGGATGAGGGTAATCAAGACCCCGAAAGAGGGGGACGTCGTTTGCCGCCTCCTTGCGAGTCAGGTATTTGTTCCTTGATTACATTTAATGGTTTTTATCTCACTTATAGAATAGTAAAGAGTTTTATTGATTTTGTGTCAGTGCCGCCGTCAAAGAGACGTGGCAAGTCCCGAATGCTCAATGTTGAGAAGCGGTTCAGGGACAATGGTAGTGTTCCACTACCAATTGACTTTGACTTGGATATAGAGAGGACGATTCGTCCTATTGGTCAGAATGAGCCAGAGTTCATCCGCTTCCTGGGAATGATGGTACGTCAATTCATAGTTCCCAAGTACTCAGCATGGCGCAAGGTCCCAGAACATCTAAAGGATTGTGTTCGAGTCGAGGTTGAGGTACGAGATTTAACATTGTTTTAAAGTTTCATCATATTTAAATTATATAAGTTTCATTAAACATTGAAATATAATTTTTTTTCCATAGAAATATTTCAACACAAAGGGAAATATTCCACAAGACAAAGGTCATTGATTATTACATAGTTTGAGAAATCTGTAGTACCTCTATCCCTGGTGTTATGACCCGTGCGCTCACCATCGTGAGCAATGACGTTAAAGTCTCCCCCAACTATCCACGGACCATCCACATCGAGGGAGATGTGGTGAAGACTCCTCCACAAGTCCCTCCTACCAGAAGCCGTACAAGCAGCATACACAGGAGTTAGAAAAATAGGTCGTGAGAGTCTGGGATCCTCAACTCTAACGTGCAGATACTGGAGATTATCATCCAATGAAGTAACAGTAGTCGCAGAATTCCAGAAAGCCCAAATCTTCCCTGATGAATTCTGCGTCCCAGTATCGAAGCGAAGCAAACGTTTGATGTAATCAAATCTCTCCTGAGATACAAAGGGCTCCAAAATAATCAACAAATAAGCTTTATGAAGCTGAACCAACCTGTTAAGGCGCTTGCGAGTAGCTGAGCTAGCTACACCCCTCACATTCCAAATGATGACACTCATCGAGACCGGGGGCGTGAGGTATCCAATGACCGACTCCTGGTCGTCATCCGAGCAGGTGTTAATCTAGTATCAACGACGCGCGGGTTTTTCTTCCGAGTGATCGGAATAAACCCATCATCCTCAGTACGTTGAGTCAGACCAACTAAATCATCAGTCGAAGATCTCCGAAAATTTCCTTGCTGGTGAACCTCCAACGGGGCAGTAATTTCAGTGTCAGATTGATTACCAGAATTCGAAGGAACAGATGCCTCCAAGTTCTGATGGAAAATGGGAGGAGTCTCAGAAGGAGCCGCTGCAAGAGTACCAACAGGCTGAGCCACACCCTCATCAGAGGCCTGCTGCCTCAAAAGAATATCAACAAGCAACGGATCAGGAAAAGAAGCTGGGGCGATACTAAAAGCTGGAACAGCCACAAGAGGTGGCGTCATGGTGAGAGAACTCTGCTGCGGTAAAGGCTGGACCACAGGCAAAACAAAAGCTGCGGGGAGATGCTGCTGAGCAACTGTCGAAGTAGGAGCCTGAGTAAAAACTGGCTGAACTGAAGTAGACAAATCAATAGACCGAACTGCAGTAACTGGGCATGGGATAGTGGAAGCGGTCACCGCAGGGAAACTGTGCTGTATGGAGATACCAGAATAACCGGGGCCCTGCTGGATGCTCTGGTCAGTGCCACCCATTTTCTAGGCTGGTCCTCAGTCAAAATCCCCTTACCCTTCATCCTATCAACAGGCTCCAGAGGAGGGGCAGAAGTAGTAAGAACATGATCAGTGGGAATTGAAGAAGAAGATGGAGGAGCAGAACGAACAACAGTAGGTTTTCCAATCAAGCATTGATCAACAATGTGACCCAAATGTCTACATCGACTGCAAAAAATCGGCTTCTTATCATAAGCAACAGGCTGCCAATACCCCGGATATTTCTCACGCTGAATCCATATGCGGTCCGGAAGAGCAAATGACAAATCAACCTCAATGCAGACCCTGGCCTCACTAGGCCTCCTCAAATCAGTAGTAGCCTCATCAATACGTAGCGGAGTCCCAATAGCCCGAGCTAAAGCAAATAAAGCACCCTTTGCACGAAAGTGTATGGGCAAAAGTGGGAAAGAAACCCAAACAGGGACAATAGGGCTCTCATGCGCAGGGTTAAATCCAGGAGTCCATTTGATGGCCCTCATAAGGCACCCATCAATATAACAGGACGACTTGAGGAAGAGCCGAGCATAATCATCCTCGTGCGATAAATGAATAAGAATGTGGTGTGCATCAATTAAACCAATGGAAAAATCACCACAAAATCCAAATTTAAGGAAGCTCTCACGTACCTTATTGATAGGGGGCTTCCTGTTCATGAATTTGCCAACAAGTGTGAACTTGTATGGCGCAGCCAAAAATTGCTCATCCTCATCATCAAAAATAACAGCGGGTTCATTCAAGTGTAATGAGGAGGTCTTAGTAGCAAACCTGTGGAGGAAAGAATTCGGTGGGGCTTGTGTGACTGATGCAAAAGATTTATTCTGGCTCCTCTCAGTCTGAGTAATAGATGGCTTTCCAGCCAAAGCAACCGCATATGAGACAATATTCTGTGTTGGCATTCCTGGAGCTGTAGTAGGTGTTTCAGTGGCACTAGGCAGAGCTGCATTAACACGTTGAGTAGCCCGAGGGACCTAGGGTTGTCCACGTAGAAGAGGACGCCGTGCATTCCAGGGTGGTGGAGCAATAACCGCAGGAGCATTATCATTTTCCAAATTAACCGGATGTGCCTTTCCAATAGGCTGTGGAGCTGCTAAATCAGTACGAGCAGGTTTGGGAACATGTGTTGAGGCATTAGCAACGGAAAAATCAGCCTCGTTTTGTGTGCTCAAAGGCACGCTTTCCAATGTAGTGGAACATAAAGGATTAGTTACAAAAGAAGTGACCCCAACAGTTTTATTATGTTGTAGAGCTGATGGGACAGGTTTCATGATCAGGTTCGCTGCAGAAAGAATAGAAATCGCTGCCTCGATTTGCGTGCAAGAAGGCACGAATACCAATGTAGAGGCACTAATCCTTTATGTTCCATTACATTGGAAAGCGTGCCTTTGAGCACACAAAACGAGGCTGATTTTTCCGTTGCTAATGCCTCAACCCATGTTCCCAAACCTGCTCGTACTGATTTAGCAGCTCCACAGCCTATTGGAAAGGCACATCCGGTTAATTTGGAAAAGGATAATGCTCCTGTGGTTATTGCTCCACCACCCTGGAATGCACGGCGTCCTCTTCTACGTGGACAACCCTAGGCCCCTCGGGCTACTCAACGTGTTAATGCAGCTCTGCCTAGTGCCACTGAAACACCTACTACAGCTCCAGGAATGCCAACACAGAATATTGTCTCATATGCGGTTGCTTTGGCTGGAAAGCCATCTATTACTCAGACTGAGAGGAGCCAGAATAAATCTTTTGCATCAGTCACACAAGCCCCACCGGATTCTTTCCTCCACAGGTTTGCTACTAAGACCTCCTCATTACACTTGAATGAACCCGCTGTTATTTTTGATGATGAGGATGAGCAATTTTTGGCTGCGCCATACAAGTTCACACTTGTTGGCAAATTCATGAACAGGAAGCCCCCTATCAATAAGGTACGTGTGAGCTTCCTTAAATTTGGATTTTGTGGTGATTTTTCCATTGGTTTAATTGATGCACACCACATTCTTATTCATTTATCGCACGAGGATGATTATGCTCGGCTCTTCCTCAAGTCGTCCTGTTATATTGATGGGTGCCTTATGAGGGCCATCAAATGGACTCCTGGATTTAACCCTGCGCATGAGAGCCCTATTGTCCCTGTTTGGGTTTCTTTCCCACTTTTGCCCATACACTTTCGTGCAAAGGGTGCTTTATTTGCTTTAGCTCGGGCTATTGGGACTCCGCTACGTATTGATGAGGCTACTACTGATTTGAGGAGGCCTAGTGAGGCCAGGGTCTGCATTGAGGTTGATTTGTCATTTGCTCTTCCGGACCGCATATGGATTCAGCGTGAGAAATATCCGGGGTATTGGCAGCCTGTTGCTTATGATAAGAAGCCGATTTTTTGCAGTCGATGTAGACATTTGGGTCACATTGTTGATCAATGCTTGATTGGAAAACCTACTGTTGTTCGTTCTGCTCCTCCATCTTCTTCTTCAATTCCCACTGATCATGTTCTTACTACTTCTGCCCCTCCTCTGGAGCCTGTTGATAGGATGAAGGGTAAGGGGATTTTGACTGAGGACCAGCCTAGAAAATGGGTGGCACTGACCAGAGCATCCAGCAGGGCCCCGGTTATTCTGGTATCTCCATACAGCACAGTTTCCCTGCGGTGACCGCTTCCACTATCCCATGCCCAGTTACTGCAGTTCGGTCTATTGATTTGTCTACTTCAGTTCAGCCAGTTTTTACTCAGGCTCCTACTTCGACAGTTGCTCAGCAGCATCTCCCTGCAGCTTTTGTTTTGCCTGTGGTCCAGCCTTTACCGCAGCAGAGTTCTCTCACCATGACGCCACCTCTTGTGGCTGTTCCAGCTTTTAGTATCGCCCCAGCTTCTTTTCCTGATCCGTTGCTTGTTGATATTCTTTTGAGGCAGCAGGCCTCTGATGAGGGTGTGGCTCAGCCTGTTGGTACTCTAAGGAGGGTGCTCATCGCCTGCATTGGAGGAGATGGAAGGATTTATGCCTTCCTACTAATAAGGGAGGTCTTGGTTTCAGACGCCTACATGATATGGTTGATACTTTTTCGATGAAGCTATGGTGGCTTCTTAGATCGCAGAAATCCTTTTGGGCTCAATTCATGCTGGGCAAGTATTGCATGGGGACTCACCCTACACTTGCTGTTATTCGACACTCGGCTTCTCCTGCTTGGAAGAGGTTGAAAAGGTTTGGATCACTTACTGAACCACACATTGCGTGGCATCTTGGCACTGGACAGATATTTTTCTGGCATGATTGTTGGATGGGGGATACTACCTTGGCAGCACTGTTCCCAGACAGACATCACTCATCGGTGACTGTGCAGGAACTTTTTGATAATGACAATGGATGGGATATTGAGCGACTTATTCAGGTTCTTCCACCTATTATGGCTGCACAGACTACCTTGGCAGCACTGTTCCCAAACAGACATCACTCATCGGTGACTGTGCACGAACTTTTTGATAATGACAATGGATGGGATATTGAGCGACTTATTCAGGTTCTTCCACCTATTATGGCTGCACAGATAGGGGCGATTCCTTTATGTGTTGACGTTCCGGATCGGATTGTTTGGAGGGATACTTCTGATGGTAGATTTGCTACCAAGTCAGCTTGGCATTTGGTTCGGACGGCTCATCAGACCCATGATTCTTATCGTCTGATGTGGAGTAATACCTTACCTGTTACGGTCTCATTCTTCACCTGGAGACTATGGCAGGGTCTCATACCTGTCGACGTTGTTATTCAGCGGCGTATTGGATGTTACTTAGCATCTCGATGTCAGTGTTGTTCACAGGTAGAGACTATTACACATATTTTCACTGGCAGCATTATTTCTGATCAAGTTTGGCGGCACTTCGGAGAAATTTTCCAGATTCCCATGATTTTGGGTGAGGATGTCAGGCAGAGGTTCCAGCGATGGAGGTATTCTGGACGTTTTGTTCGATTGGGCCATATTCGCACCATTGTTCCTCTTGCCATATTTTGGTTCCTATGGACTGAGAGGAATGATTCGAAACACAGGGGTATTCGGATGGAGCTGAGGAGGATTATTTGGAGAGTATACCGGATGCTTTCATTCTTACATACTGGTCGACTCCTTAGAGCACAGCATTGGAGCGAGGATGTGACTTTTGCTCCTTTTTGGTATTTCTGTTGCTCCCCACATCCCCTCATTTCCTATTATGGTCCTTTGGCGCACCCCATCAGTGGGAGCCTTCAAGCTCAACACTGATGGATGTGTCAAGGACGGTGCTGCTAGTGGTGGAGGTATCATCAGGGACCATGGTGGACATTGTATCAAGGCATTCTCTGCATTCTATGGGAATTGCCTTATTCTGGAGGCCGAGCTGCGGGCTATTCTTGATGGTGTTCTTCTTGCTCGTCGATTGGGTATCACTGTTATTTGGGTTGAGGTAGACTCTGCAGTGGCCATTCATTGCATCACTAGGGGTGGAGGACCTTGGATGATCCAAAGCATTCTCAGACAGATGAGAGACACCCTTCGCTTAGATATTGACACTATCTCCCACATCTACAGAGAGGGTAACCAGGTTGCTGACTCACTTGCTTCTGAGGGTTGGGATCAGCGCTGCTATCAGGAGTTTAGTTCACATGACTTACCTCGACGCATCATGGCACTTGTGCAGATTAACAGATATGGACTACCTAGCTTCAAATGACAGTAGTGTTGTCTCTTTTACGTTACTTTAGTTGTCTGGGGATTGTTGTTTCCCCCATTTGTTGCTTTCATTTCTTCTTTTCCATTTTCTACATTTGCACATTCTTGGAGGTCAGGTTTTTACTCCCCTCCTTTCTTGTACTATTTCATTTTAATGTTAGCTCCTGGCCCGCACGAGGATAAACTGTGAACGGTTTGTGCTTTGCACATTTATTTTGGTCTTAAATTGACATTTAATTGACAAAAAAAAAATACTACAAAAGACGTGGCCGAACAAAACCCTTTGACGAAATTGACATGGTCGAGTGGGGTAACTGCGCGGACTTGTTCGAGAGTGCATCCTTCAAGGTATAATTAATGATTTATATTTTATTTATTAATTTATAATTATTTTCATATTTAATTTATTATTTTGTGTTTTTTAGGCTGTGTCGCAAAGAAACGCAACCAATCGGGTAAAGCTCCCTTACCAAAGTTTGCAGGGGTCTAAGAGTATCGTGGCAACACTCCACGCCAACGTAAGTAGTAAATTGATTGGATTTAGTTTTGGATCAAGTCATTTAAATTTCATTAGTAGTTAATTTAAGTCCTACTTAGTTAGATGAATGTTATTGATTTAAATTTCTTATTGTTGTGGAGTTCGATATTAATATGAATTATTTTTGCACTTAAAGTAAAAAATAGTTAACGCGTCTAGGTTTACTTATCGTTATTATTATTTACTATTTATTGATTTTTTTTGTTGGTACAGGGATCTTGATACACAAAAATGGCCTTCTATTTTGGATACGTGGAAGTCCGTTCATACACGAATTACTGACCAAGGGGAAGTCTGGGTTCAGTGAGCAGGCCGAGCGCCAACATGTAAGTATTATTTAATGTTGAATTTTTTTTTATTTATTTTTTTAAAAAAAGGTTTGATACAATTTCAAATTTTCAGTTTAGCTTACTCATTTCATTTTTTGAATATTCAGTATGAAATGCTCCAGACGAAGGAGACCCAGACACAGCAGGCTAGCTTATCGAGGACACAATTTGATGAGCACAATGTCGTCCGGGAGGTGCTCGGAGATAGGCGAGGCCACGTTCGTGGAGTTGGTCGGACGGTCCCTCGCTTCTCCAGTTCGGCATCGTCGACAGCGACTTCACCCGCTATTGGAGAGTCAATGTGTGTGGCGGAGCTCGAGCATGAGATGGTCGAGACAAAGTTCGAGCTTGCTCGAGTTAATGTTGTGTTAGCACAGATATTGGAAAAGATATCAGGGTCAGCCATGACCACATCATGTGGTGTTGGATCATCGGCTCAGGTGGATGGGGACGGGGACGATGACGAAGACATCGAATATTATGAGAACGATGATGATTACGACGACGAAGATTCTTAGGGGTTTTTCTTACGACTTTTATATTGCAACTTTTGTTATTTAATACTTGTTACTACTGTTTTTTATTAATAATATAATTCGTTAATTAATATTTTGATATTTGTTATTAATTAACTACACTAATTAATAAAATGAAAAGATTATTTTTTATTACAATTAAATAATATAGAATGACTAAAAAATATTAATTAATTATAATTTATTTTAAAAAATTGAATAATTAAAGAAATATAGTGATCACGTTTAAAAAAAATTCAATTCATTTATGATTAAGACTCTGCATTAACAAAAGGAGCCGACATTAGTCGTCTCTATAGATATCAGAGACGACATTATTAGAGACGACATTAGTCTACACTTAGTAGTTAGAGACGACTATGTGTCATCTCTGATTTTCAACAGCCACGGGTCTACAGAGACGACAATTTGAGACGACTTTGTCGTCTCTATTTCCCAACAGAGACGTCTCTATTTCTTGTAGTGTGTCGTATTAATAATCAAATTACTTAAAACACATCGTAATGAACTTTTAACGACATGTAATGCACGCCGTAAAAAGACAAATTTTGTTGTATAGCATTGTTTGGTAAATGATTTATTAATCGGTTTATAAACAACACAAATTTTCAAATCACTTTTTAACCACACAAATTTTCAAATCACTTTTTAACCACACAAATTTTCTCTCTCTAACTTTCAACCAAACATTTTACCTCAAAATCATAAATAAACCAATTTATAAATAACATTTTTGAATGCTACAAAATGTGCAAGTGAATAGTACTCTTGAATGCTTTAAATGCATGCTGTAATAAGTTGATGTAATACAATTTAGATAGTGGATAATATTTTTTAATACTACAAAATGTGCGATTAAAATTTAAAATTTATTTTCAACTTTAAACTATAAAGAGATTATAATGAAATTTAAATTATTACAATTGCCTATACATTATATTGTCCCATTCCCTTTGTCCGTCCACCTGAAAATTCGTCACAGGAGAGAAGCAAAGGAGATGCCATTGATTGCATTCACAGATCACAGTACTGCAGACTTCAGAGTCATTCCCATAATGTGTTTACCTCTAAATGAGCATGTAGACGGAGTAATAGAAAGGTCTAGGTAAGGGTTAACAATATTGTTGCATGGAATTGTGATATTTTTATTATTTCACTTTGGTTATTACATACTTGTGATATTTTTATCATTTCACTTTGGTTATTGCAATTGGTCGAATCAAATCACGATTTCTCAATATAGATATGTATGTGTGTGATGTTATGAAGGTATCGAATAATCTTTTTCACTCTCCTTCACCACATGTCAATGGGCTCATAAGCTCTCTTTTGACGTTTATTCATGTATTTCCAGATTATAATCCTAATTAATCATAAAGCATTGCATTCGTTTTTCGTATCCGTGCGCAGAAAAATCCTTGTTCCTCTTCTTCGAACTCTCTACTTGTTGGGACTGAACGAACTATTTGAGGCATCGATGCGCAGGTGTGAGATGCACATGCAGGTCTCAACGGTTGACTTAAGTGTGAAAGCGCTTTAATGAGCGAGATTTGAGGCCCTGGAAGAGCCCATCTTTTTTCGTGCAAAGACTGCATTGAGTGCGCTACTTTTTAAGTAGTTAGTTATTAGGGGTAATTAGGCCCACTCGTGTGTTTAAATTTAAAATATCTAAAATCAGGTAATTTGATTATATTTTATCAAATCAGTTAAAAATTCAGATCACACATTTCTCTCTCTTTTATCTCTGCGAAAACATCCCTCAATCATCGTTCTCACTCATCCCCTCCAATGAACCACCGTCTTCTCTCATCAATCGCCGCCGCCGCCACCACCCATCATCATCATCGTTCACCTGCGGCCGCCACCGACGACGCCCTTTCTTTCTCAAGTTTTGATTTTAACCCATCCGAATTTGACTTTATGCCTGAAGCCACACTAGAGTTTGTCTCTTCATTCTTCTTCTGACCATCCTTCTGTGCCTTCTCCTTGATCTTCTTAAGAACACTCATGATTCCTTTGATATCATTGGAGATGTCCTCATCAAAATCATCGTCGACGGTGGCTCGTTTTGACTCTCAGATTTTGAAATGTTTGACTTTGAAACTCGTTTCTTCGCACTCGTTTTTGTGGCTGACATTGAAGATCTGATTTCTGTTAAGATTTTCAAATTGGTGAGCAGATGTTCGTTCATCTCTGTGTTGAGGGAAATGGAGTTCCCAAAAAAATGAAGAGAAGTGATTTTGGTTGTTTTTATGTTTGAGTTTTGCTGAGAATTTGGTGATGGTGGGATTTGATTTGGTTGGTATTGTTTTCAGATTTGGTGAACCTTGATTTCATCTGCTTTTGTTTGAATTTTTTTTTTTTGTGTGTTGATGTAGTTGTGGTGATGAGACGATGGTGCTGTTGTTGAGACAATGGTTGTGGTGGTAGTGGTGGCGGCGATGATTATGATGATGATGGTGATGGTGATATTGAGATTTAATTGCATTTGTAATTAATTACAAACTGAAATAAAGTTACAATTGTAATTAATTACAAAATTGAAATAAGTTACAATTGTATTTTCGATGGTGACTTTTGTAGTGGCTGATTACAAATTAGGTAGCTATCTGTGGTGGTGGTGGTGGTGGTGACGATGGTGGTGGCGGCGGTGGTAATTAATTGCAATTGTAGTTAAATTTACAATTGTAACTAATTACAAATTAAAATAAACTTCTAATGCATAAGTTACAATTGTATTTTCGACGGTGGTTGTGGCAACTGCTGATTACAAATTAGGTGGTGGTGGTGGTAGATAATTGCAATTGTAGTTAATTTTACAATTGTAACTAATTACAAATTAAAATAAAATCTTAATTCATAAGTTACAATTGAAATTAATTACAGAATTGAAATAAGTTTTAATTGTATTTTCGACGGTGGTGTGATGGTGGCTGATTATAAATTAGGCGGCAATCGGTGGTGGTGGTGGTGATAGTAATAAATTGCAATTGTAGTTACATTTACAATTGTAACTAATTACAAATTGAAATAAAGTTACAATTGTAATTAATTGCAAAACCTAAATCTAAATTAAAACAAATACCTGATTTTGAAAATTATTTTGATACTTGTGTAATTAGTTACAAAACGCCTGATTACAAAAAATTTCAAGTCTAAATGTTTGTAATTATGTACTTAACCCTAGTTATTATACTTAAGAATAAAGTAAATTTAATAGGACCTCGCTGTAATTGAGCATACAAATTATTTTTCATACAAATTTTGTTCTTTTTCTTTCTTTTTAGAAGGGAGAAATAGGTGTATATGTGTTATGCATTAAAATTAGTAATCCGTATTAGTGAGCAGATAACGTGAAATAAATCATAGCAAGAAAAAGCACTTGTAAAAAGTTCTTCCAATATCTTATATCTTCTCTCTCCCTCTCTGTATGCACAATATATTGTTACAAAGGACCCCTGGATGGCCAAATTGGTGAAGTATGTGAGCGCGCGAATGCCTTTGATCAGGAGTTCGATTCTTCATATCAATACTTTCTCAGTCATGTCTGCCGCACCGGACTTTCCTAGTGCGGTTTACCTGGTTAATATGGTTTGCAGGCTATTGCATCTGCCCGAGGATTTACCCAGTGCGCATCCAGTAAATAGCGGCTACGGTTCTTGTAAATCAAATACATATATATACAAAGCATCAAGTCAACAAATCTTCTCCTCCTCTGAACTCTAATCATCATGACAGAACCTTACAACCATCTCCCAACAGGATGTTTCAACTTCATCATACCCACTTCACCTCCCATAAAAGAAGCTCTTCCTCTTCTCAATAAACTAAGCCTCACAAAAGAAGATCATAAGCCCTCGTGCAATGCCATGGAGAATGAAGAAACTTGTTCTACAACTGCTAATTATGAAAGTGATACTGTATCTTTGCATATAGGGCTTCCGATAAGCTCAAATTTTGATTCATCAGGATCCGGGCTTTCATCGTCTGGAGAAATGACTGATAAAGATGGGTTTAATGTACTTTCTGAGCTGCCCTTAAACAGCCTGAACAAGGGCCACTACTGGATTCCTCCCCCTTCCCAGATTCTCAATGGACCGACTCAGTTTTTGTGTCACCTTTGTTACAAGAGTTTTAACAGATACAGCAATTTGCAGGTACATTTTTTAGCTTTCTAACATTAATCCTCAGCCTTGAGGTTTCAATTTTCTATATTCTTACTGATTTTCATTTCTCAAGATACATATTGTTGAGCAGCCTATCAGCTTCGGCTGTTAGAGATGATATACTTATTTATAAATTTAGGCTTCAATTCAGATAAATGGAACTGTAACTGTTCGTCCAAAAATTGCTAATCCTTCCCCATCTAGTGAAGAGATCTTGGCATATTTTCTATGAAATTTTGTGACAGTGAAACTTTTGCTAATTTCCTCCAACTGTTGCTAAGGTAGTGACCATAGAAGAATTGTCACCACCAAAGTAATCAAGAAAGTAATCTGTGCAACCATTCATAATTTCACACACACATTCTTTTCCCTTGTATACACTTATTTTCTTTTATATATAGATGATCCACATGCATAGATACCATTTTTTGTAATTAGCATTTTATTTTTAACTTGTAATTTCAGTATTCATATTATCTATTTATTAATTAGGCTCATATTAGAAACTAAGATCAAGAGTATTGGTTACTGTTAAAATTGGTACATATTTCTAGATTCTCCTCTCTAGATTTCACTAGAAATTCATGGAAAACAAGTAAACTATAAATAATCCTAGAATTCTCTAGATTACTTAGTGGCAAATAAATATAAATAAATAAATAATAATAATAATAATAATAATAATAATAATAATAATAATAATAATAATAATAATAATAAAATTAGAATAGTCTAAAAACTTTTTGAGGCTATAAATATGTAAGGATTAGTAGTGAAGTGACTTGAAAAATCCTCCACTACTTTGTAAAACTTATTTCTAATAAAATTATCATTTCCTCCTTCAACTACCTTGTTCCATTAAATTTTTCTCACTACTTCTATTCCTAAAAATTGTCCTACTTAAAGCCCACTAATCTATTTAATCAAAAACCAAATTATCTCGCCTATTTAAAACTCAAACCATCAGTTGTGTCAAAGCCCCGTTCGATTGTTATTCGGCGTAAGTTTATATTATGCCAGATGCTTTCTGGTCATCAATTCCTCTTTCTATGTTCAACAAAGACAACTATGATTTTTTGCCCATTAAAATGAAGACCTACTTTTGTGCGCAAAATTTATGGGGTGTCAACCGATACATAAAAGAAGGAACTTAAAGAGAATAGACAAAATGATTATCTAGAACTATTAGCTCTATAGATGAGTTGCACAGTGAATATTTTCCAAGAATCATGGTAGCTAAAACGGAGACAGCAGCGTGGGATAAATTTAAGGAGGAGTTTTACGACAGCGATAAGTTACGTACTAGTTGACTAACTTTAAGAAGAAAGTTTGAAAATCTAAAAATGAAAGATTATGAGACTGCGAAAGGTTATCATTTAAGAGTTGATGAAATCATAAATTAATTAAGAACTTACGGAAATGATATTTTTGAAACGAGAATTGTTAGGACAATTCTAATCACTTGCACAGAAAAATTTAATCTAGGGTCCCACTTAACGGGCTGTCCCGGCCGTTAGATGACGGCGTACTGTCCCCACCGTACCAACACGGGTCTTTTCAGCATGCTTTGTCCTCACTCGCACGCTCCCCGAGAAAACTTCCCAGGAGGTCACCCATCTCAGAATTTCTCCAAGCCAAGCACGCTTAACTTTGGAGTTTCTAACGATGGACTTTCGAAAAAGAAGGTGCACCTTGTTGGTATGAGTAGTACCTATCAATTCTTTTAATCTTTCTTAATCGGGGTATTACAATCACCCTCTGTTAAACTCGCGACGTCATCGTCGCGCTTAACCCATCTGAGGATCTGTTGCCATGCATTGGGATTCTAGAGGTGGCTCCCGCCCTATGGCGTAGCACTTAGTTCCCAATTTCCGGCTGGCGGACGGCTCCGATACCATTTGTAACGACCCGGGTCCCACTTAACGGGCTGTCCCGACCGTTAGATGACGGCGTACTGTCCCCACCGTACCAACACGGGTCTTTTCAGCATGCTTTGTCCTCACTCGCATGCTCCCCGAGAAAACTTCCCAGGAGGTCACCCATCCCAGAATTTCTCCAAGCCAAGCACGCTTAACTTTGGAGTTTCTAACGATGGACTTCCGAAAAAGAAGGTGCACCTTGTTGGTATGAGTAGTACCTATCATTTCTTTTAATCTTTCTTAGTCGGGGTATTACAATACGTGGTCTAATGGTAGCAGGATTCTAAGAATCATTGTACTAAACACCTAGGTACATGGTTCGAATCCTGCGGAAGGCAAAAATTCACTTCTGGAGAAGGCCCCAGCGAGGGAGCCAGGGGGGAGTGGAAAGACCATGAGTGCGACACACTCGGCTCCCTCGCTGGGGCCTTCTCCGTGTCGCACTCATGGTCTTTCCACTCCCCCTGGCTCCCTCGCTGGGGCCTTCTCCAGAAGTGGATTTTTACCTTCCGCAGGATTCGAACCATGTACCTAGGGGTTTAGTACAATGATTCTTAGAATCCTGGTCTAATGGTAGCAGGATTCTAAGAATCATTGTACTAAACCCCTAGGTACATGGTTCGAATCCTGCGGAAGGCAAAAATCCACTTCTGGAGAAGGCCCCAGCGAGGGAGCCGAGTCGTTACATGTTGCATCTCTTGAGGAGTCTAAAGATTTAGATAAATTAACACCTGCAAAATTAATGAGTTCACTAGAAGCTCATGAAAAATGATTAGAAAGGAGTTATGAAATTTAACTAGATAACGCTTTACAATCAAAGGTAAATATACTGTCTAAGAAATTTAAAAAATGTGGGAAAAGATTTTTAAAAAAAATCTAAAAACGAAGATTCTCAAGGAAAAGAAATGGGCAATAACGATAAGTATCCTCCATGTGGTAGTTTTGAAAGAAAAAGTCACTTGGAGAACGATTTTTGGTTTAAAGGAAAATCACATTGTCAAGAAATTGGACATGAACAAAAATTCGTTCGTTTTAAACAAAATTATCAAGCCCATTTTTTCTGAAGAGAAAAATATGGAGAAGGAATTCTTTTTTATGCTTTTGGCAAAGATGAAGCTAGAGATAAGTTAGATGTGTGATATCTAGACAGTGGCTGCAGTACTCATTTGACGAAAGATGAAAAGGCACTATTGTTGTTGACACAAAAGGGGCAAGAGATACATTAAAGAAGTTCTCTTAGTCCCTGCAATAGATCTAAACCACTAAGTTTGGGTCAAATGATGTAGAAGGGATATGCCTTACATTTCGAAGGAGACTCTTGTACAATCTACGCCGAGAAAGATAAATCTCTAGTCATTGCAAAAATAAAAATACAAAATAAAAAAGGGGAGAATAGATGCTTTCTAATTCAATGGGGATATGCAAGCAATGCAGCAATGATAGTGCAAGTGGATGAGTCGTGGCTATGGCATAAAAGGTTTGGACACTTTCACTTCCATGTATTGAAGATTTTGCGGCAAAAGAATATAATGATAGATCTACCAGTAATAAAGGAGATTAATGAGGCTTGCGAAGGATGTCTGCTCGGTAAACAACATTATTAACCATTTTAGCCCAGAAAATACTGGAGAGTCAAAAATTCATTGGAGTTGGAACATATAGATGTTTACAGTTCGATAGGTACTCCTTCACATGATCAAAATAGTTACTTCATTCTCTTAATTGATGACTATACTAGAATGATATAGGTATACTTTTTTGCTTGAGAAATCCTTATTTTTTTATATTTTCAAAAAATTCAAGAACTATGTTGAAAAGTAGTGATTACAATATTAAGACAATCAGAAGCGATAGAGGCAAAGAGTACACATTTAATGAATTCAACAAGTTCTATGAAAATGAAGGAATGGAGCATCAACTCACCATTGGATATATAAGCAAAAGAACAAAATGGTTTTCAGAAAGGAAGAACAGAACTGTAATGAAGACAACAAGAGCTATGTTAATGGAGAAAGGTCATCTAAAAACCCGGGCAGAAGCAATAAGCATTGCAGTCTACCTACTAACATATGTCTGACCAAAGATTTGCAATACAAGACACCAGTCGAAGCATGGAGTAGAAGAAAGACATGAGTGTAGCATCTAAGAGTTTTTTGCTGCATTTGCTATACACATATACCACAAGAAAAAAGGGGAAAGCTCGATGAAAAGACAGAAAAAGAATCTTTCTAGGATACATTACTCAATCAAAAGGCTATCGAGTCTACAACTTCAGAACAAAGGAGCTGATTATCAGTCGGGATGTAAACTTTAATGAAGATACTTTCTACAATGGGAGACTAACCGAGTTGTAAGAAAATTTGTCAACACCCTATCACAACCACAAGAAGGTAACAATGAGGAGAACAACAAACCAGAGTCACCACGATAAGAAATGATAGAAGGACCAGTTGACTTACTAAAATCATTTCTAAGGAAGACACAAAGATTATCCTAAATATATCAAACATGCAATTTGATGATTATGGAACCTGAAAGCTTTGTAGCGACTTCAAGACAACCAGAATGGATAAAAGCTATGAACAAAGAAATAAAAATGATCGAGAAAAATGATATTTTGGAGCTTACAGATCTTCCTCAAGATAAAGATATAGGAGTCAGGTGGGTATACAAGACAAAGCTTAAAGTTGATGGCTCAATTCAAAAGTACAAAGCAAGATTAATTTCCAAATGATATAAACAACAGTTCGGCATCAACTTGCACACCTTGATACTATAAGGGCACTAATTGCACTAGTCGCACAAAAGAAATGGATGATTTACCAACTAGATGTTAAATCAGCATTTCTTAATGGCTATCTTGAAGAAGAAATATATGTGGAGCAACCTACGTCCTACAAGGAAAAGAAGATAAAGTTCTCAAATTGAAGAATGCATTGTACGAATTAAAGCAAGCTTCTCGACATGGTCTAGCGGAAATGAGCAAGGATTCAGGAGGAGCTAAAGTGAACCAACTCTATGCATCAAAAATCAAGGTACAAACAATACTCTTATTATCTCTCTATATGTTGATGATTTCATCTACATAGGAAATGATGAAAAGACGATCAAAAAATTAAAGGAACACATGAAGAAAACATAATAGATGACTGATCTAGGACTAATGCACTACTTTCTTAGGATCGAGATAACTAAATCTGAAGATGGTATCTTCATTGCTCGGGAGAAATATATTACAAAACTCATAAAGAAGTTCAAAATCGAGGGTTGCAAGACTATAGCAACAAATCACTCAAGAAAGAAGATTCAATCGAAAAGTAGACAACTTGCAATTTCGAAGCTTAATTAGAAGCTTACTCTATCTCACAGCTACAAGGCTAGATATTATGTATGCAACTAGCCTACTTTCAAGATTCATACAGAGTCCATGTCAAGTTCACTATGGAGCAGTAAAGCGAATACTCAGATACTTGCAAGGAACAAAAGACTATGGATTATGGTATCGATCTACGCCTGACTCAAGACTACTCAGGAAGGATCAGTGGAAGATATGTAAAGAAAATCAGTGTATGCATTCACACTTGGTTCAGGGAATATTTTCTTGGACATCAAAGAGGTATGCAACAGTTGCACAATCATCAGTTGAAGCATAGTATATAGTAGCAACAATGACGACAAGTCAAGCTACATGACGAAAGCGCATTTTTGAAGACATGAGAGAGTCACAAGACAAATCTATAGAAATCTATTGTGATAGCAAGTCCGCTATAGCAATGGCCAAGAATCCAATATTTCACAACAGAACTAAGCACATTGGCATCAAGTATCACTTCATCAGAGAAACTGAAGCAAATAAGGAGATAGAACTTAAATATTGTAGGGCTGAAAAACAATTAACAGATATATTTACAAAGGCACTACCAAGAGACAAATTTGAAGCATTACGAGACATGATTGGATTTATCCAAATATGTACCAAGGAGGAGTGTCAAAAAATTGTGCACATTTGTAGATTCTTCTGTCTCTGGTTTTTACTAGAGATTCTTGGGAAACAAGTAAACTATAAATAAACCTAGAATTTTCTAGACTACTTGGTGGCAAGGAAAATAATAAAAATCAAAATAGTCTGGAAACTTTTTGAGGTTATAAATATGTAAGGATTGGTAGTGAAGTGGTGTGTGAAAGTAAGTCTTGTGCAAAACCCTCCACTGCTTTGTAAAACTTCTTTATAATAAAATTATCATTTTCCCCCTTCAACTAGCTTGTTCCATTAAATTTTTCCCATGACTTCTATTCCTAAAATTTGTCCTACATAAAGTCCACTAATCCGTTTAATCAACAATCAAAATTTCTCTCCTATCTAAAACTAAAAACATCAGTTACTACGGAGTTAAACTCCTCAATTTGATTATCATTATTGTTGTTGTTATTGTTACTATCCTCCAAAAAATGGCAATTCCTAAAGCATTAATTGGTTCATCCTTTTGAAAAATTTACAAATCATTTATAAATGGTCAAACTTCATTAACAACTATACATTTCAAGTATCTACATATCCACCATTCTTTTATATTCATTTATAAACTAAACCATAAAATCTTTCCAAATGGAGACTAGTCATCTCCCATAGTTTTTAATTATTTCTATATTGCACTGCTTCTCTCAATCTGCATCTCTTGTGTTCATACCTTTGTGGTGCATAACCTTATATATCATGAATTGCAATGAACGTGATTAATTAATAAAGAATCTTCTTGCATACTTTCTAGTATTCAAACCTCTATATAAATATTATATGTTTTATAAGGATTCAATTTTCATATTCAAAATTCGACGTGTTCTTTTTAATTTAATTATACCTTTTATATTTTGTAATTAGTTGGTGATACAATGTGAAATATGTTTTCCAGATGCATATGTGGGGGCATGATCACAATATAGAAAAGGGCCTGAATCTCTTAGAGGAACTCAACCAAGTGGAATGCTAAGGCTTCCATGTTATTGTTGTGCACCTGGATGCAAGCACAATATTTATCACCCAATAGCAAGGCCCCTCAAAGACTTTAGAACCCTCCAAGCACATTAGAACAGAAAGCATGGAACCAAATCATTTATGTGCTCAAAATGTGGGAAACCCTTTGGGGTTAAGGGTGATTAGAGAACATATGAAAAGAACTGTGGCAAGATTTGGTACTGCATTTGCGGTTCTAATTTCAAGCACAAAAGGTCCCTTAAAGATCACATCAAGACCTTTGTTCGTGGCCACGGAACTTTGAGAACACGTGTTGATTTTGATAAAGAAGATGAATCCACTTGAAACATTACATCTAAAAGTTCAAATTTTTATTTTTAAAGAGATGACAAATTTATTTATTTAAATTCGGAGAAAGATGTTTGGTACTGTGTTAAACAGCATCATTCAAAAGTTTAAGATTTAAAAAATTGTGTGAAATTATTCATTTAATTTTTATCCTTCCATGAGAAAGAAGTCGGAATCTCCGGTATGATAGTTTAAAGTTTATGAATGTATATGGATGCTTAAATTCATACTGGTAAGGCAATCAAGGATCAATCTGCTCTTTACATTATACTGTAACTAATACAAGGATTTTATATATTTTCAAATGTGGAAATTGTTGAGAAAATATGTTTGGCTTTTTTTAATATGACATATCGCTAATTATTAATTGGTTTCCTTTTCAAATTACATGGTTATTCGAGGGGTCGGGCTTTCATGAGCTATTTGAGTTTGATGGAACCACTTTTCACTTTTGAGTGGATGGAGTATTCTAATTTAGTGAATTTAAGTCTGAAGTTAATGAATTGAGAAAAATACACCAATAAGGTGTTTAAGTTACACCAATTCAAATTTAAAGAAAAATGAATAAAACTTCATAAATCAAGTGTTAAATAAAATAATTAATATATTATAAAAAAAATTCACCCTCACCTCACTTCACCACACCTCACCTCAACCCAGATACATTCAAATTTTGAATTAACAGACATCGCATCTTCACCAAAGCCACCACCACCCACCATCCACCTCCGCCCCTCCATCGCCACCTCCACCTCCACCTCCATACTCGCTGCTACTGTCGCTGCCATATTTCCAGATCCATACTTCGACTATCACGACCCGTCCCAGATCACCCTACTGGACCTGAAACGTGACATGTGCAGATCTAGATGTTGGACCCACCACCAAGGCAAACTTGACTTTTCTTATCTTTCAGATTCACCTTTTAAATAAATTTGATCCCATATGAATTAATAAAAATTATGATAGAGTCTCCCCTATATTATTGACATAACCAACCTGTAATTCAACGTCAAATCCTCAACAATCATGCATAATAATCATAAAGACTTCCTAAACCTTCCAAGCATAACATTAATGTAATAAGACAATTGAAATTCTTAGTCAATTCTTTTAATATGTATACAACCCGTATTACATAATCACCAGGCCTATTACCGACAAGGCCACAAAAGAATATCAAAGCCTATAACATGAGCCCAAAAGATAACTTCAAAATACCATATCACAATAAATCATAGAAATGCCTATTTTTTAAGCTCGTCTGGTGGTAATGACTCTATCCACGCTGCTCAAAATCTTTAATTTCTCTTATAAGGAAGAGATAGAGAAAAAGGTGAACTTGTAACTCAGTGAGTGGAGTTTCTGAAATAATTTTCTTTTATAAACCATTTTTGAAAATATAATTTATTTCATAAGCTTTTGCCACTTTAAATAAAATCATACATGTTAAGAATAATCATAAAGATAGTGGAATAATAATTTGTGGCATAACTGATAAACTTCAATATGGCATAACTGATAAACTGTAATACATAAGAAAATCACACCAAAGGTACCCAACTAAATCATCTGAAATCTGTATCTAGTCATACGCACGTAGACTGCTAAGCACCTCCGTACCAAGCCCAAAGCCCCTCTAGGTACAAAAGTGGGTCCCAAAGACCTCATATATGTACCCTTACACACGGGCCAAAGGCCCCCTCCATGACAGAGTTTTAAGATTTCAAATAATATATGCTAGTAGACAGACCCAATGCCCCCTTTGTGCACTAACACAAGAACATATAACCACATCGGGTACTTATGGTGGGTTTGAAATCATACATGCTCAACTTGACTATTCATGCTCGTAAAACATGGTAAAAAAAGTCATCATTGAACAATATATATTTTTCCACTTACATCTTGAAGTTAGGAAAAAGGGGTAGAACAACACCAAAACAATAAACACTTTGAGTTGGTTGAGCTCCTCCTTCTTTCGACCTTCCCTTTTTTCCCCCCTTTTCTTCTTCCCGAACGTTCTGGGCGTCTCTCCCTCTCTTAGCCTCTAATTTGTTTTGTTTGGTCAATTGGATTTGTTATATTAGTATTATAATAGGTAAAGTCTTTAAATATTGCCAAGAAGGTCCCCAACTCTTATTTCCTTGATTTAAATAAATACTCAACTTATATAAGTCTTAGAAAAATAACCCCAACAAATGAAATAACATAATTTGGTCTTAATTTAACTTTGACTTGACTATTCCATATATGACTTTGACTAGTAGAAGTTTGACTAATAAAAATTAGAAGTGGGTTGTTACAATCTTATCTCCTTCAAAGAATTTCGTCCTCGAAATTCAGTCGCCAAATAGATGAGGATATTGAACACGGATTTGCTCCTCATTTTCCCATGTATCCTCTTCTATTGGGTGATTTCCCCATCGGACCTTGACTAATGAAACCATCTCATTTTCATCAATTTGCTCCTTCCGCTCCAATATTTCAACAGGTTGTTCTTCATAGCTCAAATTCTCCTTTAGCTCCACTGGTTGGGATTCCAATATATGAGACACATCAAGGATGTACTTACGAAGCATAGATACATGAAACACATCGTGTATTCTGGACAACTCATCGGCAAAGCAAGTCGATAAGCAACTGGACCAATCCTCTCAACAATCTCATAGGGTCCAATATACGTGGGACTCAGCTTCCCTCTCTTGCCAAAACTCAAAATACCTTTCCATGGAGATAACTTTAAGAAGACTTTATCTCCAACTTCAAACTCCAAATATTTTCTACGTCTGTCAGCATAACTCTTTTGTCAATCTTATGCCATCTTTAGTCTTTCTTGAATAATTTTTACCTTTTTAGTTGCCATTTGAACCATCTCAGGGCCTACTAACTTCCTCTCACCCACTTCGCTCCAACAAACTGGAGTCCTGCACTTCCTACCATATAGTGCCTCGAAAGGAGCCATCTCAATACTGGAATGATAACTGTTATTATAAGCAAACTCCATCTGGCGTAAATGAGTATCCTAACTCCCTTTGAACTCAAGAGCACAAGCTCGAAGCATGTCTTCTAAGTTCTGAATCGTTCTCTAGAATTGACCATCCACTTATGGGTGAAATGCAGTACTAAACTGGACCTTTGTGCCCAAAGCACTCTACAACTTCGGCCAAAATTAAGACATGAATTGAGGATCTCTATCAGACACAATAGAAACTGGAGCCCCATACAAACATACTACCTCATCGATATATAATTTTGCTAACTTAGTCAAAGTAAATGTAGCTTTAATCGGTAAAAACCTTACAATCTTGGTCAACCTATCCACAATCACCCAAACACCGTCATTGCCACTCTGAGTGCGAGGAAGACCAAATAGGAAATCCATAGTGATGTGCTCCCACTTCCACTCTGGAATAGGCAATGGTTGTAAATTTTCAGCGGATTTCTGACGATCTGGTTTTACTTGTTGGAAAATAAAACATCTAGACACAAACTCAACAATCTCTCTCTTTATACATAGCCACCAGTAATGTTCCTTAAACATATGATACATTTTTGTGCTGCCTGGATGCATTGCAGCTGAATTATGCGCTTCTTCTAGTATCTCATTTTCAACTCTAAAATATCTGGAACACACAATTTGTTTCCCATAACTAGAGTGCTATCATCCACGATAGAAAAATCTGTTCATATTCCGGCTTCAACTTCTGCCTTCAATATGCTCAGTGATAGATCCTCAAACTGGGCCTATTTAATTTTATCCACTAGGAGAGACTTCACCTGAAATGTAGCTAGCACTGCCCCTGAAGTAGGGGCTGATAACTGAGCATTCAAATTTCTAAATTCACATATCAAGAAAGCACATACTGCATTTTTTTTGGTTCGAGGTACTAATGGCTTTTTGACTAAGTGCATCAACAACTACATTTGCTTTACCTGGATGGTAATCAATTTTACAATCATAATCCTTAATCAATTATAACCATCTTCTCTGCCTCAAGTTCAATTCTCTGAGTAAAAATATACTTCAAGCTCTTGTGGTTGGTGAAAATCTAATACCTCTCACCATATAAATAGTGCCTCCAAATTTTGAGTGCCAAAATCACCGCAGCCAATTCTAAATCATGAGTGGGATAATTCAATTCATGTTTCTTCAATTGTCTTGAAGCATAAGCCGCAACTTTTCCATTTTACATCAAAACACATCCCAAACCTTATCTTGAAGCATCAATATAAATCACAAACTCTTCACCTGGTGATGGAAGTGTAAGTATAGGAGTAGAAACCAACATATTCTTCAATTCCTGAAAACTTTTCTCACACTCTTCAATCCAAACAAACTTTGAGTTCTTCCGTGTCAAATTGGTCAATGGAAGGGCAATCTTAGAAAATCCCTCCACAAAACAACGATAATATCCGGCTAAACCAAGAAAACTCCGCACCTCAGTCACATTATTAGGACGTTCCCATTTCATCACTGTCTCAGTCTTTACAGGATCAACATAAATTCCTTCAACTGAAATCACATGTCCTAAAAATACAACTTTTTCTAGCCAAAACTCATATTTTGAGAACTTAGCATATAATTGTTTGTCTCGCAAGGTCTGCAAAATAATCATCAAATGCTCTGCATGCTCATCATGGCTGGAAGAATAAATCAATATATCATCAATAAAGACAATAACAAATCTATCCAAATAAGGATGTAGAATCATGTTCATCAAATCCATGAAAGCAGCTGGGGCATTGGTTAAACCAAACGGCATCACTAAAAACTCATAATGACCATAGAAAGTCAAAATGCAGTCTTTGGCATTTCAATATCTCGAATTTCAAGCCGATGATACCGCGAACGCAAATCAGTCTTAGAGAATAACTTGGCATCTCGAAGTTGGTCAAACAAGTCATCAATACAAAGTAGTGGATACTTGTTGCGAATTGTCACCTTATTCAGTTGTCGGTAATCAACGCACAATCTCATAGTACCATCTTTCTTCTTTACAAACAAAATCGAAGCTAGAGATGGCAACGGGGCGGATCGGACCCCGATCCGCCCCGCCCCGAGATTTTTTTGCCCGATCCGGATCCGCCCCGCGATCCGTCAAATTTCGGGTCGGATCGAGGCGGATCGGTCCACCGATCCGCCAAAAAAAATTTTTATTTTTTTTTTATTTTTTTAATTTTTTTTAATTTTTTTAAATATATTTTAAATTAAATCTTTTATAAAAAATTTAGAAAATTTATTTTTTTATTAAATTTTATTTATTTTATTGAAACGAGACGTATAGAGGCCGATTCAATGGATCGAGTTTTTTTACCATCACTTATTGTAATTCTTTCTTCAAATGAAGAACATGAAAAATGTGTTTTCTTTAAAATGCAAAGATTGCAGGTTATTCCCAAAAATTAAAATTTGCTACAAAATTTATAATATTAGATTTTTATAAATGATAAAAAAATTATATTAAAAAAAAAATTCGGATCGCGGATCGGGGCGGATCGGATCAGCCCCGATCCAAATCCGCTCCGTGAATTTTCGGATCGGGGCGGATCACAAAAATTTCGATCCGTCGATCCACGGATCGGGATTTTTTCGGATCGGATCGGATCGGGTTGACGGATCGACGGGGCGAATCGGATTTTTTTGCCATCTCTAATCGAAGCTCCCCATGGTGATGCACTGGGTCTGATGAAACCCTTATCAACCAATTCTTGTAATTTCACTTTCAATTCTTTCAACTCAGTTGGGGCCATTCTATAAGGTGCTTGAGAAATATGAGATGTATCAGGCATTACATCGATAGTAGATTCGAATTCTCTGTCTGGTGGTAATCCTGGAAGATCGTCTGGAAATACATCTGGAAAATCTCTCACAATAGATATATCATCAAGTTCAAGCTTACTGATCTGAGTATCAATCACGTGAGCTAAATATCCATGACAACCTTTCTTCAGAAGTCTACGAGCATCAAGAGCAGATATCAAACAAGATGGTAAAATTCTCCTTTCTCCTTTAAGAATAATCTCAGGGTCTCCAGGCCTCCTGAATGTAAGTTCTTTTCGAAAACAGTCAACTGAAGCACGATTCATAGCTAAAAAATCCATGCCCAAAATAATATCGAAGTCATGAATATCAAGTGGAATTAGATCATCTTTCAGGTCATGATCATTCACTCGAATCACGCAACCCTTGAACACGTCATTGGCTAAAAGAGATTTTCCCACCGGGGTAGCTACCACTAACTTATTGTCTAAAGGCTCTAATATCTTATCCGCGTATTTAGTAAGTGCATAAGAAATAAATGAATGAGTAGCACCAGAATCAATTAATGCATGAACATTTTTTCCAAAAATAGATATCATATCCACAACATTTAGTGACTCCTCATCCTGCTGCTGTGTCATCGCAAAAACTCTACCTCGAGACTTTGGACGTCCTACCCGTCCTCTCTGACTAGTAACACCATGGCCTGGAAGATTTGAATGGGTCCTACATGATGATCCCATCTGTGATGCACTACCCTCCTGAAATCAAAACCGGGCAATCCTTCTTCAAATGTCCCATTTGACCACAGTGAAAACAACCACCACTACTTTTAAGGCACTCTCCCGCATGAAACTTGCCACACAACTGATACTGTGAAAACCTGGGACCACTACCACTGTCGACCGATCTAGGGGCAAAAGATCTCTGAGAAGAACCCTACATATGAGAATGGCTTTGTGTGACACCCGGCCAAAATCCTTTCTTATCCTTCCTCAAATTGCCTACATTTGTTTGTTTCATTAGCTACAAAATCCATAACATACTTGGATAATTCCACAAATCTCTTCTGATACTCAGCTACAGTGTATGATCCCTATACAAATTTCAAAAATTCCCTTTGTCTGGCCGCACGGTAGCTCGGAGGATAGTATGTCTCATTAAATACTTCCTTGAACATGGTCCAAGTGATAGTACTAGGATCACGATATCGACCTCGATATGTAGTCCACCAATCTACCGCAACTCCTTTTAATAAAAAAGAGGCAAGGCGCAACTTAGTAGCATCCAAACATACCATGACATTGAAAATATTCTCCAAGCTCTTCATCCAAAGCTTAGCATCTGCCGGATTACCAGTGCTTTCAAAATGTTTTACCCCAAGCTTAATTGCTCTTTCAATGCTATCATCTCTAGTTGGGTTCTGTAATGCATTTGGTAAAACAGAGGTAATGGTCGTAGCAATTCTATCAATCAAGGGATCATTCCCAGCTACATTTCCCTGATTCTGTTGTACTGGTGCATTTCCCTGATTCTGTTGTATTGGTGTTTGGTGGACAGATTCTTCTCCCTGATTTAATCCCCTAACATTTTCTCTTTGACGAGCATTTTGATTTCGAGGTTGTGGATATAAACGTCCACGTGTCTTACCACCTCGAGGCATCTTGTACCTAAAATTATGCATTACAAGTTGACAGATCAGAAATGAATAGTACAACTTGTAGATAAAATAGTCACGTATTGCCCAAACGCCAATAACCTGGCTCTAATACCAATTGTCACGACCCGTCCCATATCATCCTACCGGACCTGAAACGTGACATGTGTCAATGGCAGGTGACAACTAGATGTTAGACCCACCACCAAGGCAAACTTGACTTTTCTTATCTTTCAAATTCACCTTTTAAATAAATTTGATCCCATATGAATTAATAAAAATTTTGATAGAGTCTCCCCTATATTATTGACATAACCAACTTGTAATTCAATGTCAAATCCTCAACAATAATGTATAACAATCATAAAGACTTCCCAAACCTTCCAAGCATAACATTAATGTAATAAGACAATTGAAATTCTTAGTCAATTCTTTTAATATGTATACAACCCGTATTACATAATCACCAGGCCTATTACCGACAAGGCCACAAAAAAATATCACAGCCTATAACATGAGCCCAAAAGATAACTTCAAAATACCACATCAGAATAAACCATAGAAATGCCTACTTTTGAAGCTTGTCTAGTGGCAATGGCTCTATCCATGCTGCTCAAAATCTACATTTTTTTCCTATAAGGAAGAGATAGAGAAAAACATGAGCTTGTAACTCAGTGAGTGGAGTTTCTGAAATAATTTTCTTTTATAAACCATTTTTAAAAACATAATTTATTTCATAAGTTTTTGCCACTTTAAATCAAATCATACACTCTAAGAATAATCATAAAGATAGTGGAATAATCATCTGTGATAGACTGCAATATGGCATAACTGATAAAATGTAATACATAAGAAAATCACACCAAAGGTACCCAACTAAATCATCTGAAATCTGTATCTAGTCATACGCGCGTAGACTGCTAAGAACCTCTGTACTCGGCCCAAAGCCCCTCTGGGTACAAAAGTGGGTCCCAAAGACCTCATATATGCACCCTTACACACGGGTCATAGGCCCCCTCTGTGCATAAAAGTGTATCTTAAGATCAACTGAACATGGGCCATAGGCCCCCTCTGTTACACAGTCTTAAGATTTCAAATAATATCCGCTAGTACATGGGCCCAAGGTCCCCTCCGTGCACTAACACGAAAACGGATAACCACATCAGGTACTTCTGGTGGTTTTGAAATCATACATGCTCAACTTGATTATTCATGCTCGTAAAACATCATAAAAAGAGTCATCATGATAAACAAACTTAATTATAAAACATTTGTTTTGATAATCAGGCTAAAAGCAAGTAATTTAAAAATTATTTGTAACTTGTAGAAAATCAGTGTGAATAGTATAGAAAAATCTTTTAAGTTTATTCTTCACTCACAAAATAATTGACCATCCTCTAGCTTGACTGATATATAACGCCAACTTCCTCGTCACCTTCTGAGATAAAATAAAATCTTCATATCAACATTTAAAACCACCTTAATAGATAAAACAGTAAAAGTGCTTCATACTTGAATTAACTCATTAAACTTGTTTTCTCATATTACATCATACTTACCATTTTTACTTAGGAACACAAAATAACTACTAATGACTAATTAAGTTTTAATATCACTTGAGATTTTGAAATTTAGAACCACATTTATCTAAATCTCAATTTTCAAGTTTTACAAGCTTACTAGTTTATTTACCCCTTCTCATAACTAAACCAATATTCATCATCCACACCAACAAATCCATTTCTAGCACAAAACAAACCAAAATACAAGTTTATCTTAACTTAATCACTAATTTAACCCAATAACATAAAACCCTAATCTTTAATACCAAGCATTTATTTCAATAAACTTAAATATACAACTAAAATCACCAAAATCATCATTCTAACTTCCATATATATATATATATCTCACATTTAGATTATAAATCAAAAGCCCTAAATTTACACATTATTGAACAATAAATATGTTTCCACTTACATCTTGAAGTTAGGAAAAAGGGGTAGAACAACACCAAAACAATAAACACTTTTAGTTGGTCGAGCTCCTCCTTCTTTCGACCTTCCCTTTTTCCCCCCTTTTCTTCTTCTCGAACGTTCTGGGCATCTCTCCCTCTCTTAGCCTCTAATTTGTTTTGTTTGGTCAATTGGATTTGTTATATTAGTATTATAATAGGTAAAGTCTTTCAATATTGCCAAGAAGGTCCCCAACTCTTATTTCCTTGATTTAAATAAATACTCAACTTATATAAGTCTTAGAAAAATAACCCCAACAAATGAAATAATATAATTTGGTCTTAATTTGACTTTGACTTGACTATTCCATATATGACTTTGACTAGTAGAAGTTTGACTAATAAAAATTAGAAGTGGGTTATTACATCGACGGTCATTGTCAACACAACACCACAATCTCCACCACCACCCGCCTCACCACCATGACTTTTGCCACCGCTCCCATCACCAACACCACCCGTATCTTCAACTACCATGACCACCACGGTAACCATATCCTTCACCATCGATATAGCTTTACAAGCTCCGATGCAAAACCACCGCCACCATAACCACTACCATCATAATAATCATGACTTCACCAATTAAACCATAAAAAAAAATTTGTCAATTTTCAAAATTGAGAATCTAGAACAAGAAGAAGAAGAACAAGCTGACCTATGACATAATGCACCATACAGGTTGTGACCTGAAGATTTTTGAAGTGTGACATGTGACCTAATGTATCAAATGTGACATGTGACCTGAACATTTGAAGGGTGACCTGAGACATGATGCATCAAACAAGTTGTGACCTGAACATTTTAAGTGTGACTTGTAACTTAATGCATCAAATGTGACCCATGACTTGAACATGTGAAGTGTGACCATGACCTAATGCATCATATGTGACCTGTGACCTCATGCGTCATATGTGACATGTAACCTAATGTATCAAATGTGACTTGAACATGTGTAGTGTGACTTGTGACTCAATGCATCAATTGTTATATGTGGCTCGTCTAATGCGTCATATGTGACCAGTGACCTCATATGTGACCCATGACCTAATGCATCAATTGTGGCCTGTGACATAATTCATCAAATGTAACTTAAACATGTGTAGTGCGACTTGTGACTCAATGCATCAACTATAATATATGACCCAAACATTTGAAGTCGTGACCTAATGCATAAAATGTGACTTGAACGTGTATAGTGTGACTTGTGACTTTGTATATCAAATGTGACTTATGACTTGAACATTTTGAAGTGTAACCCATGACCTAATGTATCAATTGTGACTTGTGACCTAATTCAAACCTAACCTCACTGTTGTGACTTGAACATTTTAAAGTGTGGCCCGTGACCTAATACATCAATGTGACATGTGGCCTAATTCAGACCTAACCTCACCACCATTGCCACCGTCACCAACAGGAAACTACTACCACCACCACCATCACCACCACCACCACCACCACCACTTCCCCAAACCCAAACGATCACAACCAATCTACTCTCCACCACTGTAGTCACTTCGGATCCACAACCCAACTGCAGCCACAATTGCCTCTTCACCACCACCGCCACTGTAAATCAGTAGATCTCATTCAAATCCGCAAATACACCGATCATCCACGTCCACCTTACTGTCCAAGAAGCTCTCGTCGCATCCCACTCATCTCGTCGTTGCCCATTCTTCTACAGTTCTGGAGACTTCCGTCTCTGTCCTTCCCGTGTCTAAATGTGCGGTCTGGTGTCAATTGGAGACTTTTGTTGGATGTAAAATTGATTCAATCAGCCATCAATCACAAAAAAAAAAAAAAAAAAAAAAAAAAATCTTCTTCCTTCACCGGATTCTGAGAGTCGGTGCTGTGTGGTGCTATTGAGAGACGATGGTGTGAGGTTGTGCACCTGAATTAGCTACTGACAACTTCATCACTCGAAACCCGTAAGCTCACTGGTGTGTGGGTAGCATGCTTCCGGCTTCTCATCGTGGTGGTGGTTTTAATGCTACAGGATTTTGCAGTTGAATGAACTTGTTGTCTCGAATCTTGAATCTCAGTCGAAAAGTTATTTTTTTCATGGATTGGATGGGGAAACTAATAGGATTTTAGGCCCTTCATAGGAGAGAATGCGCCGCTTAGTGGTGGCTATGGCAGCCGGAGACTTGGAGAGGAAGGGGGAGCATCTGAGGGATGAAGACATCATAAAATGATTTTATTTTGGTGATAATATTATTAATTAATATTGTAAATAGAAATTAAGACCTGATTAGTGCATATAAAACTTACAAACCTGTTTTATGAACTATTGATTTGAAAAATGTGTTCCTGTGTAATTACCACTAATGAATTTAAGTGCATGTCCAGATGCAAAACTGAACTCCTTTATTTAATGAGTACATGTGTATGTTGGGCCGAACCATTGTCAGCAACTTAAATTTTAAATTTTTCATAATTTTTTCTTAGCTTTCGAAAACTAAATGTGTTAAAATCCAATACAAGAAACAGGAGCTACAGGGAAACAACATTTGGGGACTACAAAAATGTCATACCTATAGATATACCTTTAGAAGTGATGTTTTGTCAATCCTGTTGTAAAGATTTCGCCCATGTAGAGGCGATATCTATAGGAGCGACTCAGTTCTTTGTTCCTTAAACCTTGCCACTAGAAGGAGATCTTATAGTGCAAAAAATTAGCACATATTTGGTTCCTTAGGGATGATAAGTGTTGCCTCAGCATGTCGCCTTTATAGTCTCATGCTCTTGGCAGTAGTTCTCGGCTTGGAAATTTGGCACACAATTGGAAAACATACTGTGACGACCCGAATTCTCGACAATTCGAGTGCCACTAAAAGTGGCTCATATCATATTATCGAGACTTAAATAGAAATGTAAAATTATTCAAAAGAATAATTAGAATCCCATAATTTTATTTGTGAATAAAAATAGAACATAATTTTCTTACATAAAGTTCAACATAATTATCTCATCAATCTTAACCACTTTTGCCACTTCCATGTTGACCGCCTTGAACCTTCAATTATCTGAAAATGGTAAATATCGTGGAGTGAGATTTATAAAATCTCAGTAAGTATACCAAGCATAAATTTTCTTTTGAAAGCATATGGATCATTTTCATCATAACATAGGATAGGATCGAAATACTCATAAACATAGGGAGACACAAGAATTTTACGGAACTTAAATGGCAAGAATTCTTATGTGTAGCGCTACTAAACTCCGGTCCCCTTAGCATAATCATAAACATATCATATGAAACCCATAACAATCTTGTGAGATTGATTTCATAGCAATGATCCAAACATTTTCATAAAAACATAAGATATACTTACTTTTCATAAAAACATAAGGTGTATTTACCTTTCATAAAAACATACTTACTTTTCATAAAAACATAAGATATATTTACTTGTCATAAAAACATACTTACTTTTCATAAAAACATAAGGTGTATTTACCTTTCATAAAAACATACTTACTTTTCATAAAAACATAAGATATACTTACTTGTCATAAAAACATACTTACTTTTCATAAAAACATAAGGTGTATTTACCTTTCATAAAAACATACTTACTTTTCATAAAAACATAAGATATACTTACTTGTCATAAAAACATACTTACTTTTCATAAAAACATAAAGTGTATTTACCTTTCATAAAAACATACTTACTTTTCATAAAAACATAAGATATACTTACTTGTCATAAAAACATACTTACTTTTCATAAAAACATAAGGTGTATTTACCTTTCATAAAAACATACTTACTTTTCATAAAAACATAAGATATACTTACTTGTCATAAAAACATACTTACTTTTCATAAAAACATAAGGTGTATTTACCTTTCATAAAAACATACTTACTTTTCATAAAAACATAAGATATACTTACCTTTTAAAAGATTAAAATGAAGTGTAGTAGTAAATGGACCAAAACTTTCTTGACCACCTTGAATTTCTCTTACTTGTGGATTTTGTCAAGAGATTGGAAATAAGTGTATATGTGTAGAGTTGTGTGTAAAAGAGATGGGTTTAAATAGATGTATAAAGTTGGCATATTGTAAACATAATCATTCAATTCTATTAATTTTAACACATCCTTTTCTTAAAGTAAAGCACCATTCATATACTTTTCCATATTTATACAAATATTATGCTCTTCATGATTACATATAATGGAGTCTTATCAACCATTCATATACTTTTCCATATTTATACAAATATTATGCTCTTCATGATTACATATAATGGAGTCTTATCAACCATTCATATACTTTTCCATATTTATACAAATATTATGCTCTTCATGATTACATATAATGGAATCTTATCAACCATTCATATACTTTTCCATATTTATACAAATATTATGCTCTTCATGATTACATATAATGGAGTCTATAATTCATTCATATACTTTTCCATATTTATACAAATATTATGCTCTTCATGATTACATATAATGGAGTATATAATTCATTCATATACTTTTCCATATTTATACAAATATTATGCTCTTCATGATTACATATAATGGAGTATATAATTCATTCATATACTTTTCCATATTTATTAAATTAAGATTCTCATAATTATTATATATAATGGAACCTCTCATGCTTGCATATATTTTCTTAATTTCAATAATAAAAATAATTTTTGTATAAATAAATATTGGGATAACATTGAATTAAGTACTTGGACTTAATATACTTTAAATCAAGAGAATGGAGATATTTTTAGAAATTCGGAATTTAATTTAAAATCGAACGATCTCGATTATTTCTTGACTTGGCTATACGAATACGTCGTGGCGTTAACTTAATAAAAATGGGTGAAATAGTAGCGACACGATTTTCTATTAAAATAATTATTAATCGCGTAAAAATTCTTGGTCGCTACAAACTTACCCCCTTAAAATAATTTCGTCCTCGAAATTAAACTTACTTGATCTTATGATTTCTGAACACTTAATCAGAATCTCTTCTTCTTCTTATGTAGCATCATCGCTACTATATTTAACCCAACCATATTTAACCCACTGGACTTTGACTAAATGCATCAATTTGTTTTCTTAAGACATGAACTTTTCTATCAATAATAGACATATGTCTACTCATAAATTCTTCTGAATCAAAATGAAAATTCCCAATCGTATGTGATATTTCATCATATCTTGTAGTACTCATGTAACCTGTCACTTATCATCGTATCATGTAACCTCAAATATTCGTATTAATATCTCTAAAATTTCAATAAATCTTTACTAACATATCATACCATAATAATTTGTCATTTCTTCTTATCACCAAATATCCCAAAATAATTAAAACGATTACCTGAATATTCTCTATGTAATATACCCAAACATGTTATTCACATATCAACATAATCATCAGTTTATCTTTCCAATATTTGTAACCCAAAATTTCTGCAAAATTCAATAAACAAATATCTCCCAAATAATTAAAATTCTTAACTCAAATATCATAACATTTCCCGTAAGGTATTCCTTTCACTTGCACAAACTTATTAATCCTGATTCAATACAGTCCTTATTTCACTTTCACGTATCCCCGTATTATTTCTATACCTTGATTATTATATCAAAATATCAGTACCCAAAATCCAAGAAAATATTCCATATCTCAAATCCCGTCATCATCAAATCTTCCTTTTATCAAGAAAGTAAACGGCGCATAACTCTTGTTCCCTCTTTTCCATTATTCTATTCCGCGCTTTCTTGCTGGAATCAATATCACGCGGATTTCCTCCGATCCTTAATGCTTTTAAATAGTTCATGCTGGGAAGAGGTTAGATCCATCAAAACATGGATATCATTCTTACAAACATTCGCAAGTATTATTCCAGTCTTCCAATGAATGATCTGAGGAAAATTTATCGAATAAGACTCGAAAGATTGAGGTTGCTGATGGCTCATGGTGTTTCAGAAGATGTTCGCTGGTTGATCGAAGCAAAGGTTCGACTATCTGGTGAATTACCTATGACATTTCCAAAGCACATGCCTGGTTTAGGCAAAAGCACCTTCGCAAAGAAACGAAGAGCAAAAAGGCTGAATGGTTGCTACAAATGTGCTCGTTGGAACTGTGATACTCGTTGCAAAACAGTAGGATATTCTTCTACTAATCGGGATGATAAAATCAAATTCATAAAGGGTGGACTGAGTAAGGAGTCTTTGGATGATATTCGACTGACTCTTGAGACGCACCCAAGTGGTTATGTGCAACGTGAACTTTTCTCCTTATACGCTCAGTTTAACGGGGACAAAAATCGTTATAGTCTCCAAAATATAATAGCAAAAGATCCTGTTTGCCAGTCTGTTTTACAAAATGAGGCTTCTGGCAGTTCATCAATGATATAAGGTAAATCTCTTGATACACATTTAAAATATTTTGCTGTTTTCTTTCACGCGTTTTGGAAATAAAATATATTTTCCTTTCTCGAGTTTTGATAAAGCTGGAAATAAATATATTTTCCTTTCTCGAGGTTTGATAAAGCTGGAAATAAATCACCGAAAGGTGATATCTTTGGTAAAACAGTCAAAAGTTGGCCGATTTTGTCAAAAGTAAATCTTTACTTTTTCAGAATCAATGAAAAACAGTAAGTTTTTCCGGCTTTAAATAGCCAAACATATTTCATAGTTCAGGCATCCCAAAATCACATCTTCTTCGTAAGTTTTCTCTTCTATACTATCAAAGATGGAAGCACCAAAACTTCGACAGATCAAAACTATTTGTGTATTTTGTGGATCAAAAGTGGGGAAAGGCTTCAGTTATCTAGAAGCGGCCGTAGATCTTGGAAAGAAACTGGGGGAAAAAGGTATCACTCTTGTGTATGGGGGTGGTAGCAGTGGTCTAATGGGTTGTGTTTCCCAATCTGCTCTTGCAGAGAAATCAAAAGTAATCGGTGTCATACCTGTCCCTTTGGTAGATGTTGCAGGAAAAACACGAGGGCATGAAGTTCAAACATTATCCATCCATGAACGCATAACTTGTATGCTATATGGTTCTGATGCCTTTATAGCCCTACCCGGAGGTTTTGGTACCTTAGAAGAAATCTTTAACATTACCTCGTGGGCTCAACTAGATCTCCATACTAAGCCTATTGGGCTTCTGAATGTTAACAATTTCTTTGATGGCTTGTTAACCTTTCTTGATTATGCTGTGGAACAGGGATTCATCTCTCCATTTTCCAGAAGGCTCCTTATTTCTGCTCCTACTATTGATGAACTACTGGATAAGCTGCAGTCATATATCTCAATACAAGATCCAGCAGGGGTTAAGATAGATTGGTCGCAAGGAAGGGGAATCAAGCGAAAATGGAGTCCGGTTAATGTAAACTTAACTTTATGAATCTTAGAATAGGTGGGGGTAGAGTACGGAGTATTCTTACTCTCGAGACACCCCTCTAATTTCCTAGGATTTCCTTAATGTTTAAATCTTGTGTGTACCTCAAAGGTTCCAGGTGGTAGATTACGGAGTATTCTTACTCTCGAAACACACCTCTTTGAAGGTTTCTTTATTTCCTCAAAAGGTCAGAGGTGGTAGGATACGGCTACTCCGGAAACACATCTCTCAATTTGAGGAATTTCCCATGTTGCTTTCTTTTGCTTTTGCGTGTTTCATGTATTTCTTTCCAGTGTGACTCTTGTGTGTTCTCCTTACGAGAAAATAATAATATTTCTGTTATCATCTACTAAATCTCGTTTGTGATGTAAATGAATTTGCATGTCTAACCTCAATTCTCTTAGTGATTGCATACCATACTATGCTCTTAATTCCAAACGATAAAATTCTAGGCAGAGTTTCCTTTGAAATTTGGACTTATTCAAACCGTAAGCATACTTCATAACTCACAATAATAAATAATTCCACATTTGATCACAACGATCTAAAAATTGACCACAATTTCATCAAACTTCAATATCATAAAAAAATATTCCAGAAAATCAATTCATAATTCCTCAACATAGAAATTTCAAATCATAGTCGTCAATATCACAATATCACTTCCTTCAATACCTTAATTGGCTCAAAAGATTACTCATACTTATATTTATAAGTCATAAATCATATTCCCAAAATTTAATCACAAGGCCAAAGTTCATAATAAATTTCTCTTCAATATAGAGGCATAATTCACTTACTCAACATAATAGTCATTACTTAATTCCCAATAACCAAATCTTTAAATCTCTAACTTCATAATGCTTCTCATAAAAGTCTCATTAAAATCATATCACTTATAATCTTAACATCTCATAAAACTTCATAAAATTGGCTCGCTATTTCTCATTAAATCTAAATGATAGATAATCTGAACATATTTCTAATCATTTCTGTTGACTTCTTATACTTAGTGCCATGTCTAAAATCAATTATGCAAAGTCCATTTAAGGTTCATCATTTCTAATCTCGAGGACAACAATTATTTTGAAAATCATTCTTAAGTCATATTATTCCCATTATGCTCAACACCCGTTCTCTTTCTTTCTTTTCGAATTTTTTTCAGAATTGAAACTTGAAGAGTGGTACCAATAATCATCCACAGTTTTTCCTTGCTTTTAAGCAAAGGTAGTGATAAAGGGATAAATTATTGAACCGAAAATTGAAACTTGAAGAGGAAGTACTAATAACCATCCACAGTTTTTCCCTTGTTTTTACACAAAGGTAGTGATAAAGGGATAAATTATTGTACAAATTCATTATTAATTTTGTTTTAATATATTATTCCATATATTTTTTGGCAAAAGTTACGAACCAACTTATTTTTCTAATTTAGTCAGTCTTACTAAGCTTAATATGAACCAAAATTCATATCAATATCCTCTATGTCTCATGATTCTACATAAAAAGGAATAAATTAAAATTCAGGCTTCTATCAATTCATATCATACTCAACATGTATATTTCACTTAAAGATTCATAACATATGAAGATTTCATACTTAACATGTCTTAATAAAATCGTAAATGACTTGCAAAGCATATAACATACCTGGTTCGAGGAGTCAATACGTGGAGAGTGACATAGTAGAGTGATGAGTTAAAATATTTCATATAATCTTATTTTCCTTTAATCAACAATAATTTAATGTGGTTGTATCCAAATCAACATTTTCTTGAATCATAATTCCTAATTAATCACAGTCTTCAAAACAAATCCAATATCGATATAGTAATTATCTCCCCATCAATAATTAATAACTTAACCCAAATAAAATTTATCGTCAAATCTTATTTTTCCTTTAGTCCCCGAACTTCTAGAAATTTATCAAAGACATCAATATAAACATCATATCACTAACTAATTATATTCCATAAAATTTTCAGGACATTACAAACTCCCTTGCTTAAAATGAATTTTGTCCTTGAAATTCGCACATCAAATTTCATCATGCTTTTCAAAATCATAACCATACTTGACATGTGAAAATTCAACTTTTTTTTTTTTTATAATGAATAGTGATTTTGTTCACTGTTCATCATGAATAGCACGTCGTTTTACTGTTCACGTGAATAGTGATTTTTTTTTTTTTTAAAGAAATAAAATTTCAAAAATCTACAGAATCGTTTTTAAAACTCTTTGCTCTGATACCAACTGTGACGACCCGAATTCTCGACCATTCAAGTGCCACTAAAAGTGACTCATATCATATTATCGAGACTTAAATAGAAATGTAAAATTATTCAAAAGAATAATTAGAATCCCATAATTTTATTTGTGAATAAAAATAGAACATAATTTTCTTACATAAAGTTCAACATAATTATCTCATCAATCTTAACCACTTTTGCCACTTCCATGTTGACCGCCTGGAACCTTCAATTATCTGAAAATGGTAAATATCGTGGAGTGAGATTTATAAAATCTCAGTAAGTATACCAAGCATAAATTTTCTTTTGAAAGCATATGGATCATTTTCATCATAACATAGGATAGGATCGAAATACTCATAAACATAGGGAGACACAAGAATTTTACCGAACTTAAATGGCAAGAATTCTTATGTGTAGCGCTACTAAACTCCGGTCCCCTTAGCATAATCATAAACATATCATATGGAACCCATAACAATCTTGTGAGATTGATTTCATAGCAATGATCCAAACATTTTCATAAAAACATAAGATATACTTACTTTTCATAAAAACATAAGGTGTATTTACCTTTCATAAAAACATACTTACTTTTCATAAAAACATAAGATATATTTACTTGTCATAAAAACATACTTACTTTTCATAAAAACATAAGGTGTATTTACCTTTCATAAAAACATACTTACTTTTCATAAAAACATAAGATATACTTACTTGTCATAAAAACATACTTACTTTTCATAAAAACATAAGGTGTATTTACCTTTCATAAAAACATACTTACTTTTCATAAAAACATAAGATATACTTACTTGTCATAAAAACATACTTACTTTTCATAAAAACATAAGGTGTATTTACCTTTCATAAAAACATACTTACTTTTCATAAAAACATAAGATATACTTACCTTTTAAAAGATTAAAATGAAGTGTAGTAGTAAATGGACCAAAACTTTCTTGACCACCTTGAATTTCTCTTACTTGTGGATTTTGTCAAGAGATTGGAAATAAGTGTATATGTGTAGAGTTGTGTGTAAAAGAGATGGGTTTAAATAGATGTATAAAGTTGGCATATTGTAAACATAATCATTCAATTCTATTAATTTTAACACATCCTTTTCTTAAAGTAAAGCACCATTCATATACTTTTCCATATTTATACAAATATTATGCTCTTCATGATTACATATAATGGAGTCTTATCAACCATTCATATACTTTTCCATATTTATACAAATATTATGCTCTTCATGATTACATATAATGGAGTCTTATCAACCATTCATATACTTTTCCATATTTATACAAATATTATGCTCTTCATGATTACATATAATGGAATCTTATCAACCATTCATATACTTTTCCATATTTATACAAATATTATGCTCTTCATGATTACATATAATGGAGTCTATAATTCATTCATATACTTTTCCATATTTATACAAATATTATGCTCTTCATGATTACATATAATGGAGTATATAATTCATTCATATACTTTTCCATATTTATACAAATATTATGCTCTTCATGATTACATATAATGGAGTATATAATTCATTCATATACTTTTCCATATTTATTAAATTAAGATTCTCATAATTATTATATATAATGGAACCTCTCATGCTTGCATATATTTTCTTAATTTCAATAATAAAAATAATTTTTGTATAAATAAATATTGGGATAACATTGAATTAAGTACTTGGACTTAATATACTTTAAATCAAGAGAATGGAGATATTTTTAGAAATTCGGAATTTAATTTAAAATCGAACGATCTCGATTATTTCTTGACTTGGCTATACGAATACATCGTGGCGTTAACTTAATAAAAATGGGTGAAATAGTAGCGACACGATTTTCTATTAAAATAATTATTAATCGCGTAAAAATTCTTGGTCGCTACACATACAACCGTGATACTAGGGATGTTCAAAATCACTCAATATTTTACTTCCTGAACAACTGTCTAGAAATTGGGTCATACGTGAAGTAAGATCACTTAGTTATCATCGTTGTTCAATTCCATTATTAATTGTTCTGCACCATAATTTATTGATCGTCTTTGTGTTTCGCAACGATCACAAGCAAGAGCTCCTATAGAATAGTTGTCCAAACTTGGAATAGGTGAATAGACAATACTTTCATGATTGGTTTTACAAGAAGGTAATTATAAGTAATTTCAGTGTGCAATTCATTCTGATCATATGAATATATGTTTTTGTTTTGTTCTTAAACATTTATTAAATCAATGTTCTACATTGTGTAGGAATGACCTTGGAATTACATATGAATTATTTTCTTTGGCTATTGAATTTTACAGAAATGTGAAATCATATGCAGCCTACGTCGTACATAGAGTTTGGTTTGTAACCAATGATCAAGATGTGCAGTGGAGAACTCAGAACAGTGGTGTGTTTGTTCTAGCGATAGGTGGTCAAATCAACTATGGACTGCTACATGAGATATTTGAGCTTTAGTTTATTTTGATTGTTCTACTTTGGTGCAAATTGATTACAAACGAATGATAACAGAGAACAACATCACTAATATCGACCTCGGTGTAGAAGCATTCAAGGACGATCAGTTCATCCTCGCAACTTAAGCAAGAAGATCTTTTATATTAAAGAACATTCTCATGGTGCAAACTGGCAAGTCGTACATTGAAGTCTATCACATTGTCTCCCCAAGATTAGAATGCACAGAGATAGACTTGTTGCATCCAAACAACTCTTCTATATTTTCTCTTTTCCTTGATCTGGACAACTTAGAGCAAGTAAACTTGGCGCAAGATAATGGGGGCAACCGAAGAGGTTCTTGCGCTTGCAATAGGGGCTTCATCTTTTACCAATTCTGGAGATACATCGCTTATTGACAATAAGGATCTAGAAGATGACACACTGGAAGACAACGATTATAAATAAAATAGACAATAATACCTAAGAGAAGACAATGAGGAGGAGGATGACAAGGATCGCACATATTATGATAATGATTTAGATTGAATATTGTTGTTTTAAATATTTATCGCATTGTACTTTCTAAATAAAATTTCTTTAATTTTTTTACAATTTCAGTTGGATTCCTAATTATTACAATTAATATTACTTTACCAAAAATAAAATAAAATTGAGTCATAACAATAACAATTGTTAATTTAATCAATTTTTCTAAAATTAATAGTTATTTTAAAAAATTATCTTTATTATTATTATTATTATTATTATTATTATTATTATTATTATTATTATTATTAAAAATATCCCATTCTTCTGAGCTTTAATTAGATTTCACTCTCCAAAATCCGACTGCAACCAACGTGCTCTCCCAAATTCAACCATCGTCACTCTCACATTCATTGCCAATTATTTCACCATCACTTAGCTTTAGAATTTTAAATCCCAATACTAACAACACTGTCAATGCAGGTATGAAAAATGCCAAATTTGACCCTATAAATTTAAATCTTTTAGTTTGATCCCTTATTTTATTTTATTTTTAAATCTCAGATTGGTTACAAAATTCTTGAAAAATCTAGATTAGTTAATGAATTTGTTTACAATTTCAAATTGGACATAGAATTTCTGAAAATTTCAAATTTGACCCTGAGAATCTGAAAATTTCATACTGGTCTTTAAAATTTGGATATTTCATATTGGTTGTAAAAATATGAAATTTCATATAGGCTCCTATAAATTTTTGAAAAGTGCATATTGGTCCCTAAAAATTTTTTTAAAAAAAAAATGCAAAAAAAAAATCTGTTGGACCTAGAAAATTATGGATTTTCAAAATTGTTGATACGCCATAAGAACACATATTAGGGAAAACAGAACCCCGATAGAAGCAGACATTGATTGCCACCTCCTTGCGAGTCAGGTACTATTTCCTTAAGTACATTTGATGATTTTTACTTTTCAAAATTTATTTTTTTATTTTTCACACTTATAGAATATTAATGGGTTTATTGACTTCCTGTTAGCGCCACTGCAAAAGAGGCATAGCAAGTCACGGTTTCACGGGGCGCCTTTCTTCTTAGTACGGAAAGGGGTACCGTGCGATAATAATCTGCTCCGCTAGACTACTTTCCGCCTTTTCTCACTTTTCTCCGGACGAAAGAAGATTTGATTACAAATTGAAATAAACTTTACAAGAGAAAACTTGAATGCATTGAAACTTGATTGTTCATTGATTGCAGAAAGCAGTAAATTACATTGATTGATGAAAATAGTAAATTACAAATGTTAGTGCAGGGAGTGGACACCAAAAGCTTGAAAGTTTTAAATTCTAATAACTCCCTATAATATACTTCTGATAAAAAAACCCTAGTGACATGAGTAGACATAAAAAAGCTGAAGAATGATAATAAACTTTTACAATTAAAAAGGAATTATAATAATTAAAACAATATTTACAAAGTACAGCCAAAATTGGGCAAATTGCGGCTGCGAATGGGTCAAGGGGCTAAGTAATAGCTTCGGTCCTTGACATTCTCCCCCATCTATTTTGGCGACGTCCTCGGTGCTATCAGTTCATGATATTCTTCAATAAGAAGCTTGAAGGCTCCAATGTCTATTTCTCTTTCCCAAGTATTATCATCACTGTTGCATCTGCTCCATTTGACCAAATACTCTTAATGATCCTTTCTGAAAGCTCGGGTAACTCGGTGATCCAGAATAGCTTCAACAACTCTCTTCAATTCAAACACAGGTCGCTTCGACTTATTTCTGTATGTGTCCTCTTTGTCTGCAAAGTATAGCTAAAGAACACCGACATGGAGGACATTATGAATTTTGCACCAAGAAGGGAGTTCTACTTTGTAAGGAACTTTTCCAATTCTCTTCATGATAGGTAATGACCCTACGTATTTTGGAACCAACATTGAGTCTTTCCCTCTAGTGAGCTTGTAACAGTTTCTGTCGGAAAGTTTAACCATCATCAAATCTCCTACTTTGAATTCAACAAAACGGTGCTTCGGATCAGCAGACTTCTTGTATCATTTCTGAGCTTTCTCAAGACAGCTTCAGGCAATTTCAATATTTCGTTTTCATTCTTGAGAGAAGTTCCGTGCTTGAGGGGACTTGGTACTTGAGTTTAGATCTACAGTATGAGGGAGTAATGGTTGCTAGCCCGTAACAATCTCAAAAGGACTCTTATTGGTGGAAGAACTATTTTGAGCATTGAAACATACCTGGGCAACATCCAAGAGTTTTACCCAATTTTTCTGCGAAGTAGAGATGAAGTGCCGAAGATATTCCTCCAGCATAGAGTTGAACCGCTCCGTTTGTCCGTCAGTTTGTGGGTGAAATGGGGTGGGAACGTGAGTGGTAAGTCTTCGACGAGACAGGTTTGGGGGGCGGAGATGCGAATGATAAGGCTCTAATGGGGCGGGATGGAAAACTTCATCCTCACTCCAAATCCGTCACGCTATCATCCCTAAGTGCAAGTGCTACTTCGAAATTCGGGTCATTTGCAAAATATAGCTGAAACTTGAGGACCATTAGCATAATCATTCTACCTAACATCCGAACCGCCAAAAGCCCTAAATTAGCTCCCTCACATTTTGAGCTAAGCCATTATCCCTTTGCTTCAAACCATTCGCAAATTTTTTTTCTTTCTAATCTCTGCAAACGCTATGTCAAAACGGTACAATGTTCATATTTCTTAATTCGTTGATTTGTTGTTTTACAAATTATTCTGATTACATTTGATTTCCATTTTGTTTGATTTTTTCGTGTTTTAGATAATTTGTTTTATTTTGTGAAAATTATCTGATATGCGTTTTGATTTCCCGATGCTTCTGTTCACTATCACACCTTTTCAGAATTGATTATTGCTAGATAATTGTATAATTTTTGTTTTTAATGTTTTAATTAGAGAGTCAATGACAAAATTGATAATATTTAGGGAAAGCAAAAGGAGCGAAATGTTGTTTTCAAGATTGTTTAGAATTATATTGGGGATGTCAAAGAATTAGCAGCGGATGATCGAAAAAAAAAAACTCTCAATTCACTTCTTGGTTCGCTAAGTAAGAAAGTAAAAGAAATAAACTAATATACTGCTTTACCGCGATGAGATCTGACCGTAGGCTATGATTAGTAAAAAATAATTGAAGAAGTTTTATGAATTTTGGAGATTTTTTGAAGGAATTTTGGTGTGAGCCAGTTTTAGAAGAGACATCTATGTCCTTTTTTGCTCTGTATGGGAGAAAAACCTCCCTATGATCGGCGATAAATAAGAAGAAAAGATCATCTGAGTTATTTGATCTTACCATGTTCATTTCTTGGCTATCAAATTATCTGAACCCTTTTCCTCTCTCGACAACAACTATGCCTGTACCCAGTTTCAACAAATAGGAAATTGAAGCCATTCCAATTTTGACGGGTTGCCTTCTTTGTGCATGATTATACTTCCTGTTGGTGAAGTTCTGAACAGGTGCTTAGCATATTCTTTTAACTATTTTGTGTAGGGAATTGGTATGGGGCTACAGATAAGTGGTATAGGAATTGATCAGGACGTCATGTTCTCTTCATTAGAAACTGAAGTTAAGGGACTGGGGAATCCGGATGTAAATAATAAATAAACCTTGCTCTGGTGAGTAGACATTTTTCCTATAAATATTCAACTCTAGTTAGCTGGCCTAAGATTATTATCCTTAACAAGTTTAAATAATTTAGGGCTAACCCTGATGTATTTCCTTGACTTGGATGTTTGATGCCTTCTAACTTGGACAGTCATGGTTTTGGTGCAGTGCAATTTTTACATTTTCTGATGCTGATCTGTACAACTATGTTTCTTTATCAGCTTTTTGCCCACTAAATTGTTTTCGCGTAGATTTTGAACAGCTTCTTTTGTGGAGAAATCTTCAACAGAATACATCAAACCAATTACATCTGGTTCTATTTTATAAATTAGTGGTGGATGTTGATGTTTTCTGTGCACGCATGGACAATTGATTGCAAATTAACATATTATTAGTTTTCATACTTAAAATTCTTCTACCAACTTGTGCCTCGCAAAAAGGCATTGGCCTAAAATTTCATGGGAGTAGGTGCATCATAATAAATAAAACGGCCATTGGCATGGTTGGCGAGAACTTTTGGTAGGTTATGCATTTCCTGAATTTTGTATTATCAATTATGCATATAAGTGGATATGCAAACAGTATGTGTTTGAAAATATTCTTGTTATATTGACCCCCAGCAATCCAATTTTCTCTATACACGAGTTCCAAAATGAATTCTCAGATGCATCACAACTTTGGATCCACAACTGTACTTTTATATTGAAGAAAATATTTTTGCTTCCTGTTCTTTAGAGATGGCTTTGGCCTGATGGATCATCACATAAATTCACATGTTTGATTATTTTGATGCCTTCAGGGTTCTTTGCAAATTCTTTGCTCACGGGGCATGTCTAAAAGGGGGCCATTGTGAATTCTCACATGATTGGAAGGCCCCGCCAAATAATGTAACTTTTTAGCAACTTGCTTGGATTTTTAATGCCACTTATTGGTGTTAGCAATAATGATAATTCTTTTGTTATATTGTTGCAGATATGCACCTTCTACCAAAAAGGAGTTTGTGCTTATGGTAGTAGGTGTAGATATGACCATGTCAAAGTTGCTCGTTTACAATCTTCAGCTCCATCTTCATCAGCATATCCTCACCATCATTCTGTCCCCGCTGATCATCCTTCTGAGTCTGCAGCTGGTAGTGCAGGTATCGTCACAGCTGTTGCTTCTGAGCTTTCAGCTTCTGGTGGACCTTTCTATCCTCCTTGTAGAACTACATGGGATGAAAATTTTGGGCATCCTGATATGACAGAGGATGTTGATGTTAGGGAGCTGGGGATTGTTAATCCTGCTGACCGACCAATATGTTCTTTTGCTGCTGCGGGTAATTGTCCGCATGGGGGAAAATGCCCTCACATTCATGGTGATCTATGCCCCACATGTGGGAAACATTCCTTGCATCCCTTCAGGCCTCAAGAGAGAGAAGAACATCTGAAAACATGTGAGAAAATGCAGAGAAACTTGGAGGCATTAAAACATAGTCAAGAAATAGAGTGTAGTGTGTGTCTTGAACGTGTTTTATCAAAGTCTGCTCCATCTGAAAGAAAGTTTGGAATATTATCAGAGTGTGATCATCCATTCTGTATATCGTGCATTAGGAATTGGCGCAGCAGTTCACCAATTTCTGGAATGGATGTTAATTCTGCACTAAGAACCTGCCCAATATGTCGAAAACTTTCGTACTTCGTAATTCCTAGTGTCATTTGGTATTGTTCAAAAGTGGAAAAGCAGGAGATTGTTGATAGTTACAAGGCAAAGCTCAGGTAAGATAGACCTCTTCCCCTTCCCCTTCCCCTTCCCCTTTGACTGCAACCCTCGCTCCCTCCCTCCCTCCCTCTCTCACATCTACATGGGTAAGTGATTTTGTTTCAGGTCTATTGATTGCAAGCACTTTGACTTTGGGAATGGGACCTGCCCATTTGGGACCAGTTGTTTTTACAAGGTGAATGAATTTTTAGCTCTCTCTGAACTTTCTTGTGGCTTACCATTCCAAGTTTTTATGCATTTTTAGTTGAGTTATTGTAAATAATATATGTCTAAGTCCATGTCCATGTCCATTGGAATATAGCCATTCAAACTGCCTTCACGTCCACCTTCTCGTCTCATCTCAGTGTATAAAGAGGCTGAATTGGGTGTAAAGAAGTTTTGCCTTCTTGTCACTTGGTTTGACATTAAAAGAAAAGAAAAGAAAAATTAAAAGACAAGAAGAAATATGAGAGTTAAACAGGGATGGTAAAAAAAACCTGACGGACCCAAGTGGACCCAATTCCATTGGGGGGCCACCCTCAAACAATCGGGTCCGAGGGGCGGGTTCTAGGTAAGTCCACCGCCCCTCTCCCTCCCTGCACACCAATGAAACTTTTTTATTTTTTTTCACTTTTCCCTATTTAAATAAGTTATAAAATAAATAATATAAATGGCGGGAGGGTGGCCCCGCTACCCTCCCGAAACCCGTGGGTCCGGTTTGGCTCGCGAACTCTACCCATTGCCATCCCCAGGGGCAGAGCCACGAATTTTATGTTGTGGGGGCAAACAAAGAGATTATATAATTTTACGGTAAAAATGACTTTTTAATAGAGTGCCACAAGTTAATAACATAGCACTAATAATTCTTGGCTAAACAAAAGCATTTCTACAAAAATTCTAGCATAAATATCCGAAAAAAGTTCAACGGTACAAAAAGTAGAACCCGAGGATAAGTAGACTATTTTTGATCCTCACTTGCTTGAGTAGTCGAATTTTGATCTAGACAGTTTGTTCGTGGTCTTTTGACAAGAAGTTTGTCCATATCTAAATTAAAATAACAAACACTTAAAATGTTGTCTGTTAATCCTCACTAACATAATAAAAAAAACTTAGGCTTTAATAAAAAAATGAATAATTATTACGTCTACTTCCATTATTCCATAGCAAATTAGCAAGTAAACAATTAACAATCTATGAACTAAAATCGTTCGAAATGGTTGTATTGAAATACCACACTCCATTAATCGATATAAATTATAGAATCCACCCCTAGATTGAATAATACTAAAAAAAATTCTGATAGTGAACTGAAGATCATTTATTGGGGAATGACAAAAAATATTAGTTATTAGTAATAATAAATTAATAATAACCTATCTAAGAATTTAATAAGAGGGATTTTACTAATATACCTCATTTCAAGGCTGATGAAGTTGAGCAATTCTTGTAGACAAGAAGACGAAAATCTTCAAAACTTGTGTAATTACAACTTACAATTTCAGCCAAGAAGAGAAATGGAGAAGTATTAATTTCCAAATTTTGGGTTTATGGCTCAGACCTCGTTTCTCTCTTTGTGTCCTCTGGTAACGTGAAGCTCTGAAGAAAGAGGTGAAATAATCTGACAGGCACGCAACCAGTTTGTTTGGGAAATAGTTGGATTTGAAATTACAAACTTGCCCTTCAAGGTTAAAAAATACAAATATTACTGGGGACAAATGTGTAGAACACAAAAGTAAACATTTATTTCTTTTTAAAAAAAATTCGGGTAGCAGGGGCCTTTTCCCCCACAGTAAATTTGCCCCTGGCAATCCCTAGAGTTAAATTACATGTGGCAGATCTTACATCATTGACCTGTCCACCATTAAACACTTGTGCGGAGGTTTATCTCACTGTAGGAGGCTAGGGCTGACTCTGCTTTTTCGCTTCTCTAATCTCATACTTCTTTTTCTAGTTTTTAGTGATGAATTTTTTCCAAAGTTTCTAAATAATCCTTAAATCAATTTAGGGTTTTTAAAGCCAGCTTATCAAGTTGAGATCATTAATAAAAATATTAGAGATGGGAAGAACAAAGGAGTGTCTTAAATTGTTAGCCTCGGGTGTGCCCCGGATCCCTAGCGACTTGAGTACCCTAAAATTGTTCCCTAAACAACAAATCATGCTTTCTAGAACTTAAAAATTTATTTATACATAATCATGTAAAACTTGAATGTAACTTAAACATTGACACAAAATTAAATACTTTAAGTTGTCAACTTTCAAAATACTACAAAATAAAGTTCTTAAATCATGAGGTAATAAAATACGTAAATTTGGTCGATCTCTTCTTTTTACTTTCCACATCACTAGCTATATCATGCTTAATTGTCAAGAACCTTTAATTTCCTGTAAGGGAGGAGGGGTAGGATAAATCTCAATAAACAAGTGCAAGCAAAGTATGTTAAGAAACGATTTTAATCAACGAATCTCGCATAATCATACTTTATATAATCATCACGAAATTTGTTCGAACTTAGTTTGTACCAAATTTCCGTGCATGCTTACATAGGGAGACATGAAGATTCATACCAAACATATGGGGTTATGAAATTTTCATGCGTATCACTATTGTACTCGTGTCTGATCTTACATATATAACGGACCCATAAAACATAATCAGATAATCGTTAATATAAGTCATGCAAGTAATCCTTGCTAAACCCCACGTTCAACTTGTTTACTTTATTTCCTTGAAAAACTTGTATGCTAAATAGAGATTACGTATGTGTGGTGTATTATATTGAACAGGGAGAGATTGTGTTTTTATGTGTTTTTCAAAGAGAACTACAACATGGTGTATGTTTTGAAATGAAGTACAAATTTATAAGGTCATAAAGTTATTGAAAAGTCTTATCAAAATGATAGAATTTAAAAGAAAATAAGGATTATGTAACTAGGTCAAACATATACAAATCTTATCACTATAACCTAAAATCATTACACACACACACACACACACACACAGATATATATATATATATATATATATATATATATATATATATATATATATATGTTACACGTTTTACCTAAATCTTACCACTAAAGTCATTTTATAATCTAAGATATAGATAACCACTTATCCATCTATATATATATATATGTGTGTGTGTGTGTGTGTGTAAAAAATCTTAACCTTATCATTTTATAATTTGCAGATTCGTCCCTATGGTCAATCCTTCACTTAGGTCACCAACTTTCAAATCTTTTCAACTCCTTCATGATATTAAAAATAATGGCTAATAGTGAAAATTTGGGATGTTACATCAGTGACTTCTGAGACTAATTCCTTATGATTATTTCATCCTTCCACGCCTCTCTAATGCAAGATGGGCAATTTGCACGTTGTGTTTAAAGATTTTCGATGACTTAATGATTACACTTCTTACCTAAATCTTACCATTAAAGTCATTTTATAATTTAAGATATAGATAACCGCTTATATATATATATATATATATATATATATATATATATATATATATATATAATCTTAATCTTATTATTTTCTAATTTGCATATTTGTCCATAACTATTGTCAATCCTTCACTTAGGTCACCAACTTTCAAATCTTTTTGACTCGGTCATGATATTGAAAATAGTTAAAATTTGGGGTGTTACATCAGGGACTTCTTAGACCAATTCCTTGTGATTATTTCAGCCTTCCGCACCTCTCTAATGCAAGATGGGCAATTTGAATGTTGTATTTAAAGATTTTAGATAATTTAATGAAAACCTCACAACAGATATTTATGTGTTTTATTCCGCATCGTCGAGCCATCTCGTCGTGAATATCGGGTCATGATTCATCGGGTCATGATTCATCTGTCCAACCACAACCTGAGTTCGGAACTTTCCGGCTTTTCTTCCGCGCTTCGAACCTCATCAGATATTATCTTAAAATTTTAGCCTCAATCACTTTTTAGACCAATTCCTTCTGATTAATTTTTCCTTAAGCGCCTTTCTAATACAAGAAGTGCAATTTTCCTATTGTATTTGACAAATTATTTCCTTTTCGATCGAGACTAGAATGTAAGGTGAATATGAATGGGACCTAATTTGTTGTAAGAAACTATGGCTCTGTTTGTTAAAGTTTTTGTGTTTAAAAATATGTTTTTTTCTTTTTATTTTCAAGGTAAAATATGTGGTTGAAAATTAGAGAGGGAAAATGTGTGTGGTTAAAAAGTAATTTGGGGAATTGTGTTGTTTAAAAACATGTTTTTAAATCGTTTGCCAAACGGAGGCTATATTTTTCATTCAAAATGCTATTATTTTCCTCAGGTGTCAACTTTGCATATTGTTTTTGAATTTTGGAACTTTACGTTTTATACGAGAAGAATGTTTTTCCAATCATCCAACGAGTACTCACTATGGAGAGTATATCATGATAGTATTAGGTTGCATTTTATTGGCTATTGAGAATTATAGTAACGAGAGTTTGTCATCATGGCATTGTTTGGAATAAGAAGCCAAACACGTCACGTGTGGCTGAAAAAATGAGAGCTGCAAAACAAATAACTTAACTCGTGCTAATGTGTGGACTGGCACACCCAATCAAGGGCTGAAATAACATTTGTAGCCATCGACTGGCATAGTTTTTATAAGAAGAAGTTGGGTGGTGTCAGGGAAAAGGGAGCTAATAAATTTTCCAGATTAGAGGTATACTTGAGTCAATTAGCCCAGTTGAGATGCCCCTTGTGCCATATAAGCTCGACTTGAAATCTTAATCTAGCGACTGAATTTTTTGGTTTGAACTAATCTAGAAAGCGAAGATGAGCTCCAGAGTTAGTTTGTCCAGAAAAAATTGTTGAAGTTTCCTTCATTTTCAATTTGAGCCAATCTCAAATCAACTTCCATGTCTATCAAGGAAATTTGAGCAGATCTTAAATCAGCTTCCATGTCTATCTCAAGTAGATCAAGCTTATTTACAGCCAAGAGGAGGGTGTTGGTGGTGCTGGTCATTCTTATCAAGAATGGAGGGTAAGGGGTGGATGTGTGTGGAATGACAGTAATATGTTTGTTGAGTGCATAGACAATTTGATGCATTTTTTTTTCCTATTTTCAATCACTTAGTGTGTGTTTGGCCCTATTTTTTGGAAAAAAACTATGGTTTTGAATAGTATTTTTGGGAAAATGTGTGGTTGAAAAATGCTTGAAAAGTCAAAAATGGTAGGCTTGACTAAGATAGATTGTTGAAATTGAGTGTTGGAATAATAGAGAAAGAAAGAGGGGTGAAGAAACTGGAAAACTATATAAATTCACAAAACGATGGGAACAAAAATTCAAAAGACTGGACAAAAAGGGTACTGATGTTTAGACAGAGTAGCAAAATACCATGGGAAGCCATCCAATATGGAATGATGAATATGATGAAGAAGAAGCACGACTTTAGACCGTTACACGATGATCGTGCCTTGATTTGGTGTCACAGTGAAGAAGAGGCAAGAAGTCTGATTAATATCACGAATTTGGAAATTCCTGCAGCAACTTCTGTCTTTTTCTCACCATGGAGTTGGAAGGCTCAGTCAGATAATATCAAAATCGATTGCAGATACAGTTGGATTGGAGTGGAGGGTCTTCCTCTGAACATATGGAATATACATGTGTTTAAAGTTATAGGATCTTTTTGTGGAGGTCTATTAGATGTTGATCGAGAAACACTCCAATTAAAATTTTTAACACATGCACAACTGAGGTTAAAAGGCAGCAAATATGGCTTCATCCCTGAAACAATCAAATTACCATATGGAGGTTCCAGCATAGCCATTAAGTTCTTCAAGTTAAATGACAGGAAGTATAGATTTCATGGAACATTTGGGAAGATAATGCATAATGGAAATTTACTCAGTCTAGTGGAAACATCGACAGTAGATACTCAGCTGGCATTAACAGCTCAAGTTTCAACAGAGGAGGAAGATGGTGATGGAGCAGGAGGTAGGAAAGACGGGGAAAATGACGTTGAATATGTTCTTGAATCTAGTGAGACGAGTCAAGGAAGGAAGTGGGCAGTTTGAATTAGGGCGGCCCCTCAGTGCAGAAGAAGAGTACGAAACTGGAAGGAAAGACCAAAACGCATCGGAAACAGGAAAACCCATCAGTACCACCAATCACGAGAAGCAGACTGTAAGCCTCAATAAGATTTTTGCCAGAATCGAAGATAGCTTTGCCTTGGATAATACGCTGGCTGGATTCACGAGGAAGAAAGGTATCATTACAGAACAAAATTCACGATCAAATTGGGCTGCAAATTTTTTGGGTAAAGTATATAAAAGAGGGAAGAAGAACGGGCCCAACAAGAATTTAACGATGGATTCTATGAAAGGTCAATATCTGTTTCACATCGGATCAATGAAGATTGCTGGACCGACTAGTCCAAATCGTAATTCACAGCTACAATATGTTCTGGTTAACAGGTTTGACCAACATGGGCTTTCTCAGCTTAAACATTTACAATCGATAAAGATCAATGGTTCGAACTTCACGAAGAATTAGTGGCTGTTCATGTCGGGAAAGATTTTCAGCTGTGAGGACGAGCAACTTAAGCGACTGGGTACTGGCGAAAAGCATATAACTAATACTTCAGCTATCCTATGTGACAATATGGTTGAAACTGAGGGTGAAGAAGAAAAGGATGGAAAACAAGATGAAACAGAAGAGAATGAAGAAGAATACATGAACATTACTGAAGGAAACCATCAGATGGATGCTAATTATGAGATGGATGAGATTGGGAGAGACGATGTCTTAGACGAGATGGGTGGAACATTCTTTGCTGAAACAGAAGAACAGGATGACAGTGAAGGGGAAATCTATGATTCAGATTGCGAGGAACAGGAAAATCCAAATGTTTTGGAAGATATTCAGAATCTGTTTGAAGAACCAATGAAACCTTATCAGTTGTACAAAAAACAAGAGGAGCTTGAACTAAAGATTCAATCTGCAGGAACTTTGACAGAAGCTTATAACCCAAGTAAAATGACCAATACAATAGAGCCTTCTAAGCTCACTCATATCCCAACAGAAAGACCTAATAATTTTCCAACATCTCCTTCCATTATTCATAAACCCGGTCAATCTCCTATTCCAGGTATGTGTAACTTTTCATACTCAAATTTGGTAATTTCTGATTGTTTTCCGCACTCTTGTAATAAATTTGCATGTGCTCTTGAGAAGAAGGAATTAACTAAATCAAATGCAAGATTAGTATTGAATGGACAGCCGACTAATCAATTAGAGAAACATACAAGTCAATCCAATTCTTGGGGAAATGAAAGACATACAATCACGGGGAAGAATATCAAGGATAAATGGAAGAAAAATGAGGAGATACTGATCATGGAAGATGATGACAAGTTAACATCCACTCTCAGTAGGTTGAATTTAACTCTAGTTCCATTGGACAGTTCTTGCTATGAGGGGAATAGTTTAAACACTTCAAGGGAAAATAGGAGGAAAGGGGTTAGAGAACTAAAGAACCTTCAAAGTAGCATTAACTATGGAACAACGAAATCAAAGGTGATGAAGTCAGGGGAGTTGGAGAGGATCCAATGAAGATAATAAGTTGGAATGTGAGAGGGCTGGGGGGTAGAGGAAAGAGAAGGATGGTTAAGGAATTGCTAATCAAGGAAAAACCGGATGTAGTCACATTACAAGAAACGAAAAAGGAAAATATTGAGACGAAACTAATTGGTAGTATTTGGGGGAGTAGATTTAAAGAGTGGGCATTCATACCATCAGTGGGAAAATCGGGTGGTATTCTTGTAATATGGGATTCAAGGGTGATAAGGGGAAAGGAGGTAGTGTTGGGAAACTTTTCGGTATCAGTTTTCATGGAGGAAGTTGGAGGTGGCGAAGGATGGTGGCTTTCAGGTGTTTATGGACCATGCAACTCAAGAGAGAGGGATGACTTTTGGGTAGAATTGGCAAGTTTACATGGATTGTGCGGGGGTAAATGGTGTGTGGGGGGTGACTTTAATGTAGTTAGACATCCCTCGGAGAAATTGAATGGTGACAGATATACCAAAAGTATGAGGAAGTTTGACCAACTTATAATAGAAACGGGATTAAAGGATTTACAGCTTCTTAATGCGGAATACACATGGTCCAACATGAGAGATAGATTGGCATGTTCAAGAATTGACAGATTCTTAGTCACGGAGGATTGGGGAAGCATGTTTGAGGAAGTAAGGCAAGAAGCTCTAATAAGGGTAACATCAGATCATTGTCCCATTTCTATAAACACCGACAAATTTCAGTGGGGGCCTAGCCCATTTCGCTTTGAAAATATGTGGTTAAGGCATAAAAACTTCACCAAAAACTGGAAGCAATGGTGGAATAAGTATGAAATTGAAGGATGGCCAGGTTTTAGCTTCATGGAAAAGTTAAAAATGATGAAGGAAGAGTTGAAGAAATGGAATAGAGAAGAATTTGGTGATGTACGTATACAGAAAAAGACAATAATGAAGAGAATAGAGGAGATAGATAAGGAGGAAACAGAACAGAATATTGGAGAAGAAGAGAGGTTAGAAAGAAGGAAGCTGAGAAGGAGATTGGAGGAATTGATAATAAGGGAAGAAATCTCATGGAATCAAAAAACAAAAATTAATGGAGTAAAAGAATGGGATAATAACTCGAAGATGTTCCATAGAATCGCAAGTGGTAGGAAGGCAAACAACTTGATCAATAAACTTGAAGGGAGGGATGGGAGAATTTTACACACGGAAGATGAAATTGAGAAAGAGATCATTGAATTTTTTGAGGACTTGTTTAATAAAAAGGAGGGAATTAGTCATGGCATTGAAGGATTGGAATGGGCTAATATCGAGATGGATAGGAATTTGAAATTGGAGGAACATTTTCAGGAAGAAGAGATAAAAGTAGCACTTTTTGATTGCGCTGGAGATAAAGCGCCGGGGCCGGATGGATTCTTTATGGCTGTATTGAAGGAAAGCTGGAAAGTTATTAAGGAGGACCTAATGAAGGTGTTTACTGAGTTCTATGAAAATGGCATTGTAAATGCTAGAGTAAATGAAACATTCATAAGCCTCATTCCAAAAAAATTGAATTCCATTTCCATCAAAGATTTTAGGCCAATCAGTTTGGTTACCTCCCTGTACAAAATAATCGCGAAGGTTTTATCCTTAAGACTTAAGGAAGTCCTGGAAGAAACAATAGATGTAAGCCAGTGTGCTTTTGTGAAAGGAAGACAGATTTTGGATTTGGTTTTGATTGCAAACGAGATAGTTGAGGAATACAGAGTAAAGAAGAAAGAAGGTGTAGTGTTCAAAATTGATTTTGAGAAGGCATATGATCATGTTAGCTGGGAATTTCTAGATTTCGTGTTAGAAAAGAAGGGTTTCGGCATAAAATGGAGAAAATGGATAAGAGGTTGTTTGACATCGGTTAATTTTTCAGTGATGATTAATGGCAAACCCAGGGGCAAATTTAAAGCGTCAAGAGGATTGAGACAAGGTGATCCATTATCACCTTTTCTTTTCATTTTAGTGGGGGATGCACTTAGCAGATTGGTCAATAAAGCCTGTGATATGGAGGTAGTAGAAGGTTTCGAGATTGGAAATAACAGAGTAAGGATTTCACATCTTCAATATGCAGATGATAGCATTTTCTTTTTGGAAAATAAGGACGAAAGCATTGAAAACCTAGTAGGAATTTTGAAAATCTTTTCAAGGAGTGCAGGACTAAAAATCAACATGGCAAAGAGTACGGTGGTAGGCATTAACTTGTCAGAAGAAAGGATTGATGAAATTGTTAAGGAGATGGGGGTGTGCTAAAGGTAATGGTCGTTGAATTATCTTGGTTTGCCTTTGGGAGGTAATCCAAACACTGATTCTTTTTGGAATCCAGTGATTGAGAGAATTGCTAAAAGACTCGAAGGGTGGCATAAAGGTTGTTTGTCAAGAGGAGGGAGACTTGTGCTTCTGCAGTCGGTATTGGAAAGCATACCTACATATTTCATGTCAATTTTCAAAATGCCAAGGAAGGTAGTAAAGAGGATTGAAAAGATGATGAGGGACTTCTTTTGGGAAGGAAAATGTGAAAGCGGTAAAGATCATTTGGTAAAATGGGAAGTTGTCACAAAACCTAAGGAAAAAGGAGGACTAGGGTTTGGCAATCTTCACTTGAAAAATTTGGCACTTCTTGGTAAATGGCTTTGGCGGTTTTCCCTTGAATTGGATTCACTTTGGCATTCTATTATTCTTTGTCGGTATGGCCTTCAATCAAATAATTGGGATGCATGCACCGAAGTTAAATCCACTTTCCGAGCACCATGGAAATCCATTACAAGAGTTTGGAATACTTTCGAGACATGCACCAAATTAGTGGTTGGGAAAGGGGATAAAATTCGATTCTGGTTAGATAGATGGATGGGTGACCAAACTTTCCAAACACTTTTTCCGCGATTATTTAGACTATCAAACAACAAAAATTCTGTCATTAGTAACATAGTACCCAACCCATCAAGTTCAACACCTACTTGGAACTTTCAATTCCTAAGAAACTTTAATGACAGAGAGATTGAAGAGTTTACTTCTCTTTCTAATCTGCTTGAAAACATCACTATAGACCCATTATCCCTGGATAGACGGATTTGGACTGGCCACCCATCCGGGTCTTTTTCATGTAAATCATTTTCCAAAAGCCTCTCTCAATCCGTATGTACCACAACCTTCCCCCAATCAAAATTTATTTGGAAAGGTATATTTCCTTCAAAAGTCAAAGTTTTTGCATGGTTGATCTCTTTGGGAAAAGTCTACACTTGTGATTTATTACAACGAAAGAGGCCTAATTGGTACATTTCCCCATCATGTTGTATTATGTGCAGAAAGGCGGAGGAAACTATTGATCATTTACTGATCCACTGCGAACTGGCCAAAGGAATATGGGATAGAATTATGTATTTGTTTCGATTATGGGGAGCATTACCTAGGCAATGGGCTGACCTGATACTTATCAAATGGAATTTTGGGATTAACAAAGGAAAAAAGAAGGTGATATGGAAACTACTTATAATGGCAGCAGCTTGGACTATTTGGATTGAGAGAAACAGGAGAATTTTTGACAATTCTGAAAGATCGATAGGTGATATTTGGGATTCGATAATATTTTACACAGGACTTTGGGCAAGAGCGAATGGTCTATTCAGCACCTTAGATAATTTTTTGTTTCGTTTAGACCCACACAGTTCATTACGTACTCTAGTTCCAACTAGTTTGTAGAATATCTATTGTTGATCTTGATTAGAATCAAAACCATATTGTAGAGAAGGACGCCTCATCCATTATGATCATTGTAATCTATTGAGTTATTTTCAATAAAAATATTTTTCTTATCAAAAAAAAAAATGGGGGCCAAACAGGGGCTTAGTTGTCTAACATAACAAGTAGGTCGAAGATGATAGATATTTTATTTTAATTTTGAGGAAAACCTATAAAAATGGATTTTGAATGTGAAAGTAGATCTGAAATTATTGAATTGAAGTCAGTAGTTAGTTAATGTAAATGATGAACTGACTGGTATGAAGATGCAGAAGTGGTAGGAAGGGAATTCAAGTTTAGAAATCCCTAAGGATACTGAGAGAAGTTTCTAAAAAATCTGAAATGTTATAGACAGTAATCAACTTAGTAATAGATGAGGCCCACTTGTATAATGTGTGCCTTCTTTTTATTTTTTATCATAATTCATAAACTTAAAGTTCTTATTGTCAAAAATATCAATGTTTGGTATTAGGGTATTACCATTGAATGTCCAAGGTTGTTCAAATTGAATATCTGGTATTTTTCTTTGCCTACTGTCCAAAAAGTAAGAAAACAAACTTTATTTTGAAACTCTTATCTTCTGTTGGAATTGGTAATGAATTGGGAGAGCTGCTATTGGTGCAAGATTTGACTATCATATTCAGAATATTGTACTCTAATGTGCCTTTCTTTCACTTTTGGCTTCCTTGATTGGCATGTGGTCCCTTAATGGATACTAGATTGTTGTGTTCCAGTATATTGTCAAGCCTGGCTCATTTCTGTGGAATGTTACTCTCAACTCTAACCTTTACAGCTCAAGGTTTCTTGGCATGGATGAATATGATTCAACCTCTAACAGATTTGATATGAGTGGGCCCTTACGAGTATTTGATCACTTGTACAGTCCTCACATTCCTTTAGATTTGGAAGAACAGGTGAATGATAGTGATATTGTAGAGTTGGAAAATGAAATTGCTGAGGTAATGGCGGAGCCAATGGCATATGTCCTGCTACAGGGTTTTGATACGAATGATTTGAGTGATGAGAATAATGATACCCCTTGAGTTGTATCTTGATATCTGTTGAGTTATATCTGTTCAATTGGGAGTTCTGTAGTATGGACCTTTTAGATACTTTGTTATGGATCTTTTAGATATTTTGTTAGTACCAGTGTTGGACTTAGCTACTAGCAATGCTTCTATCTTCAAGTTCTGATGGTGATGTATTTTGGTTGCCTGTATAAATTTAATCTATGCTATGCTTGTGCAGAATCGGCAATTAGTTTTCCAGTTCTTCATGTTGCGAATCTCTTGTTACACATTTAATTTGTGGCAGTTAAGGTTTATGTGTAATGTGATCATCTTGTTTCAAAATGAGTTCAAGTATAGAGAAGGGTGTTGATGAAAATTGGGGAAGTTTTCCAGGTTTGTCTGGTCTGCAATTAATTATGAATTATCAAGAAACTTTCATGTTATGAGGATCTTTAAGTGTGAGTGGTGAGACAAGTTTCTCCTTTTGATTTTCTTATTTTTGTTGTTTTAATACATCATTTGTGTTGAAGGACTAAACCAGCATTTTGTGTGAAATAAAACGCGATATAAATTTGCATCTGACCAAGCGATTAAACTACTTTATTTGCAGTTTAGTTGCCTATTCAAAATTAATTAATGAATTCTACAATGTTGATTTGACCTAAACAAGGACCGGAAAAAAAGATTAGATATGTAATTGTGAGGACGAGGTTTCAGAGACTGCCTTTCATTTTCTATCCATGGGATTTTGTCCAGTATAATAACTGTATCATGATGTTCTCATCTTCCGTGCTTTTTGCCGCATGCATTGCTACTATTTAAACCCTAATTACTTTTTACGTGTGTTCCACATTTATAGCATGCATATCGTGATGGTCGGCTGGAGGAAGTGATACTTCGCCATCTTGGGGCAGAAGATGGAAACACGATGATTGCTAAAAATGTCAGGTTTGTGTTTTTCCACTTCGTTCTTATGCACTTACTTTTATAGTGTTTCCCTTTTTCCTTATCTGTTCCATTTATTCATGTTCAACAATGATGTTTTCAGGCTCTCGGACTTTCTTAGTAATTTACAGATCCGTTGATGGGAGCTTTAAAGTTTAGTGGAAATGTTCAGGTCTGTTTTCTTGTACTACTTCCACACTTGCCATAGAAAACTTTTCTTAGTTTCCGATTTTTAGATGATTCCATTTGTGTTCTTATACGATGATGCATCTGTAGCATCGACATAACTATGGGATTGAAGCTTGATATCTTATGTACCTTATTTCCAGTCATGTATTATGTTAGATTCTGCATCCATCTGCAGTAGTACATTTACACTCCATATGTTTCTTTCAATCATTTAATGGGGAAGTTTTGCATATGCCATATTTATATTATCATTCCTGGAAGGCCCTTTAAGCTTCGGTATCCTCACGAACTGTAGTCCACAATTATTTATTTATTTATTTATTTTATTTTATTTCAAAAAACCAATGGTTTCCACTTTCCCATGAGCATCTACTTGATTTGTCTTAAATGTTCACATTCTGAGGTATGCCATTGAAACGAGTTACCATACAATTACAAGTTACGACTACGTTCTGTTTACTCAACCTCTGAACTCTGTATCTGCAGGGGGCATTTGGCAGCATACTGATGTAGTTTTCAAACAGAAAGAATATGAAATATTGATGGGTACGAAGTTGCTTTTACCTAAGGTGAGATGCTAGTTTTTGTTGCATGCTCTTTCATTATGGTAATCTTTCCTTTGTAAGAATTTTACTTTTGTGTTTGTTCACTTGAAAATATTTGTTATTTTGTTCTTTTATCATTGTTGATTAGGTACTTCATAACTGAAATTCTGGAAAATAATATCATCCTGGGAGAATCTATAGTAATTTTCTTTTAATAGGTGGCTCGACCTTGGTTTTTTAGCACGCTATTTTTTCTTCTTGATACTTTCAGATACAGCAATTCTTCCATGAATGAATCATCGTTGGATCGAGGCTGCCACCCCACGATATAAATAATTTGTACATTATTACTGAGATGTTATTTATTGGACGTATCGGTAACTTTGGGATCAAATATTGATGGTTATTTTTAGATTACTTTGTTAATACAAAGGTCATCAAAATAAAGGTTGTGAATATGTTTTTACATGTAACCAGACTATTTACCACATTAAAAATAATAGTGTACAATACGTCTGTGTGACATTGGTTTTTTGAGGGAAATATGTTGTGTTGTCAAATTTGGCAACTGTCATGGTATGTATTTTCGTTATATTATACTTAATACGATAAATTATTTGAAGTTGATTTTTTAAATTTTTTTAATTTTTTTTTGGCATGCTAAATTTTAATTCGATCGAGTACTGAACTTCAATTTAATGTGTCATATCTTTCACTTGAGTGTGTAAAATGGTCCGATTTAGATTTTGACAATGCATTTTAGTACATTCAGAACTACTCCTACATAGTGGTGGTAGCACACGATCATTGAGTTAAGCTTGTGCTATAGATTGCATAAGAAAATGAAACCCGTATTTCAACAAGCCCCTCTGATTACTCCTTTCAGTGGTATATATTCATTTAAAAGAACAATGTTGAACCCAACGTCATGTTGAATTAGCAATAGTGAAGTGTCTCATCTTTGTGATTTTATGACTGTTAGAAGACAAAATTCAAATAAGCATGTCCCTTCTGTAATAATTTAAGCTTTTAGATAAGATAATTAAACATATAGTATTAGAGGTGGCGAAGTAACTATGTTCAAGTCTCATTGTCATCCATTTATAAAAAAAAAAATTCGCCTGTCAAGTCTTGGATGCAGAGCTTCTATGTAGTCAATAAAGGAAAGGCAAACTTTCAATGTTCCTCTATATTAATTCGACATTAATGTTTCTGAATTGCATTCATTTGATCATAACATGAGCTTCTATGTAGTCAATAAGGGAAAGGCAAACTTTCATGATTTTAGTTATTTGTTCCTCAGAAGATATCTTGATTTAAGTCTTTGAAGGTGTAGATTAGGTGATAAATTTTGGTTTGATTCATAATATATGTTTCTCAGTGCTATCACGAAGACATCTTACACATGTAGCGGACGAAAGAGGGTAAAAAATGATGAAAAAGGAAAGAACTGAGAAGCAATGATCTTATGTATTTTTGCATTAAACTCATGATGTTGAACTCGTGATGTTTTTTTGTGATTCACACTTTGCACGTGTAACATATATTAGGGACTTGTCACATGTTGTCATTTTGAAATAGTCACTAGGCGTTTTTTTCATGTATTATTTTGGCTTAAACTCATTATCTTGGACAGATTATGTCATTTTTGACAAATGATATGTCAAGTATCTAGAAAAATAAGTATCAAATGTTGAGAACGACATGTGAGAATAACAAGAACAATCATAAATATTGAATATTCAAGTGCTAAATGTCGAGATTTTATTTTTATTTCAAGTGGGCTTTTCAACATTCATATCAAATTAATTTTAGTTCTAAAATGAATTTTTTTAGACAAATGACAGATATGCTATTCATTTTGTTGCAATATTTTGTTCGATGATTGGACTGACAAGGAGATAGCAAATTAAGCGATGCAAAAAATATGTCAATGTTTAACTGATATTGATATACTTAGACATTAAAATTTGTGGTGCAAATTTGAATAGTTGATTTTTCCTTCCATATGGTACATATTACCATAAAGTAGAGATTTACCAAATCTACAATGTAAAGCATACGTCAGTCAAAGTCAACACAATCGAAGTTGAAGGCAAATGGGAAATCGAACAACTCAACTTCATGACAATGTGAACAACGCATGGAACAACTCTTCACCGAGTCTTCAATTGATCTTGCGATACTTCTATATCAGGAATTGTTCTTAAATCCTGTAAATGACAAACAAATATTTCTTCATGTACAGACATTGCATCTTCTAATGGTAGTTAATACTCATTTCCCACATTCACATTGTTCTCTCTAGGATCATATTCATCCACAATTACACACACGGCAGCTTGTGTGTGCACAGAAATGCACGAATACAAATTCTCATCATTACTATATCAGTTGGTGGTATATTCATGTTTGGAACTTTAAATTTCAACTGGATTCGAAATTTTAATTTGTCAACATTGAGCTTCTCAAACAGTAAATTGAGAAGCTCTTCATATCTAATGTCACTTCGAATAACAATCGATGTTGTCCGGCTGTTAAGCCACTTCCAATCGTCATCCATGTTGAGAAAAGTACTACCGTGAGATACAACAAACCTCATTAAATCTCCCATACCTAGATGCCAACAAGAATACTATGATGAGCTTACTCGAGATAAGTCAACACAAACATGCTATCCACAAGAAGGCGTTTGAAATGATAAACAGTTGTCAGTTCATTACCGACAATCTTGACATTTGGAGACTTTCTAGAACAACATTCTAAATGTCAACCTCGATTTTTATAATGTTGAGAATGATGTATCGAGATTCCCCAAACTTTTATCATCTTCTTCAACGATCATTTTTTTTTTTTAGAAATATTTCATTCCAACCATTAATGACACACAGCAACCTTGTATTATTAACATGATAAAAAAGTGACATAATTTGATAATAATACAACACAATGATCATGACATTTTCTTCAGTACTTTTTCTTCAATAGTTTGATAATCTTAAAAATTAGTTGAACTAACTATTTAGAATGTTTTTCTCCATTTTTATGAAAATGAATAACAAATGAAAACAAGTTCTCAATGCAAACAAAATTTCAAAAATATTACCTTCTTCTACAATTTGTTGTTTGCCAAATTGATTCTACAATTTGTTAGTAAACTTTTTCTGAAAATTGAATCAAATATTTTCCTTCCTTGAAGTTTAGAACTTAGAATGTGAAATCATGGTTCAAGTTAGACATATTTTTCTCAAAATTCAAGTGGTTATTACATAATAGATAATTTGAGTTTTGATATCAATGGGTATTGATTAGTGTTGATGTAACTTGTCAATGATTTAATCATGAACATTGGGAATGAAACCATTTAAATAAATAATTTTTTAAAACTAAGCCTATGTTTGTCACCTCATTATAATGAGTAATTATTACTCATTATAATTTACATAATTTCTCAATTCACTTTTTAATCATACACATTTTCTCTCTCCAATTTTCAATCACAAAATTTACCTTGAAATCCAAAATAAATGGCGGCGGCTCATTATAATGAGCCGTCGAACATAGGCTAACAAACTTAATTTTATTTTTTTTAATTCAGGTGTTAAATAGTAATTAATAAATATAGTATTATATATAAATTATCACTTATATATTAAATTAAAATATATAATATTAAATAAATAACTCAAACAATACAAATCACCGTTCGTCCCACCATGCGACCCACCCACTCCACCCCCACCCTACTCCCATCAAGTTACAGTTGATCACACAAAGTCACAATTTGATCACAATTACAAATTTCACCTCACCCCCCCCCCCCCTCCCACAAATCTCAGTTGGTCACATTGAGTTACATCTCAATCACAATTACAAGTTTAGTCGCAAATTTCATAGAAACCTCATCCCACCAACAAATTCACAATTGCTCACACAAAGTTACAGTTCGTTCACAATTACAAACTTAGTTGCAAAATTCACCTCACACCACCCCCATCCGACCCGTAAAGTCACAGTTTGATCGCACAATGTCACAATTCGATCACAAAACTCGTAGTTCGGTCAAACGAGGTCACGATGTAACCACATAAAGTCACAGTTCGATCACATTTGGTCATAGTTTGCTCACATAAAGTGACAACTCGGTTACACATAGTCATATTTGACACAACTGTAGGTCACACATGTCCTCGTCCAATGGTCACACAAAGTCACAGTTGATTACAATCTCTAATATAAATGGTCACAATCATCCGTAGTTGATCACATATTATTTATTTATTGGTCACAACTTACTCCTTTCTTGGTCACGGTTAGTCAACATTTTTATCACAATTACCTAATAATTATCACAATCCGTATTCATCAAATCACATATAGTCCACATTTTGATCATAATTACTTAATAATTGGTCACAATCACTATTCAAAGTCACATTTAGTCAATATTTTGGTTACAATTACACAATTACCTAATAATTGTCACAATCTGTATTCATCACAAATCACATTTAGTCCACATTTTGATCACAATTGTAGCGACCAAGAATTTTTACGCAATTAATAATTATTTTAATATTTAGAAAATCGTGTCGCTGCTATCTCACCCATTATTTTGAACTTAACGCCGCGACGGATTCGTTTAGCCAAGTCGAGAAATGTAAAGTCAATTCGATTTTAAAAAAAAAAAAAAAAAATCCGAATTTCTAAATTTATACTATTTTAATTATTTATTTAAAGTATTATTTTTAAAATCATTTTAAATTCCAAATTCAGTAAAAATATCTCAATTTTTCCTTATTAAATTGTTTTAAGCCCAAATCTGAAAATATTTTAAAGTATCAAATTCCATATTATTTTTAAATCCAAATTTTAACAATTCTAAGTCCAAATTAATTATTTTCAAATTTTATTACTTTAGGTCCAAAAATTTATGTTGGTCCAAATTCTAATTATTTTAGTCCAATTTATTTCAGTCCAAATAAGAATATTCTTCTAATCCAAATTGACCCATTTAGCACTAGGGATATTGTGCCCTAAAGTTACTCTTCTTATACCATCAATCACCTCTCCTCACAACTCACGCAGCCATAACCATCATCATTCACGGCCAACGCACGATTTCATTCAAAACTCCACCTTCATCTTCAATAATGCAGCAACTGCCTTCAGCCCTAGCCCAAGAATTTCGAACCACCAATCTGTCAATCAAACATCACCTGCAACTCCTCAATCCAGCCACCACCCCTGCCCAGGTTGAACTCCAAACCAGCACGCCACCACTGTTTCATTACTGCAAAACCCAACCACCGTCTGTAAGCACCCAATACCACTACCATCCACCACCTAATGCCATCGAGTCCGCAACACCACCACCGTACCCAGTCTCTCAGCCTACTGCCAATCCTCATTATTGAGACACTACCAATCACGAACCCGGCCAAAATCTGTAACCCAAATCAAAACCCTCGGCCAAGACCAACCGCAGCAATACCCCGACCACATTCCACTGCACAACCTATTATCATCATCACCACCAACGGACCACCAAGCACAACCACACACAGCCAACCACCCCTCGAAGCCGCCCCTGCCCAACGCTCGAAACCAAGCCAAATCCCCAAAATCAAACCCAAAACCGAATTTAAAACATTACCCATAACCTACCTCAATAGTTACCGGAGTCCTTTCGCCGGCAGAGCCCCAAACCACGAACCTTCAACCGCGAATTTGCCCTGTTTTTGCACCCAAAACCGCACCCCAAACCTTCCCATCTTTGCCACAACCACACTCGCCTTCATCACCGCCACTCGACGACGGATTCGCACCGGCGGCGGACCCCTCCCCCTCCTTACCGTCGCCCCTCTCGCGACTCTGCTCTCTCTCTCAAAATCTGAACTTTGAGAGAGAGAAATAAGGATTTTGTTATTTATTTTAAGCTTTTCAAAGTATTTTCCCTTTCAGCCCCCAAGTTTCGATATACATGTATCTCGGTCCCTTCTTTTTAAAATGATTTCGATTCAGTTTCAAATGTTTTTATAATTTACGAATCAGGCCTTATTTTCATAAAATACTATTTCAGTCCCAAAATTCTTAAAATTCAAATTTCTCAAAAATTTCAATCTAGCCCTCTGACTTTATTTTATCACATTTAAATCTTTAAATTTCTAAAATACTAATTTAATTAATTTTTCTTGGCTAGACGAATCATTTGGAGAATTAAGAGATTGACGTACTTCCCGCTCCAATTTTTGAGAACTCGTAACGTTAAAGGTAGACTCGCCCCCACTAATTGGTTTATATTATAATTGCATGTGTTATGTGGATTTGTGTGATTTTATGCTTAATTGCATGAGAAAAGAATATCTCTTTTGAGATAAAGAATTATGCTATGCTGGGCAGAACCTATCTGCTAGCCAAGAAAAGAAAAGAATGTGTTCATTTGCGTTCACTATGTGATGCCTATGAATAAGAAAAGAATGTCACTACATTATTTGCATGATTACTTGTCCAATTATCTTATAGATTAATTATTGGAGTTGAGTCTACTGAGTATTTCATTTTTGAAATGCTCAACCCGTTATTTTAACAACTTTTGCAGATTTCGGAGACGATGGTGAGTGATGGGCAATGACGGCAAATTACAAATTGATATTTTTTTTAAAAGTCGTGAACATTGAAATGATTATTTTAATTTATCAAGAATTTTTCATTTTTAATAAATTTGTACGAAAATACTTATTCCATTTGAATTATTGCTAAACTTTTATTCGATAATGCGATATTTAATATTTAATCATTTTTCCGCAACAAAGTTTATTCAAGAATTTAGAAAAGTGACGTTCCCGCGCTCCTCGGAACTCGGGGCGTTACAACAATTACTTAATAATTGGTCACAATCACTATTCAAAGTCACATTTAGTCAATATTTTGGTCACAATTACTCATAATTGGTCAAGTGTGATATCCCAAGATAAACTAATCAAGAGGGGGGGTGAATTGGTTTTACAAAATATTTTCGATAAATACTCTTAAGTTTGATAGAATTAATCAATTATGACCAATAAATAATTAGGAGCACTAAACTTATCAAGGTGATGAGATAGAGATAAAAGAACTTAGATAATTTACCAAATGCTACTGAATAAAGATATTGCACAATTATGAAATAATGAAACAAATACAAGTGCAATTGAAGTAAGTAAGAAGGGATAAGAGAGTGCAAACGATGATTTAAGGATGTTCAATCAACTAACGTGATCTACGTCCTTCGTTACCGAGCTCTCCATCACGAGTAAGGCCAAATCCACTATATTGATAACTTACAATAAGGAGTATCGAATCCTTAAGTGACTTACAATAAGGAGAATTTATCCTTATATGACTTTACAACAAGGAACACCTATCTTTTACAATCGAGTTTTCACAAGGAGCTCGAAACCATAAACATAATACAAATGAGAATTTTAAAATTGAATAAACTTTCTTAACAAATGATATGATCAAGTCAAGTATCTTGAGAGTTTTAGGATGACTCTTCAATAGATAGCAAATATTCAAAACTCAAATGTTTATGAAAACTTTGATAAATGATATGAAATAGTTTTGCTTGAATCAATAAATTTCAACCAATGATCTCTCTTTCCTAATAATACTTAGTTAAGTATGAAGAGAGATATACAATTCAATAAGTGTTTGGTGATGAAGAACTCAATCAATGATCAATAATAAAGTAAGAGTAATGAGTTTTCTTCAAAATAGAATTCTTGATAAAGATATGAAAAGTTTTTGATCAATCAAGAAATTTTTTGCAATAAATGAAATAGAATGTAAAACAAAGTAAGTTTAATGATTTTCTTAATCAATATCTCTCTTAAATGCTCTTGTAAATTGGTAGAATTGAATGCAAGAGAGAGGGCTATTTATAGAGCAAATTTCGCACATACTGACTCTTGTGGTCGACCTCAATATAGTCATTGCGAGAAAATAACCGTTGGAATTCAAAATAGAACAATGCGGTCGACCTGATTAAATTTGCGATCTACCTCAAAGCACTATGCGGTCGACCTAAAAATCAGCATTTCAAGATTTTGATTTTTCAAGGTTTTTTTATCAAAGTTAATTTTGAAAAAGATATTTTAATGACTTAAAAAATGTTACTTGAGTTTTATTAAGTGTATTGTCAACTATTGATACATTAACCTTACATAAGATTGAAAAACAATTTGTAAATGCTCAATTCTCTGTAGGCTTCATTCTTTGATCTTCATACTATCATGCTTCACGTCTTAAACATTGCATCATGTGTTTTTGATCTTTTATCTTGGAGAGATAATTTGTACTTTGAATGCTTTGAAGATTATCATTATATGAAAATCTTGTTTGTTATTATCAAAATAATAAGGTTAAGTTAATCATAGGTAACAAAGTGCATTATTCAAGCCACCAATCCCCTACGCGCACCTTCCCAAGTTAAATCATTTCGTCCTCGTCCTCAACCACCACCACCACCACCAGCCCCGAGCACTCCCCACCACCACTACAAATCTACCATCAGATAAAAATTCAATAGCACATAAACCACCACAACGTTGATCAGACAACCTCAACCCTTTCCTCGACCACCACTGACACCTGAGCACCGCTGCGGACAGACGCTGAGCTGCTGTCGAAAATTAAATGAGATGGACAAAGGTGCTCCTCAGCATCGCGAATCCAAATCTTTTGTCAACTTGTTGAATGGAGTAGTGCTCTGACCAGAATTTGAAATTTAATCTTCGGTCAAATTTGTTCTCCGGCCAAATCACCGCCTGCAATATCCATCGCAAGCCACAAACCATCACCTGCAACACCCCAACCCAAGCCACAAACCACCACTTGTAACACCCACCGCAAGCCATAAACTACCTCCTACACATACCACCGCAAGCCCACCGCCTGCACACCACAAACCACTGCAAAACACAATTAAAATTAAACCACCAAAAACCACAAACCACCGCCTACACCACCCACAACACACTCAAACCCAAACCACCGCCTGCACCACCCACTACACATGCTGGAGACCGAAGCTACCACGGTGAGATAGCTGCTGCTACACCTCCAAGGCTGCGATCTCGCCGCTATGCCACCGGTAGTCTAGGTGGGGACGTGGGTGGTAAGATAATAGAGAGAGATTGGTCGTCTGTTAGTTCCAGATGATATGAGAGATGGGAGAACGGTTTGATTCTGGTTGAGCATCTGAGAGGGGTTTGATTTTGTTATGTGTGATAAATTATTTAGTTAATAAAATAGTTAATTAATAAATGTTAAAGGGTAATTAACACTTGAAGTTTAAAAATATAATACTCCTCAACTTATTTTTAAAATGTGATCTTTAAAATAGATCTCCACGAAATTTTCCTATATTTTAAAGTTTAGTAACCCAAATTTAAATGAATAAAACTTCAGACGAAACTTAAACCTAAATTATGCCTACAAAAATTGGAGGAAAGCCCTTCAATAACTTTAGCAGTAAAGTTGTGGCTGAATTTATTGGATTTAATGAATTCGGATTAGAGATGTAAAGTGAATAGGCTTGGTTGTACTTGTGGCTCCATTACCATTTTGGTTATGTTTAGTCAAAAATAATTTTAGAGCTAAATCAAAATTCAGTTCAATTCAATTCTATAACTAGAACCAAGAATAAGAAAAGAATAGAATAAGAATAATATGGATACAAAAGTGTGTGTATATAGTATATACTACACGAATGAAGAACAAATACACCAATACAGATACAAATACACAATACTCATATTATTTATTCCTCTATAGTACTCTCACAGTATAGGTATAGCCAAACATCCTCAGTAAGAATGAATCTGAACATGTCAGATAAATAATCTAGTTCCTCATTAGGCCCAAAAGAGACAAAACCAATGAAGAACACACGATCGCCCCTGAAACCGGCAAGAAGTTTCCGTCACCCTGGTCAGGTGCCGGCGCCGGTACCGGTGTTGACACTTCTTGGGCCATAACAGCTGACAAAGTTGTCGCGATTGCTACAAGCATCAAAACTGCCTTTAAATTTGCCATTATAATGCGTTTTAAAGTGTCTTGAGTAAGAAGTAGAAATGGCTCAAGAAACTTGACTGTGTTTTCTTGTTACATTGAAGGCCGGGGTGTATAGATATATAGGTGGGGGAGTGGGGTGGGGGCCAGGAAAAGCGTGGACAGGTGGCCACGTTGAAGAAGAGTGAACACGGATGAAAAGAATGAGTCCAACAAGGCATTGATTTTCTATAATTTCATTTCATTTGAAGTTTCAACGAAATTTCAATAAATTGTATGTCGGGTTATTGAATTAATTTAGAGCTTATTTGGTCCTGGATGTTTTTTTCCACTTTTTCTTTCAAATTTAATTTCAATCACAAGTTTATATGAAACTCGTTACTTTCATACTTTTCAACCACACAATTTCCTAAAAACTCAAAAATCCCCCCAAAATTTCTAAGAATAAACAAGCTCTTAATTTCAAACTAATGTTATCCGTCGTCTCTAAATCGATGAAAGTTTACGGTCATACAATATTTAATCATTTGATTTGAATGATTATTTTAATCGAAGTCACGTTTGATAATGCGATTTTTTTACTTCAACTTTTTAAACTCAATCTCAATTATTCATTTTTATTCAAGTTCACAGTTTTTAATTTTTCTAATATTTTTAAACCACACATTCATTATTAAAAATAAAATAAAAAATCACATTATCAAACATACATGATATTATATATAAAATTTTGATCTAGTGTCAATCGCTGGCACTATAACGGTACCAACGACAGACACATTGTTGTGGTTCCACATGTATGTGGGGTCACAACAATGTGTCCAACGCTGACATCATAACGGTGACAGCAGTTAAAACTAAATTAAAACTAATTATTTATATATATAATAATAATAATCCAAATGATAAAGAAGGGTTGGGCGGTATTACGTTACGTAAGGCGGGCGACAGCTATGTTAGGCCACATGGCAACCTAGGTTGGTTTAGTCGTTTAGCTAATTTTGATGTGGGTGCAGTTAACAATTAACATATAGAATTGGTCAAATTGGATTTAATTCACATTATTTATAAAGTATAAGTTTGATATTTCTTTTGTCAAAAACGCGTTAGCATTTCTAAGCTCTTGACTGGTGTTCTTTTTTTATTTTCGTTTTTCTAATTCTTTTTAATTTGAGCCTCGTTTAAAGAGGAGAAAAAATGAGTTTTTGATTAGTATTGCTTTGAGAATGTATGGTTAAAAATAATACATTTTTTTGGGTTTGAGGATAATATTATTTGTCCCCATTGATAACCAATATTTTGAAGAAAAAAAAATGAGTTTTTAAATTGTGACTTTCAAGAGAATGTGTAATTAAAATATAGAGAAAGTTTTGAATTTCATGGAGAATATTTCATTGTATAAATGTGGTTGCAAATGAGTATTACAGAAAAATAAGTTTTAAATAATGATTATCAAATGTGTGGATGAAAATTGAAAGGAAAAAAATAAATTTTTAATTAGGAAAATATATTACCACCACAAAATTTACCAAGTACACCAAATTATATTAACACCACTAATAAAATATAATTTTTATACATACACCACAATGCATGGTGTATACCCTTTATTTAAATTATAAACTAAAAATCCCAAAATACTAGTGATTTCCCTCTTCCCTCAGCCCACCTCTACCGTCATTCATTTTGTTCAACACTTGATAGAAAGGAAGCAGATAAATTCAAGAATAAGCATTTTTTTTCAGATTCATGAAGAACCCTTGTTGGTTTTTGCATGATGGATTTTCAAAGAGAAGAGAACACATACAAGAAAGCTTAGGCTGCGTTCTCTTTGTCTTTCAGTTTTCTGTTTTCATTTTCGAAAATATTTTCTATTTTCCATTTTCTGTGACTTTTTTCGAAATTGCTGAAAACGCGTTTGGTTTGTTATTTCTAAAAACTGTTTTCGAAAATGAAAAGCTGAAAAACGCGTTCTGTTTAAAATTTTGAAGAGAATTATTTCTGTATACTTGTAATTATATTGTTTGTGAATATAAATGAAATAAAGATGTCATATTTGAATTGCACAACAAAAATAAATGAAATAACCCCTATCACACAATTTGATTATATCAAAAAAGTTCAAAAATTCATGTTACCCTTCTAAAGTAATCGTTCCACATTTGAGTAATAATTTTCCATTCTAAAGTAATCGTTTTATTTAATACTTTATATATATACATCCTTCTAGTAAGCACTCATAACGTTTAAAATTTAAGTTTCAATAAAATTTGCAAAAATCAATTTACGTTAATTAATGATATTCTTACAAAATAAGTGTCTACAATACAAAAGTAAAAAAGAAATGTTTAATAATTAAGCACGTGATACATTATCAGAAAGATGGTTGAATTTGGAGTTTGACGCAAAAAACAGAGTACAATTCGGAGTTGTACATCAAAAGTTATACATGTTTGAAGATAATGACCTATAAAGCAAATACGAGAAGGACTAAATTGAAAGAAAAGTAAAATTTGTGAACTAATGTGCAACAAAATCTGAAGTTGAGGGACCTAAGTTGCAAATAAATTATGGTATTTTCGAAAGAAATTTCAAAATTTGAGGATTAAAATGACAAGTTTTGAAAATTAGGGACCAATAATGTAATTAAAAATGACAAATTTCATATTTTTTTGATTATTTTAATTTTTTTTTTTAAAAAGTGGAAAACGCGTGTTTTCCGCGTTTTCCACTTCCAAGGTATAAATTTCGGAAAACGCGGAAAACGTGATTTTCACGTTTTCCATTTCCTTTACAAATTTTGAAAACATTTTCGAAAATTATTTTCGAAAACGGCGCAAGAGAACGCATTTTTCGCGTTTTCGAAAATGAAAAACGAAAAACGATTGAAAAACGTCAAAGAGAACGCAGCCTTAATTTTCCTGTGAAATTCATAGAGAACACATATCAACCTTAGCGAAGTGTTTCTCCACAGCTATGCTGAAGAAGAGGTTCTTGTCCTTGCATTGCTTCACAACATCCTCAAGGCCAGGCTCATAAATCGGGAGTTGGTCGCTTTTTGAAGCACTGATGCGAGGAATAGAAATATCGACAACGACGACTTCAATTTTATGGCATTTATTTAAGTGCTATTCCAGCCATGGTGGGGCGGCTGGGGCCTCCAACATAACCAGCGTCAATACAGCAAATCTTCATAATTTTCCCTTTGTTTCAGGACTCTGGAAACAATTTTCACGTGAAGATTTCTCAAATAGTGCTTCACAAACACAAAGATTCATAATGTGGGGAACATTTAAATAATCGTCATGGTATGATTTTGATGGGAAAGAGGATTTCGTTATTCTAAACTCTACTAAAAGTGGGAAGTAATTGAGTGGCCATTTGAACAATTTTGTTAGGAAAATGCCATTTGTACCGATGGTTGTACAGAATTTTTTGTACCGAAAGTGTAATGATCGTTGATCAATGTGTGATATGATGTGTTGAAAAATAAGATTGTGCCATGTGTATAATCTGTATACCCATCTGTATAAATTTCTGTACGAATAGCACGATTGATTTTGTTAACATGGAATCAGATTGAAGAGAAGAAGTTGAGAATTGTGCCGTACATTAAATTTGGTTTGAAAAAATTAAAAAGTTATTTATGCAATTTTATTTATGCTTATTTTTGTAAATAAAAAATATATTTAAAATTGTGGTACTGTTAATAAATTTTGTGGTGACAATATAGCCACCATTTTTAATTTTAATGGAGCTAAGGGTTGAAACTATTAAAGTAAGAATATGGGAATAAGAATTGTTGTTTCCTAAAATAATAAAAATTAGGGCGGTACATCGAAATTGTCAAACCGCTAAATCGAATTGAAGTCGTAATATTGAAATCATTGGTTCGGGTAAATGAGGACCCGTCAACGTTTTGACTTTGAGGCAAACCGAACCGTTTTCAATTGCTTTGGTTTAAGTTTCACTTTTTAAAAAATTGTTTCAAACCGCCAATCCACCTAAAATTATAATTAATATTTATTATTTAATAAAAAATTACGGATTTATTAATTTTATTTCACGGTTAATTTTTTTATATATAGAACTAGATTTTTCCCCCGTGCGATGCACGGGATTTCTATTGATGAAAATGATTTCGATGAAAATTTATGAAAATATGTTGATTATAAAAATATATCAAATAAAAAATATTTATCGAATTTGAAACTTAAAAAAAAAAAAAAATCAAAATAGGAAAACAACTTTATTTAATTTATGCATTGGTAACAAAAATGAAGACCCAAACGACGAAGCCAAAAATAAAATGAAGCCGCTGAAGGTTTTTGAATTTTTAGAAAGAGAAATGGTGAATTCGGTTCAACTTTTTTTCAAACCCTGTTTTTTTTAATGTTTGCTATCCGGAAAATGAAGTCAAATTTGAATTTATGTGGCAAGGAAACTGAGCAGGAATTTGGTTATATATTTTTTTTCTCCTTTTTTCTTCAAAAAAAAATCGAAAATTTGGAGTACAATGAGATTTTAGATGGAAGGAAAAATGCAGGGAAAGGAAATATCTGATATATGATATGGAAATGGAAGGAAGGTCAAGTCTGACAGGCCAATGTCAAATCAGTATGGGCATTCCATATCACGAACAGTTTCAAATGCAATATTGGTCTGAACCGATAATTTTTTCACTGTACTATATATATATCATAATATTCTTATATAGATTAATAAATTTTTTTTTTTAAGGGAAACTTGGCATAAAAAATTCTTAAAACTTAATAGTTAATTCTAATAGTCAGACCCGGAAAGCCCAATACACCAAACACTGACCCTAGGCCTCAATAACCAACCTATCCCAAACACCAAACATGACCCTTACTTTACTAAGAGACCTAAATGGCTAAACATAATCCTCAAACATTAGTGAACATCATCGCCTCAAATGTGAATGAACTCAATCTCGCGAATTTCATCTTCTCTTCCATCCGATTCTATATGTTGCATGGCTTGATCTCGCGAACGTCATCTTCATTTCCATTTTGCGCGTTGCCTCTATATAAATATGTAAGCGTCCATGCAAATTTTTATCATTGCCTTTTATGTGCTTAGTGTTGGGTGCCATTTATTGAATGTACTAATTTTATTGTTATTAGCAATTGCATCAAAGTAGTTTTACCTCATGAAACAAGCTCACACCTCTCAACCAGCTGTACGTATGGATTAAATTTTACCTGAAATTAATATAATTAGATGTAATTTCTAGTATTCTATAATTGTGACATTTGTGGTTGAACTCATTTCCCCTAGTTTTCAAAGGGTTGTTTCTCTGTTATTTTCTTTTAGAAAATGATACTATTTGAAGATATTTTGTTTAGCAAGATTAACTGAATGACAAAAACATTTCAGAGACTCTTTTACCAAGAAAAACCCCATTAAATACTATTCATGTGATCTTTAGTTAAATTTTGAAAATCAACAATTCCTAACTTGATGTGTGAGAAAATGGATGAATATTTATGAGAAGGGAAGTAGGGAACCATGGATAGAATTTGATAAGCAATTTCAGTTTGAAATTCGATTGAAAATGAATTACTTTTCATAGGTCTATAGATGTTGAGAATTTTGGATATTCTTTAAAGTGAGTAATAGCATAAATTCTTAGAGTGTAAAAGCGTAAGTTTTTTAAGTTCGCCATCTACTTATAACATTTATCTTGTAATAATTTGTATTCATTTAAATTATAATGTCTACATATTACTTCATATCTGATCATTATTCATGATTGTTGAAGGCTAAATATTAGAATAGTGACATGCTCTATAAAGCTTATTGAATCTTTAAGGCCCTTTTCTCTTTACTGTTTTCAGCTCGTTTTGAATTTTTGAATTTCGAAAATATCAAAAATACGTTCACTTTGCCCATTTTCAGAAATTCGTTTTCCAAAACAAAAACAAAAAAATACAAAGGAAACTCAAAACGAGTTTATTGCGTTTTGAATATTTTGTGTTAAAAAATCCAAAACGCGCGTTTTGAACTTTTTTTTTTTTGGTAAATGTGAGAAACTTCCTTCACTTGAAGTTCTTATATTATTTTGTCATTATATATAGATCCATGTTAAGCTTTTTTTTTTTTTTTTTTGTAAATGTGAGACACTTCCTTCACTTGAAGATCTTATGTTATTTTGTCATTATATATAGATTAATGTTAAGATTTTATTTTATTTTTTATTTTTTGTAAATGTGAGACACTTCTTTCACTTGAAATTCTTATATTATTTTGTCATTATATAATAATATAAATCCATGTTTAGATTTTTTTTTTTTTTTTTTTTTGAGACACTTCCTTCACTTGAAGTTCTTGTATTATTTTGCCATTATATATAGATCCATGTTAAGATTTTTTTTGTGTAAATGTGAAACACTTCATTCACTTGAAGTTCTTATATTATTTTGTCATTATATATAGATCCATGTTAAGATTTTTATTTATTTTTTTATTTTTTTTTTGTAATTTTATTTTTTTTATTTTTTTTTGTAAACGTGAGACACTTCCTTCACTTAAAGCTCTTATATTATTTTTCCATTGTATATAAATCTATGTTAAGATTTTGTTAGTATGGGGTTGGATTTTTGTTTAGTTGAAACAATATTAATGATGAATTTATTGATATAGAGAATTAACTGATTTATTGACATTAAAATCAATGTAATTCAAACAATCAACCATTTTTTACATATAAAATATCATAAAATAAATATATCAAAAAATTACAAAGTAAATGCATTTTTTAGTATTCTATTTTTGAAAACAGTTTTCCAAAATTACAAAGAGAACATGTTTTAGCAATCCTAAAACAAACAACCAAAATCCAAAATTCAAAATAAAATCCAAAACTCAAAATTCAAAATCGAAACACAAAGAGCACGGCCCCTAAGTTTCTGTTGGAATTTGTCATTAGCGAACATCCACTTATAAACTCTGTCTAAATATATTAGTTTAATTTCGTTTGCAAGCCTTGGTCTAAACCCGCACCAAACTACAAAAAAATGATTTAATTTGATTTGATCTGGTTTGGTTTAGGAAATTAAATGGTTTGGGTTGGAAAATTTTCAAACCGTTTCAAATAATTTGGTTTGAAAATTTATCAAAAAATCGCTCAAACCGAACGGTTTACACCCCTAATAAAAAGTGAGTTTGACTTTACTTTTCTAATAAAACCTAAAAATATGTTTGATGTAGATTTTTAAAATAAAATTGATAAAATTTGATTTTTTTTTTTTTTTAAAGAATATATGTTTAAAATAGAGTAAAGTGTGAATTTACATGCATACTTATTTTATTGAGAAAATATGTAATTAAAAATTACTCTGAAGAAAAAAAAATTAAAATCTGTGCTAAACATGTACTAATTTATGAGTAAATTATAGCAGAGGTCCCAAACTTTAGGTGGCGTTCTGTTTGTATTTTATTTTGTATTTTCATTTTCGAAAATGTTTTGTGTTTTGTGTTTTCATTTTTGTTTTCAAATTTGCTGAAAACGCGTTTGGTTTGTCATTTCTGAAAACTGTTTTTGAAAATGAAAAGCTTGAAAACACGTTCTGTTTGAAATTTTGCAGAACACTATTTAAACTATTTTTAATTAATTTGCTTGCAGAATACTACTAACTCCAACTCAAATTTCCTTTCACAATACACTAAAAATATGGTTACATGCAACACACTAATGTGAGCATTAAGAGTCTATATTAACACAGTTTGATCAGGTTCGGGACTTGAGAAAGCTCTACTTCTATTAAAATCCAGAAAATGCAAGTTCTTTCAAAACCACCAGAGTCCATTTATCATTGCATTTTTTGAAATATAACAACAAGAATTCTCATTTAATTTTTTTTTGTAATGTTGATATTGAATTCAATAAAACTTTATTTAAACTAAGTTCCAAGTTAGGATAATTCTCAAAAAAAAAAAAAAAAAAAAATCTTTATTTAGGCTTAGTTTCAAGCTAGGATAATTCTAAAAATAAATAAATAAATAAAATAAAAACTTTATATTAAGCTTAGTTCTAAGTTAAGATAAAAAAAGAAAAAAAAAAAAAATTTGGACATTTTTTGTCGAAATACACACAAAACGCCCAAAACGATGTTTCGGGCGTTTTCCGTTTTGTGTACAAATTTTTTTTTTGTTTTCCAAAATGCGTTTTCGAAAATGGTAAAGAGAACGCATTTTTAGCGTTTTCGAAAATAAAAACAGAAAACGACCTCAAAACAGTAAAGAGAACAGGGGCTTATTTTTTCTACAGACTTTACTTAAACCTTCAACTTCTACTATTCACAGTCTCAAATCATTAATTTCGTTGCATAAGGCGAATGGATGGATTCAATCAATTTGACCATTAGTTGACCAAAAAAATGAGTTTGACAAAATAAAGAAAGAGTAAAAGTGTAACTTTACAATTTAAGCATAAAATAATATATAAAATTAAATTAAAAAAATGAAAAATAAAAGTTCACCTTCTATAACCCATACCCAAACTTCCCAAACCAGAAAATCACCGCCGCCGCCGCGGGTGCACCCAATTATCTCTGTACAAAACTCACCATATTCACCCACATTGTCTGGTCCGGAGTCTCCTTCTTACCCTCTAAACCCATCACTAGCTCCATCGAACCAAACCAAGCCACAACATCTTCATTCTCCATAGTCAAAACTCCTTCATTTTCAAAGGGTTTTCCGGTGCTTATAGAATCTAGGTCATCTTGAACTGCAAGTGCTTCTTTTGATATCGTAAAAAAGTTGTATTTAACCTTATCTTTTGGCAAACATTACATTAAGGACGTATCACCCTATTTGGTGATGATTAAAATCAGTTTTTTAGTAAATTTTAATAAAAATAATGAAGCTCATGTTTGGTACCAATTAAAATCTAGATTTAAATCTAAGTCAAAGTTAATAATCAATCTTAACAATATATTTCATGTGATCTACAACTTTTAAACGTCATATTTCATTAACTTTTATTAAAATCTACTAAAATGCTGATTTTAATCTCCACTAAACAGGATCAAAATGTATAATTGAAAATATGGATTTTACTAAATATCAGATTAAAATTCATCATTAATTTAAACTTAAGTTTAAATTTATACTAAAATTTAAATTTTGATATGCATAGTTTGTGTTAATTTAATGGTTAATTTCAAATTTAGTCTTTAACCTTTCAAAAAAGTTGTAAATACATCCAAACCTTTCGTTTTTGGTGCCATAAATCTCCAACATATCGTTTAGTAGCAGCATTAATCTCATTTTGACAAATGTGAATGAAAAATGGAAAAGTCGCTTAAAAAACCAAAAAGAGGGATTAATTGCAGATTTAGGTCATGTTTGATGTTGTTTAAAAAGAGTTTATTTGAAATGAATAGTGATTTTTAGGAAAAATGTGTTGTTAAAAAGTATGGGATCTTTTTGACTTTATATATAATATTATTTTATTGATAAATATGTGGCTGAAAAGAAAAGAGATAAAAATGTGTTAAGTTTTAAAAGTGTCAAACAGAGGTTTAATACTTAACCTTCAATTTTTTTGCGCCATAAGTTTCTAACATTTTCTTTATTAGTAGATTACATCCATTATGATAAAATATGTCAACCTTATTTGATGACTGACCACGTGCATTATCACATGGCATTATTGGGGAATTAAGGAAGTACATAATTGAAAATCACTAAAAATAATTGATTACATAACAATGAGCAGATATGGACGTTATAATTTTTCGAGGCGTTACAATCAACCACCATTAAAATAATTTCTTCCCCAAAATTACCTAAGAGAAGAGTTCTGGATATCGAATCTCCATGTCATCTTCTCATTTCCATGTTTCTTCTTCTATGGCACCACTCTTCCATGATAAACATACTATCAAAATTTCCTTATTTTAAAGTTTCATGCATCAAGAGTTTGATTGGCTTTTCTTCAAAAGTTAGGTAAGGTTGTATATATGTTGGAATTTCAGATAGAATATGGGAACGATCTAGAACATATTTTCGAAAAGTAGATACATGAAATAAATCATGCATTCTTTTCATTTGTTCAGGTAAATCTGCACATAAGGGATTCTCTAATTCTTTCCTAAATTTGAAAGAGTCTAATGAATCATGGAGTCAACATTCCTCGTTTTCTTGATCGGAGATATTCGAATAAAGACTTTATCTTCAACCACAAATTTCAATGGTTCGCAATGTTTATCGACATAACTTTTGTTGTCGATCTTGTGCTTCTTGTAGTCTCCTTTTATTTTCTCTACTACCTCGATCATTTCTTACACCTTTTCAGAGTCAAAATCTTAATTATGGAGTTGTTTGAAGCATGATAACTATTACTTTACTTAAGATGTGTCACAGGATGAATTAAAGTTTGAATAAATGTCTGTGTCAACTATTCCCTCGGATATGGTACTAAAGTCATAGCATTGTAGATTTCAAGAGTTGTTTGGATCTCTTAGACAATGGTAAAGTTAGTGAAGACCAGTTTTACCGGATTCTAAGTTGAGTGGTGACTAATTTCATGTACATCTATTTGTAGGTATGAGCTTGATGTTAGAGGAGGGATATAAGGAAATTTGATCTTTTGTACAAAGGTTCTTGACATGACAATGGTAGCTTATCGGGTCTTGTGCCAAATAACCCTCGGAGGGCTACGATGATAATAGTACGACCTAAAAATAGTGATACATATGCAGTCAAAGAGAATTGGATAATGTTGGTGACCCAAGAGAGAGAATTGATGGAAATTATGTCTCACCAACATCTCATTTTTGGGTGAGGGCATAATTGTCATTTTAATATATTTTTATTAGTTTATTAGTTTAGATTAAGTGACTCAGATAGTATTTTTAATGAGTCGATTATGTTCATTGATGTTGATGAATGGTGGTTAATAACTTGATTAGGAACTAGAATCCTATATAAAAGTCATTAGGTCATAAGTTGGATTTTAACTTAATCACTCTACACAAAAAGAAAATAGGTCTCTCTCTCTCTCTCTCTCTCTCTCTCTCTCTCTCTCTCTCTCTCTCTCTCTCTCTCTCTCTCTCTCTCTCTCTATATATATATATATATATATATATATATATATATTTCAGTATATTCAAATAGGTTAAAATCTTGACTTGAAATAGTAGTAAGATTAGGAAGGGAGGTTTTGACTTAGTTGATCCATGTGATATTATATCTCGTGTGCGTTGTCCATTACTTCAATTCTGTATTGGAAGGTTTGCAATGTATTAGGGGCTATTAAACTGAGCCTTAATCAAAATGTTGAAATTCAATGGGACAGTCAGTGGATTCTTGGTTGACTTTTGGCTTGGATGATTTCTTGGTAAGGTTTCTTAACACACTTAGTCTAATGTGTCCTGGGTTTGGGATTTCGAGATTCAAGTTTTCTACCTCCAAGTGTATTTCATTGGATCTCTTTAGCATAGGAGTTTTCATACTTAGGGCATCGGACACGACATTCACTTTTCAGTTATGGTGATTGATAGTACAATCATAGTCATTTAGACGTTTCAACCATCTGCGTTGTCTCGTATTTAAGTCTTTCTAGTGAAGATATATACTTCGGGTGTTTATTGTTAGTAAGAATCTCACTTTTCACCATATAGATTATGGCGCCAAATTTTTAGGGCAAAGACAATGGCTGTCAATTCTAAATTATGGCTAGGGTAATTCTGTTCATAAAGCTTTAACTGTTGAGATGCATAGGAAATTACCTTTTCTTTTTTCATTGGGACGCATCTTAATCCATTTTTTGATGTGTAACTATAGATAGTGAATATGTCACTTCCGTGAGGTGTAGTCAATACAGGAGCAGTTGTGAGGTGTGTCTTGAATTGTTGAAAATTCTTCTCAAATTCCTCTGTTCATTTAAACGGAACATTCTTGCGAGTCAATCTAGTAAATGGAGTAGCAATCTTGGAAAAATCATGAACAAATTGACAGCAGTGTCCAGCAAAACCTAAAGAGCTTCTTGTTTCAATAGTAGTAGCTTGAAACTTGGGGTGGAAAATGGCTTGCCGGCTCAAGCCGCTCGAGCTTAGCTCGGCTTGCGGCTTGATATTTCGAGTCAAAGCTCAACTTGAGCTTTTTTTGAGGGACGGGCTTTGGATTGACTCGGCTCGAGCCAAAAAAGGCTGCCCAAAAAGTTTGAACTTTGAAATTCAATCACCAACTCAGCTCAGAGATAAGTGTATTTTATACACTTATTTATATGTCAAAATTAGAATATATTATTGTCGTTTTTTAATAAATGCTATTTAATTTGGGTTTATTTATTTACATTTCAGAAAATATCACAAAAGATGAAGAATGAGGCAACTGATGGGGAAAACGCTCAAATGGATGCTAATCAGAGCTTAATTGAGTAGATAAGGAGTTTGTAACATCAACCGGGAAACTTGCATGGTTCCAAAGTGAATAAATTAGGAGTTGGAGGCCCCAATTGAAGAAGTTGAAAGCTGAAATGAGCAAAACTAGAAGCTTCTAAAGTTTGAGGGCTACATTGCTTCAATTGAAAGTTATGGACTGAGGTTGCAAATAAAAAATAGGGACCAACTTATACAACCGAGAAAAGCTGGAAATTGATGTGAAGTCCAAACCACGCTATCCCCGGAATCAATACCGTGCGATCACGTGATGCCTTGTTTTTATCACCCGAGAGTTATCACCATGTCCAAGCGATCGCACCATTTTGAACCATGCGATTGCGCAGTTATCCGACTGGGCCGAAATCGGGCTTTTTGCGCGAGAATTCAATATCAAATTTTTGGGGAATCACGCATCGCAAAGGGGCGTGAATTGAAGATAATTGAATAATCAAAACTTGGTGCAAGCGTTTCTTTCTTTATATTATTTTCAATGAACATTTATTATTTTTGTTCTTGTTCTTTAATTATGATGTGTAACTAAACTCCATGTTGGGATGAACGATGTAGCCTAGTCATACTATTTTAATTTTAAGTTCCATAGTTTTAATGTTTTGTTGCATATATTGATTTATTGTTGTTCTTAATGCTTGAATTGCTTGATCGCCAATTCATGATATATTGAGTATTTCCATAATCCGAGAGGTGAGTTAATAATTTAGAAATTGGTAATAAATCCGGTAATTGACCAATAGATGGAGATATACTTTTGTTATTACTATGGTCATGTGTGAATTACTGTGTGTTATGCATTTAGATAAGGAATATTCGGACCCTCTATAGAGATACATGGTCGACTTATTTAGGTAAAATTGATTTAAACTCGAGAAAGGAATTTCAATATACATTAGTGAATTCTACCTAATGCATATTTAGGAAATAAAACTGGAATTTGAGTTAATATAATTGGTTAGGCGAAATCGGGTTTCCCAACTATTTTACAATTTTTTTTAAAACAAAAGCAATCTCGCAATTTTAATTCATTATTTTCTTAGATTTAATTTAAAATCGCAAACAAATCCCCGTGTTCAAATAGAGATAGGAACTAACACATTTCGATACTTAGTAGCAGTCTCTGTGGGACGATAATCTAGACTCTTAAATCAACCTTATTACTTTTCACGATCCGTACACTCAGCTCAACTCATTATATATATACATTTTCAATAACAAATTTATTGATTTTTTTTATAAAAATAAATAAAATTTAAAAGCTTGAGACTTGACTCAACCCGGCTCTGCTCTACTCAAAAAAGCTCAAGTAGAGCTTTTTTTTTTTTTTTTTTGGGACGAGCTTTGGCTCTACTCAACTCGAGCAAAAAAGCCCGCCCCCTAAAAGTTTGAGTCTTGAATTTCGGCTCATTGACATCCCTAGCTGAGAATAATTTAATGTTGCTTCAACTTTACTGGGGCCTATCGATATCCCATCTTTGTCAGCCACATGTCCTAATAAGATAAATTTTTCTAGCCAAAATTCACACTTCGAAATTTGGCATATATTTGAAGGACGGTTCGAAGATGCTTTGTATGTTCATCCTAAAACTTTGAAATATAAGTATGTTGTCGATGAATACGACAACAAATTAGCCAAATAATCTTTGAACAGTCAGTTCATTAGATCCATAAATGCAACTTGTGAGTTTGTCAATCCATATGGCATTATTAAGAACTCAAAATGTCCAAAGCGAAGATCGGTTTTTTCAAAGAAAAGACTACTGAGCCTTGGAATTGATCTAACACATCTTCGATTAGCAGAAAATGATATTTTTTTATTTTAACTTTATTCAACTCACTGTATTCATTGCAAAGTCGCATCAATCCATCCTTCTTCTTTATGAATAGTACTGGTGAACCCCATGGGGATGTACTTGGTCGAATAAATCATTGACTTAACAGATTATCTAATTGAACCATTAATTATTTTAATTCTGCTGGAACTATTCAATATGGGGGATTTTACAAAGGTTGAGTACCTGAATTACATTACATAGATACTGTTGACGGTGCTCCAACCCATAGGTATTTACGGGACGCCAACACAGTGTATTGTCCACCGCATGGTGTGGATTTGTTCCACGCGAGGTGAACGCGTCTCCAGGGGGTTTCGAACCTTGAACCTATGGAACTTATGAATTCCAAAGGTCTCCCTGGTACCACTAAGCTAATGGGGACGCGTCCACCTCATATGGGACAAATCCACACCATGCGGTGGACAATACACTGTGTTGGCATCCCGTAAGTACCTCCGGACTGGAGCACCGTCAACAGATACCAAATTTAATTTCTCAATCAGGTGGTAATCCCGAAAGTTCAACAGGAAATACTCCCTGAATTTTTAAATGACGAATAAAGAAGAGATGCTTCTGGTATCTGTTAATGCATGATCTAACGTAGAACATGAGTGATGACGTACAATCTGGATTCTGATATATGTGATGATACACTGTCTAACATTCGATGTTGAGGATACAAGACGTGACATGAAACACACCCAAGGAGAGAAACTTTGCACGACCTGAAAGGCGATATGAAATGTATGATTTGGAATCCAGACATTGCAATGTCTCACTGACACTTTGACAGAAAATGGCATACACAAACAGAAGATGACATTATATGCATGACCTGGTGGTTGAGCAAACCACGGCTCCACTAATGGTTCTTCTAACATTAGGACAATCAAACTAGTTAGAAATCAACTGCTTTGTGCTTTGTAAAAACTCTAGGAGTTGAGTTAGAAGTAAATGTTAGCAAGAAATTGTAATAACTCATCTCACCTTTTTTTACCCTATAAATATAGGGAAAATGGCTCATAAAAGGATCCAAACTTTGGCAATTCTAAGCAATCATAAATTAATACAAGAAACGTTATGTAGAGTCATGTCATACACGATCAGGAATCAACTTCTTTCAATCATCTTCTGTTACATAACTAACATTCACCTATTTTATTACTGGCTTGGAATGCTTATATTTTCACTGTCAACAATTGGCACTAGAAGGATGGCCACTTGTCATAAAAGCAGCCCATGTAACCAATTCATTCAAACCAAATCATTCATCATGGACACTAAGTGGCATGGACCATCACAGTTCAGGAAGTCATCATAGAAATAAAGGTCGTCATATTGAACCATCTCTAGGTCTTTAGAGAAATGAGGACGACCTAGAGGCCAGACCTTGGCCAGATCCTCAGATGGGAGAGATCATGCATCAACTAAACGAATTGACGTAGGCAATGGAAAGAATACAGCTACAGTGTTGCGTGTTTCCTACCACGTGTGTATGGATCAAACAAGTAATATAATGGATTGTAAGTCTAAGTATCTTACCCACCAGGATTAAGATAAATTATAAGCTAAATTATTAACCTTAATCGAAACGGAAAAAATCAAATTGATGTGAAATAAAATCTAAAATAACAATTAAAAATAAATATAATAGAAAGTCCAATTAAAGTAGGAAATTCTGAAAGATTTTTTTTATATACTAGTGGCACACACGAGCATTGCACATGATCAAAATTTGTGATATTCAAAATTTGTGATTATTAGTTCTTAACAATTACACAATTACCGTAAGTTTTGTAATAAAAATGGAATAACATGTTATGTTCTATTGTTAGATTCTATAATTATGAATATTGATAATTTATTTAAATTAATAGAAATAAAAACGCAATTTTGAGATGATTTTAAAATATGACAATACTTACAGTGAAATCAACAGCATTTAAAACATCTATTATCTATTATTACTGTCATTCACAAAAATGAAAAAAAAAAAAAAAAATCTACATGAAAGAAAAATAGAGCTGATTTTCCCTTGCATTAAAAACTGTGATTACAATATGAATATTTTTGCAATCCATCACGTGCATTTTCGATCATTTTACATCAGTAAGCACTTCCTAATTCTACAAACTACAAAGACATGGATAAATTAACCATGTGTTCACAAGTGGCTCTACCCACACTCCGGAACATTCTTTTCATAATGAGCACATAAGTATCACATACTAATTTTAGTATGAACACAAACCTTATATCTGGTTGCAAAAAATGGATAAAAACAAGAGCAGTAGAGAATTGATGCCAAGCCTATTCGAGTGCAAAAAGTAAGTCAAATTGAAAATAAATATATTTTATTTAATTGAAGTTTCATATTTTAATATGCAATTTCAGAGGAAGTCCATCAACATTCTAAAATACAAATCAAGATAGAAAATAAGCATAGAGCAGGATTTAACATGTTAACCTGAGCTCATCAGGAAATTTATGAGATCCAAACACTGTCCAAAATCCCCTGTGAACTTGAAAGCCATTTTAAATTGTGCCCAAATTTTTAATTTTTTTTTACTATTTCTTTGAAAATGGCACTTATGGAAGTTCTTGAATAGATGATCCTAGGATATTTCACTTCGGAAGCAAAGAGTGAATTATTCATGCATTAGAAGTATTTGAAAAATTAAGGTCCAACAAGATTCTAGTATTTCTATAGAATTGATATAAGTAAGGACAAAATGTAGAGTTTTCATAAAGATAATGATGGATGTCCCTATTCTAGTAATCACAGTGAATCTATAGGCTTGCAACGTTGATATAAAACTTAAAAGCTAGATATTTTGACAGCCTTGTGTGTGTTTTAACTACATGCAGACAACAAAATGATTGCCATTTTAAACAAAAATGGTCAATAAGAAGATGACAAGGTATAATAAACTTTAGCAAGGATGTGGTGCAAGAATTAAATTCATTCCACAAATAGGAAAAGAAAATCAATGGCATGGCTAATCTTATCATCCCATTAGTTACTCTTTTTTTAGTTGCTTCTTCATATGAAAGAAAGGAAAATAATCCCTACTATATAGCAAATATCACAATCTTGAAAATTCAAACATTTTTCTAAGAGACAGATCTAACCAAAAACAATAGATTTCTCTTAAAGGGAAAAATAAGGGGAAAAAAGAAAGATCTAGCATACTTCAAATTGCATTCAGTATATCGAAACACCATCCATCTCATTAATGTACTCAATCAACTACATAACCAACGATTTAATAATAAGGATCCGTAATCAAATTATATTGTATTAGATTGAGGTTGTTCTGTGCTCGAAAAACATATTGTAACTTGATATAGTGGTACACAAAGACAATACACAAAGACGATTAAGAGTAGCAACTTGCCAATTAAATAACAATTACATATCAATTGAGAAACTAACAAAAACCCATTTTCTAATGAAGCACATATATCTTAAGATTGCTCACATGAAAATGACCCAGAAAACCTTGGTAAGTTAGATATCAAGAGTGCCTAACAATAGATGGAATGATAAAATCAATATCAAGTTTATAACTGTATTACTTAACGAATGTAAGGAAGAGAATATTGTTCAAGTATGACAGACATTGTCCATCCATTTACCTTGTTCAGCAGGACTCCAACCTCTAGGCTTAGGAATGTTATAAGGCCCAGCAGTTACCTGCAACCACAAAAGAAGTGTCTTATCATTCATATGCATGAAAAAAATTAATCATATATACATATATACACGAATAGGAAAAGAAAATCAATGGCATGACTAATCTTATCATCACATTAGTAATTAACTCTCTTTTTAGCAGCTTCTTCAGATGAAGGGTAAATAATCACTATTATATAGCAAATATCAAAATCTTGAAAATTCAAACATTTTTCTAAGAGATAGATCTACCCAAAAACAAGAGATTTCACTTAGAGACTCCAAAAAAAGTGAATTGAACCATCATCACATTAGTGTACCCAATCAACTACATAACCTTCGATTCAATAATAAAGATCCTTAATCAAATTATGTTGTATTAGATTGAGGATGTTTTGTACTAGAAAAACATAATTGTCAATAAAATAACAATTACATATCCGTTGAGAAACTAACAAAAATCCATTTTCTCATAAAGCACATATATTACCTCCAACATTAAAAACCATAAAACCATAATTCTAAAAAATACAATAGCAAATCAACCTAATTTTACGAATATCATTATCTACAAATCACGCATGCTAAAAAAGGGTAAAACCTAAATGGACAAATGATATATCACCATCAATCACTTTTAGCTCATTTTCGGGGCTGAGGTAGGGAAAAGTCATCCATTGTATCAAGAATCAAGAATCTAAATAAAAATTAAAGAAATGGAAATTATTTTCAAACCTTGAATGTCCAAGCAAGAAAACAACAACACACCAATTACAAAATTATTTCTCTCCCTCTTTTGCATCTTTAGATCTTGAAAGGAGGGAAAGCAAAAGGGTCATTCTTGAAATGAAGGCTTGAGTAAATGAAGAGGTTATCATATTCACAGCATTTAACAGAAGAAGAAATTCCAATTTATGTCGTAAGCAACAATGTCAACATAACAACAAATCCCCAAAATCATGCAATATAAATTCACTACAGCATTTATAAAAACGCTTAAATTGCAATTCAGGGGTGCATAAGTAAAATAAATAAATATACCTGAAGGTGTAATAGAAGAGTCTCACACTCATCTATCCACCATCCCCTCCACCGTCATCAATTTTCCTTAAATTTCCCCAATTTCTGATATGTTGCCACATAAATTCATAATGTAGAGGAAGAAGATGAAGCACCAAATGAGTTTAAATCGGAATGGGCATATGTGAAGCTATAGAAGCGCAACCCTTGCGAACCCGAAAAGCAAAATTATTATTATTTATTAGGAATTAGAAACTTTCATTAGCTAATGCATTTAGATTTCAGTTTCCATAGCCATGATCATTAGAACTTTAATGCATAGCCATGATCATTAGAACTTTAATGCCCTAATAAACAACTACCGTTATTTTTCGATTCAATTTCTTCAGCCTTTTAACCCACTACCTAGTTTCATCCCAAAATTATTGACATTATTGTTTAAATTGCACATTTAAACATGCTTCTAAAAAAGTAAATTTTTTTTATTTAATAAAACATGAATCATCATCAACAACATAAAAATGGATGGGGAAATAACCTAATCGATCGCCTCCAAAAATCGGACTTCATGGTGGAGCATATTTTTGTATCCTCCAGCAACTTGAACAATTAAAAATTCATGCCCACTCAATATCAAACTTCAATGTGGGTGGAAAGTAATCGACCTCCAATCATCGTCCTTACGGTGCGGCGGCGACGGCGGCGTCTACATGAGAAGCCCAAGTCGCATATGAAACCACTATCGAAACTATCGAAGACTCTTCGATGTGTTCAAAATACCCAGATGCAAGTTGCAGACAGAATTTGGTAGTATGTGGAGTGAAAAGTGCAGGCTCATTAATAAAGGTATAATAATTATCAATCAAGGTCCTCCATTTTCAATATGAAGAGCTTTTCGTATGGATTAATAATTGTTCACAACTAAGGAATGATTAGGAATTTCAAGAAATAAGTAAGGGTATAACAGTCAAAAAAAGTTTCTCACCTCAAGGGCCTTTTAGAGGTAGTATGGATATGGATGAATTGAGAATATCATGCTAGGATCTTGAACCCAATTTTTATTCCATCTTCTATATCTTGATTTAGTTATTTAACAACAATTGATAGGTAATGAAGATCAATGTTCCTAAATTATTTAAATCCCTATGTCGAATGAAATTAAAATATTTTTCTATATATGACCCACCTATATTTCTATGATAAATGCGAACAAATAGATAAGCATTAAATATTTATGAAAAATTAAAGATCACATAAAGTATAACAGTATATTTCTATCCCCTGCTGGAATTTATGGCAATTAAAACATGTCTAACTAATTTTTAGTCTTTTGAATCTAAAAAAATTTCACAAAAAACATGGAATCATTGTGCATATAACTTTCTTAAGTGACCCTTGTAACAAGCTTTGGCCTGATGACTCCCCAAGTCAGGTGACTTTAGAGCAACAAGTTCTGAGAACCCTTAAATGCTTACTTATCTGAGGAGGACCATTGGTTGCTAGAATTGAATTTCCTGTAAGAATTCAAAATATTCATTAGTGATAAATATAAGGTTTAAATAGTAGCAATGAATCCACATCAAGAAGACTTTTAATCTTTAAATTTTAAAAAAATTATCCTAACAGAGTGTACATCTATACACAAAGTTCATATAATTAGGAAAAGATAAGTTTTTAAAATTATTTTGAAGATTGAAAATACAACATTAAAAATGTCTATCACATCAAGAAAAGCTCAAGATAATGAAATATTTTTATGGCTAAAATCTTATGCTGTGGTCAGGATGAATGCTCAAATTCGAAATGCAAATAAATTCACCTTTTAAAATTAAACGTGTATACATTAACCTAGAACTATGTGTGTAAATAAAGTAGAATAAGTAAAAGGGTAAGAAAATTGGGTTGTCTCACTATAAGAACTTAATTTATATTCTAGAGCTAGACTTTTAACAAATTCTTTTAAGGTGGTCAGAAATAGATTATCGAGACCTTGCATTGCTTACAATTTTCAGCTTTATAAACTTCCTTCCTCTTTTGCACTTTTATAAAACCTCGAACACTTGGTTGTTCTTTATTTTCTTCCCTTGATTTCTTGTGCTTCGTGTGATCGTCTTATATCTTGAAGACACTTTCAGAATGAGAGTGTGGATTTTAAAAGTTGATTCATGCTAAAAGTTATCTACTTGTCATGCACCCTTAAACTGACATGTCCCTTTTCTACATCAAGTAATGCTCATCCAGTGGCAAGAAAATGTCGACCCAATATCAGTGATTTCCTGTTATCCTCTTCCATGTCCAAAATCTCAAAATCAGCTGAAAAAATAAATTTGTCCACTTTCACCAAGTCATCTTCAATGATTCTATATGGATGTTAAATTGAGCAATCAACTAGCTGCAGTGTGAGCATAGTGGGTTAGGGTTCTTCAATCCAAGTTTCTTGTAAACAGAGATGGACATTAAATTTATACTTGCACCAAGATTACATAAAACTTTGTTAAAATTTAATTTACCAATATTACAAGAGATAGATAAACTCTCAGGGTTTTTGAGTTTAGGTAATAGTTTGTTTTGCAACATAACACTGCACTCCTCGATCAAAGATACTGTCTTGAATTTCTCAAGCCTCCTCTTTTTAGATATCATATCCTTCAAATTTGATTCCATGCTTATAGTCCATATCCTCTTTTTAGTTCCGATAGCTAGTACCAGCTTCTTAATATTCACCTCTATATTGCTGGACAATGTACCAGGTGCTCTATTTGTTAAAACTTGTGTCTTATGCCCAATCCATGTCTTTGGATTTCTTATTGAGGCCTGCTAATTTTGAAGAGTAAATTATATTATTTTCATGAACTGATCAATCTTGTCCATATATTGTTTAGTCTTTTCCATGAATTATTCAGTCTTTTCCATGAAGCAACCGAACATATTTTCAAGTAAGCATTTTTCCTCTTCATGTTGATATTGAGGTATCGGTGGCCTTGTGGTGTTCTGGTTGTCCCTTCATGAGAATTTTGGATGATTGCGCCAACCCAAATAATAAGTGTTCGAATGTGGGTTGTTCTGATGACGTTGTCCTGCCATGAATGAAATCTACTTATTCAGGCAACTGTTTGAAAATAGGACAATATGTGGTGCTGTGGTTTACCCCCACATTCTATGCAGCTTAGTCTCAAAATTTTCACTGTATGGCTGGACGACGACATGCTTTCCACTTTATTTACCAAATAGTCTATTTTTGCAAATAATGTTGTGAAGGTGTCTACCTCATAAACTCCAACGGATTTTCTTTCAATGGAGCGATCAAATGTCCACATGGTATTTGTATTTACCATCCTTTCAAACAATTATAATGTTCCATCAATAGTTTTGGTAGATAGTGAATCATCAGAAGATGAAATGTCTACCATGCTTTTGCATTAAGGGTGGAGACCTGGATAAAAGTATTGCACTTGACTGCCCTTGCTGATCCCATGATGAGAGCACTTTCTGAGCAATTTTTTTAATATGTTCAATGCCTTATCAAATTACTCAGAGTCTTATTGCTAAAATATTCACATATCATATTTGGTTTTAGCAATTTTGACTGATGGGAAGAATTTGGTGCAAAATTTTTGTACCAAAACATTCCAGTTGGTTATATTTACAATGAGACTAGAATCTAACAATTACAGTGACATGTGTCGTAGGGTCTATGGAAATAGGAGGAGTCAGATGATGTCGTCTGATATCCCTTGATATTTAAAGCGTTGACACATCTCTAAAAATCTAGAGACGGTGTGAGCACTCTAATCTGGCCTTACATATAATTGATGCCCATCCTGAAATAAGTGAATTGACATTGTTGTCCAAAGGGCGAATAAACAATGTTTGATTGATTTTGAATTATATATGGTGTCATGAACTTGCCATTAACTAGGTCATTCCCTGTATCACTAGATTGTTTTGCGAGTCTGTCATGTCTTCCTATTTTCGGTACTTTTATTTTCTGCTTCCCTTAATCTACGATGGAATGTTCGTTCAATTTTTGGATCAGTCGCTTGTAGATCATCGTGTTTTGAACTTCGCATACACTGACTTGAGAAGAAATAAAAGAAATAGTGATGATGTACTCTAAGTAAGATGGTGACATCCTCATGGAATGACGCTAGTTGCCATGATAAAGGATGTATTCTTACTGATACGTGCATGTGTTAGCACACAGGCATTGGTTAGACCTGGATGCAAGGTGTAGCGATCGAGAAATTTTAAATAATGTAAAAAAAAATCGTTTTTCTCGAAAAACGTGTCGCTAAGATTTAACCCCGAATTTTTAATTTTAAATGTGAAGCGTGTTCCTCTAGCAATTATTAAACGAATTTAAATCTGTTTCAAATCAAGCCCAAATCTGAAAATATTTTAAAGTATCAAATTCATTATTATTTTAAAAATCAAATTGGTGATAATTTCGAGTCCATTTTAATTAGTCTAATATTTTGTCATTTTGGGTCAAAAATTATGTAATCCAATTTGATTATTTTTCAATCCAATTATAAATTATGTAGCCCAATTTCTGGCTCACTTAGCAACCTAGAAAACTGTGCCCTAACCAAGACACTCTCCCTCACAGCTCTCACTTCACGCAGCCAGGTAACACTCTCCTTCTTCAACTCCAAAAAATGGTCATTTTTTCCCCAACTACAAACAACACACACATGCTGCCACAAACCCACCTCAGAACAACATCGCATTAGCACCACTGCAGCCGTTCGCTACCTTCACCGAACCAGCAGTACCTCACGTTCGAGCACCACCAACCAAGAACCACCACCGTCTGCACCCACACCAAACTCGCACACCACAACCCCTTCACCAAACCAAAGCTGAGCCAAAGCACGACCATAGCAGCCTCAAGCAAACCACAACCCTCCATAGCCAGCCGAGCTATCAAGCTCATCGTTTCCAACCTTCCCCAACTCCAAACCGCCACCTGCAACATCACCGTAATGTCGAACCACCAGCCACCACCAAACCCAAAACATCACTCCAACCAGCTCAAATCAAACCAAAACACAAGAAATAGACAAACCCAAGCACCTACCTCAATATTCGACCTGATTGTTGGCCGGGAATCACACTCCAGAACCCAATCCAGCCTCGGTTAATCTTGCCTTTCGCACCCAAAATCTGCCCAAAGCCGCCCCCTCCCACGCACCGACGCCACCACGAGGCGGTGGCGATATCGTCGGCTGTGAAGTCAGCAGCCGGAGTCCAAGGGTCCCCTTCTTCTCGTCGCCCATCTCGCCTCACTCTCTCTCCCCTCTTCTGATCCGTTTTTAGAGAGAGAGTGAGGGATATATTATAGGTTATATTTTGAAATTATTTTAAAATTTACACTTTAGCCCAAAATTTTATAAAGCTCTTATTTTAGTCCCTCAAGTTTTGAATAGTTTAATTTTAGTCCTTTTAGTTTAAATGTTTTAATTCAGTCCTTTCAGTTTTAAAGATTTCTTATAATTCAGCCCCTGCAGATTTAAAGTATTTCTAATCAACCCCACTATTTTCAAAATATTTATTTCAGTCCCTAAACTTTTATTTTAAGTTTTAATAAATTCCAATTGAGTCTCTAAATTTTATTTTATCATTTTTAAAACCTTAAAATTTCCAATTACTAATTCAAAGCTTTATTTCACATTTTGGCTAGATGAAACGCACGGACGATTAAGAGATTGAGGCTACTTCCCGCTCCATCTTTTTACGTGATTTGAGATAAATTGAGGTAGACTCGCCCCCACTAATTTATTTATATTATAATTGCATGTGTTATGTGGATTTATGTGATTTATATGCTCAAGTGCATGAGACAAGAAAAGAGAATCTCTTATGAGATAAGAAGAGAAATTTATGTTATGCATGTCATAACTTATATATGCTTTATTTGCATAAGACAAGACAAGAGTATGTTCATATTGCACTCATTTCATGATACTTATTACTAAGAAGAGAATGTCACTATAATATTTGCATAATTACTTGTTCAATTATCTTGTAAATTAATTATTGGCGATGAGTCTACTGAGTATTTCTTTTGAAATGCTCACTCCGTTATTTTAACAACATTTGCAGAGTTCGGAGGTGGTGGCGAATGAGGGGCAATTATGGCAAATATGAATTTTAAGTTATTTATTTTTGAAAGTTAAGCTTATCGAAACTTGTTAATTCTACTTGTTGAGATATTGAAATTTTATGGAATGTTTTCAAGTGGATGTATTTAAATTTGAGCTACCGTCGCAAATTTCCCAAATGAATGTGATGTTTTAAAATTCAGTTTATTTCCGCAATATTTTTCGTTAAAGAGCTAGTTTTAAAGAGATGAAGTGGCGATCCGGGTTTTACGGAACTCGGGGCTTCACAGCTTGGTATCAGAGCAAGGTCTACGTTTCTGTAGACTTGTAAAAAAATTTCTAAGAGATTTTTTTAAAAAATTAATAAATAATGTTTTGACGACTTTTACCATTGCCATCATTCCTTCCGCCGACTCCGAAGGTAAAGAAGTTCAGTATATTTATCTTATTTATTTCGGATACTTGAGAACTAAAATGTTTTGAGATTTAGACGAGAAAGAATGAGAAGGCGAGAAAGAGTTAGAAAATTTGTATCCGAAATAATAAGAAAGAAAGAAAGAAAGAAAAGAAAAGAAAGAGAACGAGTGTTGAGCATAATGGGAATAATATGATTTAAGAATGATTTTATAATAATTTTTGTCCTCGAATTTAGAAATGATGAACCCTAACTGGACTTTGCATAATTGATTTTAGACATGGCACCATTTACGAAGAGTCAACAGAAAGGATTAGACAATATTTTCGAAATATATATCGTTTGGACCAACACGTCATGTTGGGATATATGACCATACTATTGACTACTGTGCCGCACGTTATGAGGCCATGGCTAGTGATTTTAGAGCAATTGTTGCTAAAGTTCATTAGTCACTTATTGTCAACATTTTCAGTAAATCAACGAGAAATGGCAAACCAGTTTTATGAAGTTGTGATGAGATGTTGAGATTATGAGTGATATGATTTTATTGAGACTTTTATGAGAAGAATTATGAAATTTGAGATTTAAAGATTTGGTTCTTAATTATTTGGGAATTGAGGAATTGATATTGTGTTTGAGTAAGTGAATTATTCCTCCATTTTGAGAGAAATTTATAGTGTTGTTTGGTCTCGTAACTAAGAAATTTTGGAAACTATGATTTGTGGTATATATTTTATAAGTTTGACAAATGAGTGGTCATTTGAGCCAATTAATGTATTGAAGGGAGTAATATTTTGATGTTGGAAACTATGATTTGAAATTGTTATGTTGAGGAATTATGAATTGATTTCTGGGATATTTTTGATGGAATTGAAGTTGTTGGAATTGTTGTCAATATTTAAATTGTGGTAGTCAGATGTGGAGTATAACTATAGGTTGTTATGGTTGGTTATGAAGTATACCTACGGGTTGGATAAGTCCAAATTACAAGGAAGACTCTGCCTAGAATTTTATCATTTTGAGTTAAGAGCGTAGTAGGGTAAGCACCCACTAAGAGAATTGAGGTTAGACTTTCAAGTTCATTTATACCCCAAGCAAGATTTTGTAAATGATAAAATGGGATAATGACTCTTGAGATATTTTTGACTTCTTCGAAGTGTGATCATTTTTGTAATGGATATAGTTCTATTGAAATACTCTCCTTGTTTCACAATTTCAAGAACAAGATGATGTATACAACAACTTGGGTGTCAAGGTATACGTGAAGTTATGTGATGACTTGAAGCATACATTGGGAAATGTCAAGTTATATTTTGGAAGATGAGTGAATACAAATATTATGACATTATTGGGAAGAATCTTAATTATTCTTGGGAACAAATTGATTATCAGTATAAAATGGTCACTTATATTGGAGAATATTATAAATTATGATGGTAAGTGATAATACTGTTGATTTATTTTGAAAGTTGATTTGGTAGATGATGTGTTAAAGATTTGTTTATTTACATGTAATATGATTATTTGGAATAGTCAGTTATCATGAATGGGTGATATTGAAAATATTTTATGGTGAGATGCCTTAAAAGAGTAACCATTTATTCAAAGTGAGAAATTGGAGACATGTGATTGAATGTTTGGAATTATGTGAGATAATGATGATTGTCATAAGGTCATTTGAATATAAAAGGTACAAGAGATAATTATAAGGAATGATGTGATTGCTCTTATGGTGAGAACTGAAGGTGATGATGTATTGAGATTATGAAATAAGTTGACTTTCCATGAATAAGTTATGCTATATTTGGTTCTAAGTGGAATTCAAAGAAAGATGAGTCTCAGTCATGGAAAATAAATCAGGGTTTCCTCGTAATTTGAATGATTCATTGGTGTATGTTAAGTTTTCATTTATGATACTAGAAGATCATGCGGAAAAAAAAATTGTTGGATGGAATTGATGAAAGAAGTTTTACCAAGTCCTAAATTGTACAAGTATTGTAGAAGTAATGCATTTGATTGGAGGAAAGTTTATGATAAGATCATACCTTGAAATTTTGGAAATTGTTACTAATGGTATCTTGGTTCGAAAATAAGAAATGAAATTTTACGCAATTGTCCTTGTGGATGGGATTTGTGAAAAATGAGGATAAGACTTCACATTGATTACTTATTATGGAGTAGTGTGCAGAAAGAGTGACAAATGGTAGAATCCAAGACTTATTGAGTTTGAGAGATTGATATATAATCTTAGTGAGTAGATTGACGTATAAGATTCATGTGATGGATATGATGGTTATTATATTGTAATCTTAGAGAGAGATTGATATGATTATTCGAGGTCATATGATACGATGATAAGTGATATGTTACATGATTACTACAAGATATGGTGACTAGACGATTAATGGATGTTATGATTATCCCGTGAAGGAATTATGTGAATATATTGATGCAATTGATCTTATTTTGATGGATTACTGAATTATGGTGAAATATTACCTACGATTGAGAATCTTCATTTTGAGTCATAAGATATATGGATTTATTTAAGATTTTGGTGATGCAGTTTCGATTACTTATTACCAGTTGTACTTTAGATGCAAGTAAATATTTTGACTACAATAATGGAAAACCCGAGATGATCAGTTGTGTGACTTTTACTTATAATGGAATTGTATCTTTTGGTTAAGTAAACTTGATGAGGAATCCTGTATGATTCATATAAGTCTTATTTATTGGGGATAGATTTAATCATAGTATTGTTCAGAGCGTGACACAAATTGAAGTTGGAGAATAGAAGAGATTATATCTTGAACTTCAGATTGGGAAGTTTGAGAATATCATATCTGATCCTTATGATGTAGCTTTAAGTTAGTACCTTAGTCCTCAGCTAGAATGCGTATGTGATATCAAGTACTTGATGCATGATTTAAAAGTATGGACTAAAGGATTCAAGTTTGAATTTCTCTAATTTTGAAAAGGAAATTTCAGTCGAATTTAGAAATGATTACGTCTGTAAATCTTTTCAGAAAGATTCTGCCAAGTTTGAGTTTGTGCTCAATATTTTGGAATTGATACCACGTTTCTATGTTTTGGATCATAAGGTTTTATTCTTAATCAATCTTCTTGATTTATAGTTTAAGCATTGGAATAATTGACATTTATATCGTGGATTCGATATCAGTATAGATCCTTGAAAGGTTGGAAATAGAAGGTCAGTGAATGAGTTAATAAGTTGAATAATGTCGGATGATTGATTGAGTTCTACATAACAGCTATCAAGCGTCTTTTAACATGGCTTTGTATGAGGCACAAACATATGTTAGAGAGGTTGTCCGACTTAATGGATTGCTAGTGTCCATTTTTTTTTTCAGATAGAGATTCGAGGATTTCACCTCAAGATTTTGGAAGAGCTTACAGATGGCTATAGGTACTTAGTTGAATTTTAGTACTGCCTACCATCTCCAGATTCAGATATTGAAAGATATGCTTAGGGCATGTGTTCTAGACCCAAATCGTAATTGAGAGACACATTTTCCATCAGTAGAGTTTGCCTACAACAAATAATTTTCGAGCTACCATTGGTATGGCACCCTATGAAGCTTTGTATGGACGGCGATATCGATCGCCAATCGAGTGGGATGAAGTTAATGAGAGGAAATTATTGGGTTCAGAATTAATTGAGAAAACAGTATAGGCTATCGAGGAGATCAGATTACGGATTAAAGTTGTCCAAAACAGACAGAAAAGCTATGCTGATCAAAGAATAAAAGACTTGATGTTTGATATTAGAGAAAAAGTGTTCTTGAAAGTAGCTCCTATGAAGGGTACTTTTCATTTTGGCAAGAAAGGGAAATTAAGGCCTCGTTTTATCAGACCATTTGAAATACTAGAGAAAGTGAGGAACGTGGCTTATCGTTTGGCTTCGCCACTAGAACTTGCAGTGGTTCACAATATTTTTCATGTTTCCATATTGAGAAAGTATGTTCATGATCCATATCATGTGGTGAATTATCAGCCTCTTGCAGTTCAGAAAGATCGATCTTATGAAGAGGCACCTATGTGCATAGTAGAGAGAAAAGTCCATGTCTTAAGAAATAAAGAGATTCATTTAGTCAAAGTCCAGTAGGGTAAACACAATAGTGATGAACTTACTTGGGAAAAAGAAGAGAATGAGATTCTGGGTAAGTATCCAGATATTATAGACCAAGTAAGTTTAAATTTCGAGGACGAAATTATTTTAAGGGGGTAAGGTTGTAGCGACCGAGAAATTTTAAATAATGTAAAAAAAGATCGTTTTTCTCGAAAAACGTGTCGCTAAGATTTAACCCCGAATTTTTACTTTTAAATGTGAAGCATGTTTGTCTAGCCATTATTAAACGAATTTAAATCTGTTTCAAATCAAGCCCAAATCTGAAAATATTTTAAAGTATCAAATTCCTTATTATTTTAAAAATCAAATTGGTGATAATTTCGAGTCCAAATTAATTAGTCTAATATTTTGTCATTTTGGGCCAAAAATTATGTAATCCAATTTGATTATTTTTCAGTCCAATTATAAATTCTGTAGACCAATTTCTGGCCCACTTAGCAACCTAGAAAACTGTGCCCTAACCAAGACACTCTCCCTCACAGCTCTCACTTCATGCAACCAGGTAACACTCTCCTTCTTCAACTCCAAAAAATGGTCATAGTCATTTTTTTCCCAACTACAAAAAACACACACATGCTACCACAAACCCACCTCAGAACAACATCGCATTAGCACCACTGCAGCCGTTCGCTACCTTCACCGAACCAGCAGCACCTCACGTTCGAGCACCACCAACATAGAACCACCACCCAACCACCGTCTGCACCCACACCAAACTCGCACACCACAACCCCTTCACCAAACCATGGCCGAGCCAAAGCACGACCATAGCAGCCTCAAGCAAACCACAACCCTCCATAGCCGGCCGAGCTATCAAGCCCATCGCTTCTAACCTTCCCCAATTCCAAACCGCCACCTGCAACATCACCGTAATTTCGAACAACCAGCCACCACCAAACCCAAAACATCACCTCCAACCAGCTCAAATCAAACCCAAACACAAGAAATAGACAAACCCAAGCACCTACCTCAATATTCGACCTGATTGTTGGCCGGGAATCACACTCCAAAACCCAATCCAGCCTCGGTTAATCTTGCCTTTCGCGCCCCAAATATGCCCACAGCCGCCCCCTCCCACGCACCGGCGCCACCACGAGGCGGTGGCGATATCGTCGACTATGAAGTCAACAACCGGAGTCTGAGCGTCCCCTTCTTCCCGTCGCCCATCTCACCTCACTCTCTCTCTCCCCTCTTCTGATCCGTTTTTAGAGAGAGTGAGTGAGGGATATATTATAGGTTATATTTTGAAATTATTTTAAAATTTACACTTTAGCCCCAAATTTTATAAAGCTCTTATTTTAGTCCCTCAAGTTTTGAATAGTTTAATTTTAGTCCTTTTAGTTTAAATGTTTTAATTCAGTCCTTTCAATTTTAAAGATTTCTTATAATTCAGCCCCTGCAGATTTAAAATATTTCTAATCAGCCCCACTATTTTCAAAATATTTATTTCAGTCCCTAAGCTTTTATTTTCAGTTTTAATAAATTCCAATTGAGTCCCTAAATTTTATTTTATCATTTTAAAACCTTAAAATTTCCAATTACTAATTCAAAGCTTTATTTCACATTTTGGCTAGACGAAACGCATGGACGATTAAGAGATTAAGGCTACTTCCTGCTCCATCTTTTTACGTGATTTGAGATAAATTGAGGTAGACTCGCCCCCACTAATTTATTTATATTATAATTGCATGTGTTATGTGGATTTATGTGATTTATATGCTTAAGTGCATGAGACAAGAAAAGAGAATCTCTTATGAGATAAGAAGAGAAATTTATGTTATGCATGTCATAACTTATATATGCTTTATTTGCATAAGACAAGACAAGAGTATGTTCATATTGCACTCATTTCATGATGCTTATGACTAAGAAGAGAATGTCACTATAATATTTGCATAATTACTTGTTCAATTATCTTGTAAATTAATTATTGGCGATGAGTCTACTGAGTATTTCTTTTGAAATGCTCACTCCTTTATTTTAACAACATTTGCAGAGTTCGGAGGTGGTGGCGAATGAGGGGCAATTATGGCAAATATGAATTTTAAGTTATTTCTTTTTGAAAGTTAAGCTTATCGAAACTTGTTAATTCTACTTGTTGAGATATTGAAATTTTATGGAATATTTTCAAGTGGGTGTATTTAAATTTGAGCTACCGTCGCAAATTTCCCAAATGAATGTGATGTTTTAAAATTCAGTTTATTTTCGCAATATTTTTCATTAAAGAGCTAGTTTTAAAGAGATGAAGTGGCAACTCGGGTTTTACGGAACTCGGGGCTTCACACAAGGTGTGTGGTTGAGTTGATATCTATGGTTGATGAGCTCCTATGAAAAATCAAATAATGTGAGTTGTGTTATAGTTTTTCAGTAATTTTGTTTCGACATGAGTCGATGCAAAAGCTTGAGTTCATTGAATTCTGATTGATTATACTCATATGATGGAGTATGAGATCGTCAAAGTGTTAAAAGCTAGTCTGATTACCCAATGGTTTAATTTGATTTTTTTTAAACTTGGAAGATTTTTTGGCTCAAGGTGGAAATTGTTGGCTCGAGCTTTGGCTCGAAATCTCGAGCCTTGAGCCGAACTTAGCCCGAGCGGCTCGAGCCGTCTTGTCATTCCTAATTCTATATCTATCTACATCTATATATTTTAAAAGTATGGATGAGTCAGAATCTTTTGATTTTCCATTTTATCGTCACGTCCCTTTTTTCCTCAATAAGACCCTTAGTTCATTTATTAAAACTTATCTTATTTTTATTTTAATTCTTTTTTCAAAAAATTTAATTTATCCAAGTTTACTAAATCGAAATTGGATATTCTATTAATATTAATTTAGCGTTGTCGCTTTTTAATTTACTTTTAAAATAAGGTGGTTATATAACCACCACAAAATTTATTTTAGGCGCCATTTTTTTTTTAATTTTCATATTTACAAAAATAGACATAAATGAAATTATTAAAATGACATTTTTAGTTCTTTCTAACATATATTTCTTTTAATAATAATCTCTACATACACCACAATTCATTCAAGACTTTAGTCAACAGTTATTTATAGGTTAAGAAGCATAAATTCTTTCCACAATTAGAGGAGATTTTTCAGAGAGGCGCCACCATGAGTCCAGCGGAGATGGGTGTATTAATGCTGGTGATCCGAACTTCGCCGAAATCGGTAATCACAGCATTGCAATCAAATGGAAGAAGTGACGGTGTGGAAAGTTCTTACAGTGTCATCACCGGCCCGTGGTCCATGGCGGAGGAAGGTGATAGGGTGGCTTGGAAGGACGCGGTGGTGCCAATGAGGAAAATAAATATGAATATAAATTCTTCTATGCCTTAAAAAGAGCAAAATAAATTCTCTTTACTATTCAGTGTTCATAGTGAAAACCATAATTCTCCTGTTACAAAAGCTTGAACCCAAAATTTCATCCATGAAATTCATCAGCCCACATGAAGTAACAGCCATTGATTTTTCAGCAACATAACACCTCTGTTACATTCTTTCTCATGACTTCTCTCTCTTCCTCTATTTCTCTAAATCATCTTAGTGGTTGGCCTCCTCCCAGCAAGAAATATGTCAAAATTACACTTTTGAGAATGGAATTTCATACCTTTTAAAATGACGCAACGAAAGCAAATATCAACAATAAAAGAATAACAAATGTGAGTGCAGAATCGAATGTGCATCTAGGCTAATTCTCCTAATCCTAAAAGTGGGAGCGCAAATACAAACCACTCAAAAGAAGAAAACTCCAAATTAAATTCATGTACAAACAAAAATACTGAAACAGAAAGACGGGATCTAAAGAGGCAAGGACTCTCTTAGGATTGGAGAATGACGAAGTACAGAAGATGTGGAAAGAGAGGGAAGGGGTGAAAAGGGTATACTGGGATGTGGTGTACTTTTTTTTTTTTACCCCCCCTTTTTTTTATTCATCTAGTTTCACACTTGTGCGGTACACGAACATATTTAATTAACAAAGTATAATATACTAACAATGAACAGTGGTAAAAAATCATTAAAAAATAACAGCAGTGAATACCAATTTAAATTATAATAATAATTCTATTATCAAAAGTATTACAAATTTTAAAAAACCTCTTTTTACACAATATTAGTAGTACGTTTGTTGGGTTTCTATCGTTATCTCATGTCAATATCTTCAGACCGATATTTTATGGATTCAAATGTCGATGTAGATGGCAATAAACACCACACTTTCGTTAACTCATTTAGAGCCCGTTTGGTCCATAGAAAGTTTTTGGTTTTTGTGATTTTTTTGTGGATGTGTGGTTTAGGTTGGTTTGAAAAATAAAAAATTGTGATCTTAATCAAAGATAGATGGTTAAGATTGAGTTTGAAAACTTTTTATAAAAATTTTTGATAGACCAAACGGCATCTTAGCATAGGCAAGCAGGGAAATAAAGCTGAACACAGGGGCCATAAGTTTTGCTTAGAAACATTTAAACTTCAAAAAAATACATCCTTGCAAAAGATGCGTGAAAAATATCATAAGTTTTGCTTAGAAACATTTAAACTTCAATATTAGTGAAAATTTTTAAAAATGCAAAATTAGTAATTTTATATCTAAGTCGGATAACTACTGGAAGCATTAATAAATATGATTATCAAAAGCAATAGCGTTTCTTATATTTGGGTACTAAAAAATCATTGCGAAAAATAAATAATAAGTGCAATAAATAAATAAATTCATTATTGAGAGCATGTTTGGTCTTAACTAATTTTTTGAACGTTTTCCTCAAATTCATGGTCAAACACAAATTTTTATGAGGGCCAATACGTTTTTCACTTTTCAATAACATTAGTATTTCACTCGTGCGATGCACGGAAGTTGTTATCCACAATATCGATTTTAATAAGTATTTATAAAATTTTAATACTTATACATAATCAGCACATATATAAATGCACAAAAAATAATTTTCTGTTTCAATAATTATTAGACTTTAAAAAATAATATACATAATTCAAATTATAAAACATCTTTGAATAGTAAACGTCAATTTATATATTTAAATATTTGAATTTAATGAATAAAACTTTATTTACAAAAATAAGCAGTCAAAATAATAATTTTGAAAGTCTCGCAATTTTCATGATACGACAATCGAGTAAAGTTAGAAATCACGAAATTGTACCAAAAATCTTATACCCTGTAATCTTTAAAAATTTATCAAAAAAATATGGTTAAAAATATTAATCATTGTATTAATATTATTAACTTAAAAGAAATCAAAGTATTAACTCTTCAATATTAACCTTAATTCAATATCTTTTTCGATAAATTATTTATAAGTAACACATTTTTTCAACTCACTTTTTAATCACATATATTTCTCCAAAATTTTTCTCAACCACACATTTTATTATAATACTATAAAGAACTTAAGAATTAATTCTGTCAAACTATCCTACTTTTATATATAATATAGATTTTCACCAGTGCAATGAACTAAAATTGCTATCCGTAATATCGATAAGCATTCATTAAAATTTAATGATTATACATAATCAACACAAATGCAAAAGATATAAAAATAATTTCTCCATTCTCATCACATATTTAATATTTTTCTTAATTTTCATTCAAAAACACCAATACAATAATTAAAAATATGTGTTTAATCTTAATATACGACAATTGAACAACGTTGAAGATGAAGAAACTATTATATCATATAATCTTTTCACAATTATTAAAATTAAAAATGAATAAAAAATATTAACCATTATTTACCATAATAATAGACTATTAGTGTGTGTGTGTGTGTGTGCGCGCGCGCGCGCGCGCGCGTGTGTGCATTCATATTTATATAGATTGTACATTCACATTTAGGATATAACTATTTTGTATTCACATTAATCTCGTTTTACATTCACACTAACCAAATCATATAAATGATGTGCACTTTAGACGGGAAAATAATAGCTTCTATGACAAGCTACACTCTACTTTTATTAATAATATATTAAGAATATAAAGGTAAAGATTTAAGGTTATAATTATAAAAACTAGGGAAACCCCAAAAAGGTCCAACACTTAAATAATTTTATTTCGTTTTAAAATAATTAAATATTTTAAATAGCAAATTCCTGACTATCTTCTGCTATCCGCTCTCTGTTCCCTGGTTTAAACAAATGTTTTTATATCCACTACTAACATAAAGTTTTTATATTATAGTTAATTTATTTTGTTTTCTATTAAATTAAATTGCAAATGATAATTCAGAGAAAAATACTTATTTTTAATAATGTCCAATTGTATTTTAAAAATAAAAGTTCAAATTTATATTTAGAGTGGGTAGATAAAATACTATTTTATTTGTTTTACAAATCAAAATATGGCAGTAAAATAAATAAATGCATAAAAATAGGAAATGAATTTGGGGCACCACAGTTACATTATATTTTAATAAAAACTACTGATCGATCAATTGTTTAATAGAAATTATATGAACTAATTGTTAAAATCTGTAATATATTTTTGCATATTTTAGTTATTTAAATTTAAAATGAAAAATAGAAAAATGAACAGAAACAGTAAATAAATAAAAATAATATGAAAATGATGAATGAATTGAAGAAATCTTAATTTTGTAAAATTAACCCAACTTAATTGGATTTGCCTTATAAATTCGTATAGTTATTATTTATTTTAATTTTATGAGAAAATCAGAACTGAAATTAATCATCTATGACTAAAATGAATTTAGTTAACTAATTATAGATAATATTTCAAGACTTAAATGATATAATTTAAAATGAATTAGATATTATTGAGGAAAAATAAAAAATAAAACTTTACCATTAATTTTTGATATGATTTTACGGATAATGTATTTACAATTTGATCTCACTTGTTAGCTCGCATTAAGCTTCTCATTGTGATCTTTAATTTGACACTCATATTACATATCTTTCGATTTCATAATAATACAATAATTATTAAAAACAATAATAAAACAGAAAAATTAACATTTTGATGTTATTAATAGCATAACACAAATGTTAATGCAATTAATGACATATATAAAATAATAATTTCTAAAATATTTAATATACTATTTTTAGAAAAAAAAAATTCAAATTTAGAAAGTTATTTTGGCGGGAAATTATGTGTGTATTTTGGTGACAGTTATTCTACTTTTATATATATATTTTTATATAATTTTACGGATAATATATTTACAATTTGATCTTAGTTGTTAGCTTGCATTAAACTTATCATTTTGATCTTTAATTTGATACTCATATTACATATTTTTCAATTTCATAATAATATAATAATTATAAAAAGAATAATAATAAATAGAAAAAATAACATTTTAATGTTACTAATAGCATAGCACGAATGTCAATGCAATTAATGACATATAAAATAATAATTGCTAAAATATTTAATATACTATTTTTAGCAAAAAATTTCCAAATTTAAAAGTTTTTTTTAGCGAGAAACTATCTGTGTATTTTGGTGACAGTTATTCTACTTTTATATATACTAGTATCACGCCTGTGCGTTGCACGGAAGAACAATATGAAATGATTTTACCGTAAATATCATTACAAAATAGGAGAAAAAAATGAACATTTAATTTGCTTTGATTAATGATACAGACTGTCAACGAATGCTCAAAATAGAAATAAATTACAATTCTCATCAATTTTGGAAAATCCCTGTAAACAATGCATTGTTTGTACAGTTTGTAATTTCAAAATTATCACAAAAAAAATGTTTTCCCAAAGAATGAACGACATAATTTCTTTATTGGACTTTATTATATCAATCCTTAAAATTTAGGATATTAAAACTTTCCAATTAAATCGTGCAGAACATCAATCAATACATGAAAAGGAATTGCACGAGTATTAAATCTATTTATGGAAAATAACAATATTTTTTATTTCTTGCGTTAATGTTGCTCAACGTTACAAATAATATTTTTGTAGATATTTTTAGTAATATCAAAATATAATAATGATAAAAAATAAAAAAATCTATTTCACAAAAGGAAATTGTTTTTTTTTTTTACATTCTTGAATGTCACATAATTTGTTCTTGAAATCCATATAAAAATTATCCAACTAATGAATCAATGTATTATAGAATTGATTAAACAATTTGTTAGTACCAATGCACTTATTATCATGTAGTGGGGAATGAGTGTCAATGCAATGGTGCTGATATAATTGATATTTAATGATCTTAAGTCAAACAAATAAATGTCATATTTTGACCCCAAAAAAATGATGTCGCAGTTTTGCTGGGAAAATTTGGGCCAACTATCTTGTTATTATATATATTAAAATTAAGATTATATGAACCAATTGTTAAAATTTGTAATATATTTTTGTATATTTTAGTTATTTAAATTTATAATAAAAAATAGAAAAATGAACAGAATCGGTAAATAAATAAAAATAATGTGAAAATGATGAATGAATTGAAGAAATCTTAAATTTGTAAAATTAACAAAAATTAATTGGATTTACCTTAAAAATTCGTACAGTTGTTATTTATTTTAATTTGATGAGAGAAAATCAGAACATAAATTAATCATTTACGACTAAAATGAATTCAGTTAACTAATTAAAGATAACATTATAGGATTTAAATTATATAATTTAAAATGAATTAGATATTGAGAAAAAATAAAACTTTACCTAATTTTTTATATGACTTTACGGACAATATATTTACAATTTGTTTTCGCTTGTTAGCTTGCATTAAACTTCTTATCATTGTGATCTTTAATTTGACACCCATATTGCATATTTTTTTATTTCAAAATAATATAATAATTATTAAAAAATAATAATAAAATAGAAAAAAATAACATTTTTATGTTATTAATAACATAGCACAGATATCAATACAATTAATGACATATGTAAAATAATAATTGTTAAAATATTTAATATACTATTTTTTAGCAAAAAATTTCCAAACTTTGAGATTTTTTTGGCTGGAAATTATGTGTGTATTTTGGTGACGGCTATTCTACTTATATATATATTAAGATTAAGATTAAGATTAAGAGATATATATATATATATATATATATATATATATATATATATATATATATAATTAAGATTAATAGTGGTGCCTATATAAAATATGTGTTTTAAGTGATGTGTATTTATAATGTGGTTAGGTAAATAAAAAGTGTAGTGGTAATATATTTATCCTTTAGAATATTATTCCATCAAATTTTATTTCTCGTGACAACTTCATTAAATAATTCAAATAGTGCGTCTATGCGTTTATTTTAGCCCTCTGTTGGCCAATATTATTTCATTTATAAACATTCTCTGAACAATTCAAAGAAAATATTTATGCTTTCAATGAATTTTTTTATTTTTAATTCAAACAATTATATTTTAGTTATCGATAAAAATAAATTTTTTCTTTTCTTTTTCAAAGTAGGGTAAGTTTGAAACTTTTTATTTTTAAAATTGCTTAAATTCTTATCAAAATCATTAATTAATTTATGAAAAAGAAAAAAATAATTATTTTATAATTAAGAATATAAATAAATAATTTCAAAACTCTTTGTGAAAGAAAAAAAATATAAAAACTGAAATTTTAGTTTAAATTTATGTAGTCATCATAAGGTGATGATTAAAATTATGTTTTTTTTTTTATAGATTTTGATATAAACTAATAAAAGTGGTTGAAAATTTGTCGATCTGATGAAATGTGTAGTTAAAATTAATTATTAATTTTGATTTGATTAAAAATCTTATTTTGATTTCTCCCAAACAGGAGCACAATATTAAACTTTGTTTTCATTATAAAAATATTCTCATAAATTAATTTAATTTAATTTATCTATGTACAGTTTCTCACAGTTTTTTGTGACTAATTATAAATATTTTATAAAACAATTATTGATTTGCCTAATATTTTATGACATCAGGTTACTTCTTAATATATCACATGCGATTTATTTATCAAGCTAACATTTTAAATAATTTTCTAATATATATTTCAAAGAATTGGATGAAAATTTTCAATAAAATATTAATATATTAAGAATTGAAGTCAATTTATTACTTACAATTTTCCTCTAACAATATCAATTACGTCAACTACTTAAAAAAAAATAGTATTAGCGCGTAAAAATGCTACTTTAATGTTCATCATATACATAAGACGAATAAAGCACGCGCTTTGCTTACTACTAGTTTTTTATTTTAAAAGTGTGTATGAGTGAGAATCTTTTAATTTTCCATTTTACCCTTACATTCATTTCTTTTTCTCAATAATATCCTTAGTTCATTTATTGAAACTTATTTTACAATTATTTAATTTTTGTTTCAAAAATATTAATTTATCCACATTGAATAAATTTAAATTATTCAATTAATATTAATTTAGCATCTTTACTTTTTAATTTACTTTTAGAATATTATCCTATCAAATTTCATTTCCCTGATAACTCCATTGAATAATTCAAATAGTGTGTTTATGCGTTTAATAGATTTTTTCCTATTTTTAATTCAAACAATTATTTTTTAGCCTCGTTGGGCAACACTAATTCGTTTGCAAACACATTCTTTGAACAATTCAAATAACATCTTTATGCTTTTAATGATTTTTTTCTATTTTTAATTCAAACAATTATGTTTTAAAAAAAAAAAAAAAAAAAAAAAAAATTGAAGTATGACGAGTGTGAAACTTTTTATTTTAAACCTATTTAAATTCTTATCAAAACTATAAATTAGTTTATATAAAAAGAAAAATAAATTATTTTAATTATTTTCTAATTAAGAATATAAAATAAATAATCACAAAATTAATTGGAATAGAAAAAAATCAAAACTAAAATTTTAGTTTAATTTTATATAGTCATCGCATGATTAAAATCAATTTTTTAATAGATTTGATATAAATTAATAAAATGTGGTTGAAAAGTTGTGGATACTATGAAATGTGTGGTTAAAATTAATTATTGACTTTGATTTGAATTAAAATCTTATTTTTATTTCTCTCAAACAGGAGCATAATATTAAACTGTTTTATAATAAAAATATGCTCACAAATTAATTTAATTTATCTATACACAATTTTTTCCACATTTTTCGCGATTTATCATAAATATCTTATAAATCAATTATTGATTTGCATATTTTATGATATCAAATTACTTATTAATATATCACACATGATTTATTTATTAAGTAGGCATTTTAAATGATTATCTAATATATATTTCAAAGAACTTGACGAAAATTTTCAATAAAACATTAATATATTAAGAATTGAAGTAAATTTATCATTTACAATTTTCCTCTAACAATATCAATTATGTCAACTACTTTCTAAAACATATTAGTACTTAAAAAACGTTTATTTAACATTCATCATATACATAAGACATGTAAAGCACATGCTTACAACTAGTATTACTAAAATTATAAGTTTGTCGAATAAGTTCTTTAACAACAAAATACAACCAGAACTTATTCTAATAATTTGGGATCTGCTATATCAATTGTTTACGTCCTTTCGATTCATAACTACATTTTATATGAGATCCAATGCAGCTAGATCATTAATAACCATAAAAGACTACATTTGATTCAGTTGACCTCATATATTCTAATGTGTTATGCGGAGATTACATCACTGTTATGATGAGGAGCCTCTCCATGTGAATAAAATGGAAATTGTTGTACTGCAAATTGAACCCCGATCATCAGTTTTAACATAAATTGAAAATTTGAAGAAATGATGGGCAAAAATTTTGTTTTGATGCCTTTCCAAAAAGCTTTTAGATGTCAAGTGTGTTTTGAATTTGAAGATTGTGTATTCTTTGATGCTCTTCTCGACTTTGAAATGAATTGTATTCAAGCTATTGAGAAAATGTCAATAGCTTTTCTAATTTATAATTGAATAATAATTTTTTTTTTTGCTGCCTAAGTCACCCTTGGAGACATATCTAAGATAAAATTCCTTGATTATCAATTTAGACACTATTATATACACCATTATTATTATGTTCCGTGCATCGCATGGATAAAAACTAGTATTTATTAACAAGTTACCAAACATGTTGTAAAACTTTTATGGGTCCCAATAAATTCGACACAGTCCATTTTTAGTATATTTTTAAAAACTTAAAAATATGAAAAATGTTATACAATTGACTACTTTTAATTATAAACAAGATGTTCTACACTTAATAAACGAAAGCCAATTCCACAGATTGCTAAGTCGTTTGAGCAAATAATTATTGAAGGTAAATCGGAACTGGTTGCAATTAGAGGAGTGGAAGTATATAGAAATGAGCCCTATATTCCCGTTACCAAAGATGAAATTGAAAACTTATCGGGATGGTTACATCACTCACTCATTGGTAAATTCTCTCATAGCAAGCCCTCAAATCAGGAAGTCAAGTTTGCACAGAATGCTCTTGGAATTAAAGGTGAGTTTACGGTTGGTACATTAGATTAGAAACATATCATCCTGAATTTTGAACTTGAAGAGGACTATGTTTGTCTATTCTCTAAACCAGTGTGGTTTCTAAAAGGATTTCCAATGTGTGTTTTGAAGTATACATATGACTTCAATCCACAGAAGGAATCTGATATTGTCCCAATGTGGATTGGCCTTCCAAATCTACCTCTTGTGTATTTTGATAAAGCAATTTTGTATTCAATAGCAGCTGCAATTGGAAGACCATTGAGAATTGATGATCTGACTGCGAGTAAAGCTAGACCTATCTTGGTAAGGGTTTTTGTGGAGGTGGATTTAAGCAAACCAAGGCTAGAAAGAATAAGAATAGGACATGATGAATTTTAAATCTAGCTGAATGTGATTTATGAAGATGGAAAGAGGAATGGAAAATACCAATACTACCACCATCTAGGACATCAAGAAGAAAATTGCTTCAGGAAAAAGGATAATAATATGATGTCCAAAATGATTAGGAAAATTACTAAACAGCAAGTCCAACAACAGAACAAGGGGAAAGAAAAATGGATTGAAAAGCAGAGCAATAGTAAACCTGTCACATTAGGTGTTATTAAGGAGCTGAATATTGAAGCCCTACAAATCCAAAAGGGGAATGATAATATTACCAATATGACAGGAATTATGGAGGATGGATAGAAGGAAAACATGGAGCTGGAATAGAACAATAAACCTAAAATTTTTATTGATACATATATTAAAATGTTGTTCGAAGTTAGTGAGATGAATAGAAAGGGGAATCCTGTTCTGGAACTGAGGAATTCAGAAAATCAATTTGCTATCCTTGATGGGCTGAATGATAATAGACTAATTGAGATTAAGGAAAAGGAAAAGAGTTTACTCTCTGGGAAGACATCTGCTAATGAAGAGGAACTAATCGAGAATAAAGTACCTGAATTAGAATCCACCAGAAAGGAGATTGAAGTTACAGTCATAGATGAGGAAGTAATATGTGAGGCCATGGGGAAAGTTATAGAATTTGAACTGCAGGAATCATTGGTGAGTACAAGAGATTGTGCTTCTGATGCAGAACTGGACAAAAGGAAAACTGGTACTCATGAAGGCTTTCAACCAATTAAAAGAAGGGGAAGAACGAGAAAAGGAGGGACAGAACCAAATCAACACTGATTCTTATGGAATTAAAAATTCTATTCTGGAATGTGAGGGGTATTTTTAAGAAAACTACCAGGGGGATAATCAAAAAGTTATTTCAGTTGAATAAAATCCAATATATGTTTATTTTGGAACCAATGATAATCAAAAGAAAGTTGAAGAGTATAATAAAATCCTCGGATTTGGAGGGGGTATGGCTAATTGCAATGGTAAAATATGGATGTTCTGGAAGACTGATATTCAGGTACAGGTTATAAAGGATGCTGAACAACATCTAACTGTGAATTTGGAGACTGAGGGAAAACAAATTGTTGTAACTGCAGTGTATGCCAAGAGCACATACATTCAGAGGAGGGATCTATGGGCTGAATTACTAAATCAGGCACAGCATATGGATTCTTCATGGATAATAGGAGGAGATTTCAATGCTATTAGGCATAGTGGAGAAAGATCAAGAGGAGGAGATCTCATTATATCTATGAATGAATTCAACAATTGGATTAATGAATGTCAAGTTGTTGAACCACACAATGAAGGACGGTTTTTCACTTGGAACAAAAATCAAATGTGGGAAAAACTGGATAGGATTTTAATGAATAGCAAATGCATCAATCAATTCACTTCCATTCAGGCCAAGACACCCAATAGCAATACATCAGATCACTGCCCCCTCATGATCATGTTGCAGGGAAGTCAACAAGTGCGAGTTAAATCATCATGAAGATTTTTCCCAGGTAGTTGAGAATAACTGGAATCTACAACTTCAACCATTTGCAAAAGGAGTTTTTGGATTCTACCACAAACTAAAGAGGCTTAAAAGATGTCTTAAGGAATGGAATGTAAATAAGTTTGGAAATATTTTGCAGAAAGTCAAACAGGCTGAAGAGAGGGCTAATAGTAAGGAACAATTATATGCTACAGTTCAAACTCCAGAGGCAAGAAGTGAAGTTTTTGAGGCTTACGCTCAATTGGATAAAATGTTGGCTGAGGAAGAAAGTTTTTGGAAACAAAAAGCTTGTGTGTGAAGGAGATAGAAACACAAAATATTTCCATGCTAGAGTCAAAGCAAATAGAGGAAGAAATTACATTTATGGAATTAACAAGTATGGCACTTGGACTGAGAATTTGCAAGAGGTTAAAGATTCAACTGTTCAATTTTTCTCTCAAATGTTTGCTGCTGAGAATACTGAAGAGGAATCAAACTTTCTAAATTGTATTCCTACTATCCTGGGAGAAGACGATAATAGGATACTTAATGCATTACCATTAGAAGATGAAATCAGAACCACAATATTTGATATGGATACTAATAGCTGCGCGGTGCAGGATGGATTTAATGGCTTCTTCTACCAACAATGTTGGGGGATAATCAAAACAGACCTGATTGATGCTTTACAGAACTTTTTTAAAGGGAGAGTACTACCAGCTGGTATAACTGCTACAACGATTGATCTAATTCCTAAACAAGAGAAGCCAAGGGAATGGAAAGACTACAGACCAATAAGCCTGTGTAATTTGTATAATAAGATAATCTCCAAAGTCCTTAATACCAAGTTACTTGGTATCTTACCTAAAATCATTTCGGAAAACCAGAGTGGCTTCACGCCAGGAAGGAGTATAATTGATAATGTGATCTTAGCACAAGAGCTTATCCATCAGATAAACAGAAAAGTGAGAGAGGGAGGGAAATTTAGTCCTTAAATTGGATATGGCTAAAGCATATGATAGACTATCCTGGAGTTTCCTCCACAAAGTCATGAACAAATTTGGTTTTGATGCTAACTGGGTTGATAAAATTGCTAGGTGTATCCAAGGATGTAATTTCTCAGTGCTGATTAATGGTGAACTCGCAGGATTTTTCCCATCTACTATGGGTGTCAGGAAAGGTGATCCTATATCTCCTGCACTGTTTATTATTATGGCTGAAAGCCTCAGCAGATGAATTAATCAAGTATTTTATCAGTACCAATCAATGTCATTTGTATATGGAGGAAGAATAATGGTATCCCATCTCTGTTTTGCGAATGATATGATGATCTTCACAAATATCCAGGTTAATTCATTGAAGAGATTAATGACATTTTTGAAACAATATGAAAAGAACCGGGACAACTTATTCACTCTTCTAAAAGCTCGTTTGTGATCGGATCAAGATTCTCTGCTGATGTTACTAAAAGGATCATAGGATTTCGAGAAGAAAGGCTCCCCATCACATACTTAGGAGTTCCAATATTTGTTGGAAAGAAAAAGATATTCTTATTTGATAAACTGGTTTCAGACTGTAAGCAAGAAAATAAGAGGATGGGAGAATCAACTACTATCGGCTGGAGGAAGAATCACATTAATTAAACACGTATTACAGTCCATCCCTATCTATCTACTACAAGTTCTTGCCCCCCCATAAGGTTTGATATCTAAAATTGAGAGTTTATTCAATAGCTTTCTTTGGGGGTGACAAGGAGAATGAGAGAAGGTTACATTGGTCTACTTGGAATAAAGTATGCTTCCCACTACTAGAAGGAGGCTTGGGATGTAGAACAATTGAAGTCATGAACCTTGCATTTGATTGTAAACTTTGGTGGCAGTATAGGCAGCAGAAAGCACTTTGGAGTAAAATATTGTATAACAAATACAACAAGAATATTCACCCAAATAATATGTCAGCCAAAGCAGCTAATTTTGGCCTGTGGAAAGGTTGATGAAAGTGAAAAATATCATGGAGAACCAGATAGCTTGGAAGATTGGATGAGGAGAAAGTTTCTTTTGGACAGATTAATGGTTATCAGCTGGAGCTCTGTCACAATTTGCCTCTTCAGAACATCTCAGCAGCAATAGAATTAAAGATTTCTATAATGAAGGACAATGGAAGTTACAACAAATGCAAGAAATATTACCTAATTAGTTCATGGATCAAATTTGCAAAATAAAATTAAAAGAGGAGAAGGATCAGATTGTTTGGATGGCAGACAAATCAGGTAAGTTTTCAATTTCTTCCTGTGTTGCTATGATTAGAAGGAAAGCAACCATACAAAATTCGTATGAAATCATTGGGTCTAAAGAGATCCCAACCAAAATCTCCTTTTTTATTTGGAAAATGTGGCATAACTGGATCTCGACTGATGTTGTAATTAAAAAAAAAGACTTGGCGTTCAAATGGCATCCAAGTGTCAATGTTGTAAGCAAGAGGAAGATATGAACCACCTATTCCTCTGTGGACCTGTTGCTGTTGAAGTCTGGGCCTACTTCTTTTCTAAAATTGGAAAACAATGGAGGAATTATAGACATTCGATGTGTCTATTTAATGCTTGGTGTCAAAGTTGTTGTAAATTCCCTGAGGTCTAGAAGTTGCTACCCTTGTTTGTTTTGTGGAACCTGTGGATTGAGAGAAATCATGCTAAATACGAGGATAAACAAATGTCTGGCCAAAGAATTATTAAAAATGTGGAAGGAAGAATTCTCTTAATCCTTCATGAACTGACCATCAGAAGAGTGAAACTGAAGAAAAACCCGTATGCATGTTGTTGGGAAAAATCGGAAGGGAACATGATCAAAATCAATATATCTGCCTATGAGAAACAGGAGGAAGCTGGGGGAGGAAGCATTGCTATAAATAATAACGGAGATATAATTTTTGCATTGAGTAAAAGACTAAAAAGGAAGAATGGATTTGAAGCTGTTATTGATGTGATATGGGAGAGTATTCAGAAGTGTGAGGAGCTGAGTTTGAAGAAAGTCAGGTTTGCTACAGAGAACCAGGATGTTATCCAGAGTATTAATGATGTTACTTCTTGTGCTTGGTCCGTGCATGTTCAACTATCTGATATAAGAGAATTTGTGAGAAGATATGAAAGCAAGATTGAGAAGATTACTAATAGAGTTGCGGCCTGGTTTGCTAAAGAAGGAGTGTCATCTGAAGAGTGTGTTTGGTATCAATCAGTAAATTGCCCCCAGAATGTTTAAGAGTATAGTGAAAATAAACCAGTTGCAAATTCCCTACATTTTGGAACCTGATTGAATATGTGATCTGATGGCTGTGTTACAAGAGGTTAACTAGAATTTTAAGCTTTATTTTTGAGTTGTAAAGGGAGTAAGTACTCCTGATTTATAGCTTTTTGCATTTGCATCACGAAAGTATTGTTTTTGTAGTAGTACTCCAGATTGCATGCATCCTTATTGTTTTTTGAGATTATCTTTCATTTGTATTAGGCATTCCACTTGGAGGCAAAGACGATATCCTCCTCCTTTAGGTGTAATAATTTTTTTTTAATATAACGATAGGGGAAACCAAATCTTCCCCCCCTCCCCCCCAACACAAGTTAAAGGAGGAGGAATAAAATCCACTTAATAACTCTTGAGGGTTTTGTCAAAAAAAAAAAGATGTTCTACACTTGACAACTTTTAATTTGTTTACAAACAAGTTTTCATTTTTTTATAAATTTAATATGTAGTTGAAAAGTTATTTGAGAAAATGTATGTGGTTAAAAAATAATTTGAGAAATCGTTAAAAAGAAAAATATTTATAAACATGTTTAAATAAATAAGGACTAAAATACAAGTACAATATTGCCTCTGTTTGGTAACAAAATTTTTATTTATCTATCTACATCTACATCTACACTACTTTAAAAAGTATGGATGTTGAAGAATCTTTCATATTCCAATTTTACCCTCATTTCTTTTCCTTTATACCAACTAAACCTTTCTCCCAATTAATTACTTAGGATACCATCATATATTTAGTTATATATCCATTTTATTCTTACACATTTATTTAATAACATTAAATAATTCATTACATTTATTATATAACAATTTACAATATTATAATATAATTTCATATTATTATATTTTCTCATTTATTTAGTATTAAATTAATTTACTATCTAATAATTTACAATATTGTAATATGATTTCATATTATTATTCTCATGTTATTATCTTTTTCATTTATTTAATTTAATCTATATCTACAATAATAATAATAACAATAACAACAACAATAAAAGTGTTAACGAATGGAAAACCTTTGATATTACATTTAAAATTTAATTTATTTTCATTAAATTTTATTAGTTATTATTTTAATCTACAATACATTTAGATATTTTTATCTTTTGTCAATAACACTCTTAATTTTTTATTAAAACCATTGATTAATTCATAAGAAAAAAATAATTATATTTTAATTAAGAATATAAATAAATAATTTCAAAAGGAATTTTGGTTTAAACTTACATTTTTTTATTTAAAAAATATGCTCTCTTTATTAATTTTTCCTTGTCATTTATCTTTTACAAAAAAATGCGAAGTACGTGCTTACTACTAGTATTATAAACATAGAATGTCATAATTTTAAGGTAAAATATTTTGTTGAAAAATTGTTTGAAAAAATATGTATGGTTAAAATTTATTAAGAAAAATGTGTTGTTCATAAATTTAAGCAAGTTATAAAACAGTGACTTAAATAATTTTGAATAGTGACTTTCAAAACTAGTCGTATTTCGAAAACTGTCCAGTGATTTATAAATAGAATTTTGTTAATTTTGAAATAAAATATATGACTGAAAAATTGCTTGAAAATTATATTGTTTATAATTAATTTATAAATTAACATTTTTTGGTAATATTGTATAGTTTATAAAGTAGTTTACTTATGATTTTAATGTATAAAGTAATGGTTAAAAATTGGAGAAAGAAAATTTGTATGATTAAAAAGTGGTTTGAGAAATTGTGTAGTATATAAACTGATTTACAAACCAATTTTTGCCCTTGAGCAAAGTTCAATAATTGAAAGATGAGAGTGAGGAATCTCAACTGAGCTACAGTTGTAGGATGAGAATTCGAATCTTATATTTAGCATGGATGAAACTTCTTATAAACGCGGTTAAACAGTAAACTCTCAACTTCGTTCCACTAAAGCATGTCTCATAATTTACATCATTACCCCCAGGGCACATCTGCCAATGGAGAAGGGGATGACTGGTAAGGCTCAGCGCAGCAGTGTGCAGGGTTCGAATCCTGAAATATTGGATTTGTGCCTTATTGCAAGCGGGAGTTACCCTGTGAAGCAATTGAAGCACAAACTCCCAGATGCTGGATGATTATGGATGGCAATGGGGCGGGTTCGGGGCGGGTCAGGGCCGCCCCGCCCCGGACCCGAAAACACCCTACCCCGCCCCGCTAAGGACCAGATTTTTTTATTTTTTATTTTTTTTATTTTTTATTTTTTTATTTTTTTATTTTTTTATTTTAATAATAAATAAATAAATTAGTAATGAAATTTTATGTGAAAAATTTAGGCGTAGAACTAGTTAGAGTTTTTAAGTTTGAACTTTAAAAATAATACGTATATACTTGAAGAAAAAAATCAATAAACAATATAATGGTATAGTGGTTGTATATTCTCATATCCCTAAATTCCACCAATGTTCAATTCTTCTGGACTTCATCAAATTTATTTTAGTTTAAAAAAAAAAAAAAAAAAAAAATTTACCGGGTCACGGGGCGGGTCGGGGCGGGGCGGGTCCGCCTCGAAACCCGCCCCGCGGACCCGGTAGGGCGGGTAATTTTCGGGGCGGGTCATTTCGGGTCCTCCGGGTTTCGGGTCCTTCGGGTTTTTTTTGCCATCCCTATGGATGATGGAGCCCAATGCTGTACAATCCGGAACTTTGGCCTATTTATCTCCACCGCCTAGTCTGCACCATTGGATCAAACTACTTTCATCCCAGCCATCCACCTGGAGATAAAACTTGGCTGAGACGTTTTGTTTACACAATTCAGACGCTTCTCATATTCCAGACCCTTCTACTCTCTCTCGTCTTCAGGCAATTCAGGGTTTACTTATTCGATTCTCTTGATACTTTGTGATTTCTTCCAGAAAATTGCAAAACCGCCTTTGTTCTTAGTGGTTTCTCTTAGATACTGATATTCTATGTAAATCAGTATACATTTTGTTAAGTTTGGCAGAGTATTTCTGCAACTCTTGTTCTTCGTAATTTAGTTTGTGCGATTTTTTGAAGTTTCTGTGAGTTTTGTGTAAATCTTGAGTTTTTGATACTTTATTTCTGTACTTTTACGTTTATTCAATAAAGTATTTATTTTTGTTTAAACGTTTGAGTTCTTTGATCTTTGTACTACGATCTTGAGCTTTCTAATTCCAACATATACAAACTTTGGGCTTACCATCAAGCCCTCTACCCTGACTTTGGGAGGCATAACCTGCGATTAACTTCTTTAACTAATGACTCAGGGCATGCTCAGTTAGACCCCTCAAGGTGTGGACTACACATTTTTTTTCATCTTCTTTTTCCCATAATTTACATTATTAACTAATCTTGAGACATGGGTTATGGGAGCGCTTAATGTTAACGGTCAACCTTTTTTTATAAAATCGGTTCATTTACAAAACAATTGCTTATTTATTTTTTTATAAAATCGGTTCATTTACAAAACAATTGCTTATTTAGTGAACATAAACTAATCAACTAAGCATGCCACGTATCATGTCTGATATTATGACAGATCATATCATATCACACGTAACCAATTTTCACTTTATTATAATCTAGTGCACTCGACTCAACTTCCTTTTCCTACAAGGGTATCTGTCATTGACTATATAATATGAACAACCAATAAAAATTCGAAACGTTGACAGAGCATATGAAATGTTTGTAGACAATAATTACTCTGTTTCTTCTTCTCCTTTATAATTGGGTGCCTCGCTTGATCCTATCTCTCTTATACAGGTTTCTCTCTGCTTTTCTCTCTCATCATTTCCTGTTCGCTTCTAGGGTTCGTCTCCTCCTTTACGATTCTCTCTGTTTATATTTGTATACACACAAAGTCATATGCTGATGAGTAATTATGATGAATTGTTTTGATTGTAAATTATTTTTTATTTTTTGAATATTATTTTATAGGGTTAGAAGCGGAATCTCAGACAAAGTACACTTTTGTCTCCTGTGCGAACAGGTTAGGGTTGATGTACACTTGCTCCTTCTGTTAATATTTTTATATGTTTTAGTTTGCATATTATATTATTTTTTTGTACTGAAAGCTGATGAATTGAAATGATTATTCAGTGGTGATTCAAATATCTTTGGCTCATATACTTTGGATTATTGAATTTTTGTGATAAAAGCAAGTTTATCCATACCATAGAGAGTCAAAAAGTTAAAATCAGATTTTATTCTATATATGATTATCCTTGTTTGTGTGGAAATTTATTTTATTATTCAAGTAAGTGAATACAAAAAAAGTGGACTGATAAGCCCTTCATTATTATTAGACAGGAAAGGTTGGAGAGGAACGGAGCTAGGGGTCTCTGAGCTTCACAAAAGATGTAAAAGGAAAGAACTTTTATCCTACTGAAAATAACGTGTAGTCTGCTGAAGACAAATCCAAGGTAGAAGAGGGACATAATAAGTAGGAAAAGTAAGACAAATAATTAGCCTGATTTATATGGATACCGTACCAAATACATCAATTGATATCCAAAGACGGAAATCAAGTTTTAGCCCCTGTTTAAGACCCCATTATTTAGAAAAATTTTGTTTGTAATAATAAATTTTTAATAACGTGTGGTTAAAAAATAGGGAATACTTTTGGGATTATGTGTAGAATATTTTATTGATAGAATGTGTGGTTGAAAATAAGTTTTGGAAAAATGGGTACCAAACATGGGCTTAATGGTTGTTAAGGATTTTAGATTTGGAAAGTTGTTTTTCTAGTTAAATTGCAATGTCCAGGCTAGCCCCTTCTATATTTGGTGATTGGTTAGTTCGTATTCAGTAGTAGATGTACGATTGTGGGCCAGTGAATCTGATACTCTTAAATGCAAAGCGGCTTATTTTAGCTCCAAAAAGTTTCCATTTTTTCTTCCAAATGAAAGCCAAGTGACCAGAGGGTTATGGTGCGGTGCCAATTCATTCTTAACTTAAGAGGGCATTGAGCTAGCCTTCGATCCTTTGGCAAGGGAGGATGAGAATGGAACCTTTTTTTGTCATTTCTTGTAGCCTGACTTAATTTTCTTTGGCTTTGCATTGTTTCTTTCTTTCTTTTGCTGTCTGGTCCACCTCCCCTCTTGGGCAACTCTTTTTTCTTTGGGGATGATGATGATTGTTTTAGTTATTACTGAAAACATAAGAAAATTTTATTTGCTAGTCGAATGTTCTATTTCTCTTCCAGATTGATTTTCAATGCGGCCATGCTTACTCGAAGCATCGCTTTGGGCTTGATCTTATATATTTCTAATCTGCAGAAATAATTGAGTTTTGTGATGTGCCTCTCCTTGCTTTTGTGGTTAATGAATAGGTCACGAGTGTGAATGCAAGTAGTTAGTTTATAGGATAATTAAATTTGTTGTCGACAATATGTAAAAAGGCCTATTCAGACACTGAGCCACTAAGCATTTTATATACTTCTACAAGGCTCGGCGTAAGCATCAGAGAAATAAATAATTCAAAAGAAATTGAGAATTGTGTTCATAATAAACGATAAATCAGTTAAGAAATTCATAAAATAACAAATTGACCTAATTACAAGTCCAATTTGAAAATAAAATACAAAATAGAATATATTTAGTTCTCAAATTAATAATCATGTAATAATGAAATTATATGCTATTACTAGTAGTAGAAAGAGCTCAAAGATTTCCCTTGTCATGATCTTTGAGAGAACCGTCAGCATCCTCGTTTCTATAAATTTCTATCATCATCCTCCACGTGCTATAGTGTTTTGTTCTTTCCCTTTAGTATAGTTAGAGCCTGTTTTTATGTAAGGGATTTTGGAGGAAATTCAAATGTGAGAAAATGTGTGGTTGAAAAGAGATTGAAAAATGTGAAAGCGGTAGGTCCTATAAAGATGTGTTGTTGAAAATGAGCTTTTGGGGAAAGTTTTTAAAAAAGCTCCAGGACCAACCATGAGCTAAAAAGAAGATAAAATATTAGTAAAAAAATTTTGTGTTACGACAAATAACTCTAAAGGTCTAGGCCAATAATATGCCGTAAAATTGCAGTACAGCACAACAGAGGGAAACACATTGGTTGTCTTGAGGCTTAGCCTCAAAAATGGAACTTAAGAATATGATTTGAAGGATGTCTCAAATAATCTTTTCTTTTACTTGATAAATGTTTTTGAGGCTGTTTATTTGGTTGAATTTTTAGGGTCCCACAGATTATGCTAGGGTGGTCTTGAGGATACAAAGTTTTTTGTAGGTATAACATTGTTGTCTGTTAAGGGTGCCTGGTCTCCATACTTCTTGGTCTACATCTATCTTCTGTAGAATCTATAATATTTTTTCAGCACATACTGAGTCTTGCTCTTACTGTTTCTTTCGAAGTCAATCTTTTTTTACCTTCTCTGAGTAGAATTGGAAGTTTTTCCACACCCTTAAGCTCTTTCGAGAGAGATCTATAACTTGCAGATGATAATAAGTTTTTTGTCTAGAGACAAAATCATAGATTTTCCTTTCATTCCTTGAGTTTTCTTGTAGATTTTTTTTTTTCTATTTTAGTTTATTGAATGTTCCACGACTAGTATTAGTCGATCTTCAAGCAGAATCTTGGTTATCCAAAATCTTTTAGGTGGAATACGGTGGAAGTTAATAATTTTACAATTGCATTTTTATTTTATTTTTCAAGAAGATTATAGGTGCATTATGTTTCTCACTCTCCATTTTTTAAGAAGCACCCGTGTTAGAGATATGGATATGTGATAATGGTATGTGATCCTTCACGAATCTTTTAAACTTAAAGATGATGCTTTATTTCATTTAAATAAAAAGAGAATTCTTTTTCTCCAAGAAATGCATCAATAATTATCATCAATACATAAATTTCTAAATTAATATAAAGTTTATAAGACATTCATGCATTCATGTGAAAATTGTGCCCTTTTCAGATGTCATTGTATCCTAGATTTTTGAAAAAAAAGGTCTAATACTTATATATGTGCTAGTACTCGAGTCCGAGCAACATAGCAGGTGCATATCTTTCAGCATATTTATCATATTTTATGAAAAATGCATTACGTGCAATTCTTATGCCATTCACGGTGATTTTCAGTTTCATTTATGCTAATTGCTAGCATCTAAGGATTTTCCATTCCATAAATTCCTTCTAGCACCTGAAATTTTCGTAACCCTGAAAAGAATAGGAAAGAAAAGAAGAAAACAATGAACATGAGCATGACTAAGTCTCTGTTTGGCAAAATTTAACAATCAATTTTCAAACCCACATACTAATGGATCCACAAGTACTGGCAATTTATCCACCGCTCATTTTTTAACTTTTTAACTATTTCTAAATTAAACCATTTATAAGTTCTTCCCAGTTGGAGCCTACACTAATGGAATATTTATTTATACCTTCTCCATGGGGTAGTATGGATGGACATAAGCTAACTTTTAATACAAATATAAATTTTACCCCTGTTTGAGCCATATTCTTAGAAACTCACTTTTCCCATACTTGTTTTCAACTTTACATTTTTTCAATAAAAATAATTTTGCACATAAATTTTAAAACTTCTTTCTACTTTTCAACTGTAAAGAATCACTTTTCCAAAGCCTAGTCTCAAGAAATGGGGCTCAAACAAGGGCTTAATATATACTTATATAGTAATATACACGAATATTTATAAGTTAGAACGGTTTGAGCGTCTTTATCCATATGTTTGGATTAGTATACATTGTCTTTATTTATGTAGTGTCTTGAACTGACTTGTGATATATGCTTGTATATTTTTTATGAGAAATTTTACTTTTGGATTTTCACTTGAATGTATCTTTCTAGTAAAGCTAAAATATGAAAAAAGGAAAGCGTAAAACTAACCAATTACGATTGTTTGTGCAATGTGACATGAGCATGAATAAATAGACCAATGGAAAAATATTTTTAACTTCTCCTCGAGGTCTCTGGTTGAGATGATGTGGGTCTGTTATGGACATGAGCTATCTATTTATGCAAATAAAGTTTTATGCAGTTATCTTATGACTATTTAGGAGATAGAAGCGCTGCTTCTTTATCCATCATGATTGACTTCTGAATGAAGCTGAGACCTAGTAGAGATTTGATTGGGATAGTTCATGCAACGTGAAGCTTACGATAATTTATCATATTGTGTGAGGAATGCGTTACCTGCAATTGTTATGCCATTGAAGGTTATTATCAAATCCATTAAAGGTAAATGACAGTACCATCTGAGGAGGTTTTTATTCCATGTATTCATATAGAACATGTTATTTGTTTCTCTGTAATGAAATAAGAAAAACATGCACACGAGCATAATAAATAAACTAATGCATAACTTGTTTATATCTTTCTCGATTATTGTTAGCTTGTGAAGGTAGAATTAGACCCCTAGTAGGGATGTGCTTGCAGTATCTTGAGCTGGATTTGTTATGCTGTTGTATTTTTTCTTATGATCAATTTTACTGGTCAGCTTTTCTCTTGAATGCATCTCTTGGTAAGGTTGGAATATGAAAATAAGTGTGTAAATGAAGTGGTTATGACAATTTTTGCAATGGGAAGCTTATTGTGAAGGCTCATTAAAGTTCCTTGTGGAGAGTTTGATGCGGCGATGACAATATGCATTATTCTCTTCTTGCAACAATGCAACAGAGAAAATTGAGTAGTGTGGTTGTGTAATTTTGTCTTGCTTTATTTTGTGTTTGCTTTAGAAGAAAACACGCTACTAAAGCTCAGTAATGGAATTGGAATCCATGGAAGAGTTGATTAGCTTTTGTACTGCATCATGAAATTATTGTTGTGCAGGAAAAATCTGAAGATGGAGCAGAACGAGACTGGATGCCAAGCACCTCAAGCTCCGGTCCTTTGTGTCAATAATTGTGGATTCTTCGGAGCGGCAGCAACTATGAACATGTGCTCCAAGTGTTACAAAGACGTGGTTTTGAAGGAACAACAGGCCAAGCTTGCTGCATCATCGATTGAGAGTATTGTGAATGAGAGCTCCAACTGTAACGGAAAGAGTTCAAATGTTGCTATACTTGCTGATGCTCAGACTGCTTCACCAGATACAGTTGTTTTATCAACACAAGCTTCAGCCGTATTACCAGCAACTGAGAAAAATGAGGAGGTTAAAGGAGGTCCGAAGAGATGCAGCACCTGCAGGAAGCGTGTTGGTTTGATGGGTTTTAGCTGTCGATGTGGCAATCTTTTCTGTGCTGTTCACCGCTACTCCGACAAACATGAATGCCCATTTGATTATCACGCAGCTGGTCAGGAATCTATAGCCAAAGCCAACCCAGTTGTTAGGGCCGAAAAGCTTGACAAGATATAGCACATGTGGAGTAGTTGGTTGTCTTGTGAAGAAGGCTCAGGTGTTGTATTAGGCGTCCTAGATCATGAGTGGTTGAATACAGTAATAGGGCGTCTTTCCAACCTAAAACTATATTAGTCTTGTTTACCGGTAAGGATATAAGCTTTTATAGGCCCGTGTCTAGTGCTTGTTTGTGCTTCACTGTCTGATGATGTTTTCGGTTATTTGCTTTGTATTCGACTTGCACGTGGAGTGGCTTCTGCATCTGGTAATAATCTATTTACTGGTCTTCATGTCGTGCTTTTGAGTCGGTGGCTATTACTTCATTACAAGGTTATGATTTTGCTTCTTGAGTGTTAGGCCATTTCAAATTAGGAACTTTAGAATGCACTTAGATTTACGTTAAAATGCAATTTCTCTTCTTACTTTATCAATGTAACTCATCTCCAACCCAAAACTTCAAATTTCAAATAAAATAAACATAATATTTTTATTTTGTTTTTTTTAACTTACTTTTTATTTTATTTTATTGAAAATATTTATTTTACCTTTAAAATAAAACGAGAAATATATCAAATATATTTATTTCAATAACTTAATTTCTGGAATTTGTATATTGTTCCCACAAATGTTCAATTAAAGCATTTTAGAATGCAATGTGAGCTTCTTTATCCTTAATTTGACGGTGACGAGCGAGAAATTCCAGGAAGCGAACATTTTCATCAACAACCATTTCAACTTGTGGGCTCGGTGATTCTACCCAATCTCGAATTAACGTTCATTCTTTATGATCATGTTGTGCTTAATGATGCATGCAGTCAAGATAACGTGTAAGATGCTTTTTTTTCTTCCCCAAAATCGTGATGGACCTGCAACAATTGCGAACCTAGATTATAAAATCTCAAATGCTCGTTCAATATCTTTTCTACAGTTTTCTTGTTTCATTGCGATATATTTTTTCTTTGGCCCACGTGGTTCATGAATTGTTTGTACGACAGTGGCCCACTTCGAATATATACCATCAGCTAAATAGTAACCCATATTGTATTCACATCCTTGTATGACGTAATTAGTGGAGGGAGCAATACCTTTGGCGAGGTTGGCAAATAGATGAGAGAACTTTAAAACATTGATGTCGCTTGAACCTGGCATGCCAAAGTATGCATGTCATAATATCTAAAGATTATAATCATCTACAGCCTCTAAGACAATGGTTGACGATCTACGACGACCTGTGTATTGGCCTGCCCATACGGTTGGACAATTTTTCCACCTCCAATGCATACAGCCAAGACTACCCAGCATTCCAGGAAAATCACGTTGTTGACCAACGTGAAGAAGCCGTGCAATGTCATTAGCGTTGGGTGAACACAAATAACAGCTTCCAAATACCTCCACAACTGTACGACAAAACATTTTCAAACTTTTAATAGTTGTTGACTCACCAGTCTTAATGTACTCATTAGTTGCATCCGCCGCAACTCCATACGCCAACATTCGAAAGACGACAGTTATCTTTTGAAGAGAGGACAACCCTAGCCTGCCCAGTCCATCCCTTTTTTGTACGAAGTAACTATCATTCGACTCCACAGATTGCACTGTGTAAAAATAAATTTCTTGACATGTGAAAACGTCGTCGAAACAACCTTTCGTTGTACTATAGGTTCGCTGCAAAGTAGTCGTTGAACAATCGTTCATGAGCAGACTCTCAATCGCGATTTATGACAATGTGCCCAAGGATCGAGCCGTCATGTGTTGGTTGATTTTGTTGCTATTTGACCATTTGAGTTAGAAGGATGTTGTTATTCAGATACATGCGAACCACAGCGTCATGACGGGCCTCAAGTGCCTCAAGGTCATTCATGATCTGCTCGTCTTCGTCATGAACAATGTCATTTACATTGGAAGATCCGCCAACATTGAAATTCATTTTTGTGAGACGTAAAATTGATATATGAATTTTGAAGTGTTAGACATGAATGATGAATTATATATTAGGCACTCGCCTTTTATAATTGCATTTCCATAGATAAGGTTAATTTACGTTAACCAATCTTAATTGTAGATCAGATTACATGAGATATAAGCCGTTAGATGGGAAGATTTTCATTTTATCAATTCAAGATACCTTCGATTTGCGTACTTCAATCTCATCCATTGATCATACTGCACGAGATCTGAGCCATTAGATTGGATTCCATATATCTATCATGTCAGGATAATTTTGATTTGCACAATTCACTCCCAGCCTTTGAACAGATTACACGAGATCTGAGCCGTTAGATTAAATTAAATATCTTTATCATGTTAGGATAACTTTGATTTGCGTACTTCAATCCCAGTCATTGAACAGAATGCACGAGATCTGAGCCGTTAGATTAGATTAAATAATTTATCATGTCAATATAACATTGAAGGTCTCAATTAAATCCCTACCATTAATCAGATTACACGAGATCTGGGTCACTAGATGAGATCTTCTTATCAAATCAATCCAAGATATCAATACATTATAAAAGCACAAGTCTCCAATTCATATTTTCATAACAATATCGCCCTTAGCAATTATAAAAAAAAAAAAAAAAAAAGTATCAGAAATCAGAGTACCTCATACAATGATGAAGAAGACATTCATTTGTGTCGTGTCTATTTAGATATTTCTTAAAATTCGATTTTGGTATTAATAAGTCAAAAGATCATTTTTGGAGCCGTGTCGAGTTAGAGTACAATAGTTCATTACCACCCCATATTACTCAGTCCTGACCTTTTAGATCATTGCAATTTGCAATCCCATTTCACATCGATCAATGCATCCATTAGTAAACTACATGGGTGCATACATCAAGTGAAAAATTTAAAACCAAGCAGAGCATACGAACAAGACATTGTAAGTGCATTTATTACAAAAGTTTGATTTATATGTCACAATTCACTTTAATGTAATAAATTTATTTATATCAATTTGCAGATAGACCGAGCTAAAATATTATTATGCCAAAACGAAGAATCCAAGAAATGATTTAAATTTGATCACATATGGCATATCCTTAAGGATAGTGAAAAATTTGGAAAAGATGTTCAAGTAGAGTTACCTAACGTTCATAGCCAGAAAACATACTCTGGATCGACAAACGTGGATTCTTCAATTTTTATTCTCCAACATCAGCATATCAGGGATTGTCTTTATTTTTTCTAGATATTAATAAATGCAATGCCAGTGACAGTCCAAGCGAACGATCCATTGAGATAATAAAAGCTAAGGAGAAAAGGAAAAATAAAGAAGATTCCTCAAAAACCATTGCAAGTATCATGGAAAAACAATGATAACTCATGCAAGTCATCCGCAAGGGGAATGAGGACAGGCAGAAAAACTAGGGTGGACAAAAAAATCAGAACCAAGAGAACTGAACCGAAACCGAACAAAAAATAACCGAAACCGATCGGTTCTTTAAGAGAAAAATGAGAGTCGAAACCGAACCGAAACCGAAAAATGGAGAACCAAAAGCCGATCGGTTTCTATTTTAAAATCGAACCAAGAACCGAACATTCTTAAGTTAAAAATTAAGTCCATGTGACACTTTTGACATTTTCTGTGTTGCTTTACATGATAGTGTACAAATCCAACTTACTTTGATGTATTATGATAATTGTTGAATTGTTTATATCATGTTGCATCTTACATGAAATTCTTTACACCAATTTTAGAAGATTGGATGTCTTGTCTCTCACTCGCACTGGTTCAGTGCATTTTTTTGATGCAATATTTACAAATTAAGGTAATGATTATTGTGTGAATATGTATTGAACTAATTTTAGGAAGAATGTGTAGTTTGACATGTATGTGACTTTTGTGGAGGTGCATTAGTGAATTGTGATTTTACACTGAAGTATGAGATAATAGTTCATTAAAAATCATGTGTTATCTTCGAATTATACATAGGTTCAAATGACCTAAATGATTTTATGTTATGGTTAAGGTTTCTATATGTCATCATTATCTTTTTTTTAGTTCGGATGATCCGGGCATTCAAGCATAAGCAGTAGATAGAACAATAGAAGACGAAGATCCTACATTTCTAGTTGCTAATGAGAATATACAGAATATTATAATTGTATTTAGTGTCTTTAGAACCTGATTATATTCAATTTGAATACTTTACCACATGGATGGATTCGTTTGAGAAATTTTCATTCAACACTTATTTATTTTTTGCGCACATTTTCACGTTTACTTAAAGTTGAATTTTTTAATAAAAGAACCGAACAAAGAACCGAAAAATAACTGAAATCGAATCGAAACCGGAATCATTCTGATGCAAACCACGTAGCAATTGTAGCTACGCAGCCCACAAAATATTGAATCGACCTAAGAACGCCAAAGAACCACGATTTATGGATCCAATTAAAATTAATTGACCCAAGCAACAAATACGATCACAGGGATATATTGACATCTTGATCACAAGCAATATTAATTCTCACCGAGATTTGAACAAACAAGATTAACTCGCAAGTTTGAATTGTATTCAATGAAGAATAGAGTTTGAAAGCAAATTTGCCTCACAATAATGTTAATAATAATCTAACTAATAATGAAAATTACATCCCTATAAATAGGGTCAAATCTGGTTTAGGAGCCCTAATTAAACAAGGAATGAAATTGCTAAAATATGGAAAGAAATAAAAATATTAAAATTTACGCGTATTAGCAGTTACGGCCGTAACTTCCTTCCTTACGGCCGTAAGTAGCTTACTGTTTAACAGTTACAACCGTGAGACTTAATTTACAGCCGTAAGTCTTTTTTTTTTCTGAAAATCTTATTTTCAACCCGAGGCCACATTACGGCCGTGACACATGTGAGTTACGGCCGTAAGTCCAACTTTTCACAATTTCAGTTTTCAGCAGTGGACTCGTTACGGCAGTAAGTATTATGGAATTACGGCCATAATTTTTGAAACTTCACAACTTCCTTCGACGGCTTGAATGAGGTTGATCCTCTCGTCGTCTCGACTAGTCTCCAACACGGAACTTACTTCTTTTGCAGCCACGAACATAGTTTTGTCCACCGTTTTTTGTGCTAGTTTGTCCATCGCTTCTTTGGTCCTCTTTGTTTGCAATCGAGTCATCGGCCCTCCTTCGATTATCAACGGATCTTTGCAGGACAGGTACTCGTGATCTGGATCACATCATCCCCTCCCTCTTCGAAAGGATTTGATCTCGAATCTGTACCTGCATCAAAAGAAGATAGATCAGAAACATTAAACGTAGCTGAAACATTATACTCACCAGGAAGATCTAGTTTATAGGCATTGTTGTTGATCCTTTCAATCACTTGGAATGGTCCATCTCCTCGCGGTTGTAACTTTGATTTGCGTTGTTCCGGAAACCGCTCCTTCCTCAAATGTACCCAAACCCAATCATCGAGTTCAAAGATGACGATTTTTCTTCCTTTGTTAGCCTGCGATGCATAATGTTAATTTTTCTTTTCAATTGCCAACCTCACCTTGTCGTTGAGTGATTTAACCATCTCCGCCTTTTTCTTTCCATCCAAAATACTACGCTCATTCACAGGTAAAGGAATTAAATATAATGGTGTTAGCGGATTAAAACCATAAACAATTTCAAATGGTAAACACTCTTCCCAAGTTTTCAGATTTTTATTGATTATGGTGCGCAACAATTGAATCATGGTCCTATTCGCTACCTCAGTTTTTCCATCAGTCTGTGGGTGACAAGTTGTAGAGAAAAGTAGTTTTGTTCCCAGTTTGTTCCACAAGACTTTCCAAAAATGACTAAGGAACTTAATATCCCTATCCGAGACGATACTTTTAGGAACCTCATGTAAGCGCACGACTTCCCTAAAGAAAATATCAGCTATGTTGGTAGCATCATAAGTTTTGTGGCATGGTATGAAATGTGTCATTTTACTAAAGCGATCTACTACCAAAAAAATCGAATCTCTTCCCTTCTTAGTCCTAGGTAATCCCAAAACAAAATCCATAGAGATATCGACCCAAGGCTCACTAGGGACGGGTAAAGGCATATATAACCCATGGGGTTTAATCCTAGATTTTGCCTTCTTGCAAGTAATGCATCTACTACAAACTTGAATCACATCAATCTTCATCTTAGGCCAATAGAAATGTTCACTTAGGATTTCGAAGGTCTTTTCAACCCTAAAATGACCCATTAAACCTCCATTATAGGCCTCTCTCACAAGTAACTCTTTCATTGAACACCTAGGGACACACAATTTATTTTCCCGGAATATGTAATCATCATGTTTAAAGAATCTATCCACAGCCCCCTTACCACATGAATCATAAATACTAGAAAAGTTCGGATCATTAGCATACATGTCCTTAATGTATTCAAACCCAAGCAAATTAGCATTCAAAGAAGTTAAAAGCACACACCTTCGAGACAATGCATCCGCCACCACATTTTCCTTACCTTGTTTGTACCGGATGACATAGGGAAAGGTTTCGATGAACTCTGCCCACCTTGTATGTCTCTTACTCAGCTTATCTTGACCCCCTCAAATGCTTCAAGAACTCATGATCAGTGTGAATCACGAACTCCCGTGGCCACAAGTAATGTTTCCATGTCTCCAAAGTGCGCACAAGTGAGTACAATTCCTTGTCATATGTGGGGTAATTAAGAGCAGTCCCCTTTAGCTTTTCACTAAAATAGGCTATTGGCCTTCGATCCTGCATCAAAACAGCTCCAATACCTAGCCTTGAGGCATCGCATTCAATCTCAAATGCCTTGTCAAAGTTAGGGAGTGATAAAACCGGTGCTTTACACAACATATTTTTTATGGTCTCAAATGCATGCTCCTGTTCTACACCTCATTTAAAGTCTACACTTTTTTTGACAATTTCCGTGAGTGGTGCAGCAATTGTGCTAAAATCTTTAACAAAGCGCCTATAAAAACTAGCCAAGCCATAAAAACTTCTAACCTCAGTTATGCATTTAGGTGTTGGCCATTCTTTAATAACTTTGACTTTCTCTTCATTTACTTCTATCCCCTTAGCACTAACCACATAGCCAAGAAATACAACTTTTTCCATGCAAAAAGTACACTTTTTAAAATTAGTATAAAGTTGTTCTTGCCTCAAAACCACAAACACACACCTAACATGCTCCACATGCTCATTCAAAGTTTTACTATATATCAAGATATCATCGAAGTAAATTACAACGAATTTACCTATAAATGCACATAAAACATGATTCATTAAATGCATAAATGTGCTAGGTGCATTAGTAAGTCCAAAGGGCATTACTAACCATTCATACAAGTCATATTTAGTTTTAAAAGCAATTTTCCACTCATCTCCTTCCTTCATTCGAATTTGATGATAATCACTCTTAAGATCAATTTTACTAAATATGCTAGCCCCATGTAATTCATCCAACATATCATCTAACATAGGAATAGGATGACGATACTTTACCATTATGTTGTTGATGGTCCTACAATAAACACACATTCTCCAAGTCTCGTCCTTTTTTGGTACAAGTAACACGGGGACGGCACATAGACTCATACTCTCCCTTATATACCCTTTGCTCATTAAATCCTCCACTTGCCTTTGAAGCTCCTTTGTCTCCTTGGGGTTACTTCGATAAGCAGGGCGGTTTGGAATGACTGCTCCAGGTACGAAATCCATTTGATGTTCAATATCTCGAATGGGTGGTAACCCACTAGGTACGTCATCTGGAAACACATCCTCGAATTCCTGCAATAAATAAATAGCCAAACTAGGGAGGGATTTTTTAGTTTCATCAAATGCAAGGAATGATTCCTTGTACAATAAAAGGACCATTGGTCGCTCTTCCATGAAGGTCTTCTTGATTTCACTTATTTTTGCTTAAAAACTCATATTTTCTTTTCTTTTTTGGCACTCTTCGCTCCCTCTCCTTTTTTCTGAGGTATATACTCCAACACTCTTTTTGTCTCTCGACTCTCTTTTTTTGGAGTCGTGGCTCTAACTCTCTTTTCCTCTCCTTTTTCTGAGGTCGTGGCCTCAACTCTCTTTCTCTCATTTTCCCTCACTCTTTTTTCTTCATCATTTTTCAATTTTATTTGATCTTCATACACTTGTGATGGCGTCAATGGTGCAAGTGTAATGATTTTCCCCCCTTTGGTAAAGCTATACCTATTTTTATATCCATCATGCATCACCTTCCTATCATATTACCAAGGTCTACCCAACAAAATGTGCTCGGCATGCATAGGAACCACATCACACATAACATCATCCACATAGCTACCAATAGAAAAACTCACCAACACCCTCCTATTCACCTTAATTTCTCCGCTATAATTTAACCATTGAAGCCTATAAGGCTTAAGATGTTTTAACAAGGGTAATCCTAATTTTTCAACAAGTGTAGTACTAGCAACATTAGTACAACTACTACCATCAATAATCATACTACATACCTTGTTATTAATGCGACACCGTGTATGGAATATGTTCTCCCGTTGTTGTTCCAAGTCATCCGTGTTGATTTGAGCACTAAGAGCTCGCCTTGCCACTAATAACTCGCCATGCTCCCCGGATAACACATCCTCATCATTACATAATTCCTCCAACACCTGCATATCGCTATAATCCTCTTCTTCACTATCACTCTCCATGGTTCCATCATTTCGCACGAGTATTACTCGCCTATTAGGACATTGAGATGCCACATGTCCTCTTCCCAAACATTTGAAGCATTGAATGTCTCTACTCCTAGATGGTTGAGGTTCCCCGTTAGATGCGAGTTTGCTAGCATGCTCCTCCTTCCCTTTTAGTGCCTCAAACTTCCCTTTAGAAACAGCCCCAGCTCCTTTATTTTCCCACCTCGGCTTCCAAGATGGATTAGAACCCGATTGATGCAAACAACGTAGCAATTGTAGCTACACAATCCACAAAATATTGAATCGACCCAAGAACGCCAAAGAACCCGACTGATACTTAGCTGTCCATTTTCTCTTCAATTGCTTCTCCACTTTCATGGCCATATGCAGCATATCTTCTAGCTCCACATAGTGTTGCAATTCGACCGCATTTCCTATTTCTTTATTCATCCCATTCAAGAAACGGGCCATAGTGGCCTCATCATCCTCCTCCACATTGGCTCTAAGTATCAACATCTCTATCTCCTTATGATAATCCTCGACACTCTTAGAACCTTGGTAGAAACTTTGTAATGTTTGATGAAGTTCCCTATGGTAATGACTAGGGATAAATCTCTTCCTCATGACATCCTTTAATTCACCCCATGTACTAATAGGCTTCTCACGATTTCTCCTCCTAGAAGTTTCCAATTAATCCCACCAAGTAAGTGCATAATCAGTGAATTCAAGAACCTCAACCTTAACCTTTTTCTCCTTCGTATAGCTATAGCAATCGAATATCAACTCAGTCCTTTTCTCCCACTCTAAGTATTGTTCTGAATCACTCCTACCCTTAAATGAAGGAATTGTTTTTTTAATATTACTCATGCCACGATCCGGTCGATCCCCAACAACCTCTCTACCTCTTCGTTCATGCCTAACCTCTCTATCTATGAGTGTCCCATCATCAAACCCATCAAATTCATCTTCTTCCTCCGTCTCTATCCTATGACCTCGCCCCAATTGTCTCCGCACATTAGGCGCTTCCCTAGGCCGCTCTAACCTTTCAATTGTGTCGACATATCCTCAAGCATTTTCTCAAAGCGTTGTGCCATCTCTTCCATCATGTTGACTTGATTGTCGTTCTTTGCTGTAATAGAATTTTTCGACATCCTAAAATTAAGTAATATATGCCACACGTGTATTTCGCTCGTGTATCACTCAATTTGGCTTTTACCCTCTATTGATCTCACTTCTCTGACATTTTTCCACTCAATAGCTTTCACCCCAATTGCTTCAAAGAACGAATCCGAACTCAAACAAGTTTAAACTCGAATGATTTAAACCGAGTATGAGTGAGAATTTATTAACTTGTTGGAAAACTCGAAGAAGACCTTGAGAGAATGGAATCTGACTCTATAAAGGACTTGATACCTTTATTGGAAATAAGATTGATTCAAGAAGGTAATCAAATAAAAAAAAAATTGATTGATTTTTTTTCCTCGAAAATTCAACTACGAGAATAACGAAACAAACGAATTTTTATTTGAATACCAAATGAAGGAAATAACGACTTTTGAATTTTTTGTGACAATTTTTTGATTAAAGACTCAAGAACTTGAAGAATACGAAGAACAAAATTAAGAAAATTCAAGAAAACAAAAAAAAAAGATATAACCTTGATTTTTGGAGCCTAAGCTCTGATACTAAATGATGCAAACCACGAAACAATTGTAGCTACGCAACCCACAAAATATTGAATCGACTCAAGAACGCCAAAGAACCACGATTTATGGATCCAATTAAAATTAATTGAACCAAACAACCAATACCATCATAGGGATATATTGACCTATTGATCACAAGCAATATTAATTCTCGTCGAGATTTGAACAAACAAGATTAACTAGCAAGTTCGAATTGTATTCAATGAAGAATAGAGTTTGAAAGCAAATTTTCCTCACAATAATGTCAATAATAATCTAACTAATAATGAAAATTACATCCTTATAAATATGGTCAAATCTAGTTTAGGAGCCCTAATTAAATAAAGAATGAAATTGCCAAAATATGGAAAGAAATAAAAATATTAAAATTTACGCGTGTTAGCAGTTACGGCCGTAACTTCCTTCCTTACGGCCGTACGTAGCTTACTGTTTAACAGTTACGGCCGTAAGTCTTTTTTTTTCTTCTGAAAATCTTATTTTCAACCCGAGGCCACATTACGGCCGTGACACATGTGAGTTACGGTCGTAAGTCCAACTTTTCACAATTTCAGTTTTCAGCAGTGGACTCGTTACGGCCGTAAGTATTATGGAATTACGGCCGTACTTTTTGAAACTTCACAACTTCCTTCGACGGCTTGAATGAGGTTGATCCACTTGTTATCTCGACTAGTCTCCAACACGGAACTTGCTTCTTTTACAACCACTAACATAGTTTTGTCCACCGTTTCTTGTGCTAGTTTGTCCATCGCTTCTTTGGTCCTCTTTGTTTGCAATCGAGTCATCAGCCCTCCTTCGATTATCAATGGATCTTTACGATGACTGTTACTCGTGATCTGGATCACATCACATTCGGTTCTTGAGTTTTGAGAACCAAAATCGGAATCATTCGGTTCCGGTTCCTTCAATAATCAAACTGAAACGCCCACCCCTATGAAAAACTACAAAATTCAAAGGGCTCAAATGCAATCGACCGAATATTGTTATGATAATATCATTCTAGCTAAAGATTTGAACTCTATTTTATATCCGGAGTTACGAGAATTTTTTCAAAATGAACAAAAAAGATTCATGCTGAAAAGAAGTGAAGAAACTTCATCAGCTCCATATGGTGGGTTTTTTTTTTCTACGATCTTGGAGGATTTTGATTTGATCTACCTAATTATAAGATCGTTATATTTTAAGTAGCTTTCATCGTATTTTAATTTTCAATGTATATGTCACAATACCAATTATGTTTCCAAGTTTCTAATATTGTTGAGTAATCTATTTTGTTGTCATTTAATTTTAATGTTTTAATTTATAATAATTTAATTATGTGGTAAAAATAATAGTCAAATAAAAACAAAAATTCAATATATTATGGAATAACCACGATTTTTACTACAAAAAAATAAATTAAAATGCAATTTCTAAATGATTTTTTCGAGACCAAAATTGAATTATATTCATCAAATAACTATGTGTCCTAACAGAAGGGGGGAAAAGGACAAAACTGGATTTAAAATCAACGTTTGGGGCAAAATTGAACTAAATTAAAGTTGGGGGAAAATTGGGGCAACCAAATAGTTGCCCCAATTTTTATACCTATGGCGTCCCACTGTAGCACTCCATTTTGCAGACCATTCGCCATCTGCGTTGGAGAAGATCGCGGACGGAAAAATGGTGTAAAAGTTTTTCCGTCCGGTTGGAGATGCTCTTAGTTGTGTAGTAAATTTCTTTTGCTCTAGTTCATGCTCGTGTCAATTTAGCATGTTTGGAGTTGTTTATAAACGGTTTAAATTGTAAATAGATAAAAATGAATTGTGAATTTATAGTGTGTATTATTTAGATTTTTTAGATAAGATGTGTGATTAAAAATGAAAAAAGAGAAAATATATGTAATTAAAAAATAATTTAAAAAATTGTGCAAATTATGATTTGAATTATAACATGCCATCATGAGGTAAATGAACAGAGAGGCAATATGCATGTTGCATGTGGAGAGCACATGACTACCTGTTACAGCATTGAGGCAATTTTATGGTTGGTGCTGGATCCTAGAGGCAGGTACATGAATGTCTTCTTTAAGACTTTACTCTTTACCTCATTGAATGCCATGGATTATTTTTTAAATTTCTCGTTCAGAACTTTTTCGAATCAACTGAAAATTGCTAGTTAACATAATTTTCTTTACTACTTTTTAATTAATCGTACTTTTTTTCCACTTTTCAATAAGATATTTTACATTGAAAACATAAATATATATATATATATTTTTAAATATAAAATTTTTAACAAATAGAGCCGACAATTATAATTGACATCCTCTGAAGTATAGTAGATATTATTGAAACGAGGGTTATTATCGTCTTTAGATTAAAAGGTTATACTGGTATTTTTTATGATTCAAATGTAAAATATTGGATTTAAAATTAAGAATATGTCGGTCATTTAAATAAAATAAAAAATGACCACTTTTGTTAATTTAGACAAAAAGAATTAGGGGCTTGTACACCAAAATGAAATGTTACGGACTATTTGAGCGATTTCATCAAACATTTAGGGATTGTTTGTGTCAATTTTTTGGTAAAAAATGCCGACGGAATTGTACTTTGGGTAATCACTTCTAACTTTAGTGACTGTTTGTGTAATGATAGTGCTTTAGTGGTATATTTGAGATTTTGATGAAATTTGAGTACCATTATGAAATCAACCATGAAATTAGAATGTGAAACATGATATAATGTTAAGAGGAATTGTAGAGGAACATTCTTTATAAATATTTTTAAGTGATATGTCAAACATTCGTTGAGTGGTGAAAATAACTATCATATCACTTAATTTTTTACCACCCAACGAATGTGCGCCATATCATAATATCACTTAAAAATGTTTCAAAAAAAAATGTATTCCTAGAATTACTGTAATGCTAATTAAGTTTTATTAATTTGAAAGATGATGGATAACAAAATTAGAGGTGTCAAGACGGACGGGCCGACCAGATCCATGAAAACGGCCCGGATTGACCAGGGACCGCGGGCCGACCCGTGACCCGTACGGGCGGTTCATGGGTCAAGAAGTTGTGAACCGCGGGTTTTGCGGGTCAAACCTTCGCGGGCCGCGATTAACTCGCTAGCCCGTAAAAAAAATAAAAATAAACTGTTTTTATTAAATTGGTAACATTGAAAATCTCTCTTCTTCTAGAAACTCTAATACAATTTTTAAAGTAAAATCTTATTTTTTTCTTCCTAATAGCTAAAAAAGTAATGTTTTTTTATAATAGTAATTAGAAATACATTTATCATTTAATTGTTATTTGTTTATATTTTATTTAAATTTTCAAATTTAGAAGTAATTCATATAACATAAACTATAATTTTAAATTCTATGTAAATATTTTATGGTATAAATATGAATTTATCATTTTAATCATTTTGTATTTAGAAACTTGACAAAAAATTTGCTATAAATATGAAAAAATCTATATTTTTATTCATACGGGCCAAATCAAAACAAACCACGACCCGCATGGGCCAGCGGGCGGGCCTGGGTTGTAATTCAAAATTTGCGAGTTGACTCGTAACCGTCCCGTAACCCGCAGCGGACGGGTTTTTTTTCAAGCGGGCCGTTACCGGACTTTTTATTGGAGGGCCGACTCGGCCCGGACCACCCGGATTGACACCTCTAAACAAAATATTGAAATTTAAGATTTCAGTAAATGACGGCAGATATTATTACCCTAAATGTTGGGCAAGACATCTCCTTTTACACAAGTTGTCTTCTATTATTAGATATTTTTTCGTTTGGTAAAGTTTATAAACCAATTTATTTATAAATTATACAATTTTTAAAATTACTTTTTACTTATACATATTTTCTCTCTTTACTTTTTAATCATATATTATATTTTAAATCATAAATAAATCAATTTATAAATCATCATAATGTTACCAATAAAAAGCATTAAGCAAATCAACTATCCTCCTCCTCATTCCTTGCCTATAGGTGGACTGTCAGCCTACCTCTGAAAAACTGTCAAAATGATCAAACAAATGCTATTTCTACATGGACATTGCTATATGTACTAACAATTGTACTAACGGCTAAAAGACAAAAATTTTGAATGTTCAATTACTATGTTATCCTTCTAGTTATAATTCTTTTAGTTTTCTGATGTTATGTCTATATCTCTAAATTTATTGTTTACATAAAATGCATAATATATACTATTATATGTTAAACTCTTTTCTTCAATAATTATATTTAATTCTTCAATTTTTTTCTCTAGATCACTAATTATTCTTCCTTTATTTACTATAATTCTAGTAAATTGTGAAAAATCTGTAAATGAGGGTTCTTTTATTGCGTAGTCTAATAAATTATAAAATCTTCCTAAATCTTCTCTTATAATTTCTAATTGTTTAATTGTTTCTTCTCTTAAGTACTTAAAGTCGTTTACTTCTGAAGGATTTAATTCTATTAAATGTTCTGAATTCATAAATTATAAAACTTAATATTTAGATTTAAGCTATTAATTCAAATCCTCTTCAAATAGTTAATTCTTGGAATAATAAAAACAAATTTTCAACATATGTAAAAACATGCAAGAGATATCATAAGCAAATTGATAAATTCAAGACTATGATAACAGTACTTGGATAATATTAATAAAAAAGACGATATATAATCCACCATAAATAATTAATAATACTTCTTTCTATCTATGGGTCCATCAAGCTTCTTTGTAAATCTGATTTTAAAAGATTTTTGACCAAATACTCTTCAGTTATTTATCTAAGTATTAAACACATCTTCATAGAAGATCGTTGCTGCTCGAAAGACTTACGCATTAAAGGATGCTCGAAAGACTTACTCCAACACTTTCTGTTTAATACTTAAACAAACACTTCAAAGAGGTTCAGCACAATCCAGTTTCGTTTCCTACCTCTGGATGTACTCTTTTAACAAAAGTTTTATAAAGAATAAATTTATGGACTCATAAATAAATAGAGTATTACTAACTATTTTATGACTTCATATATATCTATGTGAAGTTTAGTTACTCATACCTTCTCCTAATTGTTTCTGGATTGGTTTGATGAAAGAAAATGTTGAACTAGGAATGAAAAGAAAGACAATAGATAGAGAGAATATAGATTTTTATTGCTGAAAACTAATATGATTTTCGGATGCTTACAATGAGGAGAGACTCCTCCTTTTATAGTTGGTAAAAGCAAAGCCGGGGAACAAGATAATATTCCCTATCTTTTACATACTTGGCTAAGATTTAAAGTAGATAAAGTAAAGCTAAAGTTACAATAATTTTTGCTACTTTTCTAAAGTTTCATATGGTTCTGGACCCCCATGCCTTGAATAATTCATGTTCAGACAAGGTAGGCTTCATCTTCATTATAGTTGAGTAGGTGATGTAGATATTCATAGGCTCCTTTGCTAAGATCCAAATTGTTGACAAGTATATTCTCAGCATATTCTCTTAATTTCCATAATTGACAATTAACTTGATTAATTCTTGCAATACTGTAGATCAATAATTTGTCATCATTAGATTCATATACCCAAACATTAGTTTGTGTAAGGGTATCCCTTAATTCGGTATACATTACTCTAAATCCCAGTGCCCTTTTTCTGGAATAGCTTGTATCTGTTCCTCTTTGTTAAATGGTTTTATTTCTGGTTCTGAAAGAATAGCTTTACTAGTTACTCCAAGTTTTACAATATGTTCTTCCCTTAGAAATTCTTCATCAATAAATTTTGGAATGGCTGAGTAAATCCTGACATAGATCTTTTCAGCTTTGGTAATTCCAAAATATGTTTTAACTGCTGCCTTGATAGAATTAGGTAATAATGATATTTCCTTCATATCCTTGCTAGGGTAGATGCACTGAATAAGTCCTTGGTCAAACAGTCCCCTGACTGTTCTTGGTTCTGCTCCTGAAAAAATAATTGCTTTATTGATTTTTTGATGGCTAATTGTCCTTAGCCATTCTCCTTCTTTTGTCCTCTTATTTAGATACTCCACATACTTCAAGAATGTCTCTAGTTTCTTCATAACTTTCTCCTTTTTTGATAGTTCCTTTGTTGCGACTGCTGGTTTCTTCGCAGCTTCTAAAAAAGTTTCTTTGGATGGTTCAATAATTTTGCTAATAGCTTTGGAGGATAAACTTCCAATAATTGATACTTTAGATACTTCTTCCTCAATAGGAAGTCCTACAGATAAATTCTTTACTGGAGAGGATTGGGATCCTCCTTTATACATTTCCTCAAGAGAATTAACCCTTGACTTGTAAAAGGCTAGTTCACTGTTAATTTGTACAATCTGCGCCATGCAAGTATTCACATGGTTGAATAGATTTGAATAGTTGATATTCATTTGACCCATAGCCAAGTTAGTTTCTTCTACTTTCTTAAGTATGTCTTCCATGTCTTGATAAATAATCTGCAATAACATTGTCAGTACCCTTAATATGAATAATTTCAAAATCATAATGGCTAAATTCTACTTGCCATCTAATTAACCTTTTATTTGCAATAGTTGGATCAATTTCTTTAGTTAACCTATATTTGACTTGTGTATTATCTGTTCTAATTTTGAATTTTGTAGTAACAATAAATAATTGGGTTAATAGCACAAAACGTCCCAACGTTTGACATGTATTGTGCAAAACGTCCCAACATTTTGATTTTTGACGCTAAACATCCCAACCTTTACAATTTTTGGTAGAAGACATCATTTCTGTCAATTTTAACCCCATTTCACCGTTAACTTCAAATTGAACAGTAAATGTCAAGGGCATTTTCGTCCAAAAAAAAGCAGCCCATTCATAGTTGGGTAATTAGCACAAAACGTCCCTACGTTTGACACACATGAAATTGTGTGTTGTTCAGAAAGTTATTAGAGATTATAACATGGCTCAAACAGGGGCTAAACATACCAATTTTTAACCAAATATTTTACCTTAAAAAGATTACAAAGTCAAATAAATCCAATTTATAAATTCTGCTGGCCGCCTAACACACACTAAAATTAAAATTTCACCGTTTCAATAAAATTTACAGAAATCAATTTACGTCAATCAATTATGCCCTAACAAAATAAGTATTTACTATACAAAAGTCAAAACGAAATGTTTAATAAATGAGCACATGATACATCATAAGAAAGATGGTTGAATTTGGAGTTCAACGCAAAAAACGGAGTGCAATTCGGAGTTGTAGATCAAAAGTTATACACGTTTGAAGACAATTACCTTTAAATAAAATACGGAATGACTAAATTGAAAGAAAAGTAAAATTTGGGGACTAATGAACAAGAAAATTTAAAGGTAGGGACGTTATTCGCCAAAAAAATAAACGTAGGGACGTTATTCGCCAAAAAAATAAACGTAGGGACGTTTTTCCACAATAAGTGTCAAACGTAGGGACGTTTTGTGCCAATTACCCAACTATGAATGGGCTACTTTTTTTTGGACGAAAATGCCCTTGACATTTACTGTTCAATTTGAAGTTAACGGTGAAATGGGGTTAAAATTAACAGAAAGGATGTCTTCTACCAAAAATTGTAAAGGTTGGGATGTTTAGCGTCAAAAATCAAAACGTTGGGACGTTTTGCACAATACATGTCAAACGTTGGGACGTTTTATGCTATTAACCCTAAATAATTCAAACTTTTTAATAGTAAATTTTACAGCTAATAATTCTTTTTCATTTATATGATAATTAGTTTGAGTTTGAGTAAAACTGCCACTAGTGTACTGTGCAATTCTTTCTTCATAATCATTTGGATAAATAAATTTAAGTACTGCTCCCCATGCTGTTTCGCATGCATCGGTTTCTAAAATCCAATCACATTCTTTTTTGGGTAATTCTAATTCTGGTAATTCTTTACAAAAATTTTTAATTTTTTGTACTTCTTCTTCTTCGTCTTTAAATCAAGGTGTCCATCTAGTTTTTCCTTTTAATCTTTTTTGTAATGGGATTAAATGTTTTGCTAAGTTAGGTACATATTGCCTAGTCTGGTTTACAAGTCCTAAAAAGCTTTGTAATTGTGTTTTATCTTTTATATGATTGTCAAATTCTTGTATTTTTGTACCAATATGTTTTTGGAGTTTTATTCATTCTTGGCTTATTATAGATCCCAAAAACTCTACCTTTTCTTTAGCTATTTCCATTTTTGTAGCTGATAATATAATTCCATTATTCCTTACAATATCTATAAAAATATTTAGATGTTTTAAGTGTTCTTGTCTGGTTTCAGAGTAAATAAGAACATCATCAATATATACTGTAATAAAATGATAATAATCTTTAAATATCTTATCCATGTACCTTTGGAATTCTCCTGGACTATTTTTAAATCCAAAAGGTAATACATTCCATTCATAAAATCCTTGTGGTACCGTAAAGGCTGTTAAATGTCTAGATTTTTTAGTTAACATAATATGATAAAATCCTGATTTAAGATCAAATTTAAAAAAATATTTCTTTCCTCTAATTTGGTTAAATAATACATGTTTGTTTGGTATTGGATATTTTAATTCTTTTGTATAAGTGTTTAACCTTTTATAATTAATTACCATTCTAGATTTTCCTCTTTTTTGTTCTGAATGTTTTATTACAATGAAGGTTGGACTACTATGTTTACTATTAGATTCTCTAATGAATTTCTTTTCTAGCATTTCTTTTATGTGCATTTCAAATTCAGGTAATTCTTTTGGTGTATGTTTAATTGGTTTTACACTAATAATCTTAGTGTCATCTTCTAGTATAATTTCTGCCATAGGCTTATTTATGTGCCATTTTCCCAAATGATTATCTCCTGATAATTTTAATAATTTTTCTGTAATATTTTTTATTACAATTTGATCAAAATGTTCTTGTACTAGATTTATTCTATTTTTATTAGGCATAAATTGTGTTGTTTGTGTTAATTTTTGTCTATCGTCACCACGCTTAGCTGCTATATGAGGCATTTTTTTCTCTACAATAAGGATCATTAATTCTTATTGCTATTGCTATATGGTGACAAGGGGTAGATAAAAGTATAACTTTTTCATCAATAGTTGTTGGATGATATTGTTTTATGAAGTTATTTCCTAATAATATATCCCCTGGCATATCATCAAATTGATATACATAAGGTATTTGTAATTCATATTTTCCTATTTGTATTTTAACATTCCTTGCTATTTTAGTTATTAGGTTTGTGCTTCCATTAAATCCTGCAAGTATTACTCTTTCTTCATTATCTTTTTTATTGCTCCACATTTCTGGAGGTAATACATTTTCTTTAAACAAACAGGATGATGCTCCTTTATCAAACAATGCATGATAATTTCTGCTAAGATATCCATTATAATTTATTTTGGTTAGTATATAAATATGTTCTCTCCCTCCTTATATTTTATTCATAATAACCTTGGTATAACTAGATTCTCATTTTATATTGTTAATAGCATTATATCATCTTTTATGTAATATGGTTTTACTTGTTCTAAGAAGTCTGCTCCTAATAGTAATTCTGTATTTACCTTTCCTGTATGTTCTACGTACATGTTTATGATTATTTCATTTCTTTTATTTATTCTTATTGGTAATTCTACATAAGTATCCATGGGATGAATATTTCCAAAATAATCTTGTATTTGAATTGAATTATTCGTTACTTTAAGTTCTAAATCTCCTATTATGTTTTCTTTTATATGAGATACAGTTGCTCCAGTATCTATTAATACTTTCTGTTCTTTCCATTCTCCATTTATTCTAATTTCTATCATAACTTCAAATTGTTTTGTTTCATTTCTTTTAGATAGATTCATTCTTGATATTTTTCTATATATTTTTGTCATTATTTGTTTTTCTGAATCATTTCTAATTTCTATTCCAGGTAATGATCTTGTACTAGTATTTCTTCTTAGGCTAATTGATCTTCTTCCAAGTTCTATTTGTGGTTTATCCATATTTACTAATCTTCAAGCTTGATTAAAATCTATTTCTATATCTTCTAGTATTGTCATTCTTGGATTTTCTTTAGCTGGTTTGTATTCCAATAAATTTTGAAATATGGGTTCTATTATATGTGTTCTTGTAGCATTCTTAATTTTTACTTCATGTTTACTAGTAAAAACATATATTGTTCTAATAGTTAAACTTATAGTTTTACTTCTTGGTTCCATATCTATCCCTCTTAACCTGTAATATAATGTTAAGGCTTTATTTTTATTTTGTTCTCCCATACTTATGCTGAAATTTGGTCTTATTGTAAATTTTACTTTTTGGTATATTAAGTTTCCTGTTACAATTCCTATTAGAGCATCTTGTACTGAACTTACAATTCTATCATCCATAATATAGAATTCTATAGGTGTATCTATTCCTTCTCTGAAATAGACTTTTGCTATAATTTGTACGGCTCCTAAATATATGTTCTTTATTTTTCCTTTTAGTTCAGGATTCAATAGGTTTATTTCTTGTCTTATAATTTCTTCATTTATTATAGGTATTAATGTATTTCATGTAGTATCTCTTATGTCTATAGGGTGACTATGGTTTCTTGCTACATATGCTATTTCTTTGTTTTTTTGCCAAAATAGTAAATTAAATATTTCTTTTGGTTCAACATCTAATTTTGATTTTAAGATCTTTTCATACATTTTAGGATTAAATATTAATCTTTCATTTAGTTGTTCTTCATTTTCTTCTAATTGGTATTCATATTCTTTAGATGTACCTTCTTCATTAATTTTTCTAATCATATTTATATATAAATATTCTTCTTCGCTAGATTCATTAGATTCACTTTCTTTTGAAAATTCTAATTCCATTATTGTATTTATTACTTCATGTTCTTCTAATTCATAAATTTCTTCATCTTCAGGAATTTCTTCTCATTCTTCTTCTTGTTCAATAGGTAATAAGTTGTAATTTTCTTTTTCTATTAATGAGATATACATCATATTTTTCTTTTTATCTTTCTTAGGACATTCTGGAGATATATGTCCTATTTCTCCACATGAATAGCATTTACATTTTCTAGGATTTTTAGGGTATGTTTTAGTTTTATTTTGTTTTTGCTTTAAGTATCTCTTATATGGTACTCTATACCTTTTAAATGTTTTATTATATGGCTTTTTGTATTTATTAAATTTAGTAAATTTGTTTCTAAATTTATCTTTTCTATAATATTTCTTTTTCTTATATTTTCTTTCTAGATGACATCCCCATTGTGTTGGTTTATATTGTAATTTATCACAGCATAATGATTTTTTACTTGCTTTATGGAATTTTATCATATTATTTGCTTCCATACATTTTTCTTGTTCTCTCATTTCTATAAATTGTATTCTTGCTCCTAAACTATTATTACTTAATGGTATTTCTAATTTTTCCCGGTCCTTAAATAATTCTAAATTCCATGGGTTTGGTAATTTAAAGAATATTTGGTTCATAATTTCCATACCATATGTTTCTTGATTATATTCTGCTTTTTCGAAATATTCTCTAAATTCACATGCAAATTGTTTAAAGTAACACATATCACATATTGATAGATTTTCTAATAAATATCTATTTCTTAGTCTTGAGCTAATTTTGGTATCTCTGTCTATTACTAATGTATATTCTCTTTTTAATGCATCTTCATATCTGCTTAAAATAGTTCCTATTTCATCTTGGTCATTTCCTCTAATCTGTCCTATATAAGTTTCTGTTAAATTTCCCCCACCATCTTGCAGTGGTTCCTATAAATGTATTTTCTAACATTAATTGTAATTGCTTTCCTGTTAATTCTTTAGTATAGGCCATCATAGTCATAGATTTCATCCATAATTCTAATTCATGATCTACATCTTGCACACATCCTAAATCTATCCATCTTCCTTCTGAACTAATTTGTGTTTCCATACTTCCCCATGGTGTATATTCTATAGGATAATGTTTACTTGGTTTGGTGTAATATTTTTGCTGTGGTATAAAATTATTTGTTTTAAAATTTTGGTTTTGTCTTTGATTCATATAAATTTCTGGTGTATTTTGTGGATTAGTATTACTTATATTTTCTTTTTTTGACTTGGTTAGTTCCTGGTTGCTGTATATAATCTGGTGGATTTTGTTCTGCTGGTATTAAAGCTCTCTGTTGTTCATTCATATTAATTTCTTCTATTTTAAGATTTTTAAATTTTTCTATATAATCTTCTTCTGTTATGTAATCTGCTTCACCTTCTTCTTTAGGATTTTCCATAAATTTTTCTATTTGTTCAGTAATCATATTTATTCCTAATCTATTGATGGCTTTAAATTCTTTGTAAGTTATTATTCTTTTAGGTTTTCTTTTTTCCATTTCATCATATATTTTTGTTATATTTTGGTTTACAATTCCAATATTTTGTTGTATACTATCTAATCTTTTATGTAAATCATTTTTCCCTATTTCTTCTTCTTTAATTGTTCTTATCATATTTATTTGTTTTATAATAGTTTTTTGCTCTGTAATTTCTATTGGGTTTTCATATACTCCTACCATATTTCCTATTTTATTTATTTTATCAGTTATTTGCTTAATTTGGTTTTCTAAGGTTATTAATTGTTTTGATAGGTTATTTACATATTGCTTTACTTCTAATATTTGTGTGGGTATATTTTTGTTTATATCCTTATAATCATTAGTTATTTCTATCATTTGTCTTATTTCTAATGGTAAATTATTGATAATTTCTTGAACTTGTTCTGGATTTTTTGCTTATTCTAAATTTTGTTCTGTAGTTTTATCTAAACTTATTCCTAATTTATTTAGTAAAAATAAATTTGTCTAATTTAATTGTTTATGTTCTCCAAATCCTCCTTCTCCTAATAGTATAAATGGTATAAATTTTCCATATGTTTTAGTTATTAATGGCCAATGACTGTTATTTGGTAAATCTTTAGATTTATAATTATATACTCTCGATTCGATTATTGGTAATCTTTTAGACATTTTTCTAAATATATTTCGAAGTATAACAACGGGCTCTGATACCACTGTAGGTTATATCATGATAGTGAAATTTTATTGATGTATTCCGGACCCGCGACAATCGGAGTCATAGCAGGCTTGACAGAAAATTAAATATTCAAGCCAAAATAAAAGTGCAGTCCAGTCAACCATGTCGGAATTAGATGGATAATATATGTTTTTCAAGTAGAAATGGGCCACTAAGCAAAACTCATGAGCTAATGCCCTTGAGCCCATTGATTTTAGGGCCAAATTCCATCGTTTGAGGCTTCAAATTGACAAATCAATGATGCAGACGGAAATTTACTATATTTCCATAATTATAGGATTTTTAATTATTTTGTTTCCATTTTGGTTTTTAGGTTATTTTCCTAATTTAGTATTCTAGTTTAATTAGAATTCTATTTTGAGTAAATTAGCGGTTAGGTTATTTTGCTTATTTATACGCTTTTTCCATTCACTATAATGCAGACCTGAGACTTAGATTTGATTTTGATATAAACAGTTTTTATTGAGGATTCAATAAAAGTTATAGGTGGATTCCTATATTTTTCGAACTTATCAAGAATATTTCTTGTGGCGTTAAAATATCAAACATATCAAATATTTGCTAGAATATTTGTGGCGTTCAAATCAGAGACTTATCAAGGAGATTGGGCAAATCCTTGTGGCGTTTCGAAAGTCTTGGTTCTTTATTCCGCATTGTCGAGCCATCGCGTCGTGAATATCGGGTCAAGATTCCACCGTCCATCCACAACCTGGGTTCGGAACTTTCTGGCGTTTCTTCTGCGCTTCGAATCTCATCATCTGGTATCAGAGCTTGGATCTATTTCAGATTCTTGCGTTTCTTGATTTTCTTGATTTTTTTTCTTGTTCTTCGCGTTCTTCGTGTCAGTCATAAATTTTTCCAGTTGATCCATAAGAGTCACTCCCAAAATTTCAAAAGTGTTTTTCTTGTTCGTTTCTCGTCCAAATCCAATTCCGTTTTTTCTGCCATATTCGTAGTCAAATTGTCTAGCAGTTTTTAAAAAAAAATTCCATTATTTTCCTAAATATTCCGAATTTATTTCTGTGAAGACTAATAATGTCTAGCCGACGGGATTCATCATCCTCATCAGTTGGGGACAACCAGGGAATTTACAAAAGGGAACCAGCAGCTCCATCAACAAGCCACAACAAACGACCGGAAGGTATGAATAGAGTGAATAACAATGATGTAGGTGTGATGGAGACGATACATGAGCAGTTTGAGAAGTTGATGACTAGGATGGATAGGCAAGAGGAAACTATTAACAAGTTGCGTAGGGAACAAACTCATGCGGGTCCTAGAGTTAGGAGGGAAGACCTGAGGGATCATAGGGGGAGACATAATCAAAGGGTTGGATATGGGTTTGATGATGAAGAGTTTGCGAGTGAAGGAAGTAGTGTCCAATCATCTGTGGCTAGTGTAAGGAGGAGAAGGGGTAAAGGAGATAGGGATGAAAGGGCGAATAATAGAAGAGATCGTGGTGATCGGGATGAGATAGATGATAATCTAGGTAAAATAAAAATGTTTATTCCACCTTTTCATGGGAGGAGTGATCCGGAGGCTTACCTAGATTGGGAGAAGAAGGTAGAATTGATGTTTGATTGCCACAATTATTCTGAAGGAAAGAAGGTGAAGTTAGCGGTCGTTGAGTTCACTGACTATGCGATTAATTGGTGGGGTCAGTTGGTGAAGGATCGGAGGAGGAATGGTGAAGGGCCTGTGGATACATGGCGTGAGATGAAAACCATCATGAGGAAGAGGTTTGTTCCAAGCCACTATCATAGGGATATTTATCAAAGGTTGCAGGGGCTCACGCAGGGTTCTAGGAGTGTAGAGGAATATCATAGAGACATGGAGGTAGCCATGATTAGGGCCAACGTGGTGGAGGATCGGGAAGCTACAATGGCTAGATTTTTGAGTGGGCTGAACAGGGATATTGCAAACATCTTTGAGTTACAACATTATGTGGAACTGGAAGACATGGTGCACATGTCAATGAAGGTAGAAAGGCAATTGAGGCGAAAGGGGACATCTAAACAATCACCGGGAACTTATCCTACATCACAACCGAGGAAGGATCACAATGATGAGCACGTCCCGAAGGGAAAGGAGGAACTTACAACTAAAGGTAAAAATATTTCTGATTCTCAACCTACTAGAGATAGAAATATTAAGTGCTTTAAGTGTTTGGGGATGGGCCATATAGCGTCACAATGTCCAAATAAGAAAGTAATGCTTTTGCGTGATAATGGTGAAATTAGTTCTGAGGACGAATTTAAGGGAATGCCTAAGTTAGTAGATATTGGGGCTAGTAGTAGCGATGGAGAGGGGTTAACTTATGCGGTGAAAGGGTCCCTTGTGAATAGACGTGTCCTAAATTCTCGAACTAAGATGGTTGAGATTGATGAACAGCGGGATAATCTTTTCCACACTAGGTGTTTGGTGGGGAAATAGGTTTGTGGGATGGTAATTGATGGCGGAAGTTGTACTAATGTGGTTAGTACATTATTGGTGGAGAAGTTAGGATTGCCTAAGGTGAAACACCCCAACCCCTATAAATTACAGTGGTTTACCGAGTCGGGAGAACTTAAGGTGAACAAGCAGGTTAATATTAAATTCACCATTGGGGGTTATAGAGATGAGGTTGTGTGCAATGTGGTCCCTATGAATGTTGGGCATATTTTATTGGGAAGGCCATGGCAGCATGATAGGAGAGTGGTGCATGATGGGTTCAAAAATAGATATTCTTTCGTGAAGGGTGGAAAAATGATCACTCTTGCTCCGCTAACACCTAAAGAGGTCCAAGAGGACCAATTGAAAATAAAGAGCGAGTTTGAGAAAAAAAATAAGAGCATTGAGGCCACGACCTCAGAAAAAGGAGAGGGTATGAAAATTGAAAATAAGAGAGTTGAGGCCACGACCTCAGAAAAAGGTGAGCTTGAGAGTACAAAGAAAAAGAAAAGAGAGTCCACCACAAAAATGAGCTTATTTGCATTTGCTAACACATCCCTCCCTAGTTTGGCTAATTCTGTTTTGCAGGTACTACAACCAAATTACAAAACTAAGGCCAAAGGGAAAATTAATTGCCGGACAGAACAACCCCGAAGTATGATGCATAGAACAAAACAGGAACAGGTCTCTCGAGCCAACGAAAGCAAGAGACACATAAAGGAGAGGCCATATACGGATTCGAGATCGAATCCTTTCCAAGAAATGGGGGATGATGTGATCCGAAGTAGGAGACCAAAGGAGAAGTCGACCTATCGGCAATGCGACAGTGATCTACGCGAGAAACGGCACAAGTTTCATGTTGGAAGCGAGCCGAGGAGACAAAGGGATCGAGCCGAATCAAAAGGGTTAAGGTTTGGCGACCAAGAGCACATTCACGGCCGTAAAACCAGTGTTCACAGCCGTAACAGCTACATTCACGGCCGTAACTTTGTTATCGCACGGCCGTAACCATCATTTTCACGGCCGTAACGAAATTATGCAATTTTAGTCAGTAGGTGACTTACGGCCGTAAGAACCATGTCACGGCCGTAAGAGATAAAAACAGTTTTAGACCCGAGGGTCAATTACGACCGTAAAAGGGCGCCGCGTTTTATTTCGTGGATTTTGCGGCTAGGTTTATTTTGACGCGTTTTTGGACTATAATTAGGTTTTCTTTATCATTGTAAACAAACAACTTTGAATTATTGAATGAATGTGATAATTTTCTCTCTCGAAAAGGAGGATTCCTTTTTTTCTTGTTCTTGAAGAACAATTTATAGAACTTATCAAATATTTCCCCTGAATGTTTGTGGCGTTCCAATCAGAAACTTATCAAGGAATTTGGCATCCCTTGTGGCGTTTCGAAAACCTCAGTTCTTCAATCCGCATCGTCAATTTATTGCGTCGTGATTGTTGGGTCCAGGTCCTACCGTCAATCTTATTTTAATTTCCGTCTATTTATTCGTGTTCTTGTTATTTTTCGTGTCAGATCTGATTTAGATCTTTCCTAGGGTTTTAAATATCGTTATTCCGCGTGTTCGACGAGACTCCCCGACCGGGATCTCATCATCTATTTTGCGGAATTATAATCTTTGTCTAATTCTTCTTAAAAATCTTTCTTCAAATTCATCCATATATCTTATATCTTCTTGTCTAATTAAGTTTTCTTCTTTTAATTTTAAATATTCATTATGTTGTAAGACTAGCCTTTTAATTTTCCTCTATTTTTCTATAGCAATCGGATCAGTATTTAAGTCTCTTCCTAATCTTTCCAATTCTAAATATTCTCTATGTAAACTTCTAATTAATTTTTTTCTTTTTTCGTGAAGTATATGTGGATCATAAACAGGCATAATATTTTTTAATTATGAAATAAGTAATAAAAAATTTAAAGTAATTAAATTTTTAGGATTTATTATGTGTTAAATTTAATAAGATAATATGTGAAATAAGGTGTTATTTATAATTTTAGTTTAAAGGGTAAAATAGGTATTAATTTATGTTAGTAAGTTGTTAGGATTATTTTATTAGTAAGTGTAGTTTTATCCATTTCTACATAAACTTTTATCAAAATGTGATTTGCGAAAAATAGACTTTGCGAAAAATAGACTCATGTCAGTATTTTTGTAACTCTGTTTGTAAAACATCAGCATTACTCGATTTCACAATAACTAACAATGTGTTCGGAAAACTAAGGTTTATAAACTAGTTTTTTTTTTTTTTTACAATTTTCAATACAACTTTTTAATTACTCATCTTTTCTCTCTCCAATTTTTAACCCTCAAAACTCCTCAGGATATGTGCCAATAGTGAAAAACCGATTTTTTTTCAAAAAATCTGCCGCCGAACAGATGCTAATTAATTTACCCAATGTCTCTTATCCTTTGTGTCAAACTAACTCCCATGTAGTAAATGATTATTATTTCCCTCGTCCCGTGAATATATATTTTTATTTTTTATTTGTTCATTCCAAATAATATGTCATTTTCCTATTGAGAGTATATATATTTTAAAATTTTCTAATATGTTTTTATTTAATATATATACATTATTATCAACAAATATAAATTAATTCTATTTAACAATTATTTAATGTAGGGATATATTAAGTAAAATATAAAGAAAATTTATATCTTTAATTACATTATAATATTTTCTTAATTTACGTGAAAAAATAAGTCTATCTTTACGTGATTGGAAGAGTATAATTTAACAAATATTAATTTGACATTGTGGAAATATATTCTCTTTGGTAAGATGTATACATCCTTTGGAAAGTGGAAACAAGAAGATGATAAGTTTATTATATTGCTGTCGTGATTGTGCCTTTATCTTCATGAATACTTGCACAAGTTGCACTTTTCATTGGACTAAATCATTATGGGCGGTTGGCGTGCCGCTAATTGTCTCATTTCCTTATTATTTTCTTTCTTTTTAAGTAATGTTTGATATCAATTAAAATCGAGATTTTAATCTAAATTAAAGTTAAAATAATTTTATGTAGATATTTTTAATTGATATTTTTAAGTAACGTTATGACATGACGTACATACATTGGGTGGTGAAACAGTAAGTTGTGGGGTAGTTATTTATCTATTCAATGTATGTTCGTCATATCACAATGTTACTTAAAAATATCAATTAAAAATATTTTCCTAAAATTATTCCCAAAGTTAACAATTAATTTGATCACACATTTTATCCACTTTTCAAATTTAATAAAAATTTGATTTTAGATAGAGACTTAATTGTTTCATTTGGACGGCATATATATTTACACATTTTTTCTTCTAATTATATATTATTGTATAGTAATGTTACAAATAAAAGAATATTAAAAACTTGGAAAAATTACATGGAAATCGACATTTAAAAATCACATTACAATAACAAGGTGAATAATTTTATATTTTTAAAAATTAGGTGTTAATTACCTAATTAATGTTTATTAATTAAATATTTTATTGCTAAAACTAACTAACTTACCCAATACAATTGGAATTATACAAAACCCTATTTCTTCTCCCTTCCTCCCCATTTCAAATCGTGAAGCTCTAGCTCTCTCTCTCTCTCTCGCTCGTTTGTATCACAACAAATGAAACTCGGAGTTACAATAGCCGGCGATGAGGATGAGGCGGTGCCATCGCCTCTGTCAATAGGTGACGGAGCAATTGAGGCCGTGGAGCGCAACGCAGCTGCGCCGGCGGTGCTGCGTGCTACTACACAACTTCAGAACCTCCACCAAGCGCAACCCGATGTTGTGTGCTACTACGAACAACCTCCGCACGCAGTACCGTAGCGATTTCCAGGTTCGTGCCGGTGGTGTTGAGGGGTTGTGGATGTGACGGTGTTGAGAGAACGTGGAAGTGGTGGTGGCATGGTGCAGTAGCATGCGGTTTTTTACAGTGTTTAGGTGGTGATGTAGATCTCGTGATGGTTGCTATTGAAGAGTAGATTGTGTGTGATGCAAATCCTTTGGTGATTAAACTAAAAGTTCCCACAAAACTTTGAAATCAACCTATAAAAGCTAAAATTAGTAAGAAATTGATGAATCTTAACCCGAGCTCATCATAACCAAAATTCTAAGGGAAATAATCCTAACCCAATGGAGAGAATAAAGAAAATACCAAGAAGTTTGTGGAATAAACAACAACAATCAGGGACGGAGCTAGGATTTCGATTGAGTGGGGGCCAAAATTTTCAAATGGTGGGAGGCGGGAGGCTCCCAAAATTTTTTTGAAGCAAAATGATTGACATTATGAAGCAACAAACCAAAAGTTAAACTAAGTTAACTAACAACTAACCAGTGTAAACTAGTAATTCACAAAAGAAAATACCTATAACTGAAAAGTAAATGTAAACTTTCAATGTGAGAGATACTAGTAATAAATATTGTATTTACTTATTGTATAAATATAATGATTGTAGAGAGAGAATTAAGATCAAAGGAAATAAATTCAAGATGTCAATTCATTTTTATTTTTTTTTTGACTCAATTTTTTTTTTTTTTCGGACTCAAAAAAAAATGAAAAAAAAAAAAAAAAAAATTCAGTGGGGGCCAAGGCCCCCACTGGGCCCATATGGGCTCCATCCCTGACAACAATACACAAGAATAATATTCTCAAATAAATTTGAAGGAATTACACAGAAAATTACAAGATAAGAAAGAGATTTAGCTCTCTTTTGTGCTCTCAAAGAGTTTCAAATGTCCAAGATATATGAACTAGGGTTTGGGGTTGAGTTATTTCGTACAAATAAAGAAGAATAAAAAAATATGAAAAATTTTACATAAGGCACGAGAATTCTGAACTTTCAAAAGTTACGGTCGTAACTTATATACTTACGGTCGTAACTACATTACTGTAAAAAAAATGCGAGAAATTGGCCTGGGTCAATTACGGCCGTAACTTACTAACTTACGGACGTAAGTGCTCTTCTGTCGAATTTTTGGCCCCAATACACATGAGATCGAAATTGATGTCTTCTTTCGTTTGGCTCGGCTCCATACTTGGAGAATGAGTCCCTCCATCGACTCTCGAACCTCTTTGACCTCATCTTGGGCCCCATCGACAAGCTAATCGAGGGTTGACTTCCTTGGGTCGCTGGTTAATTTCCTTGGTTCTCATCATCCCCTCCCTCTTAAAAAGGATTCGACCTCAAATCCTCACCTACATCAAAAGGGGATATATCAGATACATTGACAAGTAGCAGAAACATTATACTCACTCGAGAGGTCAAATTTGTAGGCAATGTCACTGATTTTCTCAATAATGGACCATCTCCGCATGGTTGTACTGTGGATTTCCTTTAATTGGGAAAACGCTACTTTCTCAAGTGGAGCCAAACCCAATCCCTCGGCTCAAAAGTGACAAGCTTTCTACCCTTGTTGGCATTGGACACATATTGCTCATTCTTCTTCTCAATTTGGAGCTTGACCCTTTCATGAAGAGACTTAATCAAGTCCCATTTCTTCTTCCTATCTAAGCTACCTCTTTCATCAATAGGTAAAGAAATTAAATCCAAATGAGTTAATAGGTTAAAGACATAAACAATCTCAAATGGAGAAAAATAAGTAGTAGAATGAACACTTCGATTATAAGCAAACCCAACAAAAGGTAGACTCTCCTCCCAGTTCATTAGATTGCTCTTAAGGATAGCGTGAAGGAGTTTCCCTAAAGTCCTATTAACTACCTCGATTTGACCATCGGTTTGGGGGTGACAAGTAGTTGAAAATAAAAGTTTGGTCCCCAATTTTTCCCACAAAATCTTCCAAAAGTAGCTAAAAAACTTTACATCCTTATCCGATATGATACTCCTAGGGATCCTGTGAAGTCTAACCTCTTAAAAAAAAGTCAGCTATGTGATGGGCATCATTCATTTTATGACAAGCAATAAAGTGTGTCATTTTACTAAATCGATCAACGACCATAAAAAATGGAATCACTCCCCTTCTTAGACCTAGGTAGACCCAAAATAAAATCTATAAAAATATCGGTCCACGACTCATTAGGAAAGGGTAAGGGCATATATAATCCATGCGGGGATACCTTGGACTTAGCCTTCCTACACATGATGCATCTAGAGCAAATTCTCTCAACATCCCTCTGCATCTTTGGCCAAAAGAAATGTTCTTGTAAAACTTCCAAAGTCCTTTTCACCCCCAAAGTGTCCCATTAAGCCTCTCCCATGAGCCTCTCTAACCAACAATTCTCTCATGGAGCAATTTGGCACACAAAGCTTGTTTTTGCGAAATAAAAATCCTCCATGGCAATAAAATTTGTCACATGCAACTTTCTCACATAGCACAAATACACTTGCAAAATCTAAATCATTCACATACAAGCCTTTAATACTTCCAAAACCCAATAATTTGGTACCCAAAGTAGTGATAAGAGCATACCTTCTAGAGAGGGCATCGGCTACCACATTCTCTTTACCTTTCTTGTATTTGATTACGTAGGGAAATGTCTCCACATACTCCACCCATTTAGCATGCCTCTTACTCAATTTTTCTTGCCCCTTCAAAAGCTTCAACGATTCGTGGTCTTTGTGGATGACGAACTCCCTCAGCCACAAGCAGTGGTGCCATGTTTCTAAGGATCTTACCAAAGTATAGAGCTTCCTGTCATAGGTGGGATAGTTTAAAGCAGCCCTATTGAGTTTTCCCTAAAGTAAGCGATGGGCCTCTTCTCTTGCATTAGCACCGTTCCAATACCTATCCCTGAAGCATCACATTCAATCTCGAAAGTTTTGTCAAAATTAAGAAATGATAAAATGGGTACGGTGTACAATCTTTCCTTTATTTCATTAAAAGTCCTTTCTGGTGCCTCCCCTCATTTAAAACTCATTCTTTTTAACAAACTCGGTAAGTGGTGAAACTAGTGTGCTAAAATATTAAACAAAACGACGATAAAAACTAGTTAGCCCATGAAAGCTTCTTACCTCGGTGACACTTTTGGGAGTTGACCATTCCTTAACGGCCTTGATCTTCTCCTCATCAAGCACAATTCTCTTTGTACTAACAACAAAGCCAAGAAAAACAAGAACTTCCATGCAAAAATTACACTTTTTGAGATTGACATACAATTTTTCTTCTTTTAAAACTAAAAGTACACATCTCAAGTGTTCAACATGCTCATCCAAATTCTTGCTATAGATCAAAATATCATTAAAGTAAACTACCAAAATTTTTCAAATAAATACACAAAACATAATTCATTAATATCATGAAAGTGCTAGGTGCATTAGTGAGACCAAACAGTATAACCAACCGCTCATATAAACCATATTTAGTTATGTGCTTTTGGTGTATAGAGTTTGGAAATGAGATTTTGAGATTTGAGAAATTATTATGTTATTTGATTTATTTATTTTTTATTTGGAATTTGAGTTTTGAGAATTTGAGATTTCATCGCTAATATATGTTTACAATTATTTATTTGTTTGTTTTGCATGTTTGTCTCCAAATAATTCTTTTGCTGCTTTTGAGAAGAACAAATTGCTTCAACTATATGAGTATTATCCGATAGATTTTGACGCTACAGATATTTTGAAACTTGATGATCAACTTGATACATATATTCTTGACATACGCATTGATGAAGATTTTGAAAGATTACATGGCCTTGGTGATCTTGCAAAAAATAAACATGAAGTGCATTCATTAGTGTACAAACTTGTGACATTAAGTTTAATTCTTCTCGTGGCTACTACTACAGTTGAGAGATCATTTTCTACAATGACTTATGTCAAGAATCATTTGCGTAATCACTTCGGAGATCAGTTGTTGAACGATAGTTTAATTGCATATATAGAGAAGGATATACTAGACAATATCGAAAATGATGTGATTATGGAACGTTATTAAAGTATGAAAACACGTAGAGAATAATTGTAATAAAATTTCAAGTGTCTTTTCATTTTTCTAAGATGTCTTTTCCCCTCTTTTTCTAAGATGTCTTTTTTCCCCTCTTTTTGGGTATATCAATTTTTTATTAACTAGTGTTACACTCGTGCGATGCACGATCATTTATTACTTACATACATTGAATTTATATGTTAATATATGAAATGAATATTTAATTAAAAATGAGAAACGAAGGAAGACAATTAGTTAATAAAAATGTACATTAAACATACATTAATTTTTTTTATACGAATTTTAAAAAATTGTAATTGATTTTCAAGAGAGGAAGACGGACCTATAAGGTTGATGTCCCCCTCTTGTAATTGATTTTGTATAACAATAAAATTTTATCCTAGACTTGAATCTTCGAGTTAGGATAATTCTCAAACAAATAAAAATAAAAAAAGGAAGATAGATCAAGAAATTTTGGGATCTGAAAATATAGCTATTTAAAAATCTGCATTCAATTGGAGTGATCATATATTTAAATGAATGTAGCAAAGTAAGCAACATGAAATGTTAATTTTAATTAAATTTTAACGAAATGATATCGTAAATACGTTTAACTTTATATGCTTCGAAATCATCCATGTATTTCGATTCATAAAAATGGCTCGGTTGTTTAACTCACAAGACATAATACTTTATCACTTACCTATATGGAATTGATTTTTCAATAATCAATTTTTCTGAACATTCATTCTCAACCATACATTATTTGAAAAATTAGTTTTTATAATTTTTCATACTACTTTTTAATTATACATTCTAAAAAATCATTTTTTCACAAAAACAATTCTCAAGAAATCAAAATCAAATAGTTAAATTCCGTATAAATCGGTCTACAACATGAAACCACCATCAATGACAAAGTTTTAAAAAATTAAAAAAAAATATAGATACCAACTATCAACATATTCAAAGACCTATTTTTGGGAAGTACTCTCCCTTTATATATAGCTAGTATTTCATCCGGGCGATGCACGAAAGTTGTTATCCAAAATATCGATTTCAATAAGTATTCGTATATTTTAAATGCTTATACATAATCAACATATGTATAAATGTATAAAAATAATTTTCTATTACAATAATTATTAAAATTTAAAAAAATAACATAACTAATTCAAATTATTAAAAACTTATTTGAATAATAAACGTGAATTTATATATTTAAATAAATGACTATTGATTTCAATAATTTTTATGAATTATTATCAATTTCATTAGAAATACAATTTTAGTAGTTTTTTAATGGTATATCATGTTTGATTTAATATTATGTGTACAAATATTGATGCATGTGAAATGTATTAATATATTTCTCATAACTTCTACATTTGACGGAGTCGCCAAAAAAAAAAAAAAAAAAAAATTCTACATTTGACTCTCAAATTTAACATGCTTTTCAATTTCATTGAAAAACATCAATCACAATAATTAGAAAATAAGTAAAAAAAACATTTGAATTTAACCAATAAAACTTTATTTACTAAAATAAGTAGTGAAAATAATAATTTAATAATCTTGCATTTAATATGATACGACAACTGAGTAAAGTTGGAGATCACAAAATTATACTGAAAATCTTATACCCTATAATCTTTAAAAATTTATTAAAATTGAGAATGATTAAAAAATATTAATCACTCTATTGATATTATTAATTAAAAAGAAATCAAAGTATTAATTATTCGATATTAGTATTCGTTCAATAACTTTTTCTATAAATTATTTATAAGCATCGAATTTTTTCAACCACATAAATATTTCAAAAAATATGATTTTTAATATTAAAGATAACAAATGATTTGGCCATTAATAATTAAAACACAATTTTTATATTAATGAATACACATAGAATTTATAATATTAAGAAAAATAAATAAACAAATAAATAAATAATATTTAAATGTTAATTTTAATACTGATAATATTAGTGTTAGAGATAAAATTAAAATTGATTAAAAAAATATCAACTATTATTTAGTATTTTCCAATAAATGTATTCACATTTATCTTGATTTTGTATTCACATTTGGAATACATTCATTTTGCATTCACACTAATCCACTTTGCATTCACTTATGGAAAATTACTATTTATAGAAATAGAAAATGGACGAAAAAATGACCAAGAATTATTTTTGGAAAGTGCCTTACTTTTATATATATATAAAGGAATAAATGCGTTCACATTTATCCAAATTTTGTATTCACATTTGACATACATCAATTTTGTATTCACATTAATCCACTTTGCATTCACACTATTTGATTCTATGTGACCTTACTATTTATAGAAATAGGAAAATGAGCGAAAACTGTTTTAGAAATTACCTTACTTTTATATATAGTAAGTATGATTATGTACAAGTAGCATTGTTCTAAAACCTATGACTCATCTACTAGTAAAATAATGTTCATGTTAGCAACTAAAGATTGTAAATATTATATTTGATAGCCATGTCTGTCAAATTAATATAGTGAAAACATTATTAGCCTTCGTTTGGTAAACAAATTCATAATAACATATTTTTCAAATCACTTTCTAACCATATATTTTTACCTCAAAAACATCACATCTTTTATTTATACACAAAAAATTATACCAAACCAGGCTCTAACACAAACTATATGACGTTTTTAAGATGATCGAATTTACCTTGTCGTACTTATAACCTATAGTTGGTCAAAGCAAGATACCTTGAGAAATCCTCCTATCAACACATCGAGGCTCGACTTCTAGATCAATCACAAAAAGCTTGGGGGCTTGAAAAGCTTACTCCTATCAAACATTTGACTTGAATGTTGAACTATAATTAGCCTAATTTGTTTGCTGTTAAAAAAAATGTTTATAAATAATGAATGCTATATTTTTTTAAGTAAAATATGTAGTAAAAAAATGATTTGACAAAATGAGTAGTTAAAAAAATGTCTTGAAGAAATGTGTTATTTTGTAAACTTGTTTATAAACAAATTACAAATGGAGGCTAAAAAATGGAATGCAAAGTTTATGAATGATCCTTGGTTGAATTTAACAAATAGAGGTGGCAATTTGAACGGCTTGAACCGAAACTCGTGGTGAACCGAATCGATGGGGGTGGTGGGGCAGGTATGGTATGCTAATTTAATGACCCGATTTTTGGTGAGGTGAGTATGGTAATTGTGTAGGTGCCCCCGAACCGAACCGAATACCCAATTAAAAAAAATGATTTTGAGCTATATTTAAAACTTAAAAAGCTCAAAATTAGAGTTTTTATTTAAAAGTAAATTAACCAAACCCACATGACCAAAGCCCAATCCAAATCCATTAACCCTAGGTCTATAGTCATTTGAATATCTGATTCATTCATCTACACTCCCTCAGTCAATCTCCATTTCGACAGATTACAATTCTCCACAGGCTGTGTATTTAGAATATTGCTGGTGGGTGTTAGTATAATTTTGTCAGATAATAGGCTGCTTCTAGAAAATACTTATGTGAATGGTGTTGAAAGGGAACTTTGTATATGGAGGGTTATACTAGTCGTTATGCTCTTAAATTGACTTTAACATGAGAGTACTTGTTTGAGTAACTTGGTTTCCTTTGGTTGTTCAACATGCTTTACTGTCAAGTTCTCTCTACTAGTATGTTCTTAAAAATATTTTGGTCACAGTCGAAGTTATACTGTTTTATTTTTCTTCAATGAATAGTTGAAATCCATAGAAACTTATACTAAGTTGTTATACTCGTATTATTACTTGCTAAATTCGAATTTTGAATTTGAGAATTTGAATATTGTTTACATTTTATATTTGAGTTTGAGATATTGTTTGCGAAATATGCTTAGTATTGCCATGTTGCTTTTATTATTATTATTATTATTATTATTATTATTATTATTATTATTATTATTATTATTATTATTAAACAATATTTTTAGTTGGACTTGCAAAAATTAATTTATATACAAGTGGTTATTAATCGCACAGAATCGAAACCGAACCGACCTCACTTAGGCGGTAATGGTATGGGCCAAAAATTTGTGGTTAGGCTATAATTTTAGACGAACCAACCCCGAACCAAAATCACTATTAACAAATTAATTGAAACCTATACTTACTATTATATTTATTATATATTAAAGCAAAATAACTGTCATTTTTGTTTTCCCGCATAAAATACTTTTCAAAAATGTCTGGATGCATTTATGTCATATTCCCTCCGTTCCAATTATATAGGTTTGTTTGACTTAGAAAACATATTTAATGTCATTGAAAAAATAATTTTTGTAAAGAAAAATTCCAACTTACCCTTATTTAATATCAAAACTAGATATTGAAAGTAATAAATAGGGGTACATTAGTAAACAAACAAAATAAATACTTCTCAATAAAGAAACAAGTCTATATATTGGGACAAACGAAAAAGGAAAGGTAGCCCATATAATTGAGACGGAGGGAGTATGTTTATAATTTCTAAATTTACCTAAATTAGAATGTATTAATATTCATCATTAATTACTTTATGAAAAATAAAAGAAATTAATACATTTGAAAAACTGTGCATTAACTTTTAAAAACAAAGATAGCTTGAGTTTTTTCATGCATTAATTGTGCATTAATTAGATTAAAATTTTATTAAACTTCAAAATTTGTTATTTTTTATTTAGTTACAAATATTAGAGACAAATAAGTTTGTTTACACATCTTAATAGATTTTTTTTAAAGAAATGGTAATCTATTTTTTTTTAGAAAGCGAGGGCTATTCATTTTTTTTTAATTGTTTGAATTAAAATCTGCTTGCATCAATGTAAAAGGTATTGATGATATTTGATAATTTGAAACTAAAACCAAATATTATGTCATCACATAGATATAAATTTGAAGGGTATTATGGAAATCATTTTGCACAGTGAAAGATTATTAAGTAATTATTTTCGAAATTAATTAATTAATACTGTTATGGATGATGTGTTGACTGTATTTGACCCCTATTTGAGACCCATTTTTTTGAATAATGTAGTTAGAAATATTAAATTTTTGGAGAATGTGTAGTAAAAAGGAGGAGAATCTTTTTTATATTTACGTGTAGATAATTTTATTGGTATAATGTGTGGTTGAAACTGAGTTTTGAAAAAATGAGATTTAGAAATACAAGCGCTTGATGACGCGTATAATGCAATAGGAAATAAATTGAAATTATTAAAAATAATTAATTTTAATACTTAACAATTGTTTGTTTAACTAAATTTCGAGTTCTATGAAAAAATGAATGATAATTAATAACTGAAAGTAAGGTCAATGTAGATTAGTTCAAGGTTACATTTTAAAAATGCCTAATACGAGTTGACATTTTTTAACAAAAAAAAAAAAAATTGCTTTTAATATACAATTAGGCATTTTAAAATTAGAAAATTAACAAAGTGGTATATGGTGTAAGAATTTTAAACATAAGTGGTAGTTTGCATCATTTTGAAACGTTAGTGATAGATTTGAAATATTTGATAAATATGAGTGGTATTTGGTGTAATTAATCCAAAATAACCACTACCAAACAGGCTGGCAGCAGGTACATGAAATCCGAACGATGAGGTTGACCCCATGTGGACCACCCGTCACAAAGTTTGAATAGAAGAAAAAAAGGCCCCACTTACCCTTTAAACTACAATTTGCAGCCAACCATGGGACGCGGAGAGACGATACTACGAACAGTTACTTTTATACCCAACTAATCGTATCGTGGCACAAGTATTAGATGACGCGTGTCTTCTATGACAGAATTTTGATATAAAAAATGGAGAGCTGGCCAGAGCGGACGGCTGTCGGGTGACATGACTATGCATTTTTTTTTTTTTTTTTGAAAATTAAAAAGAAAAAATTTGTGAAATTAAAAAGTAATTTTAAAAATTGTTAATTTATAAATTTATTTATAAACTTATTTATTTTTTTTTATCAAATACTTGTATAAAAAATACATTTTTTCAAACTACTTCTATTCGACTGCTCATTATAATGAGCAATCATTATTTTATTTTATTTTGAATTTCGAGGTAAATTTTATGGTTGAAAATTGGAGAGAAAAAATATGTGTGATTAAAAAGTAATTTGAAAAATTGTTTAAATTATAAATTATAATAATTATTATTTATAACGAGTTGCCAAACAGAGGTTTAACTACACATATTTTATCTTAAAAATATTATATTCTTTATTTAAAAACAAAAATGTTACCGAACAAAGGAAACATCACCTTTGATCAAAAACACTTTTTACTCATACACGGTTTTTGACATTTTTAACGGCATATTTCATCTCAAAAACTCAAATATATATATATATATATATATATCGAATTGCTCCACATATAGTTCCTCGAACCCCATTTTCTAAACGAACCAGAGCCAATCCGAATTGATCTTGTAAAAGATCCGCTACAGAACGAATACGTTTATTTTTCAAATAATTCATATCGTCAAGTGTACCAATTCCAAATTTCAGGTCAATCAAATGATCAGCGGCTACCAATATGTCTCGTGGTAACAAAAATGTATTGTTCTGGCATTGTATTTTTCTCCCCATTCCAGTAATCAATAGATTAAAGAACTTCTTAAGTATACATTTTTAGAAATATCTAGGCAAATTGCAACCTATTAAAAGAAGGAAAAATTACACAGCTACCTAATTATAATGATTGTTATTGAAAAATATGTAATTTTAATAACATTCGTTATAATACATATTTTCATTCCTCAATTTTAGAAAAATACCGATTTTAAGAGAGGGAAGGTATTGATAAAAGTCGGGTAAGCTTAAATGTAGGGATGTTGAGAGAAATACAATTAATAATTAGTTTAATTAGGTATGATAACCTTAGGCTCTATTTGTTAAAAAAAAATTATTTAAGAACATATTTTTTATGTTTTCGAGGTAAAATATGTGGTTGAAAAGTGAAATAAAAGATGTGATTAAAAAGTGATTTGAAAAATTGTATTATTTAAAAACATGTTTTTTATAGTTATAATTATTAAATTAATTTAATAATATGGAAAGTCATCTTTTAGATCGGACGTTATATTACAGTGTCTGTAATGTCATTAAATGTTATAACCTTCAACCGTTCAATAATGTCGTAATATTACAGTGCCTATAATATCGTAATATTTTATTGTCTACAACATGTATAGTGATATCGTAATATTAAAGTGCCCATAAAAACAACTTAATTCATAAATTTAAAGTGATCACTGAGCATTACAGATGTAGTGATAACAAGTATCTCAATAAGTACCGTCCACATTACACATCGTGTTCTTAGGGCATTTGAAGATTTCAGCTGACATAAATCATGGTTCTTGTGGGAAGATGTTGCATTATGCATTATTATAACTATTACAATATTCGTTAAAATTACATTTTTGTGATTGATTCATAATAACATCATGAGAGATATAGTTAGAGATTTTTTGTGAGGGATGAGGGAGGAGAGAGAAAAAGAAATATTAAAAGAGAGATGAGAGATAATGTACAACAATGTAAAAATCTAAATAGTTCTCCCTTCATCCCGTGAAGATAGACTTGTATTCCTTATTAATCTGTCATAAATTATACTCAGTCACTTTCATTATTGAAAGTTAACATATTTTTAAGTTTTCTAATATGCCCTTATTTAATATTCATTGATATCAACAAATATAAAATAATTGTTATAAAATATCTTTAGTATGAATGACCTTTATACCCATGTAAAATTTATATTATAACAATTGTACCATTATCTACCCTTATAAATAGGGTGCTTCACTTCTTCATTTAACACACAATTAGAATAAGAAGAATTCTCTCCATCTCTATATTCTCTAATATTTTGGTAGTTTTGTTCTCTCTAATATTTTGGTAGTTTAACAACACGTTATCAGCACGAGACTCTAGCCAACTGAGTTAACAAAAGTTCAATCTGTATAAAGAAGGTAATAATTTTAAATATCTTTTATATATTACGCTACCACCTATATGGTTGGTTTTACCAGTTTTAAGTATATCATGTTACCACCTATATGGTTGGTTCTACCAATTTTAAGTATATCATGCTAACAACATTATGGTTGATTCTATTAGTTTCAAATATGCAAATTACATTACCACCTATATGGTTGGTTCTACTGAGTTTTTAAATATTTCTGCTATTATTATATCTTCATATTAGGATGTTTTAAATTATACTGATTCGTACACAGGTTCGACTTTATATACAAAAGTTAATCCTAAATTTTGTTGATACTTGTATAGTCGATTCGACTATACGTATTGTTAATTATGTTGATGCTTACTGCGTTGATCTATCAAATATATGGTTTAAATGAAATCACATTTTATCTATTTCCCAAAAAGATAATTTTATAATCTAATCAATTCACCATTCCAATAAAGTGCACTTACAAAAAGCAAAAGTTATTTTTCTTTTTGAAAACTAAAATCACAATTTCAATAAAGGTAATGATTAAACATATCTTTATGATACATGGTTACATACATATCACACAATTCTTGAAATGAAATTTTTGAAGAATCTTTTATTAATGTCACTTTCATTATATGTATTAATCATTTGTTAATTTATTCTTGATAATTATAATCTTGATTAATTGATACCACAACTTAGATTTGCACATAGCAATTTCAAAATTTTGTTTTATTGCTACAACAACTCAGAATTATAATTAATATTCCAGAAGAATAAAAACTCGATACAGAAATTATGTCATTGATTCTTTACTGAGATTTTTCAAGGAATTAATTATGTCTCCTATTTGATTGAATATTTATCCTAATGTCAAACATCACAAAACTCGAGTTCATTGCACTCGATTTATTCGGGAAAAACTAGCCATCATGGATCCTAGATGTCGAGATCCATCTTATTTCAAAAGGTCTTGGAGAAACAATAAAAGAAGGAAACAAAGAATCCTTGCAGGATCGTGCAAAAACACTTATTTTCCTTTGTCACCATCTTCATGATGGATTGAAAGATGAATATTTTACTGTGAAGGATCCACAAGAACTCTGGAAAAACTTAAAAGAAAGATTTGACCATCAAAGAACTGTAGTCCTCCCAAAAGCCCGTTATGAATGGATGCACCTTCGTTTGCAAGATTTTAAAACTGTAAGTGAGTACAATTCTGAACTATTCAGAATATGTTCAAAATTGAATTTGTGTGGAGAAAAGATCATTGATGCAGATATGTTAGAAAAAAACATTCTCCACCTTTCACGCCTCAAACGTGCTCCTGCAGCAGCAATATCGTGAGCGTGATTTTAAAAGGTACTCAGAACTCATATCTTTCCTTTTAGTACCCGAACAAAATAATGAATTGTTGATGAAAAATCACGGATTACGTCCAACCATTTCTGTACCGTTTCCTGAAGCAAGTGGTACTGCATTTCCCGAAGCAAATGCTATATCAAGAAATCAACATGGATACAGACGTGGGCGTGGGAACAAACGTAGACGTGGACACGGACATGAATAGGGACATGGACGTGGAAAGAATTTTGGACAAAATCATCAGCAACATGGCCACATAATTAAAAGGCACAAGGCAATGAAAATAACATAATCAAACGGTAAAACACCTTATAGACCTTTACCAACAGTCGATTAAAGGAAAAGAAAAAAATAGAGACAAATTTTGTTGATTGTCCAGTTAATAGGACACACTTAGATGTCTCTGATTTTTATACTGACGCGCTGAAAAATATAGAATAGTTTGCTTTATCAAAAAGTCATGATATTGTTGTTGTTTTGAAATCTTAAAATGTATTGTCCATTTCATGTTAAATTATGTTTAATTTCTTTTGATCATAAATTCACTTTTTGAAAATATCTATTTGATTATATTTTAGATGAATTGCTAAGACACATGTCTTGTTGATAGTGCAACAACACATACTATTCTCCGGAAGAAAAAGTATTTTTTGTACTTAACATTAGCGAAATATAATGTTAATACAAAATTCGGCACATCGAGGATCGTTGAAGGCTCCTGTAAAGCCTGTATTATTTTATCAAACAATACACAGCTATGTATTAATGATGCACTCTATTCTATCAAATCCAGAAGAAATTTGCTCATTTTTAAGAATATCCGTTGCAATGGATATCACATTGAAACGATGCAAGAAAACAACATTGAATATCTTTGCATTACTTCTTTTGTATCTGGCCAGAAGCAGAAAAAAGAAAAACTCCCGACACTTCCTTTTGGAATGTATTATACATCCATAAAAAAATTTGAATCAAACAACGTCACAAACCCGAAGTTCCTGGACTTAAAAAGTTTTATACTTTGACATGATCGACTTGGACATCCAGGAGCGATAATGATGTGTCGAATAATTAGCAACTTACATGGACATCCTTCAAAGAACAAAAAGATTCTTTCACCTAATAATTATTCATGTGTTGCTTGCTCGCAAGGAAAATTAGTCATTAGACCTTCCATACAAATGGTCAATGTTGAATCTTCAACTTTCTTAGAAAGGATTCATGGAGATATATGTGGGCCGATACACCCACCATGTGGACCATTTCGTTATTTTATGGTATTAGTTGATTCTTATACTAGATGGTCACATGTCTGTTTACTGTCCACAAGAAATGTAGCCTTTGCTAGGCTACTTGCTCAAATAATAAAATTACGAGCTCAATTTCCCAATTACTGAATCAAGACAATTCGTCTTGATAATGCTGGTGAGTTTAGATCACAGAGATTCAATGAGTATTGCATGTAAATTGGGATTTCCATTGAACATTCAGTTGCTCATGTCCATATACAAAATGGGTTAACAGAGTCATTCATTAAACGTCTACAATTAATTGATAGACCACTACTCATGAAAACAAAACTCTCAGCTTCTGTTTGGGGTCATGCCATATTACATGCTGCATCATTGATTCGTATAAGACCAACTGCTTATTATCAATACTCACCTCTACAACTTGCATCTGGTCATGAACCTAATATTTCTCACCTAAGGGTTTTTGGTTGTGCTGTCCAAATACCAATCTCTCCCCCCCACAACGTACCAAAATGGGTCCCCAACGTAGACTTGAGATTTATGTTGATTTTGATTCACCTTCCATCATTAGGTACTTTGAATCCTTAACAGGTGATTTGTTTATTGCACGTTTTGCAGATTGTCATTTTTATGAAATGAATTTCCCAACTTTAGGAGGAGTAAAGCTGCATCCTGAAAATCATGATAAAATTTCTTGGAATGAAACAACTATATCTCACTTTGATCCCCGAAGTAATCAATGTGAGTAAGAGGTTGAGAAAATTATTCATTTGCAAAGAATTGCAAATCAATTACCTGATGAATTTGTTGACACAAGAAAAGTGACAAAGTCATATATACCAGCAGAAAACACTCCGGTAAAGATTGATGTCCCTGTAGGACAAACTGTTATAGCAAGTGAACCTCAAAAACGCCAGAAGCGTGGTCGATCAGTGGTTCAAAAGACATCGTACCTCGTAAGAGGAAATTAAACCAACCAAAGATTTCTGAACGAGTAAAAATAGAAAAGATTGATCAATCTAATAGTAGTGACATGGTTCCTGTAGAACCACAGATTTCAATGAAACAATCTAATAGTGATGACGTGATTCCTACATAATCACAGATGTCCGAGAATAATAAGATTTCAATAAATTATTTGTTATCTCATAAATTATGGGAAAGGGAGAATGTTGTTATAGATGATATTTTTGCCTTCCAAATGGCTCTTGAAATATTTCAAAATAATGACCCTAGCCATTATCTGTTAAAGAATGCCAACAAAGAGAGGATTGGCCAAATGGAAAGAAGCTATGCAGAAGGAATTGAATTCCTTAGAAAAACAAAAGGTGTTCAGACAAGTAGTTCGAACACCTGAAAATGTAATCCTTGTAGGATACAAATGGGTTTTTGTAAGGAAAAGAAATGAAAATAATGAAGTTACAAGGTACAAAGCCCGACTAGTAGCTCAAGGTTTCTCACAAAGACCTAGAATTGATTATGAGGAAACATATTATCCCGTCATGGACGCCATCACATTCAGATTTTTAATTAGTTTGGCTGTGTCAGAAAGGCTATATGCACCTTATGAATGTAGTAACTGCCTATCTATATGGCTCACTTGATAGTGACATATACATGAAAGTCTCCGAAGGACTTAAAGTGCCAGAAATAAAAGATACGTACCCGAAAAGTATGTTTTAAATCAAATTGCAAAGATCGTTATATGGATTGAAACAATCTGAACGTATGTGGTATAATCACCTCAGCAAATACTTGTTGAATGAGGGTTACAAAAATGATGATATATGTCCATGTGTTTTCATAAATAAAACAAATATTGGATTTGCAATAGTGGCAGTTTATGTTGATGATTTAAATCTTATTGGAACTCCAGAAGAAATCAACAAAACTGTTGATTACTTGAAAAATGAATTTGAGATGAAAGATTTGGGAAAAATCAAATTTTGCCATGGATTGCAAATTGAACATTTTTCAGAAGGACTATTTGTCCATCAATCTTCATATACAGAAAAGGTTTTGAAGTGATTTTATATGGATACAACACATCCATTAATATCACAAATGGTCGTTCGATCACTTGATCCAAAAAATGATCCATATCGTCAAATTGAAGATGGAGAAAAGGTTCTTGGTCCAGAATTACCATATCTAAGTGCAATTGGAGCATTATCATATCTTCCAAATTGCACTAGACCTGATATAACTTTTTCAGTAAATCTACTCGCAATATATAGTTCTGCACCAACTTAAAGGTATTGGAATGGTGTTAAACACATTCTTCGTTACCTAAAGGTACTGTTGATATGGGATTATTTTATTCTCACAATTTGGGATATGCTTTAGTGGGATTTGCAAATGCAGGTTATCTCTCTGATCTACATCAAGCAAAATCGTAAACAGGATATGTGTTTACACGTGGTGGGACGGCTATATCGTGGAGATCTGTGAAGCAACTTTGACAGCAACATCTTCGAATCATTCAAAAATTATTGCAATCCATGAGACAAGTCGAGAATGTATATGGTTGAGAAACATCACTCATCATATCCAATCATCATGCGGATTAGCTTTGACAAAAGATAGTCCAATGATATTGTATGAAGATAATGCAGCTTGTATTGCACAACTTAAAGGAGGCTATATCAAAGGAGGTAGAACAAAACACATTTCTCCAAAATTATTCTATACACATGAGCTTCAAAAAACAGGTGATATTGATGTTCAACAAATTCGCTCAAGCGATAATGTGGCTGACTTATTCACTAAATCATTATCGACATCTACACTCAAGAAATTGATACATGAGATATGAATGCGTCGGCTTAGTGATTTACGATGACTAATATCAAGGGAGTAGCTGTACTTTTTTCCCTTCGTCTAGGTTTTATCCCACTGGGCTTTTCTAGCAAGGTTTTAATGAGACAGCATTTATTTTTATACTCCACAATGACTGTACTATTTTCCTTAACTTTAAGTTTCATCCCACTGGATTTTCTTAGCAAAGTTTTTAACGAGGCAGACATTAAGTATTAGGTCATTCAAGGGGCAGTGTTATAAAATATCTTTAGTATGAATGACCTTTATACTCATGTAAAGTTTATATATATTACAATTGTACCATTATTTACCCCTATAAATAGGGTGCTTCACTTCTTCATTTAAAACACAATTGGAATAAGAAGAATTCTCTCTATCTCTATATTCTCTCTAATATTTTAGTAGTTTTGTTCTCTCTAATATTTTGGTAGTTTTACAATAATAATCATATTTATTACGTTATTTAATGTAGGGATATATTAGTAAAATGTAAGAAAAATTTATATTTCCAACATTAATTGACATTTTCTTAATTTATGTGAAAATATGAACAAATCTATTTTCACGGGACGGAGGGTGTCCAAGTATATAAAACATGTATTTATTTATCTAAAAACACTAGATAAAAAGTCTAATTAATCCTAAAAACAATCTAAATTTGATATCACGAATAGGGAAATAATTTGGTGTCCTTCAAGACACAAAGGACTGGACTTTGTGCCTTGAAGGGCCCTTCAAGGACGCTAGGAGAGCACTCATCACAAGTATACATTTTCATTAATATTTTGGATGCATTGTCACCTTTTTTTTTCTAATGGAAGGCATCTTTAACCCAGTTTCAATATTTAAAAACGTAACTTGCCTCTGTTCAATAAATTATTTATAAAATTGTTTTTAAACTTAAAAATAAAAGTTCATAAACACCACTTCTTCCATATTACTTTTTAATAATACGCATTTTTTAAAATCACTTTAAAACTTATATCTCAAAAGCAACAAATTATTTGTTTTTAAACAGAAAACTTTTAACAAATAGAGTATTATTATTTCTAATAAGAAATTAATGGAGGTTATATATAGTCAAACTAAATTTTTAATCATATATTGTAATGAATTTATATGTATTGTTGAAGGTTGGTATCATATGACGTACTCCGTCATCACACGAATTATTCTCTATGGAGGGTTTTTGCTCCAGTTGATTGAATGTGTTCCTAAGAATTCGAACTCTCAATATAAGATGTTTGTTAGACGATCCATGTTACCATTGGAGCTGCCAAAGCGACCTTAAAAGCACGTACTATTTTTTGTTTTATCATTTCTGTAAAACTATCTTACATCAAGTATTCTCTTCTATAATACTCATTTTTGGTATTGAATTACTTTTTTTTTGTGTTTGTTATTATCATAATCATAAGAGGAGGAACGAGTAATCTTGTTAAAGTATTCCCTCCACCTTATAATTTCTCTAAGTTTTGATGGCTGATTTTTTTATTAAAAATAAGGAATATGAGTTTTTGTTAGGTAAATTATTGTTTTAAAAAAAGGATTTCGAAAAATATAGATAATTAAAAAGTAATTTAAAAAATGCGAACAAATTTATAAAGTTTACCAAACAATCATCTAATGGGTGAGGAATGAGGATTTATTATTATGTAACAGTGTAATACCACGTCAGACCTGATCTAGAAGCACCTAACCCAACCATACCCAGGGCCTCACCTGAAAACCCATCTGTAAATAATGAAAAGTCACAAGGCTATTTCTGTCCATTCAGATCCTAATCCGCGTCTCCATGAGGCCATTATTCCTTCACTTTCCCCCCCTTCAAAATCCAACCCACAAACCAATTTCTCCTGCTCCTCTGCCTCTCGTTTTTTCTCTTTAAATCTATAATCACAAGTGTATTTCTTTGAAAAATATTCTGGTTAATTTTCAAAAATTTGTGAATTTTCTGTAATTATGGCGCAAAAAACAGAGAAAGAAGAAACAGAATTCAAAGTAGTACCGGAGTCCATCACGCTGTGTGTTAATTGCGGCGTTGCTGGTAATTCTGCGGCCAATGATATGTGTAAAAAATGTTTCAGCGCCACCACAGCTGGCTCCGCAACTGCCGTGGTCACAGCGGTGGCTGGATCTAAGAAATCGTTTAGATCCAGCTCGTCCTCGAGGTCCTCGCCTGAGAGGAAATTGAAAATTGTTGAGATCAGATTGGGTTTGAAGAAAGAGGTTTCGGATTTGGCGGAGCTTTTTCCGGTGAAGCGAGATGTGAATCGGTGCTTAGGTTGCGGGAGGAAGGTAGGTTTGACCGGATTCAGATGCAGATGCGGCGAGCTCTTCTGTGCCGATCATCGTTATTCTGATCGGCACGACTGCAGCTACGACTACAAATCCGCCGGAAGAGAAGCCATCGCGAGGGAAAATCCGGTGGTTAAAGCAGCAAAAATTGTCAAAATTTGAAGAAACAATTATCGGATTTATACACGTATATATCAATTCAGAAGCAACATGAAGTGATTTGAAATGAAATTGATAAAAAAAAAATTGGAGAGCCTGGCTCGATCTCCATCGTTAACATGTCCTCTATATAACAGATGAGGAGAAATCGAAGGGGGGAAAGAGATTTTCATTTTTCCTTCGGAAAATGATAATTATTGGGATGAAAATGAAATTGTTTGGATTTTTTTTCCTCATCTTCTGTTGTTGTTTCATCTTATTTTGTAATTTGTTTCTGTTTGAATCGAAATGTGATGTGCTTTAAGAATTCTAGGTATATGTTGCAGTTTCACAATTAATTAATTTTTTTTTTTTTTTTGGAGATAAAACAGTTTCTCAATTCTGGATTTCTGGTTTCCATTTTGGGAATAAAAAATAAAAAGGAATTCTATTTCACATATCACGGTTAGCCTTGTTTATTCCTATTGTTTTTAAACCAAATTTATTTAATACTTAGCCTCTGTTTGATAAAATTTTGGTATTTAAAAACATGTTTTTTTATATTTTCTATGTGAAATGTGTGGTTAAAAAGTAGAGAGAGAAAATATATGTGGTTAAAAGATGATTTGAGAAATTGTGTTGTTTAAAAATTTGTTTTTTTTTTTTTTTTACTTTTGCCAAACAGAAACTTAATCTCAATCATCTATTTTAGTTAAGCTTATTATTTTTGACTTTTCAAATATTTTTTAATCACATCCTCCTAAAAATACTATTTCAAATCATAATTTTTCTCAAATAATGGGTCTCGAATAAGGGCTTAACATTGTATTCGGCAACCGTTATAATATGTAATGAACTAATGATTAGTGTTATTTGTATTTTTTAGGTAAGATGTGTGATTAAAAACTTTAGAGAGAAAATATGTGTAGTTAAAAAGTAGTGTTGAAATTGTGTTGATTATAATAAAATTTTACCGAACACAGTGTAAAAAAAATTGTTTATTTATGTTTTTGAGATAATATGTTTAAAAAATGATTTGAGTAATTGTATTGATTATAAATTGATTTTATATTGATTACAACAAAAACATAGGCTTTGTTAAAAGTTTTTATTTTAAAAACATGTTTTTTATGTTTTTGAAGTAAAATATATGATTAAAAAATAAAAAAAAAATATGCGTAGTTAAAAAGTAGTAAAGGCTACAGGGCCAGTTGTCTTTAATAATTTGTAGGCTTAGATTTTATTACTATGTGCCAAAACAAAGTTCTTTACAAAAATGATTTCCATCGGCTAGATTTAATTTGAAAAGAGAAGGAATGTAAATTATTTTATTGATTTATTAATATTTTCTATGTAAAATGTGGAGTTAAAAATTGAAAAAAAGAAAATATGAATAGTTAAAAAGTAATTTAAAAATTATCCAAATTAATTTTTTGATGAATTTTGTCTTGTACTGAAATAATGTATAGCCGAGCCTAATATTATTAACATGTACGAATTGATGATGTGACATCCATTTCATGTTATTTTAACATTTACCGCACCAACGATGATTTGGATCATAAACTTCTAGTCTGAAATAACTACAAACAAATAAAAATCAATGTCAACGAATATATGTCAAAGGAAAGTAAGATGTAAACCCATTTCATCAATCTATTGTCATGGTAAGATGTCTGTCAATAATTTACGACGGATATTTTTTGGACTAATGGGGTTCATGAATCATGACCATATTATTTATTTTGGAATAAAAATGGGATTCATGACATGAAGTTTAGAAATTGTTGAAGTTTTCAATTTAAAGCATGGGACCATCTTCGCACATAGTGCATAGTTTGGGGACCATTCAGGTTTTTAGAAGGACATGCTTTTGAAATATCGGTCGCCTGACTGAGGGTATTTGTATCAGTGGTGATAGAAACAGCTCATGTGGGATCCGCTTATGAGAGTGCTTTTTCAGTTAGGATGCTTTTGATACGCATTGAATTTCATGAAAAATATGATTTTTCAATTTTACGCTATTTGGTTGTCTAAATTTTTCATGAAATTCATTTTTTCACTTACCTCGAAATTTGGTATTTTCCTTGTTTTGAATGAATTCGTTTTCCAAATGAGGAGGAGGAGGTTTTATTTTTCATGGAAAATCTTATACCATTTTCGTTACGTTTGATCATTTTTGTTGTTTTTAATTAATTTTATTTTTTTAAAAAATTAATAATATTATTATCAAGTACAAATGTGTGAAAAAAAAATTTATTATTTATTTATTGAAATAGATAAATTTTACTTTATTTTACATGGAAAATAATGTCAATCAAACAATAAAAGTTGAAAATTTTCCTACTTTTTCCAACTAGAAAATTTAACCAATCAAATACATTAAACTTCCAATTCTCAGGAATTCAATTCCCTAGAATTCAATTCTCTAAAATTTATTTTCTTTCCACCAAAATTCCACAATCGCTATCAAACGCAACCTTATAGCAACTTCAATGCAATATGTGAATTGATAGTGACGTGGCAATGAAATTGACGAATTTTTAGAGAACGTGAATAAATTATCGAAGAAGTCTTAAATTTCATCTTTAACGATCCCATCTATATTTTAATATTGTTGATTACGTGACATTTTCACAAAATGATTAATATAATATTAAACTTTTCTTTATTACAACTATAAATATTATTTTCTTGAACTATATTTCATTAATTATATTTTATTTTGGTAGTTAAATTTATTTTGAGATTTTTTTTTTATTTTCAATTATTATAGAAAAAAAATTATTTATTAATCTTAAATTATTATTTATTATTATTATTTTGTTGAGATATTTCAATGACTAATATTTTTATATAATTTTATTTAGCGATAATTTTTAATTGATAAATTAAATTTATTAAACTGCATTTTTTTAAAATTATGAATCTTAAATTTAATATAATCATGTAAATTTTGAATGAAAGTAATCAAAAAGTGCTTGATCAGAAATAATTTTCAAAGAAAATCTTAATGCCATGACACCCAAACCCTTTTTAATATAGTTAAAATAATTATAAAATAAATTAATGCCGACTCATTCAATCAAATGGAGCACCATATGTAGAAGGAGCACTCAACATTGTCAAATTTTTTTCCAACCACGCCGCTTAAAATTACAATTAACATTGTGCATTGAAGAGACATTTTTATCTCATTTCGTCAATTTAATGACGTGTCAAGTCTTTTTTTTTTCAATTGACGGAGTACATTAGAGATACTCTTAAGATCGTGATAAATTGGCCTAATGAATTTGAGAGACAAAAAAATAAGATAAAATAAAATAAGGAAAAGTATACAACTAAGCCCCCGTTTGGTTCAAGAGTTTTTACACAATTTTTCTTCAAAATTCATTTTCAACCACATATTTTTATAGGACACACCACTTTCACACTTTTCAACATCTTTTCAACGACACTTTTTTCCAAAAAAAATCAATTCTTCCAATCTTTTCTATACCAAACAGACTCTAAATCTATCCCTTTTTAAACCTAACAAATTTAGGAAAAAAAAAATTAGGTGTTTAACAACAACAACAACAACAACAACAACAACAATAATAATAATAATAATAATAATAATAATAATAATAATAATAATAATAATTATCTCTTATATCTTAAATTAAAATAATATAATTTTAAATGTGAAATATCAAACATCACCCACCCACCCATTCCGTTCCGTTCCCCACCCCCACCCCCTCAAAGTCACAGTCAATCACACAAGTCACAATCCAAATTACAAATTTAGTTGCCAATCCACCCCACCCCCACTAAACCCGACTCGCCCTCAAAGTCACAGTCAGTCACACAAAATCACGGTTTGATCACAATTACAAATTTAGTAGCAACTCAAATTTTGTGACCGAGAATTTAATTAAACGGATCACATCCCGTAATCGTCACAAGTCGCACAAATGAGGATTTCGTGTACTCCGATAACTTTTCGGGAGAATATTGATAATGTAATGATAGTAGTTATAATAGTCATGTTGTAAATGGAAATGAGAAGATTTTCAAATACCTTTTGTAAGTCCTCGTTTCAAAGTGACCATGTAAATTAACTCCAAAACGTTTTATAAAAGTATTTTATATCGTTAGAGTCATGTTTTAGACTATTACGTGTCGACACCTAAATCCTAGATGTCAGTCCCAAAAATAGATTTTCCTCGAAAATAGTGCAGGCGTCAACGTCGACACTTTGCAATATCCAAAAATTTTGTTTTAAACTATTATGTGTTGAGACCTAAACCCAAGATGTCAGTCCCAAAATAGATTTTCCTCGAAAATAGTGCAGGCGTCAACGTCGACACTCTACAATTTGGGGTCGACGCTAAAAGTCCTACAGCCTCAGAAGATTTTGTAGCGCCCCGAGTTCTAAATACCCGGTTCACCACGTCATCGTCTGATCTAACTTTTAAAATAATATTTTAGCGGAAGAAATGACTGAAATTCATTTTTTGCAACATTAAATAAACTGTAATGGTAGATAAAATTGAAAACATTTATGAAATAATTCGAAATAATAAATCGAGCCATTAATATTGTAAAGCAATTGACAATGTCATAATTCCTCAAATAACTGAAATTCTCAAAATTATCCAATGTTTGAAAATACGGAAATCATTAAAATAAGACTTTCAACCATTTAACGACTATTGCCACAATCATCCATCACTTACCACCCTCTCCGAAATCTGCAAATATTGTTAAAATAGACATGAGCATTTCATAAAAATACTCAGTAGACTCATCGCCAATTAACTAATCTAAAATATAATTGGACACATAAACGTAGGCTCATTAGAAATCATACGGTGTGGGTTGCTCTTCTCGTGCATTAAAGCACATGGCTTCTCTTTGAAAATCATAGGGTGTGGGTTGCTCTTTCTTCTCGTGCACATAAGGCACATAAGTTATGCATAACATCATCATTTATCTTGCAAGATATTCTCTTCTTTCTTTCTCATGCATAAAAGCATATAAGTTATGACAAGTATAACAACATAATTATTTCCGAAGAAATACATTCTCGTTTCTTTTCATCAAAATGACTTTCACATAAGTCACATAACATATACATTCACATGCAATCATATAATTAAATCAATTAATAGGGGCGAGTCTACCTTAAACTTGACGAGTGCAAAGTTGAGCGGGAAACGACTTCAATTTTTTAATTCTCCGTACGCTTCGGCTAGCCAATTAGAAGATTAAGTCGAATAAGTCTTTTGAAATTTATAGTTTAAAAAAAATGATAATTTACAATCTGGGGACCGAAATTGATGATTTGAAAGTTGGGGGACTAAAATGAATATTTTGAAAATTGAATGACTAAAATGAATACTTTGAAAGTTGAGGGACTAAAATGAATAATTTGAAAGTTGAGATGAAGCTCAAAATGGATATTAAACTATAGGGCATGAAATAGTTGATTTTAAAAATGAAGTCTTATTAAAATCATTTAAAACTTAAGACGCTGAAATGATATGTTTTAAAACAGTAGGGACTGATTTAAATAACTTTGGAACTTGGGGACCAAAGTGCAAATTCTGAAAATCAAAAATATTAAAACCAAACCTTTACTCTCTCTCTCTCTCTCTCTCTCTCTCTCTCTCTCTCTCTCTCTCTCTCTCTCTCTCTCTCTCTCTCTCTCTCTCTCTCTCTCTCTCTCTCAGTTCGCGATCGGGGGGAGGAAGAGGTGTTGCGACCGACGGCGAAAAAAGGGGAAAAACCGGTCTCCAGCCGGCGATTTCTCCGGCGAAACCCTGCCGGCAGGTGGCGGCGAGCGGCAGCGTAAACAAATAGCACGCCCCTCCACTAAAACGGGCAAGGATGGGGATTTAGATTTGGGATCTAGGTGGGAAAATGGGTGCGAGACCAAGGCTAAAACGAGGCTGCTGTTTGGTGATTTCCGGTGAAAAAATGGTGGTTGAGGTAAGAAAATGATTCTTGATTCATGAGTTTTCTTTGGGTTTGATTTGGTGAGGGTTTGGTGATTGGGTTGTGGTTTTGGGTGGTGATGATGCCGGTGGTGATGATGGAAATGGGTTGTGCAGTGGGTGCGAAGATGGAGGTGGTGGCTGTGTGTGTGGTGATGGTGATGATGGTGCCAGTTGGCAGTGTGGTTCGTTGGTGGTTGGTGGTGGTGCTGCTGCAGGTGGTTTGGGTGGTGGTTCTTGGTCTTGCTGGAGGTTGGTCGAGACTGTGGAGGTGGTGGCTGCTAGGTTGTGTAATGAGTTGGCTGAGGGCTGTTCTTACCTTGCTGGACCGTGAATGGAGGTGCAGGGAAGAGGCTGAAATGGGGCTGAGTTTGGTTGCTGGAAATGGGACTGCAATGGAGTTGGGAGGAGGCTGCTGGTGGTGGAGCAGAGGGGGAGATGGTGGTTATGGAATGGTGTTGAGGAAGAGGTGCTGGGATCAGATTTGAAGAGTAGGAGGGGTTGGTGATGTAGGGCTAGGTATAGGATTGATGTGATAGGTGGGAGTTGGTAGTGTGAAACTCTTGACAAGCAATGCACGTACATTGAGGAAAACTCGTACGCGAATTCAACTGGGTCTGAAAAATGAAACTGATAAAACGAGATTGATGAAATTTGGAATTTAAAACGATTTTGAAAATAATAATTAAAATAATAAAATTTTAGGAATTCGGAATTTTAATTTAAAATCGAACGAACTCGATATTTCTCGACTTGGCTAGACGAACTCATCGTGACGTTAACTTTAAAATGGGTGAGATCGCAGCGGCACGATTTTCGAAACTTTGAAATAATTATTAAATTGCGTAAAAATTCTCGATCGCTACAACCTTACACCCTCAAAATAATTTCGTCCTCGAAATTAAACTTACTCGATCTATGATTTCTGGATACTTGGCTAGGATCTCCTCTTTTTTTTTTCCCCAAGTAGCCTCATTACTATTGTGTCTACCTCACTGGACTTTGACTAAAGGAATCTCTTTACTTCTTAAGACATGGACTTTTTCTCTCTACTATGCACATAAGTGCCTATTCATAATGATCGATTGCGGTGTTTGAATTTTCTAAATCAATACGTAGTCCTTATTTTCTCTCTGATGATGGGATGTCAGACAGAATGAACAGTACGTACGATTCAGGGACCATAACCGACTTTATATACTGAATTGCCAGTTAACCTAATTCGGCCCATCATGAATTAGGTAATCGTCTGGTATCTACACATAAAAGCCTATACATTAATTAGATGCATTAAAGCCCGATATATATAAAATCCTTATTAGATCACTTTAAATGGGCTTAACCAAATTTGATAGTCTTTTATTCAATACACAATAATTCACATATAAGCCCACACGATTGATTAAAATCCTTACAATCTCCTACTTGGGCTATATGTGTAACCTTACAATTGTGTATCAATCATAACCTTATGAGTACTCAGAATTTTACTATCATTACTGAATGCATCCCCAAACAATCCGGTCCATCAATTATATCAACATAGGATCAAAGCGGCTTTCCCTACATTAATCGTAACTAAACCTATCAATGGTCACGTATATCGACATAACTGAATGACATGGATCAAGTATGGATGTGTAGCATGGAAATTACATGTAATGTGATCTTCAACATGCCTATTTCCAACTGGTCCAACTTTAGTGAGATCATCCTCAAACGAGTTCAGAGACAATAAACCTGAAATCATACAGCTATAAATAACTTTAACTTTAAACTGTATCTGAAAGGACAGTAAATGTGTCTAAAGCACCCAAAATACAAACTCCCACTGAAACCAAATATCCTTAAGAAATACAACACCCATGTGAGCAATGTGCTCATGAAAGACCTTGGGTGGTAATACCTTAGTAAGCGGATCCGCAATTATGAAGTTTGTCCCAATGTGCTCTTATTGACACATGTTCACTCTGAACTGTATCCTTCACAACCAGGAACTTATGTCAATGCATTTTGACTTAGTTGAGCTCCTGTTGTTACTGGAATATAAATCTGTTGAGTTATTGTCACAATATAACTTTAGTGATCTTTCTATACCGTACAGAATATGCAGCCCAGTGACAGAATTTCGCAGCTATATTCCATAATTAGATGCTCCCAAAATTGCTACAAATTGTGCTGCCAAGTAAAAGAAGCTAAAGTGTTTGTTAAGCACTCCTTCCGGAAATAGCTCCTCCAACCAGCAGATAAATGTAGCCTGATGTGGATCTTTTACTTTCTTGGCATCTAGTAAAATCGGAATCATAATACCATATGATCTCCAACTGATCCGATTTTCTGTATGTGAGCATGTAATCTTTTGTTCTCTTTAAATACCTTATAACCCATGTTTGGCTGCTTTCCAAATGATCCATCACAGGGTTACTTAAATATCTCCTTAGTATCCCAATAATGTATGCAATATCCGAACGCATACAAATTTGAGCATACATCAGATTTTCTATAGCTTAACTATATGGGATCTTATGCATTTCTTTAACTTCAAGATAACTTTTCGGGCGTTAGTTGAGACTAAATTGTCTCCATTAACGATATAAGGGTGTCCCCTAATTTACTGTCTTGTATGCCAAATTTCTTAAGTACTTTATCGATATAGCCCTTTTGTGACAATCCAAGAATACCTCGAGAACAATCCCGGTGTATCTGAATTCCTAATACAAAAGAGACGTCACCAAGATTTTTAATCTCAAAATTCCTTGACAAAAAATCTCATAATTTTATGTGACATGCCTATATCATTAGTGGCAAGCAATATGTTATCGACATACAAAATCAGGAAAATACACTTACTCCTACTGAACTTGTAATACACACAACCATCAACAGCATTAATCTCAAGACCAAATGAGATAATTACTTGATGAAATTTGTATTACCTTAACGGGAAGTTGGCTTGAGCACACAAATGGATTTCTTTAATTTGCAAACCATATTCTTCGGGTCTACTGACACAAAGCTTTCTGGTTGCACCATATACATCGTCCCATCAATGTCACCATTGAGAAACGCCACCTTAGTATCCATTTGATGTAACTCGAGGTCAAAATGTGCAACAACCTAACTTTCCTGAAAGAGTCTTTCATCGAAACAGAAAAGAAAATCTCTTCGAAGTCAATGCCATCAATTTGTGTAAAGCCCTTAGATACAAGACGAACCTTATATCTTTTCACATTACCTTTCAAACCCCTCTTGGTTTAAAAATTCATTTAAGACCAATGGGCTCTGCACCTTCTGGTAATGGGACAAGATCCCAAACTTTATTGTCTTGCATATGTTTATACTCCTTATTTACGACATAAATCCACTTTTGAGAATTAGAACCCTGCATGGCCTGATGGAATTGATTGGACCATCTTCCACCATTCCATTATTTCCTTATGTTCTTGGAAAAATACTATTTAAATTATCCGGAATAACATTTTTTCCCTTTCTCTCGTGGATCTCCTTAGTGGCTTTAGTTATTGAGGTTGTTGAGTTTGTACTTCTGAAATTTACCTTATTTTGGATGGGATGTTCTTCAATATTGTCGAATTGAAGTTCCGGATATGCTTTTTGATCAATGACATGCATAAAAATTTGCACATTGTCAAAAGCAACAATAGGAATCGAAACTGATCCTGTTAGCCCAAGAGTAAACTAACCAAGAGGGGGGTGAATTGGTTTATAAAACTTTTTCAATAAATAATATCAAACTTAAAAATCAATAGGTATAAGTATGAGCACTTAGTATTGCAAGTAACTTAACTATCAATGTAGTGTGCTATAAATGTGTAAACTTAATTGATAAAGCAAGTATAGCACTTAGATATAGTGTTGCACAATATAAATTGATAGAATAGAGTAAGTGCAATGTAAGTAAGTAAAAGGGATAAGAGAATGCAAACGCGATTTAAGGAGGTTCAATCAACCAACGTGATCTACGTCTCCCGTTACCAAGCACTCCGTCACGAGCAAGGCCAAATCCACTATATTGGTAACTTACAACAAGGAGTACCAAATCCTTAAGTGACTTACAACAAGGAACACTTATCCTTAGGTGACTTACAACAAGGAGCATCTACCCTTAACCAACAATCGAGTTTTCACAAGGCTCTCGAAACCACAAGATATAATGAATTTAATTTACAATTGAAATAACTCTCTCGAAAAATGATATACTCAAATTAAGTACCGAGAGAGTTAGGCTAACACTTCAATAGATAGCAATAAATTAAGCTCGAGTGTTAAAGAAAAACTTTGATGCAAATGATAATGAAAAGTTCAATGCACTCAAACAAAGTTTTTCAAATAATCTCTTGTTAAAATATTGAATCAAATTAAGTTCCAAGAGATGCCACACTTGAATAATTAACAATAAGTTAAGCTCAAAGTGTTTAGGCAATGGAACTTTGATGAATCAAATGATAATGAAAAATGTAGCACAAATAATCAAAGTTCCTTAATTGTAATTTCTCTCTTTTAAAAGATTGAAACAAGTTTAGAACAAAGAGAGACTTACACTTCAATTCCAATATATAATGTGAAGATATTGAGGAAGTTTATACAATGTGAAATCAAGAATCTTCACAAAAACTTTCTTTCAAAAATTTTGATGAATTTTGATAAAACAAAGTTGGATCAATCAAAGTATTCTAATAAAGATAGATAAATATAAATCAAGTAATAACAATGAATTTTTCACAAGAAAGCTTCTCTAAAATCTCCTCTTAGTTGTTGAAAATGAATGCAAGAGAGAAGGCTATTTATAGAGCAAATTTTGCACATACTGTCTTTTGCGGTCGACCTATCCTGCCATGCGGTCGACCTCAATATAGCCGTTGGAGTTCAAAAATAGGTAGTGAGGTCGACCTGAAAAAATTCGGGGTCGGCCTCATAAATTTGCGGTCGACCTGAAAAATCAAGATTTCAAAATTTTGATTTTTCAAGGTTTTCTGATCAAAGTTGATTTTGAAAAAGATATTTTAATGTCTTTAAAAATGTTACTTGAGCTTTATGAAGTGCATTGTCAACTATTGATGCATGAACCTTACATAAGATTGAAAAGCAATTTGTAAATGCTCAATTCTTTGAAGGCTTCATTGCTTGGTCTTCATGCTTTCCGACTTGAAATTTGATCTTGAATATCTTCGATTCTTTCTTGATCTTCTTTGCGTCTCATGTACTTGATCACATAGTTTTGATTTATATCTTTGATAGACGATTTGAACATTGAATGCTTTGAATATTTATCATTATATGAAACACTTGAAGCACACTTATTAGCAACACAATATATTCAAGTTTGTTATGATCAAAACAATAAGGTCAAGTTGACCATAGGTCAACAGATCCTTCCTCAACTTCTTCCTTAAAGACAATATCTCTAATCTTATTTCTCCCCTAAACTCAACATCCTCAAAAAACGTTGCATTTCCCATTTGAAAAGTTGACTTAAGTGTGGGATCATAAAATTTATAGCCCCTTAAACGCTCAAAATAACCAATAAAGTAGCTGCTGACTGTTTTGGAGTCCAATTTCTTTATGTGGCCTATAAAGCCTAGCCTTAGCTAGACATCCCCAAATGTGAAAATGCTTTAGACTAAGCTTTGTGCCTGTCAAAAGCTCCTAAAGTATTTTAGCAGTAGCTTTAGTTGGTATTATGTATGATCTTTCTTTAAATGTCCAGATTTCTGAAAAAAGAAACAACCCTTAATGTCTTTATGTGGTTTCTTTTGTTCTGAACCATTAACAACTTTATTTTCTTTATTTGTTTTCTTGCCCTTATCTTTAGAGGTGTTTTCCAAGTGAACACTTTCAGTTCTGTCCTGCTTCAACTTTTCTTCCTCTTGCACACAAAATAGAATGAGCTCATTTAGAGTTCATTTCTCCCTTTGATAGTTACAACTGACCTTAAATTGACTGAATTGTGCAAGAAGCTTGCACACTATGAAATGAGCTCATTGAGAGTCCATTTCTACTTTGACAGTTATAACTAACCTCTCATTTAGAGTTCATTTCTCCCTTTGATAATTACAACTGACCTTAAATTGACTGAATTGTGCAAGAAGCTTGCACACTATGAAATGAGCTCATTGAGAGTCCATTTCTACTTTGACAGTTATAACTAACCTTAAATTAACTATATTGTGCAGGAAGCGATATCAATACCAAATGCACGAGCAAGTCATTAGACAAGTCGAGTTTTAGTTCCCTAAGTTTTGAAGCAGTATGAGACATCTACATGATGTACTCCCTTATATTACCATTGTCTTTATACTTTATTGAAATCAAGCTTTGCATAAGCGTGCTTGTTTCAGCCTTATCGTTTTTCGCAAAACGTCTCTTAATTTCGGCAAGGAATTCATTGGCATCATTTACCTCCTCAGATACTATGCCACTAAAGGCTTCCGGAATGCCGCACTTAATGATCATGAGACTTACGTAATTTAAGCAATCCCACTTTTCAAAGTTCCTCATTTGATTAGATGAACTTTCATCTGTAAGAGGAACAGGTTGCTCAATCCTTAGTACACGGTCTAGATCCACGCAGCCAACGAAAAGTTAATGTTCTTGTTTTGATCCTTGAAGTTTGTTCCATAAATACAGGGATTAAATTTGAGCTTGTAAATATACTACTAGCAGAATTTGAAACCGAATAGAGAACACTTAAATAAAATAGCTCACATAAGTACCTTATTATGCAAATCATATTTTCAAATAATGGTAGGGCTCATCACAAGATACCCAGCACAACATCAATATTTAGTCTTTGGACAGAAATATTGACTTGTAAGTGGTACTCTTGGTGTAGTAATCAAACACTGACAGTAAGACATGTCAACCAATAAACCTTTCTTTGGACCGATTTATTGACCACACGTAAAACCAAATAACCGTCACGTATTTATCACCACAAGTTCATGTGAAATTCGAGCCAAATATTGACCTTCATTTGGGCCGATCAATATCCGCAATGAATAACACACACACAAATACCTTCTAATATTCAAAGTTAATTAATATCCATAAGAGAGGTTGCTTTGGCAACATGTTGTTTCAACTAACTTACTTTCGAATATTATATCTCTCAAAAGAGTCCGATGTACCAAGATTTGAAATTGAAATCCACTAATTTGCATATATATTTGACTTTAGGATTTAAATTATAGAATTCAAAACTTTAGAATAAAGCAATCCTTAAGTTAAGATGATCAAATTGCAATATTCTTAAACATTAGGTGGCCAATTATGTAAATTTTTAAGCTTGAAGGGCTTAAATTACAATCTTTTCCAAAATCTTATTGGCCAATTTAGAGAAATTCCAAACTTTAGGTCCCAATTTGAAAGAAAATCAAACTTTAGAGGTCCAAAATAGTGAATTTGGAAACTTTAAGGACTTAATTGAAAATTTTTCAAACTTTAGGGACTGAAAATGAAAATTTTCAAACTTTTGGGACCAAAATTTGAAAATTTTCAAACATTAGGGGCTGAATTAGAAAATTCTCAAACTTTAAGGGACCTTTGGCTGGAAATTTGAAGTCTTCGAGGACTATTTTGCTACAGATTTGGTGTTGATACCAAGGGTTTTTGTGCATTTTTTTATCCCATTTTTCAACTTATTAAATAATGAATGAAGTTTGGATCGTTACAACTTGAGTTTCACGATCATCCCATCGTAAGATGACAATCGAACTGCTGCAGAGTCTTCATAGGTGATATGAGCAACAAGATCTTAACTTTTTGTAAGAGCTAATGCTTGTTCACGCTAAGACGATAATGCTAGAAAATTTATCACAGATAATTATTTATCTATGATCCAAAATCATCATGCTGAATTATCAAGAATTAAATAACTAATGTGGAAGCGTACCTTAATCAGATATGGTTCACAATGATCGATTGCGGTGTTTGAATATTCTAAATCAATACGTAGTCCTTATTTTCTCTCTGATGATGGGATCTCAGACAGAATGAACAGTACGTACGATTCAGGGACCATAACCGACTTTATATACTGAATTGTCAGTTAACCTAATTCGGCCCATCATGAATTAGGTAATCGTCTGGTATCTACACATAAAAGTCCATACATTAATTAGATGCATTAAAGTCCGATATATATAAAATCCTTATTAGATCACTTTAAATGGACTTAACCAAATTTGATAGCCTTTTATTCAATACACAATAATTTACATATAAGCCCACACGATTGATTAAAATCCTTACAGATGATTGATATCTGAGTTTAAGAGCCCGTTTAGTGTAAGATATTTTGAAAGAAAATTGAGTTTTTTGGAAAATGTGTGATTGAAATGTGTGAAAATGGTGGATTTGGGAGAAAATTGTTCAAAATATCTTGACCAAACAGGGCCTACGTGCAATGAAGTTGTCAACATTTAGGAGGTGTTGACACCAAAAGTCCTGTAACCTCAAAAGATTTGGTGTCGATACAAATGGTTTTTTGTGTAATTTTTTTTAATTTTTTCGTACTTTTCAACTTATTATTTATTTAATAACGCATGGAGTTTGGGTAATCACAACTTGAGTTTCACGATCATCCCATTTGTGAGATGACAATCGGACTGTCACATAGTCTTCATTGGTGATACTAGCGACCAGATCTTGACTTTCTGTAAGAGCTAATGCTTGTTTACGCTAAGGTGATAATTGATATCTGAGTTTAAGTGTAATGAAGTTGTCAACATTTAGAATAGTGTGTTAGAAATTACACACGAATTCTCTTTCTAATTAAACTCACAAAAATTTTGATGTTCAAGAAATAATTGAGCCACAATAAAATAAAATGATGACACAAAATTTACGGACTATCAAAATTTTTCACTATATAACAAATTTTTACAATTATATATAATTTGCACTCATCAAACCCTTCAAGTATTGTAAGAAAAATAATCAAGTTTTACCATATTTACCAATTTCTACTTCTTTGTACAATCCACAAAGAACTCAAGAAAAATCAAGATGTTAGACAACATTTTTCTCACAATACTCTCTAGTAATGTACAATTAATTTCTCCTCAACATACATATTTATAGGTAAATTAACCCAAAAACGTGTATTACTTGTACCAAAGATGTTTCCTTATTGAAATAAAATAATCAAAATAAGGAAAGAAATTCATGCAAAATAAGATTATTCACTATGATGGAAGAGAGAGTTGTGGTTTTCCAATTGCTCATAATGGCTCTACTACCTTGAAGAAAATGTAAAAAGTAAGCTTTAAAACAAGCAAAATATTACTTCTAATGCTCATACTAGACGCGCTTTTAGAACACTGGTTAAATTCAAAGAAATTTATAATAATAATAATAAAAAATTAAAAAAAAAAATCACTTATAAGTGAAATTTCAACATAAAAGTAAAACATTATGTACGAGTAAAATTCACTTATGAGATAAAAAAAAGGGCTGCAAAAACTATGAAGAAGAATGATGTAGCAATTGAACAAACCATTAACTCGGTACATTCGAGACATTGCCATATTATAAGCCAATATTCTTATGTCAGGATTAAAGGTATCATCGAGTGAAAATAGAGAGCCAAATTTGCCTATTCACGACTCATTTTTTGCTCGTTTTTATCCTAAGGTCAGTGTTAGGTTAGAATCGAGCCTATTTCACGTAACTAATGCGGATAACATTCATTAAACAATCAAGAATCGAAATAAACGAAAAACAAAGAACAAGACAACCTGATTTGGTGACCCAGTTCGGTGTATAACACCTACATCTGGGGGGGCTCAGGACCGAACCCTTTTCCACTAGCAAATAACCTTCCAAGATTGTCAAAGATTACAAAAAAAATCACGAGCAATTTTCAGCCCCAAGAACGAACGATGTAGCCACTGTTCTTCCCAATAAATCACAGTAATCGCGCACAATAATACCCACAAAATGATCTACTCAATAGCCCAATTACTAATCTAAGTAGATACAAAATTATTGGGGAAAATGGGACTGAAAACCAGAGAGAAAATAATGCGCAGAAGACCCAGAAGCAAGAAGGCGTGAGAGAGAGAGAGATATGTTTCTGCCTTTTCCAGCTTTCTGCCAAGAATGGATAAGTAAAGACTTTATTTATCCAAAATTGCACATGAGGTCCTTGAGCTTCAATGGTTGCCATAAGTTGGCCCTCCAAGTTTGAACTCTTATAATTTGGGGATCACACTTCCAATAAGCTTCACCTTGATCACCAAATTCCAATCTTTAACGCTCTTGGTTGCTATAAGCTAAGTGGGTAGGCTCGGTCTTTACCATTATCGCCCGGTACCTGCACAAGGAATTCAGCCATAATCAATCTTTAACATTGATAAACAAGATTTAAATTTACAAGCAGATATTATTTTCGTTCCCATATCAGATGGATTTCTATCCGTATGAATTTTCTCAAGTTTTAAATCACCCGAGGCTATTTTCTCTCTCACAAAATGGTACTTAACTTCTATATGTTTAGAACGCTCACGATAGACAGGATTTTTACTTAATAGAAGTGCACTTTGACTATCAGTGTATATTATAGGAATATCATGTAGAAAGTTAAGCTCATTTAAAATACCAGTTAACCATATACACTCTTTAACGGCCTCGGTGATCGCCACATACTCTGCTTCTGTACTGGACAGAGTAACAATGGGCTGCAGTTGGGACTTCCAAGTAATACAATTGTCTCCTAAAGTGAAAAAATAAGCTGTAGTAGACTTTCGCTGGTCTTTATCACCAGCAAAATCAGAATCCACGTATCCTTTAAGAGTCAATCTATCTATTCTTCTCTCATAAACTAACCCAACGCTTGTAGTGCCAGCTATATACCTCAGCAACCATTTTAACCCAGCCCAATGAGGTTTCCCTGGGTTCGACATAAATCTGCTTAAGAAACTTATGGCATAGGCCAAGTCCGGCCGTGTGGTGATCATGGAAAACATCACAGACCCTATCGCGTTAGCATAAGGTATGTTTTCCATTTCTTTGTACTCGGCTTCAGTCTTGGGAGATTGAAGTGATGACAAATTCATATGTGCAGCCAGAGGAACTGAGACGGACTTGGCATCTTTCATGCCAAATTTGGTTACTACTTTCTTCAAGTAACCTTCTTGTGTAATAGATAATCTGTCCTCCGTTCTATCCCTCTTAAGGACCATTCCAAGAATTTTCTTCGCACTTCCTAGGTCCTTCATATCGAACTCAGAGTTCAAAAGGGTTTTCATCTTCATAATCTCACCTTTACTCGGGCTAGCTAATAGCATATCATCCACATATAGAAGTAGGTATACCTCACTTCCATATTTGCTATTATTGTAGTAAAGGCATGAGTCATATTCACTCCTTTTAAAACCTATCATTATGGCATAAGTATCAAACCGCTTATACCATTGCCTCGGACTTTGTTTCAAACCATATAAAGATTTCTTGAGTTTGCAAACATAGTCCGATCTTCCCTTCACCACAAAGCCTTGAGGCTGACTCATAAATATCTCCTCTTCTAGCTCTCCATGTAGGAAAGCAGTCTTAACGTCCAGTTGTTCCAATTCCCAATTGAATTGAACAACTAAAGCAAGCACCAATCTAATGGTCTTGTACTTGATCACAGGAGAAAATATCTCGTTATAGTCAATGCCTTCTCTTTGAGTGAATCTTTTGGCTACTAATCTAGCCTTATATCTCAAAGGATCACCGGGACTTAATCCCTCCTTTAACTTGAAAATCCATTTATATTGGATTATCTTTTGTTTCTCCAGTACCTTGACCAAACTCCAAGTTTTATTTTCACTTAGAGATTTCATTTCTTCTCTCATTGCCTCTAACCAGTTTCCAGATTTAGGCCCACTCATCGCTTCCTCAAAGGAAGTCGGCTCTACATTCTCAATAGCTTCACCTGAAACTAAGGCAAAATCCGTCAAATTTTGAATTTCATACCTAGGGTTAGGTCTCACTTGTCTTCTTTCTCTATCCCTAACCAATTGGTAGTCTTGTATGGTGGTATCAATATTTGTAGGGTTAGGTATCTCAGGTTCAGCCTCAACATGGGGTTCTACATCCCCATCACCTACATGCTCAACAGGTGCAACTTCTTCCTCTCCAACCGGAGGAACTACAGGCTCAGGAGTCTCATTATGGGTGTCAGTCAACCTAGTCAACTCTACTACATTCTTAATCCCATTACTAGCCTCAGGTTCATCATCCTTAACATTCTTCTTCAAACAAGGCATCTCCGATTCATTGAACACTACATCCCGGCTAATAATAATTTTAATACCCTGAACTCCAATCATCCATAGCCTATACCCTTTTACCCCGTCCGGATACCCCAACATCACACATTTCGTAGCCCTCGGCTCTAACTTACCCTCGTTCTGATGTGCATACGCAGCACATCCAAATATCCTAATGTGGGTCAAATCAGGGGGTTTACCGGTCCACAACTCTTGTGGAGTCTTAAAATCGACAGAACTTGATGGGGATCGATTGATAAGATAAGCTGCAGTACTAACAGCTTCAGCCCAGAAGCCTTTTGCTAGGCCTGAACTAATCAACATACACCTAACCTTATTCATCAAGGTTCTATTCATTCTCTCAGCCACCCCATTCTGCTGTGGTGTATATTTAACAGTTCTGTGTTTCTCTATCCCATTTTTCTTACAAAAAGTTGTCAAATTCAAAGTTACAAAACTCAAGCCCATTATCCGTTCTTAGAGTTTTTAACCTTCTATCCATTTTGTTTTCCACAACATTCAACCAGACTGTAAACTTTAGAAATGTTTCATGTTTGGCCTTTAATGGGAATACCCATACCTTTCTAGAGTAGTCATCAACTAAGGATAGAAAATATTTGTTCCCACCGAATGTCGGATGTTTTTCAGGCCCCCATAAATCTGCATGGACATAGTCCAGGGGTCTCTTAGAACAGTGGGAACCAACTTTAAATGACACTCTATGCGACTTGCTGAGAACACATGTCTCGCAAAAGTTTATGGGTTCAATTACTTCTTTACCAAGTAATTTATGTTCATTTAAGAACTTCAACCCTTTATTTCCTATATGTCCCATCCGATTATGCCACAACTCAGACTTACTCTCAGTCACTGTGAAGGAATTGCAGTTCTGTGAAGACACAACTTCACCTGCAAGGTAGTATAGCCCATTTCTCTTAGATCCCTTCATAACAACCATTGAACCTCTCAACACTTTCAAAGTGTTCCTGTCAGACTTAAATACATGTCCCTCATCTTCTAGAACACCCAATGAAATGAGGTTCCTTTTTAGATGTGGAACATATCTGACATTATGCATGGTCCTGACAATGCCATCATGCATCCTAATAGCAATGTCACCAATGCCAATAACGGTCTGGGTATTATTATACCCCATGTACACTTTCTTAGGTTCAATTTCCTTATAGTTGTAAAACCATGACCTAACAGGACACATATGGAATGTGCATCCTGAATCTAGAATCCATTCCTCACTCATGTCATTACCCGTCACGGTCATGACATGTAGACTGTCTAAGTCTAGACCAACAGCATTATTACTAGCTTCTTCGCTACTTTGGTCTCTTTGTTGCTTTCGTTTCAAATACGGGCAATCTTTCCGAAAGTGTCCTTCTTTCCCACAATGGTAACACTTTCCATTAAACCTCTCCCTTGATTTAGACCTACTCTTAGATTTACCTCTACCTTTCTTAAAGTGAGGGTTCTTGTCTCTTTTGTCGGGTCTACCTCTAACAAACATGCCCATGACTCTATGGCTAGTTTTTTGTTCTTTCTTCATTTCAAATTCTTTTGATTTTATAGCATCTATGACAATAGTTTGAGTCAGTTTGTCCCTAGAGTATTTTATTGCATTCTTAATTTCGCTATAGGATTCGGGTAACGAATTCAATAAAATCACCGCTAAGTCCTCGTCGTCAAATTTTTTATCATTATGGGCCAGACTCTTCACTATTATGCTAAAGTCACTTAGGTTCGATTCTAGTTCCTTCCCAGGGTCCATTCTAAAACTGAATAATTTTTCAAGAAGATAGATCTTATTGGGCAAGGTCTTAGTTAAAAAGATGGTGTCAAGAGCTTCCCACAAGTCTCTAGCCGTCTTATGTTCATCTACTTGTCTAACGATATTATCAGATAAGTGCAAGATAATGGAACTATAAGCAATCTCATTCATATCAGCAATAAGATTCGGTTTAGCTTTAAGTTCTTCAGAAAAATTATCGGGATTTTCAATAGCTTTCGCTACTCGTTGTTGGACCAAAATGGCCTTCATTTTCTGTTTCCATATCGAGTAGTCACCCTTACCATCGAATTGTGACAATTCGACCCTCGATCCCATAATGGGTTCGGAAAATGGGGAATGACTACTAGATGCCATTCGTGAATTTATAATTCAAATTCACAAATCAACAGTAAAGGTTTTCAAAGAAAAATTTCAAGATTCATGAATAATTTTTCGATTTTAAACAACAATCCAACACTTATCAAAACAAGGCAGTCAAGTAATTACAACATGCACAATTCACAAATCACAATTCACAATTTATGAACTAATCAAGTAAAAACGCAGATTATTGTATGCCAAATAAACACAATTACTAAATGCCCAAATTCCAACCAATACTAAGAATTTAATTCTTAAGGGGTGAATTGAAACAATCTCACCAGTAATCAAGACAAGAAGACTAATCAAGAATGAAATTGCCTGCACTGTCCAAGTTCAGCCACTTGAAGTTTTCTGGAAATAATTCACAAAAAAAATCACACAATCAGTGTAATACCAATTCAGAAACACAATTAATTCCAAAAACAGAAAAATGCCTAATTTTTTTGAACCCTAAAAAGCCTGCAGAGAACACAAAAATTAAAATGGTGGCTCTGATACCAGTTGTTAGGTTAGAATCGAGCATATTTCACGTAACTAATGCGGATAACATTCATTAAACAATTAAGAATCGAAATAAACGAAAAACAAAGAACAAGACAACCTGATTTGGTGACCCAGTTCGGTGTATAACAACTACATCTGGGGGGCTCAGGACTGAACCCTTTTCCACTAGCAAATAACCTTCCAAGATTGTCAAAGATTACAAAAAAAATCACGAGCAATTTTCAGCCCCAAGAACGAACGATGTAGCCACTGTTCTTCGCAATAAATCACAGCAATCGCGCACAATAATACCCACAAAATGATCTACTCAATAGCCCAATTACTAATCTAAGTAGATACAAAATTATTGAGAAAAATGGGACTGAAAACCAGAGAGAAAATAATGCACAGAAGACCCAGAAGCAAGAAGGCGTGAGAGAGAGAGATATGTTTCTGCCTTTTCCAGCTTTCTGCCAAGAATGGATAAGTAAAGACTTTATTTATCCAAAATTGCACATGAGGTCCTTGAGCTTCACTGGTTGCCATAAGTTGGCCCTCCAAGTCTGAACTCTTATAATTTGGGGATCACACTTCCAATAGTCAGATACAATAAAGCTCTCTATTTCCTATTGTCTTATGATTAACTATGGTTTTTATTTCTTTTTTAATTTAAATTATCTCTCAATAATTAACTAGAGAGGAAGATAATATATATTTATATATGTGTGTGTGAGTCTTATTAATATTTTTGGGAATTTCTAACAAATAAAAATCTAGTTCGTTACGCAACTGCTAAATTTTGATATTTGTGACATTTCATTTGAGTGGAACTCTAGCAGTAGTTCTGCTCAATTTACGACGTGAACTCCAACTAAGAACCCTAGATCAGTTAGGAAACTTCCTACTAGGAATAAAACCACCATATGCATAAAAATTACTGAGGTTTGAATTACCTAGAATAGATGGAACTCGTTAGTCGACAACTCTCTCTTTACGGATAGCTCTATAGAGTAAATTTTTTGCAAAGATGAGTTGATAAATGAAGAGTTTCATCTACATCTATACTACTTTTAAAAGTCCCTTAAAGGGGAGGAAAAAATTTGACTATTTTACCCTCACGTATTTTTAATAATTTCTTATTCACCCTTAGTTTGAATTGATGTACATTTTTTAATATTTTATTTCTTTTTATTTTCGTATTGTCAATAAAAATATTTTTCATAAATTTACAATCTAAACTCTTCACATTCTCATTACAAATATTTTAAATAAACCGATAATTCTCATATAATTTATAATACGTCTCAATTAATGTGAGAAAAAGAAAATGTGTACTTCTTGAATTAATTTTTTTACATTCATATAAAAAAAAAAAAAATAAAAATAAAAAAAAATAAAAACTACTTCTAAAAACTTATTTTATTATTTTATTCTCAAACATTTTAATAATATCATATTTACCATTAATTTTAATTAATGTACAATTTTTTTAACATTTTATTTTATTTTCGTATTGTCGATAAAAAATAATTTTTATATATTTACAATTTAAACTTTTCACTTTCCTATTAAAAATATTTTAAATAAATCTAATAACACTTAGATAATTTAAAGTTCATAAACATCCTTCAACTAATATGAGAAAAAGAAAAAAAATGTGTAATTCCGGAATTAATTTTTTTTACTTGTATAGAAAAATAAAAATAGAAAAACATTTTCACCTTCTACATTAAACATTTTATTCTCTATTAGTCGTATTTCAATTTTAAGTTTCTTTGTCAAATATTAATTCGACGTTGGTTATATTCTCACTTTACCCATAGAAATAGAATGATATGAAGATTCACTTCTTTGTTCAGGAAGCCAATTTTTGAAATATGATGCGTATAAATTTGTTTTTCTAAAATATTAATTGTATAAAAAATTAATTAAGTTTTGTCTTCCAATCAATTTAATTTTTTATTATATTAACTTTTTACGTTGAAATTTCGAAGTGCAAGTTATGTTTTAAGTTGGTTTATTTGTATATATTTTTATCTTGTATTCGAATTTTAAAGTGAAATTTTAGTTTTTTACAGTTTATAAAAATGTCAGGAGGTATGCGCAACCATAAGTTAATATTCTGTAAATATGTATAGTATTTTATTCACCTCGAATTCTTTTATTATGTTTTTGAACTCATTTTATTATCATGTGTTTACTATGTCAAACAATGAAAAGAAATCCACGAGGGCATGTTATTATTGTTTCTGTTTCATCAAATTCAAATTGATAAACACGTCTCATTAGGTTGTAACAAAATTTGGAATAATGGTTTGTGGTGGTTCTATCAAATGTGCGTACTATTTTGGGATTCACAGTACTATGAATCAATTTGTTAAGCTAGAAATTTGATGGCACCGATTTCAAAACAATTTTCCTGATCAAATATGACTCTAATTAAAAATGGTATCTTCTATTATCATACTGTAGTAGGTACCTATATTAGATACATCTTAGCTTTTCTAAGACATTTATGATCAAATATTATTCTGAGTTCTAACTTCACATGCATTATTAGCATTCTTTTTACACCAGATTACAATTAATTTTTTTTCATCTTGATTCTAAAATTTGAATAAATTGTCAAATGATATTTATCATTCTTTTTCCACTGTAGCAATAGATTAATTATGAACTATATACACACATAGAAGTTAGTCTAAGTATACATTTCAGGAGATACAAAATTTTAAAAAGTCAGCAATCAGTAATAAGAAGAAAAATGATGGTATTATTGACAAGTGTATTGCGTACTTAGAAATTTTAATAATGTTTAGGGTAAATTGAGTTCAATTTAAATCAACACTTTGAATATTTTTTAAGTAAAACATGTAGAAAAACTTGGACAATTTATAAAAAATTACAATATCACGTGCATCGCACGCATTATATACTAGTAACTTTTAAAAGTGGCTTAAAGGGAATAATTTTTTTGGACGTTTCTACCCTCACAACTTTTTTATAATTTCATATTTACCCTTAATGTTAATTAATGAATAATTATTTTTTTTCAGTTTATCAACATTGTCATTAATTTCAATACATTTACAATCTATACTCTTTACTTTTTCACTAAAAATCTTTCAAATAAAGTATACAACTTTCAATTTTTATTTTTTTTATTTTCCATTGATTTATTTTAAATTATTATATATTCTCACTAAACACGAATACAATTTTATCAATATATTATCATAAAGGAAATAGTGAAAAAAAGTCTGGTTATAAATTTTGAATTAAATATTAATATATTATCATCAATAAGGAAGTTGTGAGAAATATGAATAATGTCTTTTTAGAATTATATACTTAATATTCTATTTTTTTTTCATTTGTCAACAATGTCTTTAATTCAATAAGAATATCTATGACCTCTACTCTATAATCCAAATCACATACATTATAAATTTCAATCCAACACATTTACATAATTATATATAACTCTCAATTACTAATTTTCATTAACACGTTTATAATCTCAATAACCCTTAATATTTATGTATGTTTTTACGCTAAAATAAATTCAATACAACATATAATATGACCCAATATAGTCCATTATAAATTCAAAACGGGTTCAAAGTCTAACATCATATTATGCCGAACTTTTTTTGAGTTATCATTTCTTTCAAATTTGAATTTTTAATAAATCGAATGATTTTATCCACAAATGAAAGTATCAACCATATGTTGCTATGAAATTTGATCGAATGTGATCAAGATTGAAGTATAAAAAATTCTAATATATGTACAAATTCCATTGAAATTTATATATACCGATAGAAGTTTTAAAACTTATTTTGAATTTTGGAATAATGAAGATGTGATATTTCTCATTATATTTGAATATCTTTATTTTTATAACTTTTTGATATTAAATTAATATGTTGTCTTTTTTAATACTTGCAGGGTACCAAATTTTTACTACATTATTTGGGGCCACAATTGGAAATTTTACTCCCAGTCTTTAGGGGGAATATATCTACTTCATCATGAAAAAATTAGACCAAAAGTAATTATACATTTTCAAATGTGCACAATGAAATTGAAATCAACTTCATGATGAACAATAAAATTGAAGAGATTGAAGATGACATCTCACTGCAATTATTAAATTTATGCATTGTTGAATCTCACAAGTCCCAAACTTGGTTATGAAGGAAAAATACTTAGTATTAAATCTTTATTGACAATTTTTTTGTTCTTTTTATAATATTTCAAATATTATATAGTAAAAACTTATCATTTGCTCTCAAATATTGTTGGTGTTGTTCTCAATGTGAAGTCCATATTTTTTTTTATCAAATAAGTGAATCTAGCCAAAGTTTTGATTGAGTGGGTCAATATGATTTTAGAAATTTTGTTTAAATGTTAAAAATTATTATGATTTCTTAATTCTATTTGCCTTGCATGTTTGACAAATTTTCTTGAGAAAAAAGTTCAAAATTCTTGTCAATATAATTTCTAAAAATTACTTCCGTGGAAAACACATTTAGACAACTAGTTCTAGTAAAATAGACAAGAGGGTCGTACGTATGTCCCATTAGGGTTTCACCACGTGGAAGCCCATATATGTATTATTTGCACCAAACGATGGATAATGATTAAAACGTGTATTAATCCTATCTAGGGGAAAATACACATATCAGGCCATTGTACAATCACAATTCATAACTAGAAAACAACTATGATTTTTTCATTAATTAGGTTGTGTGTGGAGAGAGAGAGAGAGAGAGAGAGAGAGAGAGAGAGAGAGAGAGAGAGAGAGAGAGAGAGAGAGAGTCTCCAAATATCTTGTAATATCGCATTACAGACTTTCCATATGAAACTGGTCTCTCTAGTTAATAATTCTTTTAAGATCTTGAAGACCTAGCTATGAATTGCAGAAACAAGTCGGAGAGCACAAATACAACCCCCGCATTCAAATTTTCGTCAAATTCCAAATAGAAGATACACAAGGTCACATACGTATATCACAATCCTATTACTTCAGAAGATCAAAGATCACAACTCTCGCTAAAATTATCTGAAATAGAATTCCATTTGCACCTGTAAGTCATTGTGCATCTGTGTATAATTTCTTTTAGTTTATCAGTTCACAAGCCCATGTATAGCTATTGGCATCATATATACACTACGACCACGAGCATGATAACTAATCCGTCATGTGACGTCATTTGGTGATGTAAATTGTGTGTTAGTGAAACTGACGCCTATCTAATGAGCCACAGTGAATTGTGAACTAATGTTGTTGATATGCAACTTGAATAAAAAATTAGGGAACAAAGAATTCTATTTGAAGAAAAATAAATCACAGAACAAATGAAAATCCATAACACGTGCAAATTGTTGTATATATGAACAACATCATATGCAATTAATTTATGAATGTTGCAAGTTGAATTGAAATTTTATGTTATTGATTAATGCATGTAAACTTAATTTTTAATGGTTGTCCTCTTGTTCAATAGCAGATGCAATAGTGCACTCCCCATACAAAACTTCTTAATGCATCCAAGAACAAGTTTCTTTGTCTAAGACAACTCGGGACCTCGGCGACATCAAATGTGGCCTGAATAAGCATATTCAACAAAGTTCTTGCTTGTACTGCTCATTCACCATCTATAATGATACCTGCATTGCAAACAATGTTTAGCGATGTAATTATGTGACCTAAACCAAATTTACGTAAAGTAGCATTTTCGTTATAAAACATAATTTTATGATTTAATGTAAAATACATTTATGTAAAGTAGCCTTATCGTTATGAAACAATTCACTGATTAATGTAACATGGATTTAAATCTGGATTATTTAACATGTGACCTGAATTATTTAACACGGTAGCATTTGACATGGATGTCTCATTATGGGATCTTTATTCCCCAACTCATCAATTAAAAAAGAATGTTACGTATTTAAGTAGCAAGACACCTACTCTTGCTGTAGATAGAAAGTTCTAACTCACGCACACATTTTTATAATTGCAAGGTAATGATTGTATTGCTATAATAATATTGGATGAGATCTAGCCTAACTACCCAATGGATCAGGTGTTGGCATTTCTTTGAATCTTGAGGTTATTTTTTATGCTCGCACACTTTCTGGAATGATTTTTGTAGATTACCTGAATTATTTAACACGGTAGCATTTGCGTAGATTTCTTATTATAAGATCTTTATTGTTTAACACGTGACATGGATTATATACATGTGACTTGATTTGTTTACATATGACATGAATAAATCATGTGGAAACAAATCATTCCACATCTATTAATACGGGAACTACATTATTTCACATGTGACCTGGATAAATCGTGCATATTACTGAAAAACCTGTGATCGGGTTGTAAAGAATGTAACCTGGACCAAAGATATATTAGAAATGATATCATTGAATGATGTTACATGTAGTAATATGTAATCTAGATTAGTGAACACGTGACCTGAATAATACGTACAAAGCAAATGGTTCTATGCGAAAACATAAATCACTGACTAATTAGATAAAATTCCAGAATCCAAGGAGTTTGTACATAAATTAAAAAATAGAGTATTTCACTACATCATGTCAATTCTAGTAAAACTTTCAATTCGAATATTAAACAAATCGGGGACAATATACAATATTCTGAGTGCTGATTGTAGAGAAATTCACTCGTCGCCAATCACAACGCTGTCTACCCTATGTTTAGCTATGAAAATTCTTGCACGTGTAGCATCAAAATCCATCGGCATGGACTTTATGTCGTGGTGCAACAACTATTGGGCATATTTAATCATGAAAATACCACAATCGTGCCTAAGTAAAGACAAATATTTTTGTGTTATGGATAGACATGAATATATAAACTATGAAGATATTAAATAAGGTCACATGGATATATCATTATGTCACAATTTTCTGAAACTCGAATCACTTCATACTACCTCAAATCAAGGTCATACAATAGGGGTGAGTATTAACCCATTCAAACCGCTAAAACTACCCAAACCAACCCAATATGATCGGTTTGGGTCGGTTTTTTATGAAAATCGTGTTAGGTTCGGGTTTTACAAAAAAAAAAAAAAAATTTGTTCGAGTTGGGTTGGGTGAAAAACCCAACCCGACCTACCCAACCCAATAAAACTTTTAAAAACATGGGACCACTTAAATTTCAAGAATCTCAAGTTCATTTTTAATTTGGATGAAACTTAAATATGGTTTGAATATATTTTAGTTTTATTAGGAAGTATTCAACTCATTATATTTAAACTTATTGTATTGTACATAATTGATTTGAGTTAATACTTAATAGTTGATTTATGGGCTTAATTTTTTAATTTTAAAGATTTTTTGCTAATTGTACCAAAGTCCAAACTACCCAACCCAACCCGATCGAAACTTGATTAGGTTGGGTTGGAACTCATATTTGGGTTGGGTTGAGTTGGATTGATTTTTTATCAACCGGATCATAGTGAGTTTGGTTCAGGTTGGGCAAAAAACCGATCCAACCCAACTCAACTCAACTCAATCCACGCTCACCCCTAGTCACAAATATAGAGGGTTCACATTCGATTTTTAAGGGCATAAAAGTTCTAGTTTAGAGCATTACACATCAACAAAATTAGGTCACATATTCATTATTTCAACGCGGTACCAATCAACAGAACTCAATTTGATAGGTACATGAGTAGATCACAATTACATGTAATCTAGGTCACATTTCTTAAGTCACAGTTCAGCATATTAAATTTTTTCCTCATCCGTCTAACATTCAAAGTTTATCCAGTTTCAATCATGTTATAAATCAGGTCACAATACAGAACCAATTCAAAAATTGACGAACACTTCAGTAAAAGGGGAGTTGGGGGGGGGGGGGGGGGGGGGAGGAATGGTAGGTCGTGGTTCGATAAAAATGGATCTTGCAGAATGAGAATAGTACACATTTCAAAATAAAACATAATCAGGTTACAAAACAAAGAATAACTTAATCTTAAATTAGTTTGCTACAAAATAATCACAAAAGCAAGTCATAAAAATAGAGTACATTCAAAATACATATTACCTATCAACTATGGTTCCATAAAAAGGTTCATAACCAACAAAATCAACTTTAATTTTAATTACCTTATTTGAAATTGATTTTGCTTTGGACATAGGGTTTTTTTATTTGCTCTTCGAGAAATTAAAATGAGTGGGATTCGAAAAAACCAGCCCAACCTCTTCATGGTCAAGTCCCCTTTTCCTCATATTTTTGTGTTAGGGGAAAATAGATTTTGGACTACATAAGTGAGAGAATTACTTTTAAGATGGGAGATTATCGGTGACGAGTCGACGAAGTGAGTATGATTTAGCCTACTTTATGGAACGTGGAGGTGGAAGTTACAATTATGGTTGAACGGAGAATGATAGATGAACAATCTCGTCTGAAGAATGAATCATGGATAAAGAGAGAAGTTTTAGTTTATTTTGAATAAATTCTCTTTCTTACTTAACAATCGGTAATTATCCATAATTAGAAGTTATATTATTATATTAAACTATGTCATTAAAAAAATGAATTACGGCGTGATTTGTGAACAAATAAGCTTTATCCCTGATTAATGAAGTTGGAATTTAAAAATAGTGTTTGGGTGTAAATTCCTCTTCTATTTAATCATTATCCGTCGTCTACTGCAATTAATACATGGATGAATGAATTTGAAGTGTTTAAGTTTATCCACTTTAACTCAAGTGTATAAAATTAAAGGATTGTAGACAGGGCCTCAAATCTTTCAAACTTTGCAGGTGAACTCTAATCTTTCATTTATTGTAATAGTAGCCCAAATCTTTCAAGTGAGTGCACCTAAACCCAAATTGATGGATTTCGTGTAATTTGAATTATAATGTGTATTATTTAGATTTTCTAAGTAAGATGCGTGATTAAAAATTGAAGAGAGAAAATGAATGTGGTTCAAAAATGGTATGAAAAATTGTGTCAATTATAATTTGATTTAAAATGAATAGTCGAACACAGTCTTAGTTGATCATGAAAATGATTTTGACCATATTATTAATTAATTCAATAAGAGTAAAATGTTTAATTAAAATAATTAAAATAATTAAATAAAAAAATGAAAACTCCTTCCCCAACTCCACTCACCTACCCATCCAAAATTAAACTAGAAAAGCCACCCACTCATTGTCGATTGATCAAAGCTACCCATCAAACAATGTCGGCCAACCAAAACCACCACCTGAAACCGCTGCGGCACCAAAAAAAGGTTTTCACTCATTTTTGTACAAGTTCTCCATTTTCCCCCCTTGTGCTAAACCAAATTTATGTTCTTTAATCGATTTTAAGTCTTCTGTCAATTGTCATCATAATTTTCAAGCATAATTAACTAGATGGTAGATACACTAATGACATGTTAGGTAAAGTATATAATGCGTTACCCGACAATATTGAGAAAGATTTAAAAAAAAAAAAAAAAAAATTGAAATTTTGTTCATTATGTTGTTCGATATGATCTTACTATATAACGTATCAAACAATTATTTATCGGTGTTTATTCTCATTCTCGGTTTTCAATTTTTTACACTTTGTGAATTCGGTGACTTTAACAGTATGTTATCTAGACATTATCAAAGGTGAACCCAAGACTTGACAAAAAAAAAAAAAAGCAGGGCTAATATATTAAAAAAGATCCACATAATATCTATATATATATATATATATATATATATTAATGGACATGGGACTGGCTTGGTTAAATTCGCTACTTGGCATTATTAATTAACTCTGAAAAGTGATGACATATTTGATATATTAAATTATTAGAATAATACTAAACACATGCGGACCCATCCATGTGAGTAGTGTGTCATCCAATGTGTCAATCATTTTGTGTGTAGTATGATCCATTGAATTATCACGTAAAAGGTTAATATTAGAGGGGAAACTATAACTTATGACGCATTGATGTAGATATTGTTGTAAAAATACCAATTTCTAGAAAAATAAGAATGAGAGATAGAGAAAATTAGAGAAAATGTTTCTCATTAATGTGTTTCAAACGAGTAAATATAGGCCCCTATTTACAGGGGTGGACAATAGTACAATCGTAATAATGTAAAGTTTATAAAGGTATAATTATAATGTCATTCACATATATATAATTTATAACACTCCCCCTTGAATGACATATTAAGCAATTGTCTGCCTCGTTAAAACCTTGCTAAGAAAACCCAATGGAATAAAACTTGAGCGAAGGAAAAAGAGTATAGTTGTTCCCCTGATGTTGGTCCTCGTCAATCATTGAGTATAATGTTCGAGTAGAACAAACCATGTACTGAATCTTGAAGTTCTGAATTGCTATCTCATCAAAACGTTGTCAGTAAAACTCAGTGGGATAAAATCTGAACCAAGGAAAAAGAGTACAGTCGCTGTCTCGTTAAAACCTTGTCAAGAAAACCTAGTAGGACAAAACCTGGACGAAGGAAAAAGAGTACAGCATGATTTTCCCCCTAAAGTGTGTAATCGAGGATTCATGAACTTTTTTGATATCATCTTTTGTCTGGAATATGTATATATACGAATTTCCTTGTGTAGCCGATATCATAACATTTTTCATAAGATGTCTATAATTTTCTTCATTTGTTGATATCATTCCAGTATAACAATGTGTTGCTGATTTATAGCTCGTCGATAGCTACGATAATGCATCAAAAACTTTGCTAGGAAAACCCTGTAGGACAAAACATTAGCGAAGAAAAAAAGATTACATTATTCTCATTAATTCTCATTAATACGCCAAACTGCTGCCTCATTAAAAACCTTGCTAGGAAAACCCTATGGGACAAAATCTCAGCTAATTTACCGATTGCATCTTTCACTTCTGGTAAATAATAAAATCTAGAATTCAGTTCTGGTGAATAATAAAATATAGAATTAACTTCTGATGAATAATTAAATATATTCATTTTCATATTCACTTCTGGTGAATAATAAAATATTAATTTTCAAATTTACTTCTAATAAATAATCAATTTTCCAGATGTCAAAAATAGTACACTCAAATTTCAATTTCAACATATTATATCATGGAGCCATTCGTATCATTCTATAGTGATACTAATTTGGGTATATTAAATCTTTCAATGATTATACATGTATGTTCTTGCATCTCATAAACCACAATTTCTGATTTGTATAAGTATAATCAATCATTGAATCAATTTCGACATATAATCTATAATCATTTTACTTGAAATCCCAACGTACAGCGATCAACTGATACATTAAAGAATACTCTCAAAGTACCGAGATGAGAATCATACATTTTGATCTCACTTATTGGTATACCAAAGAGCTCAAGCTAGTGATTTATACTATAGTCTATCCACCATATGTCATGGCAGTTCTATGAAAAATTTCGCGCGCAATGAGTCGTCTTTTACGACTATGTAATATTTTTCATTTACACAAATAATTGCTGACTTTACTCATTTAACTGTTTGGACTTCAGGTCCTATAACAATAATCCCTAATTTGAGATTTTTATATTTGGCCAAAGTATTATAATTTCATCAACCTCATTTTCATAAGAGGATTGTTTATGTATGCAGTCGACTTATTTATCGATTCCATTTCATCTCAATATAAACATAACATAGAGAGAGATCTTTATATTTTTATCATCGGGCCTGAATTTCTTATCATTTAACTATGTTCATTTTACTCACTATGAGTATTTAGCCTCAAAGGGATCATTTCAATTATTCAAGTGATATTTTTTTTTGGAATCGATTGTCATTATGCTTCAGGCATAATTACACTTTAAGCTTGATCACGCTTCATGCGTGTTATTGTTTAATTTCCCCAAGAATCTTGTATTATATCAGTCGGCTAAAAATGTCGCAACACATGTCATTCATAATTATGGATATAATCACAATATTATATCTAAGTGCATTTTGTTGGAGTGTATATAGATAACGCACTTATTATAAATCATAAAGCTTTACAAGCTAATCTTTATTTCATCTTATTGACATGTTTGTAAAACATTGCTGCATGAGAAATATTTATATTCAAATTGTTCTCATAGTAAATAACTTGAGGCTTTTAATATGCTAAACCATTAGCAACATAATGTTCTATTATCTCAACTAATGACTTTGAGAAATATTCGTACTAGCATTTATCATTTTTCTCATAATATCATTACTTGAGCAAATAATCAGTCATTCATTTTCTTAGTGAGATAATCAATTTGCTTTTGATAATAAGCAGCAATGAGAATTTGTTAACCTGAACAATTTTCTGGTTCTTCAATGAATGTCATTTTGCATTCTCAATAAATCTCATTATTGAATTAGAATCTAACCAATCATTATAGAACTTCTGGTTCAGCAAGATATTTCACTTGCACATATGTATGAACTTCTGGTTCAATACAGTATTTATTTCATCAGTACGTATTTCTGTATAGTACAAATCAGTATACATTTATTAATTTTAGTGTACCGAAAAAAAATCAGGTACAATATCCAAGAAAATATCTCATATTCTCAATCTTGTCGTCAAATCTTCCCTTATATCGAAAAAGGTAATGACGCATTATCTCATTGTTCCCACCTTTTCAATAATTTATTCCATTATTTCTTGATGGAATCAATATCACGCGGAGTGCTCCTTTACACGTTTAAATAATGCATTTAAATAGATCGTTTGGGAAGAAGCTTAGATCCATAAAAAAATGGATGTTATATTATCAAATATTCGCAAATATTATTCTAATCTTCCGGTAAATGTTTTGAAAAAGATTTACCGAGTTCGACTCGAAAGATTGAGGCTGCTGATGGATCGAGGCATTCCAGAAGATGTTCGTTGGTTGATCGAAGTAAAGGTTCGATTAGCTGGTGAATTACCAGATTCATTTTCTAAGCACATGCCTAGCTTAGGTAAGGGTATTTTCACAAAGAAGCGAAGAGCAAAAATATTAAATGGTTGTTACAAATGTGCTCGTTGGACATGTGATACCCGTTGTAAATCAATAGGATATTCATCCAGAAATCGAGATGATAAAATAGGTTTCATTAAGGGTGGACTGAGTAAGGAGTCATTGGATGATATTCGATTGACTCTTGAGATGCACCCTTGTGGATATGTGCAGCGTGAGCTCCTTTCTCTATGTGCTCAATTCAATGATGATAAAGACCGTTATAGTTTTAAGAATATAATAGCAAAAGACTCTATTTTCCAAGCTGTTATAAACAACGATGGTTTGGCTATTCAGCATTGATACAAGGTAAATTAGTATATTGTGTGTATATATTTGCACATATATTTATAAAATATTTTCATGTTTCATTTCTCGAGTATTGATAAAGTGTGATTGAAAAATCACCGAAAGGTAAGCTTTATCAAAAGTAGTATAATTTAATCAGAAGTAGGTTTTCACTTTTACAAAAGATGAGCAGTAAATAGTGAAGTTTTTCGAGTTTAAAAAGTCAATGATTTTCACAGTTTCATGCATCCCAAAATATCATTTTCTCATAAGTTTTTTTTTCCTTATACTCTCAAAAATGGAAGAACCAAAAATTCAACAGGTCAAAACTATCTTTGTATTTTGTGGATCAAAAGTAGGAAGAGGTTTTGGATATCTAGAAGCAGCAGTGGATCTAGGAAAGAAGTTGAAAGAGAAATGTATCAATCTTGTGTATGGATGAGGTAGCAGTGGATTGATGGGTTGTGTTTCTCAATCTGCTCAAACAAAGCGAGTGAAGGTGATAGGCTTTATACATGTTCCTTGGTAGATATTGCAGGCAAAACACGAGGGTATGAAGTACAGACGTTATCTATCCATGAAAGCATAACTTGTATGATATATGGTTCTGATGACTTCATAGCCCTCCCCGGAGGTTTTGGTAATTTAGAAGAAATCTTTAATATAACTTCATGGGCTCAATTGGATCTCCATACCAAGCCTATTGGGATTTTAAATGTTAACAATTTCTTTGATGGTTTGCTAACATTTCTTGATTATACTGTGGAATAGGGATTCATCTCTCCATTTTTTAGGAGAATCCTTATTTCTGCTCCTACTATCGAGGAACTGTTGGATAAGTTGTAATCATATATTCCAATACAAAATCCAGCAGGAGTTAAGATAGATTGATCGCAAGGAAGGGGAATCAAGCAAAAATGGAGTCCGATTAATGCAAACTTAACCTTGTAAACCTCAACAAGATTAGGGGTGGTGGAGTACAGAGAATTCTTACTCTTGAGACACACATCTAATATTGATGAATATTTGAACTTAATCTTGTGAACCTCAAAAGGATTAGGAGTGGTAGAGTACGGAGTATTATTACTCTTGATATACACCTCTACTTTTGAAGATCGTAAATATTTCTCCCTTTTGTGTTTTGCATGTATCTCTTTTCAGTATGACTCTTTTGTACTTCTTCAAGAGCAATAATAATAATATCATTTCAGTATATTTAGATGATAATCTTTACTTCTTCTGGAGTAAATATGTACTTCTTCTTGAGTATATAAGTGCTTGTATAAGAACTTTGATCAAATCTATTTATCTCAATCATATAATATTTATCTCAAAATATTGATGAGATTATTTTCACATTAGCCATATCCGTGCATAATGTGATATTATCTTATCATACATCAACATTTTCTTGTTGAATAATTAATTTTTATCTGTATTTTCAATACAGATAATGGTAACTTCTGGTACCGTTTGATAAAATATTTTTATCAACATTTACCAACTTTTTGGTAATGATAACTTCTAGTATCATTCAATGAAATATCAAATAATAATAATATTGTATATATATTAACAATAATAATACTGGGGTTATACCACCACGTATATATGTTGATAACAACCTCTAATATGTTAAAATTAACCAACAAGTGAGGTGTTTCTGAAATAATATAAAATATGAATATATGTAAAGTATTCCATGTATTCAATCGATAAAAAAATCATATAGGCGGTGTCAACATAATAAAATAATTACCTTTCCTAAGTGAGCAAGTCATATCTTCAAATCCAGTCAAGGTATACATAATAATCCAATCCATTACGATAATGAGTCATATCCAGTTAAGGTATAAATTCAGTCCATAATAACTCAATCCATCACGGTATGGTAATGATTATATTACTTATACCTTGTTTAAAAATCTTTAATTTATGTTTAAAAATCTTTAATTTATCTTGTTGATCACATATTAATCGTTAATTTACGATTAATATACTTTTACGTATTACCAAGGGCAAACTTGTCCATATTTTAATATATTGCTCATATGGATAAATCGAAATCGTCAATAGGTTTGAAATTTAATTTAGAATAAACTTACTTTTGGTCCAAAGTTCAAAATCTCGTCGGAATTGCTTCAAAAATAGTTTTTACGAAGCCGCCACGTTCGACCACCGAAAAATGTTCAAACCTGCACCAAACAGAAAAGTAAGATCATAGAAAAACTAAAATGTCGATATGAACAAACTCCATTTTGACACCCTCTCCGAAAAACGCCGCACGCGCCCCCACGTGCCGTTCAGCCTCCGTCGACACGCGCCGGTGCCGGAGAATCGTCTCCCCGCCGTGGTTTCAGATCTGGTGTCCGATCGTCGATTGGATGTGTAGTTTTGCGGAGATCGGCTTTGAAAGTTTCGGATTATACACTTTTTCACTTTTCTTTTTGTACAACATCGCGACCATGTTTCTTTCCTTGTATGGAACTTTTTGAATCATACAAAGATGTAAAGTTTCCATCTTTCTTGAAGTTTTCAGATCTACAATATATGAGTTATTTTCTAAAACCAAAAGTGTTTGATTTGAAAAGGAAAACATTGATTAATAATAATTAGGTTTCTGATACATATGTTCATCATTTAGATGCAACTTAGAGCATACTCCGGTCGTATTACTCAATTGGTTAGAGACTCATGCTGATAACATATTATAAAACTACCAATTTCTAGAAGAACAAGAATGAGAGAATGAGAGAAAATGCTTCTCAATAATGTGTTTCAAATAAGTAAATATATGCCCCTATTTTTAGGAATGGATAATGACACAATCGTAATGATGTAAAATTTAAAAGGGTATAATTGTAATCTCATTCACATATATATAATTTATAACAGATATTATCATTTTCACTTAACCACTTTCTAACAAACTGTCAAACATAGCGTTTTAAGGGACTCCGAATGCATCTTTTAGTATTTCAGATGGACGGAAGTTAAAGATTTATGTGCTATAAAAATATTAGTGCTTTCTTTTTTTATGAATTAAAGATTAAGAATTTATTAAATTTATTTACAATAAGTCGATACTTAATAATCTAAATGGCATTAAACTTTCTTTAGCCCTTACTTGATCTAGATTTTTATCAAAATAAAATCAACAATTAATCATAACCACATACTTCATGAATCCTAATTATCCTACAATTTTTTAGTCATACATCTCATCAAATATTATTAAAATCAACTAAAATCTGATTTTAAACTCCATCAAAGAATGGTTTAAAGTTTTCATTGAGTTAAAGTTTTCATTGAGTCACTGAATTTTAAAAGTTTCTCATTAATTATTGAACTTTGCAACTTGTAATTCAATCCATCAATCACTGAACAATATTATGTTTTTTTTATTTTTTAACCACATATTTTCTCTTTCTAATTTTTAACTGCGCATCTTACCTTGAAATCCTGAAGAAAAAAAACGAGTTTACAATCGGTAAAGTGAATCCGAACAGAGGCAAGTGATTGAAAAGGGAAGTAAATATAATTAAAATAATTAAAAACAGATTAACAAAAAACAAGAAAACATAAAAAACAGAGAAATACAAAAAGTTAGGTATGTGAATATCCTTCTTTTCAAAAATTAAATGCATTGCCCTCATCTAGGTTGCACTGAAACTCTTTCAGGAATCAATGTATCGTGTCCAACACCAACACGCGTCGGAACTACCATATGCATCAAATGAAAAAGAAGAAAGGGCGAAGCACTTGCAATTAAAAAAATAATAAATCTAACTTACATTTTTATTTTTATTTCATATCCTCATTTTTATGCAATCAATATACAATGTATTGTTTGTATATAAGAATAAAATAATAATAAATTAAAAAAATTAATTGCATGTGCTCAACGTGTCGTGTCCTAACTTTTTAAAAAAATCACGTATCGACGTATCCGTGCCGTATGTCTGTGCAACCCTAGGCCTCATGATATAGGATCATAGATTGGGAAATAATCTTATATAATATTGAGCAGTACTACTACCTTCTCACTTCTCATGAGCATTTAAAAGTATTCAATCACCTCCCTTTCAAGTGTGCACATATTGTACAAGCAGAAAGTTTCTGAATGTAATTTATTTGGAGATGACTGTTCTAAGCAGCAAGCAGGTAGTGTAAAATCCAACTGCTGAAAGTAAAATAATAAAAATCTCAGCCTAAAAAACGAGAGATTGGTATCAAAATGCCTGCCGTCAACACCAATCATGCCCCGTCTGGCTGGACAAATGGATTGGCGATCTCATCTGTTCCCTCGGTGGGGGAGACGAGCATCACAGCAGTCCCTCTACAAACCTGCAATAGAAGAATAAAAAATTACACGAAGAAAAAACACAAATTTCTGTCTTAGCCTCCGTTTGGTAAACTGTTTATATCCAGGTTTAGAAACAACATTTCTTAAATCACCTTTTAACTTCCTAAACCACTTTTCAATAACATATTTTACCTCGAAAATATTACATTCTTTGTTTATAAATAAAAAAACTTTTACAAAACAGAGGCTAATTTTTACTTCAATGCAACTTACTAACCATTCATATGCAATAAAATGGCTTGTACCAGCATAAAAACCAAGAAAAGCTATCATTATACCCATAACCAGATGAAGTTGGAGAAAAAACTTAAGAACCTTTAAGCGATAAGAGTTGTATATCACAAAATTTGACAGCAGTGTACATGACCAAAGATTAATTTGACTAGATATTAGTGTCCAAAAATAAATGGACCTCACAATATAAAAAATCCAAGAACGGAAACATATGTGAGGACTCGATCATTTTCCAAATAATTCAACCCGTGAATAGATGATATCATAAGTTGCAATATTTGAATTAAAAAATCTCATGCAGTACAATGTAAAATATGATAATGCAAGTATGATGGTGAAACATACTATTAAGCCCAGACGCCGGGTCTGATCAGTAGTCTTCAGTGGATCATCAGGGTCTACAGTTCATAACAAACACAAAGTAAGAAAGCATAGAAAAGTAAAAGCACTTCCAGCATAAAAATATGCAATACAAACTGTTTTAGAAGGAAAATACGGAAGCACTCAAGCACAATTCCTTAAATTATCAAACAGAAGGCTTGAGAGTCGCCAAATAGTAATTTGCACATTTGCAGCTTTTATTAGGTTATAAAATACAGAAGGCTCCCTACTCGTAATAAAAGCGTTTTTTCTGAAATAATGTGTTAACTCATTCGTGCCCCTGTTTGAGACCCATTATTTTAAATAATGTGGTTTGTAATAGTAATTTTATGGAGAATGTGTAGTTAAAAATTAGAGAATCTTTTTGGATTAATGTGTAATTATTTTATTTGTAGAATGTGTGTTTAAAAATAAGTTTCAAAAAAATGAGGCTTGAATAATAGGTTCCAAACAGAGGCCGTATATTGCCCTACAAGTTTAAAGACAAAAATGGGCAACTAATGTATCATTTATGAGTCATATGTAATGTACGTGAGATGAAACCATTGTTTGTAACAGCTCAATAAACAATAATAAACAATATAACAGAAGTATAAAACCTCACTCATTAGATGCAAGAAAATAACCATAATGAATCTAATGTCTTGTAAATGTTCATTCTGGTAGACACTACCTAATCACAAAATCTACCATTGACACGATGGCTAGAGGTGTCTTGATCGGAAACTCAAAAGTTATCCAAACTGACAAAAGAACACTTTTTTGGTTATAATTGTAAGATGAAAGATAGAGATGGCAAAAAAATCTGATTTACCCCTCCAATCCGATCTGTAAAAATCTGTTTCAATAAAAAAAATTAAGGTCCGTTTGATAGCTAGAGTGGAATTTGGATAGAAAGAAAATGAATTCTAGGGAATTGAAAGTTTAACGTGTTTGATTGGTTTAATTTTCTAGGTGGAAAAAATTGAGAAATTTTCAAGTTTTGTTATTTGATTGATATTATTTTTCATGATAAATAAAACAAAATTTAGCTAATTTAGAGCCTGTTTGGTTATGGCAAAAATTTTACCAAAAATTTTCAAACTCAATCTCAACCATTCATTCTTAGTCAAGCCCACCATTTTTGACTTTTCAAACTTTTTTTAACCACACATCCATCAAAAAAACAAAAAAAAATCACAAAAATCAAAATTTTTCACATTACCAAAAAGGCTCTTAATAGGAAAAAAAATTAACAATGCGTTCAGCAGCCTAAGCCGCCATTTTTTATTTTTTTTATTTTGGTGTTTTCTAGATAAATGTTTGATTGAAAACTGGAAAGAGAAAATGTGTGTAATCAATAAGTAGTTTGAAAATTTGTTTTGTTTATAAATTATAAGCCCCTTTCTCTTTGCTGTTTTGAGGTCGTTTTCTGTTTTTATTTTCGAAAACGCTAAAAACGCGTTCTCTTTACCATTTTCAAAAATGCATTTTGGAAAACAAAAAAAAAAAAAAAAATTGTACACAAAACGGAAAACGCCCGAAACATCGTTTTGGGCGTTTTGTGTGTATTTCGACAAAAAATGTCCAAAACGCGGAAAACGCGTTTTGGGATTTTTTTTTTTTTTTTTTTTTTTTTTTTTTTAATAAACTTAGAACTAAGCTTAATATAAAGTTTTTATTTTTTTATTATTTTTTTTAGAATTATCCTAGCTTGGAACTAAGCCTAAATAAAGATTTTTTTTTTTTTTGAGAATTATCCTAACTTGGAACTTAGTTTAAATAAAGTTTTATTGAATTCAATATCAACATTACAAAAAAAAAAAAAAAAAAATTAAATGAGAATTCTTGTTGTTATATTTCAAAAAATGCAATGATAAATGGACTCTGGTGGTTTTGAAAGAACTTGCATTTTCTGGATTTTAATAGAAGTAAAGTTTTCTCAAGTCCCGAACCTGACCAAGCTGCGTTAATATAGATTCTTAATGCTCACATTAGTGTGTTGCATGTAACCATATTTTTAGTGTATTGTGAAAGGAAATTTGAGTTAGAGTTAGTAGTATTCTGCAAGCAAATTAATTAAAAATAGTTTAAATAGTGTTCTGCAAAATTTCAAACAGAACGTGTTTTCCAGCTTTTCATTTTCAAAAACAGTTTTCAGAAATGACAAACCAAACGCGTTTTCAGCAAATTTGAAAACAAAAATGAAAACACAGAACACAAAACATTTTCGAAAATGAAAATACAAAATAAAATACAAACAGAACGCCACTTAATCATTGCGTAAAAGAACTGTGAGTAAAATTTTCACATTTGTACTTAATATAAATAATGTTAATTTTTGGGAGAAAAAAAATCAATTAAGAACAACAAAAATGATCTAATGAGACGAAAAATGGTTAGCCGTGCAAGGTAGCAAACTAATTCCCACCAAAGTGGTGAGAATTGATTTGCCTTAAAAACAAGGCAAATAACAATTCTCAAGGCAAAGGTGGCAAATCAATTACAAGACAAATTTGAATTATCAAACAACCAAAAAACCAATTCTAAAGCAAACATTTTCCAACTTCCTAGGCAAATTGTGCCTATCAAATGGACCCTTAATAAAAAGTCAATTTTTTTTTTTATAGATTTAGCTTAAAATATCTAAAAAAGAAATAAAAAAAATCGGCGATATCAGGGTGTCGATGAAAATTTGTGGATCGCGGGCAGATATGGATTGGATCAAATTTTCGCGGGACGGATTTGGATCAGCCCCAATCCACCTCGTTGTCATCACTGATGAAAGAACTCAGTTTCAATCAAAATATTCAATAGTTCGACAAAGAGCAAATATAATTAACTTGTTAATGTATGGCAAACCGAGGATGAATAATATGTTTCAACAGTGAAAAATAAGCTCATTTAACATACTATCTTCGAGAATTCTATGAAATTCAAAGTACAACGAGCTATAAATGATTGAACACATATTAGTTACCTCTAAGAAACTCCATCGCTTCATCCAACACAAGATTCAATAATTGGTCATATCCTTTTAGAGTACCAGTCACTGAAAGGAAGAATCAAATGTTAATTTTCCTGAATTATGCAAAAAAGCATCAATGCATCTGAATACCACACGAAGAAACATAACATACATCCGTCACTATCCAGTAGTTATGATTTTTGCCACTTTGGCAATATAGCATGATATGGATAAAATGAAATTAGATTTCTGATGACAGTAATTGACCTTTATTTTAACAAATCTCTTATTTTGCATTTTGGAGGGTTTCCTTAAAGCATGAGAAACAGAGGACAGAACGGATTAAATGGAAAAGAATTTAATCTAATGATAAACAGCCATAATGATATTAATATCCATGTCTAATTCCTTCAACATTGATAAAGTAGAAATCTTCCCAAAACTCTTCAAAAATGTGACATGCCTCCCTAATCCTAACTTGTAAACATCCCCAGTACATTTGGTTTACATTTGTCAATTCTTACCAATTTCATTCCGCATCAATTTAGACATTTAACTAGGACTCTCTGGACTAAAATAAAGTGGCTAAAATATCAACAACGTAATGGAGAATACCTACTTGTCAACTTTACAATTTTTCATTTACCATGGATTACGAATCACACTGCAACAAATTTGACCTCGCAAGACTCATGGTAAACCACAAGCACAGATAGAATTAGCACCAGAAAAATCCTTTTTGGCTCTTTAATTGTAATTACAACTCAAGAAAAAAATGGACAGACAACAAAAAGAGATTAAGAAAATAAAGATAAACTGCCGACAATCGCTACAAAAGTCCTTGGCAACACTGCAGCAATTATAAATTGGTTTATTTTTGCTGTTTGTAAATTGGTTTATAAATTGTATTGATTGAGTTAAAGAACAGAGGCTAAATATAACCATAAGCAACCGACCTTGTCTTCCACCAGTGAGCTTGACTTGGACACCCTTGTCAACAAACTTTGCTAGATCCAACACTGTTTCTTTTCTTCCTGACTGAACATAAAATTTAACAGCATAAAACATTTTTTGCTTAAAGATACAAACAGAACTAAAGTTCCCAGACAGCTAAAATTTCCAACTGTTCCGCCTAACTATATACCCATACATACCTCTTGAGCACCTTAAACTTAAGTTTGCAACATCTAAAAGTCTCTCCTGTGGTGCAAATACAAGCAAGGAGAGCCCATTTTTCTTTATTTACAAAATTTCCGTTTGAGCTATTATAATTAATTTAGTTCTTATTTATCACATTGAAAATAATCATGAGAGAGAGAGAAAAAAAAAAAACACACACACACACACACACACACACACATATTTTTAGATACGTTTTCCGTCAAATCCAATCAAAGCTACCATCTAAATACAGCTTTACATGTAAATGTGAATTTAAAAAAAAAAAAAAAGTATATATTGTGTGTGGCTGAGGGAGAGGAGATGATACCATTTCAGCAAATAAAAGGGCCAAAATATCTGAGCTAGTAAGCAAAAAACCTGAGTGGCTTCCGATTTTAGACGGAAGTAGAAAGGGGCCGCAGAAAAAATTCTTGCCCTAATTTTTTCTCAATTTCCCGCTTAATCGGGTGCACAATATCATGGTTGGCTTCAAAAAATGTAAAGTTACATTTTATCTTGGAAAAATCTGCATTTTCATCCCTTCGTTAAATATAGCCTTGTTTGATGTAGATAATTTTTAATAAAAAATTGGGTTTTAAAAATTTATTGATTAAAAAATAGTTTGAAAAATAAAAAAACGTGAACTTGACTTTTTTGGATAGATGAGAATGATTACCGTAGAAAAAAATTGTATTTTTTATGAAAAAGAATGGGGATCAAACAAGGACATAATAAATTTAACCTCAATCTTTTCTTTTAAGATAAAAAAAATTATCCTTGACATTTCCAATTATGTAATAATAAAATTCGTCATTTCCTCCATTTTAAACATTAAATGATGGATTTGTAATTTTTATGTACATTATTATTAATACTAGTACTTTCACTCGTGTGATGCATATAAATATGTTTGTGATAATAATTTCAATTAAAATTTATGAAAATGTATCAATTTTATGTATACTATCATATCAAATAAAAATATAATATAATGACATTTTAATACAAAATATTACTGAATTCAAAACTTTAAAAAAAAGAAAAAACTAATCAAAATAGGAAATGTAACATGTACAAATTATTCCAAATTAGGAGATCTTGATCTTTATAGAATTTTTCTTTTTCTTTTTCTTCTTAAAATGTTTTCTCTTTTAAAAAAGTATTTTAATTTATTATCTATTTGTTCGTTGAACTTTTTTATTCTAAATAAGTTATTTTTATCTTTTTTATATGTTTAAACATTTTGAAATAAAATATAATATAATATAATAAATAAAATTAACAACCATACATTTATATTTGTTTTAAACTGGTAATTTTGGATTTAAAGAATATTTTTGTTATATTTTTTAGTATTTAATTTTATCTCCAAATGAGTAAATGTTACTTTATTTGTAAAATAATTTTTTAAAATTTTTTTGTGATTATTGAAATAATTATTAATTTTTTAGGGTAAACAACGCAAATGGTCCCCCAACCATTAGGTTTTTTGCGAAAATGATCCCGACGATTAAATTTTTGCATTTATATCTTCAGAATCACCAAACGTTGCAAAAATGGTCTCTAACGTTAGATTCTGTTAGTATCAACAGTTAAAAACGTGTAAATAGCACAAATGATCCCTAACCTTTGAGTTTCTTGAGAAAATAATTTCTAACATATTAAAGTCATGTTTGGCATAATTAATTTGTAACCTTCAAAAGTTTCGCGTATTTAGTTCCTAACATATTAAATTCCAATACTTTTGAGTATTTAGTCTCTAACATATTAAACCTCTATTTGAGACCAATTGTTTCAAATAACGTGGCTTTTAATTGTAATTTTTTGAAGATTTTGTGATTAAAAAAATGAATTTATTTGTAAATTATTTTATTGATGGAATGTATGGGTTGAAAACGAGTTTTAAAAAAAAAAAAATTTATTCTGGATTTCTAAAGTGTACAATAAAACATTTAACAAAAATTCACCGCATTAACAATTCAATCTATTGGTAAAAAAAAAAAAAAAAATCATGGAATATAAACAAACAAATACATTGGACATCATTTTAGGAATTGAATAACTTATATGTTTTTATCAATTCTATATTTGATTTTCGATTTTGAGAACAAATCAACATTGATTTTCAAAATTACATTTTATTTAAAACTCGTTTTCTTTCACACATTATATATATATATATATATATATATTTTATTATTATTATTTATGCATAATTTTTTTTTTTAAAAAAAAATCCTACTTTTTAACCCAAATTCTCCAAGCTTACTTTTCAAATCGATCGATTTTTAAAATCGAAAATCGAAATTGAAATCGAAAGTAGAACTGATAAAAACATATTTGTTATTCAATTCCTAAAATGATGTCCAATATATTTGTTTGTTTATACTCTATGAATTTATTTATTTTTTTACCAGTAAGTTGAAATGTTAATGCAGGGAATTTTTATTAAATATTTTATCATGCACTTTAGAAATCCAAAATAAACTTATTTTTTTTAAAACACATTTTCAAATACACATTCAACCAATAAAATAATTTACAAATAAATTCAAGTTTTTTTTAATCATAAATTCTTCAAAAAAATTATAATTACAAATCACATTATTTGAAATAATATGTCTCAAATAGGGGATTAATATGTTGAGGACTAAATAGGCCAAACGTTTAGAGATTACAAACTAAATATGTCAAGCATGATCTTAATATGTTAGGAACTATTATCGCAAGAAACTCAAAGGTTAGAGACCATTTGTGCTATTCGCACATTTTTAACGGTGGAAACTAACGGAATCTAACGGTAGGGACCATTTTCACAACGTTTGGTGATTCTGATGGTATAAATGCCAAAATCTAAACGCTGGGGACCAATTTCGCAAGAAAGTCAAAGGTTGGGGACCATTTGTGCTGTTTACCCAATTTTTTAATTAAAATCGGTTTGACCTCTGTTCAACCCAGTCCGACTTTCAACCCTTGACATGTTGCCTTTTTCGGGTCGAACCGATTTCAGGTTTTCTGAATAATGTGTATGATATAACTTAAATGATATAGTTTAACATGAATGAGATATTGAGAAAAAGTAAAAATATTTATATATATAAAATAAACTTTTACATTAATCTTTGGGACATTTTTACGAACAAAGTGTTAATAGTTTGCTCTCAATTGTTACCTTGTATTAAACTTCTAGTTGAGATCTTCATTTTGACACGTATATTATATATTTCTCGACTTCAAAATAATATAATAATTATCAAAATTATGATAATTATTACAAAAATAAATGATATAATTTAAAATGAATAGGATATTGAGGAAAAGTAAATATATATATATATATATATAAAGTAAAAACTTTTACGTTAGATCTTTGAGACGATTTTACGGACAATATATTTTCAGTTTGCTCTCACTTGATATTTTGTATTAAACTTCTCGTCGATTTGACACCCATATTACATATTTTTTCGACTTCAATAATTATCAAAGCAATAATAATAATTAATACAAAAAATAGTCTATAAATAGTATTATAGAACTTAAATGATAATTTAAAATGATTGTGACATTGAGGAAAAGAAAAAAATATAAAACAATTTACATTTTATCTTTGAGACGATTTTATGGACATTATATATTTATAGTTTACTCTCACTTGTTAGCTTATATTAAATTTCTCGACCCAACAAATATTTATATTTAATCAATAAAATTATATTTTATTTACAAAATTCAGAAGTTAAAATAATAATTACAAAATCGTCAATTATCATGGTACGACAATTGGACAACGTGAGAGTTCAAGAAATTATATGAAGAATTTTATACCATATAATCTTTACACTTATTAAAATTAAGAATGAATAAAAATATTAGCATTTGTTCGGTAATTTTGTCCTTAAATTTATTTTAAAAAATATATTTTTATCCACTTTTTAACTATATACATTTTTCGAAGCTACTTTTCAACAATGCATCTCGAAAAACAAAACAACAATATTTTTATTTCTAAACAAAAACATAGCTTTCGAACAGAGGTTTAAGTATTTTCTATAAATTTATTTACAAACAAAATATTTTTCATCCATGTTTATCTATACGGGGTAAATACGACATTACAAACTAAAATTGCATTAATCAACACGAATTTAAATAAGACATTAATATATACAGATTTTTATTTTATTTTATTCTATTTTATTTTAGTTTTTTATTTCCAAAATTGTAAATGCATTTTGGAGAGAAAATGACATTTAGTGTTTCTCTCTCCTCGCTTCTATTTTAATATATATATATATATTGTGTGTGCGCGCGCGCGTGTATGTTTAATTATTTTATTTGACTTGTACTTTTTGAAAAATTATGAACTTCATTTACATTTTTTCCTAATTCTTTTATTACTTTGCTGCTTTATTTTATTTTTGGTTCTTTAAAAATAATGGAAATCCATCATTTCATAGTAAGGTTGCGTTTGATACGCGAAATTTTCCATGGAAAATATAGTTTTTCACATGATTTTTCAACTTTGCGTCGTTTAGTTGCCTAAATTTTCAGTGGAATTCATTTTTCACTTGCCTCGAAATCCAGTATTTTCCTTATTTTGGATGAATTCATTTTCCAATGGGGGGAGGAGGTTTTATTTTTCATGGAAAATCTTATATTATTTTCGTTACGTTTGATCATTTTTGTTATTGTTAATTGATTTATTTTTTTCTAAAAATAAACATTATTATTATCAAGTACAAATTTATGAAAAAATAAAAAAAAAATATTTTTTTATTAAAATATATAAATTTTACTTTATTTTCCATGGAAAATAATGTCAATCAAACAACAAAACTTGGAAAATTTCCTACTTTTTTCACCTAGAAAATTAAACCAATCAAACACATTAAACTTCCAATTCCCAAGAATTCAATTCCCTGAAATTCATTTTCTTTCCACCCAAATTCCACCATCGCTATCAAACGCAGCCTAAATGTAAAGGAAATTATGAGTTTTGTTATAAAAATGAAAGGTATAGGACAAATTGTTCTAAAAGAGAGGTTAAGGATAATTTATTATATTTTAAAACGATAATATAATATCATAATTTTAGCATGTAAATAAAGACTTTCATTGAATAAACTTTGGGAATCCTTGGTGAAAAAGTACAAGACGGGGATGCAGGTACAAAGAAATTTATAATGGGTAGATTTCTCGAGTATAAAATGATAGACTCTAAAATAGTTATCAGTGAAGTCCAAGAATGATAGGTTCTTCTACTTGACATGCATGTTGAGTATATGACTTTTAGTGGGTCATTCATGTTGCTGCAATCATTGAGAAACTCCCCCACTGTTGAGAGACTTCAAAAATTATCTCAAGTACAAACACAGTGAGGTGAATTTGAAAGATCTTATTGTTCGACTAAGAATAGAGGAAAACTAAAACGAAAAATTGGAATGCAGTTTAGGCAAGCTAAAGCTAATTTTGTGGAATCTAGTTCGGGATCAACAAGAAGAGAAAGCATTCAAATGATACACTGAAGAAAGACAATAACAAGAATGCTAAGAATTTCAAATGCAACTGTTACAACTGTGGTAAAGCAGGACATCGCGCAAATGAATGTCACAAGCTTAAGAAAAATGCACAAACAAACGTGGTTGAATTAGACACCCTATCTGAAGTGATACAAGAAATGAATTTGTCTGTTGTTGTCTCTTAATGTGTAACAACGTTGGAAACCCTAGAGAATGGCGGGTAGATATTGGTTCTACTCGCAACAAATGCGTCGATAAGACAATGTTCTCAAATTACAAATAAATCATTGAAGCAAAACTATTTATGGAAAATTATGCTAGTTCAAATGTTGAAGGACAAGGGAAAGCAACTTCAAAGAGCTCATCCTCAACAATGCTCTACATGTACCAGATATTCGCAAAAATTTTGTATCCTGATCTCTACTTAGTAAAAATGATTTTAAGTTAGTCTTTGTTTCTGATAATCTTGTACTCACTAAGAATAAGATGTATGTTGGAAATGACTACATTTGTGATGAGATGTTAAAAATGAACATTCTTACTATTGTACCAAAATCAAGCAATAATAAAAATTACAAATCCGTTATATGCTTGAGTCCTCTTACTTGTGGCACAATCGATTAGGACCTGTAAATTTTAAGTTCGTACGTAAATTAATGAATTTAAATTACTACCTTCATTGCAGTTCGATCCTAGTCATAAATGCGGAATTTGTGCTGAGGTTAAGTTAGCCAAAAAATTGTTTTTTTTTCCTATTAAAAGAAACGCTATATCTTTTGAGTTAATTCATAATGATACATGTGATTTAGAGGTTGTGCAAACTAAACGTGGTAAGAAGTATTTTATTATTTTCATTGATGATTGTTTGCTAAAAAGTAAAGATGAAGCTTTAGATACTTTCAAGCATTATAAGAATGAAGTTGAAAATCAACTAAGTAATGGAGTTAAAATTATTCTTGGTGATAAATGCGAAGAATATGGAGCAACACTTGAAGAAGTTTTTTTTTTCTGAATTTGGAATAGTTCATCTAACAACGACACCTTATGCAGCTCAATCAAATGGTGTTGTTGAATGCAAAAATAGAATTCTGAAGGAGATGATGAATGATGTGATAATTAGTTCAGGCTACCTCAAAACTTGTGGGGGGAAGATATACTTTTGGCGAATGTTATCTATATTATATATTAAAGTTCTTGAGTTGGAGCGGATCCCAATTAAGGTTTTTCCGTCCAAACTCACTAATTAATTATGCATACTCTACAACTAATATATATTATACTATTGATTTTTTTTGTGTATTTATTAAATTCTTTTCATAATAAAATATGCAATAACATATTAATGTTTATACATTGATATCCTAACTCTTTGTTTGCCTCTTCGTGTCCCATGAAAATTGTGATTACGAGGTTCAAAAATGATTTCAATTAATTTGCATGACATTTTTTCTTAATCTATATTAAATGAATGATAATAATATAAACAAATTAAAATAAATCAACAATACAGAGATGTTTAATCATGTAAATTTAACTAAAGAAATATCAAATAAAAATAAGTTATTAAAAACTCAGAGATTTAATCTATAATATTTGTTTTTTAAAATCTTTATACACACATCTAGGTCTTGCAAAATAAAAATTCATTTTTATATTTGTATAACAAATTCGTTAAATTCTATGAATTCTCATTACTTTATTTAATTGTACTATTGAGAGTGGTAACGGCTAAATAAGTCAACTAAAAAAATTGACAATTGTATTGAAAAAGATTGATCTTTTAAATTTTCAAACTTTGATGGTTTCTAATTTTTATTATTGTATCTTTTCAATTTTGGCTGTTTGGAAAAATTTGCATTATTTATTATGATTATTGCTTTATTTGATCAAACATAATTTTTTATTTTATTTATTAAAGTATCACAAAAGTATATCTGGTATTACTAATAATAATAATTTAATAAATCATATAAATTCTTAAATTCTCACTAAAGCACGCTAGATATTACTACTAATAATAATAAAATTCACACAATAAAACGTCTAATGTTTCTAATAATAATAATAATTGTAATTCGATCAATTATAATTTCTTATTTAAAAAAAAAATATCACAAAAGTATGTCATTGTAAAGAATATTGACATAAGACAACCATTTTCTTCATAATAATACTATTATAATACAAAATAAGGTCCAAGTAAAACATCTTTAATGTCACCATTATGAATGATAACTAATTGCATTAGGATGAACAGGATACGTCTTAAATCAATTTGAACTGTCCTAAATATGGTATAAAGATAGCTTCCTAAAGTAATTATTCTGTTTATATAATTACCTATAAAGCTAACTATTGTTTTAAATATCTCAGTATTCAATCATTGTTATCAACTTACGTTTTATATATTGAAAATAATATTGTTATTAGATATAATAAGTAATAACATTAACATGTCTTGTACTATAAAAAGTACTAACACAAAAAAAAAAAAATGTTTATAATTTCTAATAACAAAAGCACGTCTTATATTATGAAAAATTACTAACTAAAAACTTTTTTTTTAATTATAATACAATTAGAAATTATTACAAATTTCGATAGTTATTAACACCGTATAGTTAATATTTATTTTTTATATTTACATATTCTTTGTTTGAAACCTATTCCACATTATAAAAAGTACTAACACAAAAAAAAATGTTTATAATTTCTAATAACAAAAGCACGTCTTATATTATGAAAAATTACTAACTAAAAACTTTTTTTTTTAATTATAATACAATTAGAAATTATTACAAATTTCGATAGTTATTAACACCGTATAGTTAATATTTATTTTTTATATTTACATATTCTTTGTTTGAAACCTATTCCACATTAATAGTTGTAAATTAGACTGAATGATTATTCTGGATTCTTAATTGCTGGTATTAGAAGTTTAAGAGTCTATAATTGAGAAAGGTAACGGTCAAAATACTCAGTTTTCTCTTTAAATATCCACAAATATTGAAAGTCATCTTACCTGCAATACTTCATATTTTGCTTCTATACATTGCATTATGGCTTCAAAATTTGCACTCTTGAAAGATCTTAACAAACATCGTACAGACTTGAGGTTAAAACTCCATTGGACAAGAAAATGGTTTGTACCAGAGCATGGAAAAAATAATAGATGCATGGAAATGATTTTCATAGAAAAAGATGTGTTATGGTCCCAAATTTAACGCACATTTTTTAAATTTCTAATTGTATTTCAGTTTGTGTTGACAACATTGTTCTATAATCTACGTGCATTATTTATCAATATAATTTGTATTTAGAGTAACAGGATTCAAGTTACAGTAAATGGTCACCTCATTAATACTTACAACCATCTATTGCGCGAACATGAAATTTACTGCATTCGGCACGTACAATTGTTGAAAACCGAGGAAATTACCCAATAACAAGCCATAAGTTCAAATTCTATTTTTATTTTTTACAAGACTTACGTCTGGCCTACAACTGACTGTTTTTTCCCTCAACAATTTACAATTTAAAGTCTTTTGTTGAAATAACAGTACTAGGTTTGCAACTTTGAATCCTAATGAAGACTCAAAGTATAATATAAAGCAATAGTTGAAAGCACATACCCCTCAAGGAAGGGCCATTCTTGCTCCAATATTGAACGATGTTGAAGACATAAATAGATACCCGATTTCTACTAAATCATCCTGAATAAAATATATATCTTAGTTCAAATACAATTTGTAGATTGGACAGCATGAGAGGTTTGTTCGGAGACGTACATTCTACATAGTTCTTAAACGGAGTAAGATGTTCTGGTGTGTATAACCACGAGTCGAAGCTGAGAGTCGATGTTCTGATAATGTTGTTGAGAAATATTGATCATACTTCGAGATTGTGCAATAGAACAAGGTTAATTATTTCTAGACTTGGACACCATTTTTGGAGGTCTCAATTCTATCGGGGAGTAATGCAAGGCAAAAGGTTTTTATTCCAAAAATATCGTTGACTCCTTTAGATCCAAGGTTTCCTTTTAAAAGTTCAAAGAAGACAGTTCCCTTTAATAGTATCTTACGTCATGACAATCAATAAGAGTCAATGACAACTATCCCACGTTGGTCTTTTCTTGGGAAGATCAGTGTTTAGTAATGGTCAACTATATGTAACAATATCTAGAATTACAAGTCGTTCTAACTTGAACACACTTATACGTGACGAGGAAGGTAAATCAACCAATTTAGCTACAAATGTCGTATTTATGGAAGTCTTTTCAAAATTTGTATTAACTTCAATTTAGAAATACAAAATTTTATAGGTTCTTGTGTTCAAATATTTTTTATTATACATTGTGATTCTACGTTTCCCTATAATAAAATATTATCACTATCAAAGATTTCGTGCAACGCACGGGTGTAAAACTGTTCTTAATAAGATATCACATAAGAAAAATGATAAAACTACATATGAATTATGAAAAGGTCATGAGCCTACCTAGGCAAATTTAAAAGAGTGTGGATGTTTGGCTAAGATTGAAGTATCAAAGTCTAAACAAGTTAAAATAGAGGCAAAGACCATTGATTGCATATTTATTGGATATGACAATAACAGTAGTGCATATCGATTTCTTATGAATAAGTCAAATATTCCAGATATGCATGAAGGCAATATCATTGAATCTAGAAATGTAGAATTCTTTGAAGGTAAAGATCTATGCAAAGATAGGAAAGAAACAAGTTCAAATAAGCAAACTTATGATACTGCAAATGATACTTCTCTAAATTTTTGAAAAACCTAGACACGGTAAATGGGTTAAAACATCCACTTCCTTTGGTCATGATTTTCTAACATATATGATAGAAAATGATCCTAATACATTCAATGAAACAATGTCTACACTGAAAGCTCTATTTTGGAAATAAGCTATCAATGGTGAGATATTACAAAAAATTACACTTGGGAGATAGTTGATCTTCCACTTGGGAATAAACCATTAGGTTGCAAGTGAATTTTTAAGAAGAAGATAAAGACAAATTGATCAATTGATAAATATAAGGTCAGATTAGTAGAAAAAATGCTATAGGAAAAAGGAAATCCTTGACTTCTTCGATACATACTCACTTATCACAAGGATTACTTCTATTAGAGTCCTTATTTGCAATTGATGCATGCTTATAATCTTGAAATTCATCAAATGGACATTAAAACGACATTATTGAATGGTGAGTTAGAAGAAGAAATATATATGGAACAATATGAAGGGTATGCGACTACGTGACAAGAGAAAACTCTGTGTAAACTCATTAAGTCTTTATATGAATTAAGACAAGGGCCAAAGTAATGGCATCGAAAAGTTGACAAAACAATGTTGTTAAATGATTTTAAAATTAACGAGTGTGATAAATGTGTCCATATAAAAAAACACCTAAAGCTTGTGTTATTGTCTGTTTGTATGTTGATGATACGTTAATTATGAGCAACAATCATGGTAGTATCATGAATGTTTAGAAAATGTTAACAAAACATTTGATATGAAAGATATGGAGTGGCTGATGTTGTATTGGGAGTTAAAATCTCTAAGATATCATGTAGTCTTAGCCTATCTCAAAATCATTACATTGAGACCATGCTTTAAAGGTTTAACATGTATGATGAAAGTCTAGTAAAAATTCAGATTGACTCTAGTTTACACTTTGTCAAGAATAAAGGCAAACTGGTATTTCAATTGAAATATTCACAGGTTATAAGCAATCTAATGTACGTTATGAACTTCACCCGTCCGGATAAAGCAATGTTGTAAAATAAATTGAGTAGATTGACCATTGGAAAACATTAAATAGGGTTCCTAGGAATCTAAGGTATACCTTAAATTTTAGATTACATTGTACAAGATATCCACAATATTAGAATGATACTTTGATGCGAATTGGATATCATACACGAAAGATTCTAAATCTACTAGTGACTATGTGTTTACCAATAGCGGTGCTGCTGTGTTTTGGAAGTCCTCAAAATAAATGTGCATAGTTCTATAAAAAAAAATAGAATCATAGTTTATAGCTTTAGATAAAGCTGAAGAAGAAGTAGAATGATTTTGTGATTTCCTAGAGGACATTCCATGTTGTCCTAAGTTAGTGCTTGTAATAAGTATACATTTTAATAGTTAGTCGGTTATTGCAAGGGCACAAAGTAGTATGTATAATGGTAAGCCTAGACATATACGTCGCGGACATAATATCATTAAGCAGTTGATCTCAAACGACATTATTTTCATTAATTATGTGAAATCAAAGGAGAATCTCGCGAATCCACTTACAAAAGGCTTACTAAGAGATCAAGTACATTGCTTACCGAAAGGAATGAGATTAAAACCTTATTACGCATGAATCAATGTAATGGTAACCTGTTCGCTACAAACACACCGCAAGTGCACAAGTCGCATACAAGTGATAGTGGACTAATTGAGTCCGGTTTATCGATCCCACAAGGATTGTCTATTTCAATTACACTCTAGTATAATTAATTTTAACAAGAAACACACACAATAAATATTTGTTTGGGAATGTTCTCGTACTAGAATTAAATTTGCAATGGTAAATAAATAACTAGAAAAATGGTGATGAATAGATGATAAAGGAGTGTTGGGATTCTTGATTCCACTTGACCATTACCTAATTAAATTATCAACAAGCAAAAAGAGATGCAATTCATTAATCATGTTAGACCCGATTTTCCAAGCTTAGCCAATTACCTCTCTCGAGTGAAATCAACCCTAACTAGTGGCATTAACCTACTATACCTCTATGTCGATTAAAAACACACCAATTGCATTAAACCTATGTGAAAATAACTCAATGGGTCATCTAGGGTTTTAGGTATATCTCTATCCTAAACAAGAACCTAGAGCAAATATTGTATTGATCTAGAATACACAACAATTTCTCAATAATTGCACATTCCATGAAACCTAAGCATAAATGTGGCCACAAAAATGCTAGTCAATAAATACAACAATAAATGCACAAGATAATAAAAAGCTTAAATTCTTAATACAAGCATTAAAATCAACTAGGCTAGGTCAAGCTTCATCAACATCCCAACACAAAATAGTTTAGCCCATAGTGAAATAACAATAAAATTCAAGAATTAAATACATCATTTCAACAATAGAGTAAAGTAAATAGAGAAATATGAAGATTAAGCAAAAACACTTCCCTTCACCAATGATTCTTGCTTCCAAATATCACTATTCTTCCACAATAATTTTGGTATTTCTCCCCTTAATCAATATTCATCAACTAAACTATACAAACTCAAGAGAAATTACAAGATAAAAGAGTAAAATAAAAGAGAAAAAGAGAGAGCTAGGGTTTTCTAGGGTTTTGAAGAGAAAAGAATGAATCCAAAATACTCAAAATCACTCAAAAATACACCCAAATTGCGTAGATCCGCGTGTTTCAGCATCTGGGCCGGATCGGGTCGCACCGGGTCGGCCCAGATTTTCGCTTCATTTTATGACCACGCGATCGCGTGGCTGACTGGCTCGCGATCGCGTGGTTGGCATTATAAGTCTCGGGTTGGATTTTTGCTTGAGTTCGCGAACGCGACTTGAGAATTACCACGCGATCGCGTGGTTGCAGTTTGGCTCTAATTTTGACTCTTTGATGGATTTAACTCTTTTCTCCTCAATTTCTTCAAGTATTCATCCATTTAGCTTCTTTCTTGTGTTTTCTCCATGAAGTTGATTGGTAAACCTATTTAACCACAAAACATGCACAATTAAGTAGGTATTTGTCCAAATTACTCAAAAAGTATTACCAAAAATATATGAAATATGCATGTAAAATGCACCCAACAAATACCCCCAAACTTAAACTCTTGCTCGTCCCGAGCAAGAATATTCACATGCATCTACAAAAAAAAAAATAATGACAATATGATCAACAATGCTGATAGCTCGCAATCTTCCATGAGTGTGAAATTGCATAATTAATTCACAATTATGTTCCCAAATAATGCTACAAAAATGAGTTTGGCTTATCCGATGCTCGATCGGTGCGTGTGTGAGTAGCCACTGTCAATCGTCAATAAGATTCGAGAATGTTGATGAGTAAAGAGGTTTCAAGTCAAAACTATCCCACCATTAGTGGTCAATTCTTTCCTTTCCCACTCGTGACATTCATCCCCCAATGAATAATTTTCTTTCCACTCCCGGGATGCAATTCTAGAGTGTACTTCTCAAATCACTCTTTCTTTTTCCACTAAAGCATGGGTGTGTTTTACCGACAATCTCGAAAACCTAGAAGTGCAGTGACTCTCCACTAATGAGTGCTTCTACATTCAAGTTTATACCAAGCAATTCAAACCCACTATTCATCTAAGCCCTTATGCAAATACAAATGCATGATTTCTAACAACTAACATGATGTTTGCTCGTGACTTCCCCACTCCCTTAAGCTTTCTAATTGACCCATGTAGCGAGCTTTAGGTCGGCAGCTCCCCGATCGTTTTAAGATCAAAGGGTACCAGGTTTCAAAATACCCCTACGGACTTATTAACTCGAGTCAAAAAGGCTACGAAGTGGGGTAGACTTATTAAGCGAATGCAATGATAATGTGCTTCTTTTTTTTTTTTATGAGTGTGTGTGTGAGTACCCTACTCATTAAGCTTTCTAATTGACTCATGTAGCGAGCTTTCGGCCGGTGACTCCCAAGTTTCAAACTTAAGGCACCAAGTTTCAAGATACTCCTACGGGCTTAATAACTCGAGTCAAAAAGGCTTCGAGATAGGGCAATGCAATGCAAAAAATTAAAATGGGCTTAGAACTCTAGCATATGGTCATTACTTGGCTTATACTTGGCGAAATACACTCCACACAAAATTTACTTCCACATGCATGGAATCACCACACGTCTAGGCCGTCTCCTTTTCCGGGTCGACCACCCCCAAACTTGTCTTACATTAGGGTCAAGAGATTTAGAGCATTAGGAAATATTTGATAGGTTGATAAAAATAAACAATACAAGCTCACAACCTAGTTCATCTACTCCATTAACCTCTTCGCCCTTCAACAATTCCCAAACTCACCGACAATTGAACATGACTATTGTGCTCAGTGTACATATGATCTTACATGGATAAGCATTTAAAGAAAGTAGCACAAGTAGCATATTTGGTCATAACTCATGAATTAACAACAATTTCAAACATCAAAGTCTTATAAGCAGGCGAGGCTATCTAGCATGTCAATATTCTCAACAAAATAAACAATTTCAAACCATCAAGACATCAAGGGCCGACAAGGCAATGTAAAATGTTCATAAAGCACATGATCCCAATACCCCCAAACTTAAATCAAACATTGTCCTCAATGTTGACAATGACATAATAACAAGAAAGGAATGGGTGATGGAACTTCCCCGGATTGATGCGTGTATGATGTTCCAAATTGACCTAAGCTTTGATTCTTTTGATACGCCAATCTCCCCCAAACTTGTTGAGGACAAGGTTGCTTAGGATTTCAAAAAGAATTTCGAACCTACAAAAGTTGGTGATTAACCAAGTTAGAGATAATAAAAATGCAATAAGTAAATATCAACAAGTAATTAAAAAGAGTGGAAATTTGGGTTGCCTCCCAAAAAGCGCTTGGTTAAAGTCGTAAGCTCGACTTTTTGATACAATTACTCCGGGTTAGCAAGAGGGATGGATGACTTTTCCTTTTCATAATGACCCCCCAAGTATGGCTTCAGGCGTTGCCCATTTACTTTGAAGTTTCCCTTACTTCCATGATAAAGTTCAACCGCTCCATGTGGAAAGATTTGAGCAATGGTGAAAGGTCCCGACCATCTAGAGCGGAGTTTACCGGGGAACAATCGAAGTCTTGAGTTGTAGAGAAGTACTTGTTGCCCAACTTGGAAGTCCCTCTTCACAATGTTCTTGTCATGCCACCTCTTTGTCTTCTCTTTGTAAATCCGAGCATTTTCATATGATTCAAGGCGGAATTCATCAAGCTCGTTGAGTTGGAGTAATCTTTTCTCACCGGCCAACTCCACATCAAAATTCAAGACTTTTGTTGCCCAATATGCACGGTGCTCAAGCTCAACCGGAAGATGACATGCTTTACCAAATAGTAGTCGAAATGGAGACATACCAATGGGGGTCTTGAAAGCGGTGCGGTATGCCCATAATGCATCATCCAATTTCTTGGACCAATTTTCCTCGAGGCATTCACCGTCACTTCAAGGATCTTTTTCAACTCTCTATTCGAAATTTCAACCTGCCCACTTGTTTGCGGATGATAAGGAGTGGATATTCGATGTTTGACTCCATACTTGGTCAAAAGTGAGTCGAAGAGGCGGTTACAAAAGTGTTTTCCTCCATCACTAATGATAGCTCGAGGGGTGCCATAACGAGTAAAAATATTTTTCTTCAAAAATTTCACCACCACTCGAGCATCATTTGTGGGGAGTGCCACCGCTTCTACCCACTTGGACACATAGTCAACCGCAACTAGAATGTATTGATTAGAAAAGGACGATGGAAAAGGTCCCATAAAATCAATACCCCAAACATCGAATATCTCCACTTCTAAAATAGAATTTAAAGGCATTTCATTTCGGTTAGAGATATTACCCAATCGTTGGCATCGGTCACACTTGGACACAAGTGTGTGAGCATCCTTGAATAAAGTGGGCCAATAAAATCCCGATTGAAGAATCTTTGATGCAGTTTTCACGGCACCAAAATGGCCTCCATAAGGCGATGAGTGACATTGGTCAAGAATCTTCTCCATCTCCTCCTCGGGCACACACCTTCTCATGATTTGATCCGGACCCCTTTTGAACAACAACGGGTCATCCCAAAAATAATACTTGATATCCGCAAAGAACTTCTTCCTTTGTTGATACGAGTGGTCCAGGGGAGTGATGCCACTTGCAAGAAAATTCACATGGTCCGCATACCATGGCACACTAGTAGCTTGTAGAAGATCCATGATTTGGAAAATTTGCTCATCCGGAAATACCTCACTTATCTCTTCATCCAAAATGTCCTCGGTTTGCTCAAGTCTAGACAAGTGATCGGCTACAAGATTCTCCGTCCCCTTCTTATCACGAATCTCCAAATCAAACTCTTGGAGAAGAAGAACCCACCTAATTAATCGCGGCTTGGCATCCTTCTTTGCCAATAAATACTTGAGGGCCGAGTGGTCGGTATATACAATCACCTTGGAGCCAATAAGATACGACCGAAACTTATCAAATGCAAAGACCACCGCTAGCATTTCCTTCTCGGTAGTAGCATAATTCAATTGAGCATCGGTCAAGGTTCTACTAGCATAGTAGATGACATGCAAGAGTTTGTCCTTTCTTTGCCCCAAAACCGCCCCCACGGCGTAATCACTTGCATCACACATAAGCTCGAAGGGCAAACTCCAATCCGGAGCCACAATAATTGGTGTCGTGATGAGTTTCTCTTTGAGAGTGTTAAAAGCTTGAAGACACTCTTTAGAGAAATCATATGTTGCACTCTTCTCAAGTAATGAACATAGTGGCTTCGTGATTTTTGAGAAATCTTTGATAAATCTTCTATAAAATCCCGCATGCCCCAAGAAACTTCTTATACCTTTTACCGAGGTTGGGGGAGGTAATTTTTCGATAACTTGAATTTTTGCCTTATCAACCTCAATCCCCTCACTTGAAATTCGGTGCCCAAGAACTATCCCCTCTCGAACCATGAAATGACATTTTTCCCAATTCAAAACCAAATTGGTATCCTCACATCTTTTTAGCACCATTCTCAAATTATTCAAACAATCATCAAATGAAGTACCAAAAACTGAGAAGTCATCCATAAATACCTCAATAAATTTCTCCACCATGTCGGAGAAGATAGCCATCATGCACCGTTGGAAAGTGGCGGGAGCATTGCAAAGACCGAAGGGCATCCTCCTATATGCAAAAGTTCCATATGGGCATGTGAATGTTGTCTTTTCTTGATCCTCCGGGGCTATAGAGATTTGATTATAGCCCGAATACCCATCCAGAAAGCAATAATGAGAATGACCCGCCAATCGCTCAAGCATTTGATCGATGAATGGAAGGGGAAAATGATCCTTCCTAGTAGCATTATTGAGCTTGCGATAATCAATGCAAACTCTCCACCCCGTCACTGGCCTCGTTGGAATAAGTTCATTATTATCATTCTCTACCACTGTGACACCTCCTTTCTTCGGCACTACTTGCACCGGGCTCACCCATGCACTATCCGAGATTGGATATATAATACCCGCATCAAGCCACTTCACCACTTCGGCTCTTACCACTTCCTTCATGTTCGGATTTAACCGACGTTGATGCTCCACCGAAGGTTTAAAATCATCTTCCATAAGAATTTTGTGCATGCATAATGAAGGGCAAATACCTCGAATATCCGAGATGGTCCATCCAATGGCCTCCTTGTGCTCCCTCAATACCCGAAGCAATTTATCTTCCTCCTCTTCATTCAATAAATTCGAAATAATAACCGGAAGGGTAGAAGATTCCCCCAAGTAAGCATACCTCAAATGAGAAGGAAGAGGCTTTTGCTCGAGGGTAGGTGCCTTCTCGAGAGATGGTAGGGGTGGTGAAGAGCTCTTTTTCAACTCCTCAAAGTAGGGGGTCCTCTTGTGTTGATATTGTGGTGATGCCTCCAAATAATGAGCCATTTGTTCAACTTCATGATCATCATCCTCAATAGTCAACGAGTGGGCTATACATGACTCCAATGGATCCTTAGAAATCCCATGGTTGAAAGAGTTTACCACAAGACGATCAATTACATCCACCCGGAAGCATGAATTTGATTCCGAAGGATATTTAATGGCCTTCAACACATTGAAGGTGACTTGCTCATCTTGCACCCTCAAAATCAATTGCCCTTCTTGCACATCAATGAGCTCTCTCCCGGTTGCTAGAAATGGCCTTCCCAAAATGATTGGAATGTCATGATCTTCCTCCATGTCTAGAATAATGAAGTCCGCCGGAAAGATGAATTTATCCACTTTCACAAGAAAATCCTCAATGATCCCCCGAGGATATTTGATGGACCTATCCGCCAATTGTAGAGACACGGTGGTTGCTTTAGCTTCCCCCAATCCCAATTTCCTGAAAATGGACAAAGGCATCAAATTAATGCTAGCACCAAGATCACATAAAGCTTTACTAAAATTAACATCACCAATAGTGTATGGAATAGTAAAACTCCCTGGATCTTTAATCTTTGGAGGAAGCTTGTTTTGGATGATGGCACTACATTCCTCGGTTAGCATCACCGTTTCATGCTCTTCAAGCCTTCTTTTGTTGGATAGAATATCCTTCATGAACTTGGCATAGCTTGGCATTTGAGCTAATGCATCGGCGAAAGGAATGTTGATGTGTAGCTTCTTGAACACTTCCAAAAATTTGCCAAATTGACTATCAAGCTTTTGCTTTTGCAACCTTTGAGGAAATGGAATAGGAGGCACATAAGCCTTGATCGGTGTTGGAGCCTTTGATGTGGATGCTTCCGGCTCACTTTCCTTTGGCAACTCAACAATTGGTTCGGATGCTTGAATAGGCTCATTTTCTTCAATGGGAGCCTTGTTGGATTGAGTTGTTGGTTGTGGGGCCGTGATCTCGGGCAATTGCACCCCACTCCTTGTTGTAATAGCTTGCACATTCTCCCTAGGATTTGTCTCGGTGTTGCTAGGCAAAGCTCCTTGTTGCCTTTCCGAGAGAAGTTTAGCTATTTGGCCCACTTGATTCTCCAAATTTTTCAAAGAGGCATCATTGCGTTCTTGATATTGCAATTGATGATTTGCTAGCTTGGTGATAGCCTCTTCCCATCCTTCTTTCTTCTCTTGTGGCTTTGGATTCAACACATTGTGATTGTTGCCATAAGATAGATTAGGATGATTTCTCCAACCGGGATTGTATGTGGGAGCATATGGATTGAATCCTTGGCGTTGGAAATTTTGAGCATAGGCAACTTGCTCGGTAGATGAAGAACCACTTTCCACCAATGGACACATAGAGCTTTGATGATTAGCCCCACATATATCACATACCGGAGGGGCTTGAACCATGTTGACGGGCCGAGAGTTTGAAGTAGATAACCCTTCCACTTTCTTGGCTAAGGAATCAATTTTTGACAAGACAAGTGCATAATCATCACCCCCTCGTGCCCCACTAGAACTCCTCGGTGCACTTCTATCCGGCCACATTGCACTTTGTTCACTCATGATCTCAAACAAATCATAAGCCTCCCGAATGCTCTTTGTCTTGATGGACCCATTAGAGGATGAATCCACATTTGAACCGCAAGGAGGGGTTAACCCGGCATAGAAGTGGTTGACTTGTTGCCCCAATATAATCCCATGATTTGGGCACTTCCTAAGCATGTCTTTAAATCTCTCCCAAGCTTCGTGAAAGCTCTCCATCTCGAATTGTTGAAATGTGGTAATATCAAGCTTGAGTTTAGCAACTCTAGATGGTGGGAAAAATTTTGTAGTAAACCTTTGGACAAACTCCGCCCAAGTCGTGATACTCCCCGGAGGCAAAGTGTCAAGCCATTCTCTTGCTTTATCCTTCAAAGTATGTACAAATAACCTCATCCGGATTGCCTCCACATTCACACCCTCATAGTTGAAGTTGCTACAAATCTCTAGGAACCGTACCACATGAGCATGTGGATTTTCATCGGTCCTCCCATAGAATGAGATGGTGTTGGAGAATAAATTGATGACATCCGGCCGAAGTTGGAAATTTGGATGATTGTAGGAGGGATAGAAAATGCTTGATTGATTTTTGACAATAGGAGGATTCATGAAATCCCCAAAAAGCATGTCTTCTTCATTAACAACGGGCACTTGAGCTCTAGCTGCTTGAGGAACAAAATCGGGTGGGATTCCACCCCTTGGAGGAATTGCAGCTGGAGCATCAAGCTCGATGTTAACTCTTTCTCCTTCCATCCCAGTAAGAAGTTGTCTCCTAGCTTCCCGTTGTTCCCTTAACCTTCGTCGAAAAGTTCCCTCGATATCCGGATCTATTTCAACTAGATCAAGACTTCGACTTCGACGCATGCACAATTAATAAACCTAGAACAACACAAGAAATTAGGAGATTTCTTACACAAAAGAAAACAAAAGAAAATTTGTACAAGAAATAGAAATAAAAGTAACTACAAGTCAAAACTAATATCAACTAAGATGTAATTTAAATAGAAACAGTCCCCGGCAACGGCGCCAAAAACTTGTTCGCTACAAACACACCGCAAGTGCACGAGTCGCATACAAGTGATAGTGGACTAATTGAGTCCGGTTTATCGATCCCACAAGGATTGTCTATTTCAATTACACTCTAGTATAATTAATTTTAACAAGAAACACACACAATAAATATTTGTTTGGGAATGTTCTCGTACTAGAATTAAATTTGCAATGGTAAATAAATAACTAGAAAAATGGTGATGAATAGATGATAAAGGAGTGTTGGGATTCTTGATTCCACTTGACCATTACCTAATTAAATTATCAACAAGCAAAAAGAGATGCAATTCATTAATCATGTTAGACCCGATTTTCCAAGCTTAGCCAATTACCTCTCTCGAGTGAAATCAACCCTAACTAGTGGCATTAACCTACTATACCTCTATGTCGATTAAAAACACACCAATTGCATTAAACCTATGTGAAAATAACTCAATGGGTCATCTAGGGTTTTAACCTACTATACCTCTATTTCGACTGTACTCTTTACTAGTGTCTGCATTATCATTTGCACCTTCTGGTAATTTCTATTCACGTGGGGGACTGTTGGAAATGATATTGAAATGAGTCAACTTTGACTAATTATTCGAATAGCTCCTGACATCTATTTCGTTCATATGAGGAGTCCAAATTATTCTACTTAAAACGTAGACGACCGTGATGCATTTGGATTCATATAATCATCTCCGGATGAATGATAAATTGATGAATAAATTTAGATGTTGAAATAAGTTTGTTTGGAAAAGTGTAACTTTGTCTTACGAAGGAAAAAAAATGAAAATTGGACTTGTTTATTACCTTCAATTTGGACACTTGGGCTTGGACCCCAAGGGGGTACCAATAGTATTGAAGGAGGAAAGACTTAAATCCTATTGAGTTTAGTCCAAAGCCTACGCACGCATGTCTCCTCCACCATCCGTCTGAATGACCGGCTCGACTCTACACGACATGGCAGACATGACACAAGCTTGGGCTCTGGTCCTAAGTCATAAGCCAATTTATCAATATTTCATTTTTGGAGAAGTTAAAATAAATAATTTTTAGTTTTATTTTAAATTTAATCTTAATTCAGAAAAATTCTAAAAATAAGCTAACTGCTCGAGCATAACTCGAGCGTTTTGACACTGTTAAAATGCTTGAGCGATCATCAAGTGTAATTCGAACGGTTCCTGAAAATTGCTTGAGTGACGTCTGGAATAGTGAGTAGACACGACTGTTCAAATCAGTGACAAGATTTGGGCGTATCTTTCTGACCACAACACTTCAACTTCTATAAATAAGATCCTTTGGGTTGATTTTGTTCATTCCACATCAAACAATCATTATATCCATTGTTTAAACTTTGCGTCAAAAAAAAGTCCTTTTTGGTGGAGAGTATTAAATTTATTTGGAGTTCGTGTTCTTGCAATTTGAAGTGATTCTTTTGTATGAGGATGTCCGTTATATCTTGGGAGGCAATTGTCAAATCACCTAAGCACTTGACGAGACAAATTCATCTTAAAAATATAGAGTTGAACTGTAGCCTCGACCTACCTTTTGAAGTGTAAGTTTCAAGTAAATACCTTTTGTGATTTACTTATCTTATTTTGGTTTATTTATAGAATATATCTTATCTTATCATATCTTACTATCTTATATCTTATCTTATCTTATTTACTATATTAAAGGAGGATAGCATCAACAAGTTTTCCCTCCAAACATTTACTCCCAAAAAAGGTCACATCACAAATGGAAAAGTAATAAAAATCTTGAAAATGAAAAATGAATGTAATAACAATAACAACAACAATAACAATAATAATAATAAAAAATTTGTAAAACTATTTCAAGAAAATATGTTCTTGAAAAATGTAGATATAGAATAGTTTGAGAAAATGTGTTGTTTAAAACATGCTTCTTTTAAAAAGTAATGTAAAGAACTAATTTGAAAAGTGTTATTGGGGAAATGTGTTGTTAAAAAATTATATTATAAAATGCGTTGGAAAATATTTAAATAACTCGAAAATATTTTTGTTTAAAGAACTAAAGAACGTTCTTTATATTTTGTATTTTTTATAAGTTTCCAATTAAATTGTATAGAAAAATAAACTAAATGACTAATCAAAAAAATTTCTTCCAAATCAAATAATCTCATACTTGGTTGAATATAATTTTCTTTCAAATTGAATAATTTCATACTTGTTGAATATTTTATATATATTTTTTTGAAATACAATGTTCATTTATATTATTCTCGATTTATTATTATTATTATTATTATTATTATTATTATTATTATTATTATTATTATTATTATTATTATTATGTGCAATGACAATGTTTTAATTTGAAAACATTATTAAAAATTCTATAAAATTGTAAAATTATATCTAAGTAATACATTAAAAAATGAATTTTATCAAAAGTTAAAATATATTTTGTTCGAAATCAAATTAAATAAAAATTTGTTTTTTTAAACTTGTTTTTAATTGTTATTAAAAATATACTTTGATTGCATCATATGCAATGAAAATTAACGAGAAGTTTAATACAAGATAACAAGTGAAAGCAAACTATAAACATTTTGTCCGTAAAAAGTCACAAAAATCAAATGTAAAAGTTTATTATATATTTTTTATTTTCCTTAATATCTCATTCATTTTAAATTATATCATTTTAAATAGGAAACATATCTCGAAGGTTGAATCAGGTCGACCCGGGGCTGAACAGATTTATGATTGTTAATTTTATATATTTTATTTTATTATATTATATTATATTTCAAAATAAAATAATTTAACATATAAAAAATAAGTTAAAAATAACTTATTTAGAAGAAAAAGTCAAACAAACAAAAAAATAAAAAATAAATTCATAAAGATCAGGATTTCCTAATTTTGATTAGTTTTGTAGATGTTGCATTTCCTATTTTGATTAGTTTTGTATTTTTAAAATTTTGAATTTATAATATTTTGTATTAAAATATTATTGTATTATGTTTTTATCTATAAGATTGTATAATTAACATATTTTCATAAATTTTGATCTATATCACTATTACAAACATATTTTCGTGCATCGCAGAGGTAAAAATACTTGTATATATTAAAGCAAAACAGTCATAAAAAAATTTCCCACCTAAAACACCTTCCAAAAATATGTATACTTACTGGAAATGAAATGCGTGAAAACTAATTAAAATTCATATAAATTAATGCATTTGAATAATTAAATTAAAATGCTTTAAAAAATAAATCTCGCAATAATTACAACACTTTGAAAAATATGGATTTTGATTTCATTAAGAGTCTTTCATAATAATTTGAAAATACGATATTTGAATGCAATCTCTTAAATCTTAATAAGTATTAGAAAACTCATACAATTTTTGATAACAACCAAATAAAAGATTAATTTTAATAACCTTCTAAAGATTATATGGTCAAAAAATTTCTGTATAATACCTTCAATGATGCCCGATTGTCATATTATGATAATTGCAAGATTTGCATATAACTATTATTATAACTACTTGATTTTGTAAATAAAAGTATAATTTTATTGGTCAAATATAGATATTTGATGTGTTAAGATTAAACACACGTTTATAATTACTATGATTGACGTTTTTTAAAGAAATTTGGAGAAAATGTTAAATATGATAGGCAAATGCAAAAATTGTGAATATTTATTTTAAGAATGGATTATATTTTTTTTAATTATTCTTAATTTTTACTTGTTTAAAATTTATGTGGTATAAGATTTTCGTTATAATTTTTTGATCTCCATTGTTACTGGTCATATCATAATAATTGTTAGATTTACGTAATTATTATTTTGACTACTTGATTTTATAAGTAAAATAATAATTTTATTGATTAAATACAAATATTTGTGAATTAAGATTAAGTGTGCATTTATAATTATTGTGATTGATATTTTTAAATAAAAATTTAAATATGTGAGGCAAATGCAGAAATTATGAGAAATATATTGATGCCTTCCACCTAATTAATATTGTATCCATAATATTAAATTAAACATGATATACTATTATATATACAACTAAATTTGCATTTTTTAAAGTTAATAATAACTAATAAAAATTATTAGAATTTACAGTCATCTATTCTTTAAATATATAAATTAGCTTTATACACATCACATATGTAACATATTTTATTCTTCTATTCAAGTAATTATTGTAGAAACGGTTAAATTCGTGCATAGTACGGATGACAAACTAATTTTTATTAAGTGAGTATATAAAATAGAAGCATGCTTGAAACGAGCGTGAATCTATTCTAGCTATTTGAGTATGACGCAATTAATCATGCTACATGAACATAATATTTGATATAAAGTTATTTACATGTGCGTATGTCAACGATCTATTTATTTACCCATCACATCAACTCCAAAATTAACCGTTCACAATTTTTCGATCACCTTTTCGGTCCGAATTTTCGAGCAAAGTAGCATTACCCATGACCCAATAGCACTTTCCTTGGATGGATTTGACCTCCCCACGAGTCATATAACTTAGGCCCTGTTCGGTAGATAAAAGTAACAAATTAAAATTTTGTGTTGGATTTATTTGTATTTTCTCAGTAAGATGTAGGGTTAAAAATTGATGAGAGAAAATGTGAATAGTTAAAAAGTGGTATGAAAAATTGTATCAATTAAATTTTATGTCTTGTAATGAAATAAATGGCAATTTATAGAGTATTCTGTAACGGAATCATTACAGTTTATAAACCAGTTTATAAAGCACACAATTTTTCTCTCCACTTTTCAACCACATATATTTTCTCTCCACTTTTCAACCACACATTTTACCTCGAAACAACAAATAAACTAATTTATAAATCGTTACAGTATTACCAACGGTCCGTTAATTTTTAAAAAAACATAGCCTTAACTTTTGAGAAAAGTATCTTCACCTCTCTCATTTAACCACAGTTAAGTTTAGTATCTATTTGGTTTAGAATAAATTAGGGTCCATTTGATTGGAAAGATGAAAAATTGGTTGAAGAAAAATATTTTTTAGGAAATTGCAATGTCTGGAAATTATTTTCCTAGGAAAATACATTTAATTGTGTTTGATTGATTTGAATTTCAAGGTAGAAAAATGTGAAAATTTTCCAATTTTTTTACTTGATTGAAATTATTTTTCAAGATAAATACGTCATTTCTTAGCATCCATTTGGTAAACATAATAAATTGATTTACAAATCAATTTATAAATTATATAATTTTTCAAATCAATTTTTAATCAGACACATTTTCTCTTTTCAATCACTATTTTTTATCTCAAAATTATAAATAAAGCACTTTATTATAAAGCAAACAACGTTACCAAAGAAAGGCTTAACCGTAGGTGTAAAGAATTCAACAACCCCATTCATTTTCAGGCACCAATTTTTCAATCAGCTGATCATAATTCACACTACAATAACAAATTTAAATTACCGAATTCAAAGAATTTAGGTTATGCTTGATAGCTTTTATTTTCTTGGTAAGATGGAAAATATTTTCCTTCTTTTGACTTTTGTCTTTGTTTTATGACTTAAAATTTTCCAAGAACATATTTTCTAACCTTTTCAACTTTTTCTTTGTTTGTTGACTTGGAAAAGTAAATAATTTCTTGCATTTGAGGCTATGTTTGATAGCACAAAATTTTAATGAAAAATGAAAAACTTTATAATACTTTCCTATTTTTGGTTGTTTGATAGGTAAGATTTTTTTGGCAATTCTAATTCCAACTTTTGAGCAAATGAGGTTATTTTATTGGTTTTGGAGGAAAACACTTTCGCATAGGTAGAGGAGGTTTTATTTTCTTGGCAACTTGTTTGGTTGTTTTTGTTACGTTTGATTTTTTTTGTTATTGTTAATTGATTTATTTTTTTAAAAAAAATTAACATTATTATTATCAAATACAAATGTATGAAATTTTTTTTTTTTATTAAAATAGATAAATTTTGCTTTATTTTTTATGGAAAATAATTCAATCAAACAACAAAAATTGAAAAATTCCCTACTTTTCCACCTATAAAATTAAACCAATCAAATACATTAAACTTTCAATTTCAAGGAATTAATTTTCTTTCCACCCAAATTTCACCATCGTTAACAAACACAGCAACCTTAGCTTATGTGACCCTTTTGCTGGGTTTTCCAGTAAAACGTGTTCTCTTGATTTTGTAGAGAACATTTTCAATCGCGTTTGATCATTTTTATTTTTGTTAATTGATTTTTTTTTTTTTCAAAAATTCACATCATTATTAATGTGTGATTTATTATTATTATTATTATTATTATTATTATTATTATTATTATTATTAAAATAGCTAAATTTTGTTTTATTTGTCATGAAAAGTAATGTCAACAAAATTTGAAAAATTCTCCACTTCTTTCACCTAAAAATTAATCAATTCAAACACTTTCAATTGATATTTTCCTTGAAAATAATTTTTTAGGCAAATCAATTCTGAAAATTATTTTTTTCCACTAATTTTCCATCTTTTCAATCAAATTCGGCCTTAAAGAAATCAAAAGGTGAATCACTTTTTAAACATGTTTATAAACAATATAATTTTCCAAATCACTTTTTAACCATATACATTTTCTCTATCTAATTTTCAACCATTACTATTTACCTCAAACTCATAAATAAATAAATTTATAAATCAAATAGGATTACCAATCTCGATCAAATGATATAAGCAAAGAATCATCAAGACGCAGAAATTTCTTGAAGAAGACAATAGGATTTTTAGTTAAATGAGTTTGATATGTAATAAGTTTAGTAAAATAGACCCCTCTGTTGAAATGTCAAAATTACCCTTAATGAAAAGGACTGTTTAATTTGCAAGATATATCCCCGAACTTAGTCAGGTTGATTCAATTCAGTGCTTCTAGTTATATTTATATTTTTTTAATTTTTTAAGTTCTTCTAAAAATGTTCTATATTGTAGTAATTTTTCAAAAGATTTAGGATGATTTTTTTTAGTTATATATCCTAAATTTATTCCTTCTGATACTTCATCTTCTATATCTTCGTATTCTTCTATAATTTTATGAACCGTATTTATGTTTTTTGCTGTTTTGACATAATTAAATTCTATTCTATTTAGGATAGCATAATCAATATCTTCGTATATCTCTTTTAGTTTAGATTGTCCAACAGAATGTATATTTTTAGATTTTTCAATGATAGTTGATAAAAATGAAATTTCTTTATTTTCTAAATATAGTTTATGATTACAGTTATTAGATGTTGATGTTTGTGAAGTATTCATAGATTATTGTGTTGGTAAATTATTATACAAAATTTTCTAGTATAAGTTCATTATTTGATCTAGTAAAATACAATAATCTGCAATATATTGTTCGTATTTTTCTAAAAGTTTATTATATTCTTCAAAAGATATATTTTCATTTTTCATTTGATATTTAATATCTTCCATTTTATCTTTTAATTTTTCTAAAAGATTATCTAGTCCTTCTATTATATATCCTGGCATTTAGGTTTGGATTGTATTTGTTACTATTTTATTTTCTAAATCTATTTTAAGTTGTAATATATCAGAATAATCTATGATGTATTGATCATGATTTTCTAAAAGTATATAATATTGTTCAGATGATTCATCCATATCTATTAATTGAGATATAATGTTATCTATTTTTTCCATTATCTTATCTAACAAATTGTCTAATCCTTCAATAATATATACAAGCATTATAAACACAAAGATAAATAATTTATAAAATTTCAAGTAATTTTTCAAACTCTATCAGTGTTTGGGAATTGATAATATCTATATCAGCCATGATATCTGTGCTTGGTTCAAATGATATATTATATTTTGAAATACTTTTCTTTCTCTTTTCTAATTTATCAATTATATCTTGAATATCTTGTATCATTATAAATCTTACAGTACCTCTAGCAAAGTTTTCTATCAAATTTTCTTTAAAACTTTTTAATATCTCTTGTGATGCGTAGAGTTGCTCTTGGTATCCTATTTTATCAATTTCATTTTCATATTCAATACTTTTTTTTACTTTTGATATGCTTTTGAACTTTATATGGACCTCTTTTAGTTCTGGATTTTTTCATGATATAATTACTATTATTAATGATATTAAGATTTTCAAAAACCTGTAAAGAAAAATTCATCTCTTCCATCACTGTCATAATCTATTACAGGGTCATAATCATTATCACTACTAAACACATATCCTAAATATAATTCATTATTTATTTCAGTATTATCACTATCAAGCCAAAAATAAATAATTGATTTTGTAATTTCTAATCCTAATATTCTTTTTAATGTCGGAAAGATAACTAACAAACATGGCATATACACATGATATAACTTTTTTATTTCATTATTAGGTCTAGTAAATTTTTTATGCATGAATAAATGTTCAATTATGCTATGGTATTCATCATTATAAGGGTTGTTTTGATAATTAAACTTAATAATCCTGAATTCTGTCATGTTAAAAACTCTTCTTCCTCCTAATTCCGTAAATATAGATATATTAAGAATACTAACCTCTTTTCCTGTTCTCAGTACCTTTGTATTTTCCTTCTATTGTTAGTGACTTTCAGGTTTATAGGTTTCTGCTCCACACCCTTCAATGACTTCCTGTCTTCACGGGTTATTAGCTAAACCTGGATGCCTTCACTGTATAACTTTTTAGATGGAAAATGTTTTAGGACAGTGTAGGGAGTTTTCTTAATAATATATCTTCTTTTTGAAAATAGGATTTAGAAGACAAGAATTTAGAAACTCATCATAATTTGATAAGTGGATTGAGATTTTATTGATAATATGAAGATTGAAAAATGATTGGTATGAGAATTTTTTCAGGACAGAAGATTTCTTGGCTTTCTCACAAACTGAGTGCTCAAGTTGGTTCTGCCTTTTCCTAGCCAGAAGGCCACCATTTATAGAACTTCACAAGGTATTACTATGCAACCTCTTACATCATTGCTTACGTAATATGCACAATAATTTGAATAATGCTACAAGGATATACAAGGACACACCTGTCCATCTATCATTTACTACAAGGATACACCTGTCCATTTATCATTTACTACAAGGACACACCTGTCCATCTATCATTTACTACAATGACACATCTGTCCCTTCATTCCCTCACATGGCTATATTATAGGGACACCTATCCCTCTATTTTCAGTCTTCACATGACCTCTACATTGTGTTGTCTTGTTCCATCAAATCAGATTTATCAATCGTCTTCCATCTGTCCATCAATTATGCTGGCATGTGCATTTGAATTTTTTCTCATACAGGTTTTTGGCAATGATGTAGAGAACTTTAATTCCCAACACCCTTCGGGATCTGAACCATGATCTTGTAATGTTTGGTACTGGCCCGGTATTTCTTCCAACTTCAATTTGAAAATTGTGAGCAACATATCCAATTGTGATAATATGCTCAGCAGGATAATATATCCTTCCATCAATTTCAGGACTGATCGAATAAAATTTTAAATATATAGGTCTTCCCTGGGCAAATTTTGAAATTTCTCCTTTTAGTAAATCATCAAAATTTTCAATTTCTTTCAAATCTTTTCCTGGATAGATAAGATCCAGAAATCCATAATCTATTGCCATTTTTGTCATAACGGGATCTCCTCCCTGAGTAACGATCAACCGTGGGTAAACATGATCTCCAGACGAAATGTAATAACAATCACATTCTTGGAGCTCATATATAGCTTTAACATTAGTTTTATATTCGTTTTCTTTTGGTAAAAAAAGGGGAATTATCTTCCTCCTCAGCACGAATTCTGACTACCTTTATATGTTCAGCTTTGGCATTGATTGTTATTTTTCGAGGACTGACTTCATTTATGACAACTTTTTTGGGACTAGGTTCATCTCTTTTAATAGTTAGTCCACCACTACTTCCAGAAGATGTACTTTTTTTTATTTTTGACATAACCTGTTTGGTATCAGCCTGTTTGGTAATTAACGATTCAAACTGAGATTCAATCTCAATTATGTTATCGCTCAATTCTTTGGTATAATTATGATGAAATGTTGAGATTTCCATCAATTGCTTGAAACTTCCTTGGAGAGTTTCTGGAAGTTGTTCAATTCCAAGCTTTATATCTTCAACTTCCTTTGTGAGGAAGTCCATTCGCTTTTTGGCGTCTATCAAGGATTTTTTTGATATTACCCATCTGCAAATTCAATATTCCTGCTTAAAAAGTCCGCAAGATAATTATTGACACCTTTAATATGAACTATATCAAAATTATAAAATGCCAAATATGCTTGCCATCTATGGAGCCTTCTATATTGAGGTTCTGGTGGTAACTTATTTTTCACTAAACATGCAACTTGAGAATTATCAGTTTCAACAATGAATTTCTTAGATAATAAAAACAATGAAAACTTATTTATTCCTCTGATGATTGCTAATAATTCTTTCTCATGAGTAGTATAATTTATTTCTGCCTGGTTAAACGTTCCACTTAAGTATCTACAAATTTCATTAAGATCTGTTTTTAATATTGCTGCCCAATACTTATCCGAGGCATCAGTATTAACTATCAGATTATCTTTTTCATCTGGTAATCTTAAGCTTGGTAAATTTTTACATTCTTCTTTTAGTCATTTGACAATTTCTGTGTGTTCATCACTCCATCCTTTGGTATTTGTCTTTCTGAGTAAAATTTGAATTTTATGTCTCTTTTTTGATAGATTTTCAATAAATCATTCTGCATAATTTAAACATCCTAAAAAAAATTTGTATTTGTTCTTTTGATTCTAATTTGTCTGGAAAACTTTCTATCTTCTTAGATATATGGGTTTGTAATTTTATTCCTTTTTTATCTATTGATAATTCAAGAGAATCAATTTCTTGTTTTTTTATTATAACTTTATTTTTTGAAAGAACAATTCCTTCTTTTTTGTATTCATTTATAAATTTCATTAAATGGTTTCTATGTTCTTCTCTATTATTAGAACATATTAATATATCATCAACATAGACAATTAAAAATTCATTAAATTTTCTAAATATGTTATCCATTCTTCTTTGATATATTTGTGGTGTATTTTTTAAACCAAATGACATAACCATCCATTCATACTTACCTTAGGGTGTACTAAATGCTGTATATTGAATACTATCTTCTTCCATTTTTATTTGCCAAAATCCTAACTTGCAATCAAATTTAGAATAATATTGTTTTCCTTTTGCAAGATTTATTAGTACCTCTTTATTTGGTAAAAAATATCCATCAAATTTAGTATATTTGTTTAATTCTTTATAATTTATTACCATTCTAGTTTTTCCTCTTTTTTGTTCAGAATGTTTCATGACCATGAAAGCTGAACTACTATGGGGTCCATTATTAGGTCTGATTAATTTTTGGTTGAGTAATTCTTTTATTTGAGTTTTAAATTCTTGTGTATCTTGTATGGTATACATCATTGGTCTAACTCTTATAATAACATTTTCTGTTAATTCTATTTTAGCTTTTGGATGATGTGATTTCCAAAATAATAATGGATTCTCTCCACAAATTTTTTCTAGTTGATCAATGATTTTTTTCATGTTTATTTGTATGTTTGTTTTTAAGAATTTTTTATACATTATTCTTTTATTTTTTATTTCATTTTGTATAATTGGTTTTTTCTCCCATTTATCACCACGTTGTATTGGCTGAACTCTGTAAGGTCTAAATTCTCTTGGTATTTTTAGTAAATGTTCGCAAGGTGTTTGTAACATTATCATATAATTATTTTGTTTATAATATTGAAATTGTTGTATAAAGTCATTTCCTAATAATATATCACATTCTAATTTGTTATAACTATATATCTTGTTTACAACTATTTGTTTACTTTCTAGTATTATTTTGATTTTATCAGCAATATTAATTATTTGGGTACTTTCTCCTGTAACTCCTGTTATTTTTATTCTCCCATAAATATTCCATGATTTTATTAAGAAATTCTTAAATATTGTTATATCACTTCCTGTGTCTATTAATGCACATGTTGTTATATTTGTTTTAACAATAGTAACTTGAATATAAACAGCTAATGGAAAACTTATTTGGTTATTCATTAATTCATTTATTCAGCTTTTCTGCATAGTATAGTTTGACCATTATGAGTTATATATAATCCTTCACGTTTTATACTATAATCTTCTAGTCCATCTAGAAAGCTCATTCATAATAATACATGAGGATTTACCATACTATTATCTACATGACATGGTACTAAGAGATTTATTCCTCCTATTTTTATTGGTACTTTAACTTCAAGTTCAGTTATATGTACTTGTCCATCAAAATTTATATATCTATATGGATCAGTTCTATGAGATATTAGTCTTTTATTTCAATTTGAAGCTATATGACATTCACTAACTCCCGTGTCAATTAATATATTGGATCCTTTTATATGTTCTATTCCATTGAAATATTCACCTTCGATTTTCATATTTCCAGCATTTCTATTAAGTTCTATTTCCCTTGTATTACTAGTTTCTCCTAATTGTTTTCTATTGGGTAAAGTTGTTGATCTTCTAATTAACCTGCCATCTTCAAATGTTATGTTATTATTAATGTATTCTTCTTCTCTTAACTCTATAATTTCTGGTTTATTTTTTGTTATAGCAAGTTCATAATTTCTTGGAACTAAACTTATTGTTTTATTTGGTTCCATAACTTTACCAAAATCTTTGCATTCTTTATAAATTTTAATAGATGGTTATTTAGAATAAATATTTTCATAATTAGAATTAGTAAATGTGTATAATGCTCTGTATTCTATAGTCATAATTTTATCTCCTGGTTCCATTATATCATCCTTATGTAATTTGAAATGTAGTCCTAAAACTTCATTAAAGTTTCTATCTTTTAACGATATACAATATTTTGGATAACATGTAAATATTAGTTTCTTATATGCTAGATTTCCTTCCACTGTTCCTAAATGACTGTCTTTTAAATTTATTATTCTTCCATCATGTAAACTTACAGTTAAAGGTGAATCTAATCCTTCTCTAAACAAGGATTTAAACATTATTTGGATACCTGCTAAATAAACATATTGGATCTTTTCACTTTTTTTTATTGATCTTTTTAAATAATTCTGTAACCGTATTTTTTGTTAAAATGCTTAATTTGTGTGTTCCTTGGGTAGTTCTAACATCTATTGCCCTTTCAATTTTATGGTAATCATTTATTGCTACTTTTTCTCTTTTCCATATTCTATCTAATATTTCCCATTTTCCTATTTTCAAATCTAAAGATAATTTTTGTATTTTCCTAAACTTATTATTATCAAAAGTTACATTTAATCCATAACCTTCTATTCCTTCATATTCTTGTTTATCTATGTTCTTATTTGTTTCTATTTCTTCTATTTCTTTATTCTGATTCTGATTCATTACTTTCTGAATCTGTTTCACTTATATAGACTTCTTGATCATAATATTCTTCAATATCTGATATTTCACTTAGTTCACTTTCTATTTTTAGATATTCTTTTTGTAATTGTTGACCACAAAATTCGGCTGGACCTTAGACCAACACGTCTCGGCTCCTCCCTCTTGAACACGTGGTTCTCCTGCGCACTGTGACAAACAATCAGTTTGCAAAGGGGGCCGAGGTGGCTCCTGTTTGCACTCCGATGCCAAAGTCAGTACTCATTTTTAGGTAAATATATATGTTGGGTGCGGGAGATATAAATGTGTAGAAGAGAGAAAATGGAGTGAGAGAAATGTATATTGATAAAAGTATTAAATTGCTAACCCCCAACTTGGAGACAATCGTGCTTCATTTATAGAGGAACTTCTTGTCTCGGATAACAACACGTGACATACTTTACACTTGTCATCACCCTAGCTCATGGAGGTGACAACCTTGCTTTTTGACCGTAAGCATTGCTACGTTTCGTAGGGGATGGGCGCCTGTCACGTCTTGGTAAAGGCAGTGTCCCATCACTGACTCCATCTCTCTTTTGGTCAACGTCATAAAGCGCCCCGGCTGAGTATAAAGCACATCGGCTAGGCGTTAACCAAGTCGTCCAAAGAGGTTTTCTTGACGTACCACCTCGGCATTCGTCCCAAGGCTATATTTTAGGCCTTAGCTGTGGGTCAAGATCCGTTGGGCCACTATTGAGCCCTTTCTAGTAGATCACTGTACCTTTTTTTGGGCCCAGATTCAACACTAGTCCCTCAAATCCGAAGGGATCATTCATGGTCGTGTAGGATTTGCCATGATTTCACAGCATTAACTTTTCAGGGGGTCAATAATGACATTCCTTATGTAAGGTTCCGATCCATATTATAGCCAATCTTTCTGCCTTGGATTTTCCCTCCTAAATGGGGCCGGGATCGTACTAGCGCGTTTCTTAGGCGGCGAATTTAATTCAGAGGGGCTATTGGTATCTGTTTCCAAGAACAATGAGGAGTATAGAAGGGGACATGTCACCGCGCGTAGAAAGCACTTTGGCAACTGAAGGGTTTCTTTCTTTATGTCTGCAGCTGGTGCCGTAATTAACCTTCCCCCCAAGAGACGTGGGTTGTTAAATTAATCATGAGGCTCAAAGATCAAGAATTTGAGACTGTTGGGTTCTTTATAAAGCCCCCTTCATTTCTGCATTTCTCCTTTACCCGCTTCTCAGAGTTTTCGCAGTACCTTGTTTCACAAGAGATTGTGGCATCCTATCTTCTACCTGCCTTTTGTCTCCCAGCGCTTCCTTAGAATTATTCACCTGAAAAATTGTTTCCATTACCCCACATTTTCCCTTGGCGTGTTTTCCCTTTCGAGTACACAACCTTGAGCATCCAGTTTTCGAAGGTAAATTTCTTCTCCTTTGTATGCGCAAAACTTTTCTATTTTTTAGTTTCTCACTGTGGGTTTGAGAATTTTATTTCGCGTTTTTCTTTTATCTTTTTGATGAGTCTGACTCATCTTTAAAAACAAAAGAAAAAATGGAAAGAGTTGGGGGAACTAGTTCACAGGAAATGTTAACAATGACGATTCCTGTTAGAGGTTTTTGCCCCATATCTTTGTCAGTTTTTAGTTCTCGCTTCTTTAGGGAGCAGGTTAAGAGGAGGAACAGGAAAATCAGCAGTATAATTTATTTGAGTGATTCTGACAGCGAAGAAGAAAGAGATCAAAACTACATGGCCCATCTGTCATCCGAGGAAGAGACATCTTTGAGAGAGCTTCGGAGCAAACGAGACAGGGAATTGGGGAGAGAAGAGGCGGTGGGCTCTTCTTCAGGTCACCAGGACCTTGGCTTAGTCAATAGGGCCTTGTTTAGGGCACATAGGGAAGAGTTGGGTCTGATTGCAGAGGAGATTGCCCAAGTGGAGGATTGGGTCGATCAGGTTAACAAAGCTTCGGGCTATCACGTTGATCCTGATCCAAACCCAGAGTCGTGGGAGAGCAGCGAGGTTTCTACTGAAATCCGAAGGGTTGACTTGGCTGCGGCTTCGGCTTCGGCAAAATTCAGAATTCCAGAAGGAGTTCAATTGGTGCACCCTACATCTTCTTGCCGACCCTGCAGCCCCCCTCTAGGTCAAGCAGCCGTATGCTACGACGCTCTTTCTTGCGGGATGCGGCTGCCCCTGCACCCCTTCTTCAGGGCGTTGCTCAGGAGTTATAACTTGTGCCCCTACCAGTTGGCCCCCAACTTCTAGACCCAGGCCGTGGGTACTTGGCTGGTGTGGCAAGAGGCCAACCCAGACCACCCCATCTCTCTGCACATCATTCATACCCTCTACACCTTGAAGAAATCAGTTAGAAGGGAGAGAGATGTGAGATCGGACGTCAAGGACTGGTACTACTTGTCTCCCAGGGGGTCGTATCCTCCAGTTATCACCGGTCACCCGACCTCAATAAAGAACTGGAGGAACCAGTGGTTCTGGGTTTCTGGGGAGTGGCAGAGCTCCCCCGTGGACCCCAGTCCAGAAATTACAGTTCCCCAAATTCTTTCCCTACCTAGTGAGTCTTGTACTTGTTTTAGAGTCTTTAAGTGTCACGCGTCTTTTGCTCTTTCATTTATATTCACTTTTCTTGACTGCTTCCTAACATATTATTGGCTTATGGCAGGGGACACTTTCGCCCGTCTCCTCCCTGATGCAGATCTAGCGGCAGTAAGGCGACTGTTTGCCTACAAGGGCACTTTCCAAGGGTTCATCCAACAGAACAAATTATTCGTTAAGCACGGTCTTATACGAGCCATGAGTAAGTTCGCCTCCCTATTGTTGTTACATCTTTTGTTCTTTTCCGTTCATAACCCCATTTTCCTCCTTTCCTTGCCAGGTTCCAAAGAATTCTCAAAGATTTCTCTAAAGGGCCTCATGGCTACGAAGATTCTTCCTGCTCTGCGCTACGGGAGCGAGATTGAAAGGAAGCAGAAAGCGGTTTTGGCCGACCTGCAAGTTGGGGTGGCAAATGAAGTGTCTGAGAAGTCTACTGCCCAACTCCAGGGCCCTCTTCCAGCTCTACTGCCACTACCCACTCTGCTTCCAGTGGGTCCCCAACAGCCCAACATTGTTGGGGAGGCAGATCCTGAAAGAGGCGTTGCCAAAGGAAAGGGGAAGAGGTCGGATAGAGGCGGATCTAAGAGGGGCAGGGAGACTAAGGATGCCTCAGTGCCACCTTTCTTGTCCGAGGACATATTTGAGCATGCGCCTGAGGAGGAGCCTGCCCCCTTGAAGAGGCTCAGAAAAGGTAAAGGCAAGGAGTCTACATCCGCACCTCTGCCACCAATGACTGAAGACTTGGAGGACGAGCCATCTGTGTCCATTCCAGGCTTGAATTATGAAGTGACTCCTGAGGGGGCAGAAGAGCTCAGTCATATTAAAACTAGCATCCTCCCTAGAGATGTCACTTTCAGCCATTCGTTGTTCGACTCCCCCAGTTCCCCTCCAGCCAGGGTGGCCTTAATTACTAAGCAGTTTTGGACAGAGGGTAGGGCCGCCTTCTCCTCCAGTGCTACTCCGTCTCGGAAGCTGCTAGCTGCCAAGGCTATGAACGCCAGAGCTCTGACCCTCATTGACGAGGTAGAGTCCTCCGTGGAGGTAGCTCAACGGGACAAGAGGGACGCTGAGACTGCTCTCCGCCATGCTGATAATATGCTCAAAGAGATCAATGACCTCAAGGCCCAGTTGTCCATAGCCCGCAAATCTTCTTCTGAAGAGAGGGCTAATGCGAAGCGCCTCCAGGAGGAAAAAAAACAAACTGAAGCATGATCTCCGGTCTTCTGAATCAGACGTGGCGGATCTGTGCAAAAAACTAGATGATTCTAACCGAGCGCAGTCAATCACCTCTGAAGCTCTGGCCGCCGCTAATGCAGCCAAGTTGAAGCTGGAGGTTGAGGTGGCAGCAGTCAATGAAAAACTGGGGAGGGAGCTGGAGGCTAGGAAGAAGGTTGAGGAGGATTATACTTCCCTGGAGAAACATATTGACTCCAGAATTACTGAGGCCTTGGAGCGTACCATTGCAGCTAGGGTGAAGGAGGTTCTGGATGAAGAAGTGTCAAGGGCAGTTCAGAACTTCAAGGATACTTTCGAAGATACCCCAGAGTACGAGGCTATGCAGAGGGTCTTTGGGAACTTAGGGTCTAGGATGGCTCTGGGGGACGTGAAGGAAGCTTTTTCGAAATTGGACCTGTCCTCCATTGAAGCCTTTTACCCCGAGCCTCAATATGCTCCTGCGGATCCTCTGGATGCATCTGATAAAGGCTCCTTAGAAGATGTCCCTCCTCCAAAATAATCCTCTTCTGCATTTGCTTCATTCAATAATCCTCTTCTGCATTTGCTTCATTGTTGATTGTTTTGTTAGTTTAGTTTAGTTAGTTTTTTTTTGTAAGTGCCCGGCACCTGATACTGTGAATGTAACATTCATTCAACCTGTAAATGCCTTAATTTTATGAATGAAATGTCTTATTCATATTTTGCCCAGTATTAAGGCAGCAACGTTTCAAACTGTTTAAGCATGAGTATTTCCAAGTGGGGATGCCTTGTGATTGTATCTGTCTTGTATGATGGTGCAAAATGTTCTCAAATTGTATGATAATATGTGCCCTCTAATCCCTCAGATCTGCCTAGCTTAGTACATCTACGTTTGCTGGTTAGATCTGATTTTGACCAAGAGTTTTGGTTTATATGACATTTTTTGGTTAAATTTGAATGTTTTTAAACGTTTTGCATGGTGAATGAGTATAGTCCCTCAGATCTGAGTGGTTTGAGGCATTTATGTTTACCAGTTAGATCTGACTCTGACAGTCATTTGATCGTTTCCTAAATCGTATTTTGCAGGACTTATGTAAGCGAACTTATATGAACTCCTTTTTATGGTGCCAACACACTCAATTTTTTACACAGTGATCGCCGTGTGGGCTTTATAAGAGTCCCTTATTTTTAAAATTTTTTATGCATAGCGTGGACGTATGGTGTCATGACTAAAATAATTTTGGAATGTGCGTTTATCCATTATGTTTGTCTAATATAGAGATTTGCGCAATTTTCAACGCAGCCCGCCTATGATTTTTATGAAGCCATATGGTAATGTTGCAATCATAGAGGAGGAATCTAGTTTTATTGAAAATAAGGGCGAAGGTGGTCCGTGTTCCAAGGATTACATAGAGGTACTCCAGACAGGTCCTCAATCATGTATGTTCCAGGCACCACCTCGGCAAGGACCTTGTAAGGGCCTTCCCAGTTAGGACCTAGAGTCCCTACTCCTGGCTCCTGTGTCGAAGGAAGAACCTTTTTGAGGACCAAGTCCCCAATATTAAAGCGTCGAATCTTCACTCTTTTGTTGTAGTATCGAGCCATCTTTTTCTGGTACTTGGCCATCACCATTTGGGAATCACATTGCTTTTCCATGAGGAAATCTAAACCGGCTCTTTGCGCTTCCTCGTGCCTAACTTCGTCATAATGAATTTGACGAAGCGAAGGGATTCCAATTTCAACGGGGCATACCGCCTCGACTCCGTATACCAGCGAGAAAGGTGTTTCACCAGTAGCGGTGTGCGAGGTGGTTCGAAGCACCCATAATACTTGTGGGAGTTCATCTACCCATGCGCCCTTTCTGAATTCCAACTTCCTTTTCAGGGTATTTTTTATGGTCTTATTCAGAGCTTCGACCTGACCGTTGGCCTGCGGGTGATGTGGAGATGAGAATAGTTTCTTAATTCTCAAATCGTCGCATAACTCATCGACGCTTCTGTTTTTGAACTGTTTCGCATTGTCACTAACCAGCGAATGTGGTATCCCAAACCGGCATATGATATTTTTCCAAATGAACTTGGTGGTGTTGGCCTCGATGATCTTCATCAAAGGTTCCGCTTCGACCCACTTGGTGAAGTAGTCAATTGCTACTATCGCAAAGCAATTGTTACCAACACCTCTAGGCATAGGACCAATAATGTCAACCCCCCACTTTGCAAAGGGCCAAGGGCTAGTCACCACAGTTAGCTCGTGATGCGGCTGATGTGGTATGGTAGTGTGTCTTTGGCATTTATCGCAATTACGCACGAAGTCATGGGAATCCTTTTGCATTGTAGGCCAAAAATATCCCTGTTTGAGGGCTTTTCGAGCTAGCGATAAAGCCCCGGCATGGTTGCCACAGATGCCCTCATGGATTTCTCTCATCACATACTGCCCTTCCTCTGGCCCCACACATCTCAGCAAAGGAGAGGTGTAACTCTGGTTATAAAGTAGGTCGTCCAAGAGTACGAAATTCGCAGAGTATTTCTGCAATTTCCGAGCTGCTTCCGGCTCGTTTGGCACTGTCTGATGCTTCAAATTGGCGATTAGGGGGTTCATCCAGGATCCCTCTTCTTCAATCGCCAAAATCTCCGGTCCTGGCTCAATAGAAGAAGTCAACATGCGATCAACTGGGATTAGATTGTGTAACTCTGAATCGCTGCTACTTGCTAATTTGGACAAAGCATTGGCGTTGGAATTTTCTGTTCTGGGGATGTGTTGCAATTCCATTTTTTCGAAGTGCCCAGCCAAATCTCTTACTTTCTTCAAGTAAGCGACCATAGAAGGTTCTTTGGCAGAAAATTGCCCGCTGAATTGGATCACAGCAAGCTGCAAATCGCTATTGGCCACTACGGATTTAACTTTCAAGGCTTTCGCAAGTCTTAGTCCGACTAATAACGCCTCGTATTCAGCAACATTGTTTGAGGCTTTGAATTCAAAGCGGATTGTACTGTGTAATTTAAACCCCTGTGGGCTTACTAACAATATCCCTGCGCCGGATCGTCCATCAGCCGAGGACCCGTCAACGAACAATTTCCACTCTTGCCTGTCATCCGTGCTATCTACCATTTCGACCTCAGGGGGATGTGTGAATTCAACTACGAAGTCCGCCAATGCTTGACCCTTTACAGCGATCCGAGGCGTATAATGTAGGTCGAACTGGCTGATTTCTATCGCCCATTTCAGTAACCTCCCAAAAACGTCTGATTTTTGCAATACTTGTCTCATGGGAAAGTTGGTGAGCACGTGTATGGAGTGTGACTGAAAGTAGTGACGAAGTTTACGAGAGACTGTGATTAACGAGAGAGCAAGTTTCTCCATATTTGGGTAGCGCGTCTCGGCGTCCAACATGGCTTTGCTTACATAATACACTGGCAACTGATTCCCATCCTCCTCTCTGACTAACACTGAGCTAATAGCCTCTTTGGATACAGCCAAATATAGGTAGAGAGGCTCTCCAGACTTTGGTTTTGATAGCAATGGTGGCCGCCCCAAAGATGCTTTCGGGTCGGAAAACGCCTGCTCGCATTCCGGCGTCCATTGGAATCGCTTTCCCCCTTTAGGACCTTGAAAAATTGCAAGCATTTGTCAGTGGATTTTGAGACGAATCGATTCAAGGTTGCAATTCTCCCTGTTAGGCTTTCCACTTCTTTCGGATTCCAAGGCGACTGCATGCTTAGCAAAGCATTGATTTTGTCCGGATTGGCTTCGATTCCCCTCTTATTCACCATGAATCCGAGGAACTTTCCAGATGCTACCCCAAAAACACACTTCGCTGGGTTGAGTTTCATCCGATACTTCCTCAAAACATCGAATGCCTCTGACAAATGGAGGATATGATCTGCAGCGACCATGCTTTTGACTAGCATGTCGTCAACATATACCTCCATGGTGTTCCCCAACTGTTCTGAAAACATGCAGTTTACCAGCCTCTGATAGGTAGCTCCCGCATTTTTCAAGTCAAATGGCATGGCTCTATAGCAATTGAGTCCTCTATCTGTGATAAATGAAGTATGCTCCTCATTCGATTCGCACATGGGGATTTGATTGTACCCGGAGTAGGCATCCATGAAGCTTAGCAGTTCGTGCCCTGCCGTGGAGTCGACCAACTGATCAATCCGAGGCAGTGGAAAGATGTCCTTGGGACATGCCTGGTTTAAGTTGGAAGAATCAATGCACACCCGCAGTTTCCCATTGTGTTTTGGTACCAAAACAGGATTTGATACCCACTTCGGATATTGTGACTCTCTGATGAAGCAATCTTTCAATAGCCTTGTGGCCTCGTCTTTCAAGGCCTCATACTTTTCTGAACTCATGGGCCTTCTCTTTTGCCTGTGCCCAGGGCTTCGGGGATCCAGCTGGAGCCTGTGGCAGGCTTCTTTAGGATTGATTTCTATCATGTCACCATGCTTCCACGCGAATACATCAAGGTTTTGAAGTAAGAAATTCTTCAATTGACTCTTGTATTCGGTTGATGAATCTACTCTGATATGCAATTCTTTGATGGGATCAAGTGGGTCTACACCGACGCATTCTAACCTTTCAGCCTGGGTGGGACAATTGTCACCTACCATTCGGGGGTCTAGATCCGCTAAATCCTCCTCTAGTCTCATCATAACATCCGCACTTCCAGAAGGCCCTTCACCCAATCTTTCGGGGTCTGGAGCGGCCTCGGTCATGGCTACGTCACTGATCATGTTCAAACTTCGATCTTGAAACTTCCGGATTGCATTCGTGTAACAAGCCAGAGATTCTGTTTGGCTTCCCCTTACAGTTGCAACGCCATGCTCCGTGGCGAACTTCATGCAAATGTATTTAGTATGCGTTACAGCCCCCAAGTCAATGAGACCAGGCCTCCCAATTGAGCCATGATAGGAGGAGATTTTGTCCACAATCAAAAATTTCATGTGGATTCTGGAAAGAGTCGGTGCTTGCCCTACTTCGGTCATAAGGGTTACAGACCCCTTGGGGGTTATGCTGTCCCCAATTAATCCATATATTGGGTCCGGGACTGGGATGAGTGGAGTGCTTATCCCCATTTTGTCAAAAGTTACCCCGTAAATTACATTTACCGAGGCGCCATCATCCACCATCATTCGTGATAATCCATTCCGGGATACCACTACTCTGATAACCAATGCATCATTGTGTGGGAAGTGTACCCCAATAGCATCGTCTTGGGTAAATGTGATGGATTCTGTCCAAGGCACCCCCACAAGGTGTGAATGGATGTGGTAATTCACGTTGGCGGGCTGCTTTGCCTCCCTGATATACCTCTTTTGGGAGTTGTTGGTACTCCCACCTAGGTGGGCCACCCAATATTTTGTCAATTTCACGAATGGGGAGTTCGACCGCAGGCACAGGTGGTTCCCGTGCATCTTTAGCATGTGCCGAGTCGGTATCCTGACCCTTATTCCTATCTCTCTGGCGATTGTCAATTCTCTCTTTAGTTGAGTTCTTCCATGGAGCTCTCCTGTCAGCTCGGATGAACTTCTGGCCACCAGATTTTTGAGTTCTCCCTATGTCGGGGAATAAGTCACTTCTATTTCTCCCCTGCGCCTTTTGGTTAGCTAACATGTGGATTTCCCTGCAATCCTCTGTTGCGTGACCGTAATATCTGTGGTAGGCGCAGTAAGCCCCAATATTGGGCTGTTTCCCGCTTCAGCCATTTTCCATCATTCCTTGAGCAGTGGGGGGATTTTGGGGAGGAGTATTGGAATGCAAGCGGGGGATAGCTTCCGTGATTTCTGCCGCATAACTAGACCCTATCCCGGGAAACGGACGCGGCGCTCCACCTCGGTTAACGCCGACCCTATCCTTGTTTCCTCCTTTCTTGAGGTTTGCTTCAATGGAATATCCAAGGTTGTATCTCCCTTGAGGGTGATTATCTCTGGCCCTAGCCATTTCTTCCGATACAATCTCCTCCTTCATCAGGTCTACCAGGGCGTTGTAATCCCTTGGTTTCCTGCTCCGGACATCCCTCCAGAACATGCTGGTCATATCTAGCCCTCCTTTTAAAGCGGAAAACATCTCTGCTTCTGTGATATTTTCACAGGTGTGCATCTCTTCAGTAAACCTAGCTAGGTAACTTTTCAGAGACTCGTCCCTTCCTTGCCTCAGATTCTGAAGGCGTTGGAGCGGGAGCTGGCCAGGCCTGGAGGAAACAAAGCCATTTTTAAAAGCCGTTTTCATATCTCTCCAACTGTAGATGCTGCCAGGAGGGAGTTTTTTATACCATCGTATGGCACTTCCCTCAAGGGTTAAAGCAAAGGCTTTATATTTCAGTGCTGGGGTGGCTCCGACTATTTTCATGCTAGCGCGGTAATTTAACAGGTGATCATCAGGGTCACCTCGGCCAGAGTATTTTGCTATTTCTGGCATTTCGAAGTCATGAGGTACGGGGCATCTACGGAGGCCCTCTGTGATGGGACTTACTTCCTCTTCGTCATCCAACTCGTAAGAGGGCAGTTCATTGTTTTCATCGTGACCGGAATACATTGGATCATGGTATTGGTCGTAGAGCGGAGGAGCACACTCTTGCCTTTGTGGTGGCAAAACACGGCCGTAGTTTGGCCTTTCGTGGGTTGGTAGCTCGTTGCGAGACTTTGTCCGAACTGCTTCGGCTCTTCTTTCCTACCTATTCCTAGGCTCATGTGCTGATGCCAACCTTTCTGCTCCCGTACCATGTTGGTCCCTATACATTTAACCCTGCGACAAGGCTTCTTCGGCACGTCGCTCCCGCCTATTTCTAGGCTCTGCGGCATTGTGCCGACCTGGGTCCGTTTGCCCCCGTCGTTGGCCCCTGAAAAACCCTCCTATTCGGCTGAAGACACTGCCGGATTTTGCGGGAGAAGCCTCCCTGCGTCTAGCTAGGAGTGGGTTTTGTTCTTCATGTGCTTCATGCTCCGGGCCTTCCTCGTAGAAGGGCTCGGATTCCACCTCGGCATATACCTGTGGATCTTGATAATAATACGAGGCAGTGGCCGCCTCGGATAGTGAATAATGTGGCTGTGGGTATTGCTGAGGCATCACAGGTTCGTTCATAACATACCCTCTGGCCATAAAGGCATTCATTGCAGCAGTCTGTTCTATCTGCTACCTCTGTATCTCCAGCATTTGGGCCGCCATGCGAGTCATGTCTCGCATCATGCGGCGGTTACGGTGCCGACGCGGTGGGTTAGGTTGTGCCGCCCCCTCATTGGTGTTCTCATGAGGTCCTTGAGGAGCCTCCCCCTCATTGTGCTGGTCATTTCTTCCCCTGCGGGGGTTAACATCTTCATCGCTTTCATTCATGTTTCAGAGGAATTTCTGGTCTTAATTTACCTTTCAAGGATAGATAGACTTTTATCTCACTGCTCCAAGCCTTTTTCAAGGTTGTTAAACTTATGTTTCAAAGTTTTAAGCCTTTTTCAAGCTGAATACACTTGTGTTTCAAAGTTTTAAGCCTTTTTCAGGGTGGATAAACTTATGTTTCAAAGTTAGTTTTTTTTTTTTTTTTTTTTTTTTTTTTAAAGGTCTACGAACTTGTGTTTCAAAGCTCCTTACCTTTATCAAGGTTCACGAACTTGTATTTCAAAGCTCCTTACCTTTTTCAAGGTTCACGAACTTGTGTTTCAAAGCTCCTTACCTTTTTCAAGGTTCACGAACTTCTGTTTCAAAGCTCCTTACCTTTTTCAAGGTTCACGAACTTATATTTCAAAGTCCTTGCAGTTCTCCGCTCTTTTACAAGAGGTTACTCGCCCTTTTCCAGGACTTCCTTTCTACGCGTGGCTTTTCATCATGTGTTTTCGTGATTAACAGTATGGTTTCCCACAGATGGCGCCAAAATGTTTACCACAAAATCCGGCTGGATCTTGGATCAACACGTCTCGGCTCCTCCCTCTTGAACACGTGGTTCTCCTGCGCACTGTGACAAACAATCAGTTTGCAAAGGGGGCCGAGGTGGCTCCCGTTTGCACTCCGATGCCAAAGTCAGTACTCATTTTTAGGTAAATATATATGTTGGGTGCAGGAGATATAAATGTGTAGAAGAGAGAAAAGGGAGTGAGAGAAATGTATATTGATAAAAGTATTAAATTGCTAACCCCCAACTTGGAGACAATCGTGCTTCATTTATAGATGAACTTCTTGTCTCGGATCACGACACGTGACATACTTTACACTTGTCATCACCCTAGCTCATGGAGGTGACAACCTTGCTTTTTGACCGTAATCATTGCTACGTTTCGTAAGGGATGGGCGCCTGTCACGTCTTGGTAAATGCAGTGTCCCATCACTGACTCCATCTCTCTTTTGGTCAACCCCATAAAGCGCCCCGGCTGAGTATAAAGCACATCGGCTAGACGTTAACCAGGTCGGCCAAAGAGGTTTACTTGACGTACCACCTCGGCATTCGTCCCAAGGCGATATTTTAGGCCTTAGCTGTGGGTCAAGGTCCGTTGGGCCACTATTGGGCCCTTGCTGGTGGATCACTGTACCTTTCTTTGGGCCCGGATTCAACAGTAATATTTTAACTTTCTTTTTGTTACAGTTAGGGGTTATATGTCCCATTTCTCCACAATTTAAACATTTGCATTGGCTTTTATCTTTCTTATAAGTTTTATTTTTCTGTTTTTTATTTGAATTATATCTTCTTTTGAAATATCTTCTCTTAGGTTTTATATATCTTTTCCTGAAGTTCCTGAATTTTTTAAACTTTCTATTTTTATATTTCCTTTTATTATTTTTTTCTTCTTTCAGGGTTACATCCTCATTGGGTAGATTTTTCCATATCTTCACAACATATTCTAGTTAATTTTCCTGATTTCTTTAATAACTGTCTTTGTTGACATATATATGCTAATCTTTCAAATATGAATTTTATCCTTAATCCTAATGTTCTAGGTGTTCCAGGGTTATCTCCAATAAATTTTTCAAATTCTATTTTAAAGTATATTCCCCATGAACCTGGTAATTTATTGTAATACATATCTCTATATACTTCTTGGTTTTCATTACTATAGAATTGGACATAATAGTATTCTTTAAATTCACAAGTATATTATTTAATTTTACACATATCACATATTGTTAAATTTATTAATCTTACTCTTGTATTATCTTTTTCTCTTATTGATTCTACTTCAGAATTACTTATCTAATTTTCTCTTAAAAATTCATCCGCAATATAATCTACTAATTTTTCTATTCCCTTTCTATCTGATTTTATTAGTTCTGTCCGTACATTTCTTCTTATTAATGCTTTTGTATTACTACTTATTCCTTCTCACCAATTTCTAACACGTCCTTCAAAATATGCTATTAAAAAATTTATCATTCTATCAGTATTTTCTCATGTATCATCTTTATTGTATAAAAAGAATAGTATCATTGAATCCGCCCAAACTAATAAGGTTTTTTTAGTATCTATTTTACAATACAGATCTAATTTAGTTCCTCCATGATTAATAGGTTTATCATAATTATTATTTGGTTCAAATCTATCTTTATATTTATTTCCTCTAGGTGGTTGTCTATTTCTGATTCTATCATAATATTGTCGGTGTGGTTTACTATATAAGGGTGAGTAACTTTCATCTGTATCTGGTAATTCTTGTTTGGAAGTTCCTATTGGAGTTGGGTTAGATGCTCCTCCAGTATTCATTAAAACTTGGTATTCATTAAAATTTTCTACGCTTAACTGGTCAAAATTTTCTATAAGCAAATCTAATTCTTCATTCATTTTTTTCTTATTCTTCTTCAATTTTTTCTTCAACTTTTAATTTCCTAAAGTTTTTTCTATAAATTTTTGTAATTCTAATTCTTCTTCTAATATTTTTGGTAATATGTTTCTCCTAAATTCATCATCAATGCTTCCTGTTTCTATTATAATTTTTTCTTGTTCAGAATTCTTCTTTCCTATTCTAAATATTTCTTTTTCTATGAATTTTTTGTTTATTTTCTTATCTTTGCTTTTATTATTTTCTTTGAATTCTCTAATCTCTAGTTTTAGTATATTTATATCATTTTTTACTTCTTTTAATTTATTTTTTTATTTCTTGAACATCACTTATTAATGATTTTATTAATATTTTTAGATCTTCAATATATTCACTTATTGACATTTTATACTCTTGATTTTTGAGTTCTTTGTACCTTAAATAGTATATCATACATATCATCTATTTTTATTTCTATCTTTTTGATTCTTTCTTCTATTGATATGATTTTTTCATTTTCATTCTTTCTTATTTTTTCATTTAATTTATCTATTTTTTCTATAATTATCCCAATTTTATCCTGATTAATTAATTCTCCTGATTTTCTTTGAAATTCTTTTAAGATTTCTTCATCTATATTTTTAACTTCTCATATCATTTCTTTTAATTCTTTAAATTGTATTGTTAGCTTATTTTGAATATTTTGTAAATTCTCTTTGACATTCATGTCTTGTATATTTAATTGTTGTAATTCTTCAATAGCTAATTTATCTTGTAAATTTATGTTTTTATATGTTTGCCATAAAAATGCACTTATCCAATTTAATTGCATATTAAGAAATTCATCGAATTCTCCCCATGAGCTTAATGGTTGAAACATAGTTATATTAACCCCTTTTATTTGGTGAGATCTTACTGGTACCGATTAATATTTTCTATTATTTGTTTTTCAAATTTTATTTCTGAAAATTCCGTCATTAAATCCTTCTCCTAATATGATAAACTTCTAATCTTAGTTCTGTATCATATTTTACTTCTTTACATATCATTATATTATATTCACAAAATTCTTCAATCGATCTTAACATTGATTTTCTCTGTTGTGCTCTATAATATTTTATGTAATATTTTATTTCTCCAGTTATCTCATATTATTCCATATTGATTTTTTCTTTGTTATCTATGATCATAAGTATATTAGGTAATTGTTTTAGAATTGTATTAAAATATTTTCTTTTACTTTTTAATGTTTTTAATCTTAAAAATCATTTTCTTTTTATATTTCTTTCTTCTATCATTTGATCTAATAGATTTTCCCTTTGTTCTATTATTGAAAAAAAAAATTCATTTGTTTTCTTATCTAGGTATTTGATTAATAAAGGTTATCCTCTATGATAATCCATTTCTATAATCTTTATATAATTCTTCTAGTATATCTTTGTGGATTAAATCTAATATTTCGTTTATGATAAAATCTTCTTTTATTAAATCGAAATTTATTAGATCATATATTTCTCTTCTTATATCTTTATCCAAATCTTTTAAAGTGTTCAAGATTTCTATTTTATAATTATCGGATAGTATTAATGTATGCATAATTATAAATCTTGATGTATATATTATATATTTATTTTTATTTTTTATCATATAATATTTATCTTTTCGATCTGTCATATGACTCTTATACCAATTGACGGGGTGCTACTATGAGCGAACAAAAACCGTATAAACAAAAATCAACTAAAATTGTATAAAATTATCTAAGGACTTAAATGGAGTTTTTCTATACTTGAATGACTTATATTGGAAATCAATGTATGAGGGTATTTATGATGGTTTGAATGGTCAAATGTCATTTTTCAAATATTACGATTTCAAAGTCTATTTTGCAAACTATTATGGTTGTTGGATCCATTTATGGTTATTTCCCAAGACAATATATATGGAATCTACAAAATCCTTCTTGAGAGAGTTTATGGATGATTAAGCAGATCCAACGTCAATGATCAATCATCAATAGTTCCCTAGTATTTTCACAAAAATTATATGAGCATAAATCTAAACTTGAGTCTGTTGAGAAGAGAAAAAGAGTAGTAGGATACGGACAACGACTGCACGAGGCACCAAAGCTTTGCGACTGCATCTGTGATGGGTGAAGGCGAGATGAGTGTCAGATGAGAGACTGACAGTGCGTTTACACAAACATTTTTTTTTGTTTACACATATTTTTTTTACACAATTACCAAAATCAATTTTAACTCACATCTTACCTAGAAAAAAAAGGGTTTATAATCCAGCCGAACAGATCACTGAGGTTTGAGAAGAAATTTGGGGAGAAAATAGTTATGGCGTTTGCCTAGAAAATCTTCTCTCTTCAAGATTCATAGAGTTTTTTTTCAACAACAACAGAGCAAATATGGTCACGTCGTGTGATGGCTAGTTGGAAAAAATTTGAATTGAAATTTTTTGTTATGGCAATCAAATAGGCCCTTAGATTTTTTTTTTTGAATATGTGACTGAAAACTGAAAAGTTGTTAAAATTGTGTAAAGCGATAAATTTTATAAAAATGTAAGATGTGTAGTTAAAAATTTTGTAAAACCATAAAATGTGTGATTAAAATTAATTGCTGACTTTGACTGAGATTTTAATTTTAATTTTAATCCAAATCAAAAAGGGGCAAAGAGTTAAAGTTAGTGACCAAGCATGTTTGGTATTGATTAAAACCAAGAATTTAATCTATGTTAAAGTAAACAATTCATTTGACTACACGTTTTTTCAAATTTTCAATCATGATTTTATCTAATCTATCTATATATTAATAAAAACAACACAGATTCTGAGAATCTTCAATTCAATTTTCAATTTGGAGCAGAATCTATAATGTGAATAGAATATTTGGCAAAATTTTAAATTCTGCACGAACAATTTTATTTTATTTTTAGTTCAACTACATTGATCAAATGTCCCACTACACATTTTCTAAACCTCTAAACCGTGTATTTCTTTCACCACTCCCACTATCTCAATCCTCAAACAACGGTTTCTTTTCTCAGTCTTCCTCCTCTCCTGCCTCTGCTTTCTTTCTCTATAGTTCATCTTCAAGAACCACTCATAATTGCTGCTTGCCTTCCCGCCCACTGCCATGCTAGAAGAATCGAGAAAAGAACAATCGACATGAAAACTCCAATTTCGCCACCACTCCACTGGACCAAGACGGCGATGCATTCCGGCATGGGATCAAGTCATAGACTTCGGAAAATATAAAGGAAAAAATTGGAAAACCCTACATTTAACCTATCTAAAATTGGTCTCAAGAAACCTAAGAGCCCTTGACTTTGAAGAATGGGCCAAGCTCTGCGACACGGTGATAATTGACGCGTTGTATGAAGACCGGATATAGTGGGAATTCGTCGAGAAAGTCCTAAATGGCGACCACAATCTCCATTTCCTCTTCAAGGATTCGGTAATTCCATAGTTCAGGTAATCATGCCATTCAACATCGTTTTGTGGTGCTCAGTATGAAAACTCTTTCTATATATATATTTTATGTTGTCAATTTTTTGAAACAATTTGTTGCTGGGTATGTTAATGAATAATGTATATGTAGGTTTCAGATTGTGGAACGAGGGAATTTAAAGACCAGAAAAGGGTAGAAATGTGACAAATATCTATTTCAGAGTTTATTGATCAATGGGCTCAGATTTCTGCTGCTAGGAAGGATGTTGGGTATGATGGCAATTCACTTTCGTATTTGAAGGATTAGCATTTTATTAAGGTGTGCTTTAAAACTTCCTTTTTTATTGATTTTCTATCTAAATGCTAGAATCAAAAAATTTCACAAAAATCTGAACGGGAAGTCTTACCCGTCTTCGGTTGGTCATTAAATTCAAGAGCAACTCCAGAGTTCCCCACTTTTGCCGCTTCCATCTGAACTACAAGCCTGTCGCCTCGCTACTACAGACCGCTTTTCTTCGACCATGACATTTGATGGAAAAGAAAAATGTGAGTTCTGATGCTAGGAGTTACAAGCAAAGTTGCGTGGCTTAGTGAAGGATAAGCAAATAATGGAGGCTGTGGGTTTGGTCGAGAGGACAGAAGATATGGGGGTGAAGCTTGATGACCTTAAATAGGACTATGATTTATAAATTATGATCTCGGGTATTTTTTTGTGTAAAAATAAAAATAAAAATTGGAGTTCATTTAGTTGATCGAAGTTGATACTTATTTGTTGATGAGAATTGTTTCTCATCCATGGTGTATCAGGCTGCTAAGGAAGCAGGATTTAGAGGAATACAGAATTTGTTGATTCTCATCCACAAAGGTTGGTAAACTGGGTTCTGAAATTACATGAATTGTGAAAATACTCTCTTTTTGTTAGGTATTGAATGGTTTGAAATTGGGGAGGGTTGCTTGATTGAACCAAATGTTGCAATTGGCCTTTGTTGTGTTATTGAATTGGGAGTTAAGCTCTCTTGCTGCACCTTGATCAATCGATGGCTCAGTAAAGTCTCAATTACTTTTACTGAGCCTTTATGTACACCAGACAGAAGATTTTGGGCAAAGTAAAACAAGCTTTGGGAAGAAAACAATATGATAAGAAGGATGGAGTTTTAAAAATTCTGAAAATACTAATGTATGGAGATTTCTATTTATTTTTTAGTTTGTCAATAGTTTCTACTAGACAGTTTACCCGATCTGTAGCTTTGGTGCACCAGTGGTCTATTTCTTCCAAATCAGCATTTATATACTTTCCATTGCTAAATGAGCTTCATTCACGATGGAGCAGTAATCTAAAAACCTATGCAAATTTACGTTTGAACATTTAAAGTGCTTATAAGAGTGAGACGTTGAGGTCTGTGGTTAGAATAGAAGTTCATAGAGTTACATACCTGTTGAAAAGTTGAACATCTATGAATGAGAATACTTGGGCATAGATTTTCCTTGTAATAGTGTTGTTGACCTAAAAATAGATTTATTTGCATTTCAAAATTGTTTTGGTTCATACATGTATACTTTAGGAAATTAGTTATAAAACAGTAGTTATGCTTACATAATTTTAGGACGCTATTCCCATGGCATGATCCAAGTTGTTGACAATATTTTTTCATTATATACTGGATGCCTGTTATTTTAATATGATATATGACTGGATATTTTTGACGACCCTCTTAGCAGTATGATCCTTGGAGCTCTTGGTGCTTGTTATTAGGATAATGGGATATTGTTGGAAAGATGTTAGGTAAAATGGTTCTAGCATAAAACTGAACTGATATATTTCTTTAAGCTGTCATGGACCTTTCCATGTGTTTTCTTAACATAGGCTATTAGATGTTGTTTAAGGCAGGGTTATTTAGCTTTTCTCCTTGATTTTGTTTTAAGATTTCAATCCATCCTGTTGCATTCGCTAGAAATTCCCATGTTCACTAAAATAGCCGGGAACCCTACAAATGAGCCATTTTCTTGTCATTTTTCACACAGGGTACGTGACTATTTAATTTAAATTTGAAAATCTTTCCTACACCATTCTGCCAGCAAAACTAAGTTAATTGTTGGCAAGCAAATCTTACTTTCACATGACGTCTTTTTCTAAACATTTTTTTCATTTTTGTATGTTAATAGACAAGGACCTTAAACTTAATAATAATAATAATAATAATAAATAAAGAAAATGCCTATTTTGGGATCTTCTACTAATTGATTGGACTGAAAATCTTAGTGCTTGACCATGTGTCTTTGTTGATGAGAAAGAACAATTGCTAAATGAGTTAAGTCAACTGGTCCACTTAATTTGCCAAGGTTTTGACAAAGTAAAAAGGTTTTTTGACCTCGATTGTTCAATTTAGGTATTCTTGAATTTTCCAATGCTTAAGTTGGATTCTCATATTCATTCAATATTCATTTTTAATTTAAATAGGTGAAATCGGTTAAGTTGGATTCTCCTATTCATTCGTTATTCATTTTTTTAATATAAATAGGTGAAACCAGCAATCATTCAATATTTCACTACTTCATGAGCTTCAATTTCCCAATTCTTAAGTCGGATTCTCATATTCATTTTTTAACTTAAATAGGTGAGACCAGTTACAGACATAGTTCTGCAGGCCTTGCATCTCTGGAGAAATCTTCTAGGTTTTGCTACTAAATCTTTAGAAGTTGGATCTTTTATCAAAGGTTAGGTAAAAAGTGCCATTTTCTTTAATGTGCGAGCAACAACTAGATATTAGTTGTTTTATTGTATCTATGACTTTTGTTACTTGAGAGATGTCATGCTAGCTTTACATCTTTTGGGAAAATTTTGAATGATGTTCTTCCTTTTACATTTTGACATGGGACTTGCACACTTATTGTTCTCTATGGATTCGTTAATGTTTTGTGGGATCAACTTTTACAAGTACCTAATTCCTTTACTACATTAACAATTGATTATAATTAATTCACGAGCCCTGGTATATTAACAAATTGAATTATTAGCGGTTAAATCGTGACCAATATAAGAAGTATTATTAAGAAAGACAAATTTCTAGAAGTTCAAATTAACTTAAGCGTTGAAATAAAGACATACTAAACATGAGGTGTGTTAATTCATTTATTTATCCCACTTGCCAATTTCCTTGTGAAGTTTTTGGCAATGATTTGCATGTAAGTTATCGTGTGGAAAGTTTGTGAACTTTATTCGGCACATGACTTGAGTTTAATGCTTTGTCTAGGACTTTGGTGAATTGTACGAGCAGTAAGAGAACTTTGAACAAGCAATTTTGTACTTCGAGCGATTTGCAGACTTTTTTTAAGACTGAGGAAGCAACAACATCTATAAACAAGTGCAGGCTAAAAGTCGCACAATTTTTTGTTGGTTCAGGAAAGTAAACTTATTATTATCTATGTCATTTTTTTTTATTATCATTTATGGTTTGTTTCCCCAAAACTTTGAATTCGAGATTACGAATTTTTTTTATTGAATCGATCAAAACTGGAAATATATATTACATCTTCATTGAGAACAACAATGCTTTCAATAGAAAGAAATATGTAACAGATTGAGTAGGATGTGGTTTATGCTAATTGTTGTGCCAATCGAACTCTAGGTGGTTTGAATTCATGTGAATGCTTAGTTGTGATTATAACAAAATTATTATTATTACTATTATTATTATTATTATTATTATTATAGCATTGGATTTTTGTATTTTTTAAATGTATTATTTCGTAATTTAGCATTTGTAAATAGAATATATCCGTACATATTAAAATTTACTAAAAAAATTATTTTAATCCCAGACAAATAGGGCCAAATAAATTTGAGTGGCAAAAATGTTAAATATTGCTTTTCTAAAAACAATTCCCGCGTGCGAAAACGTACAGGGGACTCTTGCTTCTCTTTTGAGCTTCCCATTGGATTAGAGTTCTTTTTTTTTTTTTTTCCGTTCTCCGTTTCTCTTTTCTATCTACAACCGCCGGTGAGCAGATCTTCTCCCTAATTTCTCTTCACACGCGCGCGCACACACACATTCATCATAGAATGAATTAGCTGATGAATCCTGAAAAATTGCTCAAGTTTGACTCTGAGTTTATGAATTAGAATGTCGAAAATTTAAAATGCACTATATGTAGCACGAATTACTGGAGGAAGCAATTTCTTTAGTCCGAGATGTGATGGTTATTTTTTTAGCAAAATTTTATCTGTTAGTATTTGCAACATTTCCGCTTTTCTTTTCAACCCTTGGATTACTGAAGTTCAGATAGTTTGCATTTTCTTGTAATAAGTTTAAAATTGTATCATACAGTGTTGTTTGTCTGGGATCCCCATTCCCACCGAGACCGACTGAAAATTTGAAATTGAAACGCTCCAAGCCTCCAGCAACCTCCTAACCTAGCCGCTGTCGCCGACCCGCTCGTGCTCCGCCGTCCAAGCCTAAACGCTTGATTCTTGAAGCTAAATCGACGCTCCAAAACTCGGCATACTGCCTTCCAGACTCCAGTTCCACCGTCCGCTGTCCGCCGCGCTTCATTTCGTTGTGTAATTTCTTCAGCCTGGCTGCCAGAGGTATTTTTTTTTTTCATTTGGGAATGTTTTAAACTTTAATTTTCAATTTTGGTAATTGGACTTTCGTTTTTTTCTTCTGTCAACGTCGATTTTTGCCCCTGCCGGCTGCCTAACTACTTGTTTTGATTAATTGATTGCAAATGGCTCATGAATTCTGTTATGTTTAAATTTAATTGATTGTTTCCTTGTTTTGATTAATAAATGAATTGATTGTTCCTTGTTTTTTATTAATCAATGAAATGATTCAAATGAATAATTATTTTGTTAGAATTTAGAGCATTTGGTTTTATTTTGTATCTTTTGGTTCCGAGACTGTAAACTGTCAATGATTTTGTTAGAGGCTATAGCATTGAAACCAAATATCATTACTCATTAGTGGTTGCCTTACCCGGTTGCTCACTTAATGTTGGTAGAATGTTGAATTGTTCCTCATTTTGATTCATTAGATAGGTTCAAATATAACTTTGTTAGTGTATTGGTGAATTTTTTACGGCATATATTACATTGAAAGGTGTTTCTAACTATATACATTTCATATTAAAGTAATGTATGCTAAAAAAAAAAAAAAATTGGAGGCTGCCCCCCTCCAACCCCCATTCTCCAAGTTCAGTTTCAACCTCCCATCAAAAAAATCCTGGATCCGTTCCTACTGAGTCAAACTATCCTCGAAACTTAGACATTGGGATGTTTTACATGATCATGTGTTTAAAGTGAACAATTCCTCGTGCATTTTGCGGTTCATGGTTTAAAAAAACCCAATTGAAACCCGCTTTGATGCCCGCCTCAAGGCGAGGTTTGCAAATACTGCCTCAAGGCGTTGATCTTGAGGCCGTTCTTTTATGCCCACGCCTCGCAGCACTGCCTCAAGGCTTGGGACCCACAAAACATAAAAATTATAATACTCATCTTGAGGATAATTTATTTTCCACTAAAATATTAAAAAAATTTGTTTCTCAGACCAGTTTTGAGGATATTTCATTACCCTCTTCAACTTAAATAATAATTCTTTATAGATTTTTCTTTTGTCCGTTTGCACTCTTTAGGTAGTTCTAAATTTCAAAGATTGTTTATGATGTATTATCAATTATGAGCTTATGTAGCATTTTAATAATCTTTTGACATTTTTCTGATTTACTGTGATGTTTACGCTTCAAAACACCTTGAGGCTTACGATTCGCCTCATGAAAGAAAAATGCCTCAATATACGATTTCGCCCTTTTAAACACTTCCAGTTTTCCCTTTTTCTATTTTTCCTTTTCAATAGTTTCAAGGTCATATGTGAATGCTCTGGTGTTCAAAAGAGGTACTTATATAATGACCTCGTTGATAGCTTTTCAAAAAGTTATCCCGAGGATACTATATGATGCATATTTATTATTATGTTGTCACATGAACTCACTTGTTGCATTTTTAATCACTTTTGAAAGATGGAAGGCAGCCTGCAGAAGTCTCCGCAGTTAGGGCATCCTACTGATAGTTCTGATGCAAAATTTGTATCTGGTCTTAGCACCTTATTGGTTGCCACAATTCAGGAAGCAAAAGATAGGATTTCACAGATAGAGTACATATTCTGCAGCCAACTCTTTCCTAATTTTCAGTCAAAATCTAAAAGCTGGCAGAAAGTGTATTTGGAAGCAAGGGAAGCTGCAGATGCGTGGAAAGAGACGGAGAAAGATCTGTTACTCCAGATTAAAAAGCTTCAGTTTGAAAAACAGCAAGTTCTCGAAGAATATCAGTCTCTGAAGATGCAGAAGGAGAACTTTACAAGTGAAAACCTATCCCCCAGTTGTGTCCACAAGCTCCTAGAAGATTTGACACGTAAAACTAATGAATTAAGTGAGGGGAGAGAAGTGCAACAGAATTTGCTGAAGCTTCTTGACTCAAAATCACCCCTTATTCTTAGTCACGAAAATACACGGAAAGAGCTTGAAGAGAAAAATCTCCTGCTCCTGAAACAGCAAAAAAATGTGGAGACTGAAGCTCAGAAATTGCGGTTAGAGCTGATGAAGAAGTCCAAGGAAGTTGATGAGGTAATGGAATTGCAGAACAAGCTTCTCCAAATAAATCAATCGAAGGCGTCTCTGATTATGCATAAAGAAATGCAATTAAAGGAGCAAGAAGAGAAGGCAAATGGACTCATTTCCAAACTCCGAAGTATGGAGGAAAAGGTTGATGAGCTTCAGCAGGGACTTAGAGAAAAAACTGAAGAAGTTGATAAGGAACGGGAGTTGCAAAGCAATCTACTGAAAAAATTTGAAATGCAAGCCTTAGAAATTATTAATAACGAACAGCTTTTGAATAACCATGAGAAGGACAAAAAACTACTCACAGTCCAAATAGAGAGCTTGACGAACGAAGTTGATAAGCTCCAGAAAGAACTCGGGACAAAAACAAAGGAAGTGAAGGAGGAAAGAAACATGCAAGAACAACTACGCCAACAGATTAATTCCTGTACTCTGGAAAAGTTGAAGAGAGAACAGGAATTGGAAGAGTTTGAGAAGGAAAAGAAACAGCTTCTGGCCAAACAGAAAGAGTCAGAGGACAAAGTTGATAAACTCCAAAAAAATCTGCATGAGAGAAGTAAAGAGTCCTCTGAGGGGATGGAATTGCACGGGAAGTTACTGCAGCAAATTGAAGTGAAGGATTTGGAATTACAGTCTGAAAAGAAGAAAAGGCATGAAGTTGTTGCTGCTTATAAGAAGCTGAAATCTCAGTACAACTTTTTGTGCAAAAAATGTTGTCTTACTCCAGAAAATATGCTCCCTCTCCAAAAATTAGGAGATGAAAGGGAAATTTTGAGGCATAATCATAGTCCTGAAACTTCTCACGGTAAGTTTTGTTCTTTTGGAATGGCAAGTTCTATTGTATCAAATCTCGTCCATGAGATTTCAGTTGCACTTTTCCTGGAAAATATCGTGTTCTTATCCCACTGTTCTTCCATATTAGTAGAATAATTTAAGCCTCCGTTTGGCAAACATGTTTTTTCCTACACAATTCCTCAAATCACTTTTTAACTATACACATTTTCTCTCTCCATTTTTCAACCACATATTTTCCCTAGAAATCATAAAAAAACATGTTTTTAAACAAAAAAACTTTTAACAAACAGAGGAGTTCAAATATGTCTGGGAATGTTTTTTCTTTACCAGCGTTTAAAATGCTCTTACTCTTGGTAAAATATTTTTGTTGTTACAGATGCTGGAAATAAAGTTTTAAAACCCGATGGCGTTGCTAATGAAGTGAAGAATCAAAAGGGTGACCAACAATTATTGGAGGATGATAAAGGAGTTATATTCATTCAAAGATCAAACACTGTTTCACCTTCTACTTCAAGTGTTGCCATTGCAACGAAATACCCAAACAGTGCAAAATCGTGCCCCCCAACTGGTACAAAACGTCCAGTTTCTTATTGGAGGGATACCAGGTCCAATCAGAGTCGTGTTGGATCTGATCTCCACGATGATTTTCTTGACACCCCTTTGGAGTATATGAGAGGAAACTTAGGGAAGGTTATAAAAGAGAAAACTAATGATCTTCCTATGCCAGTTCCAGAGAATATGAACTTTGAGAACACGGATGATGAAACACAGGACATGAACATTGATCCAGGTCCACACAAGCAACAAACATCACCTCCAAAGTCTGGGACGTCGGGTTTCAAGTACATAGAACCAGTAAGAAAGAAAATTGAGAGGGAAAATCTGAAGGGTATAGAATGCAAGCAATGCAGAAAGTTCTACGATGCTGTTCTTCCTAACGAGGGTAGAAATTCTGATGGGAATAAGCAAATACGCTGTGAGCATCATGATGGAGTTTCTAGGCATCGATATAGGTATGCTCCTCCTTCGACTCCCGAAGGATTTTGGAATATTGGATTTGAATCTGAAATGTAAGTTCCTGTTTCATATATTGATTTCAGATGTTACTCAACTGGCTTGTAGAGTACAGATTTGGTCTGTATTGTTACGAAAGGAATGTTAATGTTTTGTAAAATTAAATCTTTTAGTAGAAGTTCGCTTCAGTGTCAGTGATAAAGCATAAAGACAGATTTTTTGCTAATTCTTATATGTTCATAGACATTTGCTCGGGGCCTTGAACTCTGGAGATACAAATTCATGAGAAGGAAAGAATGTGAAATTGTTGGACTTTGATAGCTGCTTAGTTTTATTTATATGCATTTACGTGACATTGAATCGGCAAATAAAATATAAAGGCTTGTGCAGCTATTTATTTTACTTTTGACGAGATTATCCTTTTTAAAAAGAAATTCAAGAGTCATTATGGTATCAAAAGCCATAATTATGTTACTCTCCCGTCCCAATTATATAGGCTTGTTTTACTTTTCATACAGATTAAGAAAACATATTTAATATTATTGAAAAAATAATTTTTATATAGAAAATTTTCAACTTACCCTTATTTAATATCAAAACTAATATATTAGAAGTAATAAATAGGAGTATATTGGTAAATCAATAAAATAAATAATTTTCAATAAAGAAACAAGTTTATATAATTGGGATAAACGAAAAAGGAAAGACGGCCTATATAATTGGGACAGAGAGAGTATGACTTTGCACGAATCTTAATCTTAATATATATAATAATAGTATAGCCGTCAAAAAAACCCACACATAGTTTCCCGCCATTTTTTCCTGCTATTTTAGGAAACTTTGTAATTTTATTAATTATTTTAATAATTGAATTAGTAAACTTCAATTAATGCAAAATTAATTATAGGTGACATGTAATAAATGACTTTTTGATTGTAAAAAATAAAAAATCTATAAAAAGATCAAATTGTATATTATTTTTATTCTTTTGATAATTATTGTAATATTTTGAAGTCAAAAAATATGCAATATAAGTGTCAAATTCATGATCTTAACGAGAAGTTCAATACAAGTGAACAAATGAGAGCAAACTCTAAATATATCATTCTTAAAATTGCCAAAATAATAAAGATAAAAGTTTTACTTATACTTTTTACTTTTTTCAATATTCAATCTTTTTAATTTATCTCATCTAAGTCATAAAATGATATTTATCATTTCTTACCTAACTTCAATTTGACATAAATGATTAATTTCAAATCTTTTTTCTTATCAAATTAAAAGAAATAATGATATCCGATCTTTCTAAGTAAATTCAATTGAATCATTTTAATTTCTACAACTTCAGGTTTAGATAAACTCTTTGGTAATTTTGAAATTAATTTTATAAATTTACTCATTTTGTTCATTTATCTATTTTTTAGTTTTTATAAATTTAAAATAACATCAATTTGTAAAATACATACTACAGACTTTAACAATTAATTCATTGAATTCTATAGAAAATAAAAATATAAGGTTTTATCAAACTTATTCTATTTAAAAATAAAATATAGTCCATACATTTATTTAACATGCAAAAAAAATAGTTTTGTGTGTGTGTGGCTAACATGGCCATTTTCAATACTTGGTGAAAAATAAAATGTCACATTGTAATTGAAACCATTGAATAGGAGTAAGTTTGATATAAACTATAGAAATTGTTTTAAATGTATGATTGAAAGTGAAAGAAGGTAGTATAAAAATAAAATAATTGTCAAATCAATCAATTGTGTGGTTAAAATTTGATTTTTTTTTTGAATGTGTGGTTAAAAAGTAGTATGTGCAATTGTGAAAAATTAGTTTTTAAATAATATGTGGTTGTGAATGAACATTAAAAAAAATATTTTTGAATAATCAATTTTATATGAATAAATAAACTAAGGAAACTAGATAATGAACAATTAACTGTTAAAAAAAATGCAATTCATAACCTTTTTTTTTTTTGATATTTTAATTGTATATTGAATATAGAATTTATGCATTAAAGTAAGAAATCTTATAGAGAGAAATGAAATTACAAATTATTCACAATTTGCGTATGCAAGTTATTATTATTATTATTTTTTTATTGTGTTATTTTTATCGGGCATTGTATTTTTACAATTTATTCAATAAATATTATTTATTCCGTGCATCGCACGGGTGCGATTACTAGTTTATGTATAATTATGTTAAATAAAAAGAAAATATTGTACGAAGAGTATGAGGGAAAGGGTAGTTCATCTAAAAGTTGAAAAAATCAACTGTGTCCCGGGAAACAATGAAAATAATTGCATTGCTTATATTAATGTTGATTTAAATGATCCATTCATTCAATGCCGTATTTATGTAAGATTGGGACATGACTCAAGAGCACAGTTGTTAGGTTGTCTTTAAGATTTTGAAATGCAGTGAACTTATTTAACAATGATCATCTAACATGTCACTAAACTTTACAAAATATTTCGTTCAGACAATTGATTCAGTTCGATTGTATATGTTAATTTTTTAACTGATTATTATATGCATCCGTGTCTCAAGTCGTCAAGTTTAAAAATGGATGTCAAGTTCTGAACTTAAGGAATGATTGAAATATTTTATAAAATTCAGTGATATATCTTGAAACTCAGTGACCAAGATGACACTAAGTGCAAACTTCAGTGACTATTACTGAAATTAACTGAGTAGGATAAGTCTTATTAAACTATTTTTTTATTGGGTATTTTGTTGTGAGGAAATGGCATTATTTGTGCGAATTTAGTGAAGTAGGGTCCACAAATACATGTTCATTTGCAGGCTGGCAAGTCTGCCAAGTCACATGGGAACATGCTACTTCTTGACCACTGTTTTTTCTTCCTAATTTTATTGTTTAATGCTTCACTCCTTTGGTTCCCTCGGTCCCTGCCGTGCACGTGCCTTTTCTCTAGACTCCAATCTACTACTCCCAGTCCCATATACATGTTTATATTTTCACCCAAATTAAGAAAATATAATTATATTTGTTGAAATTATAAATTTACTCATATTTTACATAATACATCTTTATATTGAATAATGAGTAGTTCATATTTATTAATAACAACGTATATTAAATAGGGTTATAATAAAAAATTCAGATATTAATATATTCTCAATAAGGAAAATAACCTATAATTTGAGACAACCAAATAAAGCCAAAAAAAAAGTCATCTTTATGGGATAGAGGGAGTATAATTTTTATATTTTGTTTGGTAATATTGTTGTAATTTATAAATTAATTTATTTTGAAATAAAATGTGATTAAAAAGTGAAAAGAGAAATGTGTATGATTAAAAAGTGATTTGAGAAATTGTGTTTTTATAAATCTATTTATAAATTGTAATGATCATGTTAAAGAACGAAAGTATCATTGATCTTGATTTGTGATGTAGGGAGATCAAATCACTTTGCCTAAAAAAGTTATAGTTGATGGAAGCGGTACCATCAACCTTATATCACTCAAAATCAGGAACAAAAATTCATCACAAACCCACTCAATTTGAGGCCTATTTGAAATATGTTTTTTCATTATAAACACATCCCATGTATTCGAACTTGGGACCTCCAACTCTAATACCAACTAATGTAAGGAAGTACAACACATTTTATATCACTTAGAAATTAGAATCAGGCTCAAAAATCCACTTCAAGTCCATTCCATTCCTGTGGACTTCACTTCGAAAGACACCTTATGATCGTGCTATTAGACCATTTTCAAATAGCGACAATAGGCTCACCCCATTTCAAGCATGCTGGATAGTGAATTTTCCTATGAACATTAATTATTTTGTAAGAATGATAAAGTACTTAGCGTTGGATGCGTAAGATCTAGATAACTATGAAAACTCGACTTATGACAAGGGCTTGTTGAAGTGATATCAGAGATGGCAATAGACAACATGAGTTCTAACGGACAAATTAGCATCTCGACATTATCATAAATCACCGACTAACGTCATCAATCTAATCAATTTGAACTTTCAGGTCGATAAGTGATTTAAAAAACTTATAATTACATGTCTCACTTACTCACACTATTCATGTCATAATAAATGATTGTTATTACACATGATTGTACTTTGTGGACGTGAATAACAACTTCATTGAAATAATGACGAACATCATTCATTCACTTCAATATTATCGAGTTATGCCAGTTCAATAGTCAGAGGATTGAAATAAAATTAAAATGTAAATTATCCAGTTAGAAAAAGTACAATTACTCTATTGAAGTAAAAAGAAAGTATACTTACCGCAAATAAATTTACTCATTTGATTTTTATGACATGAATAAATGCATTCAATTACGTTAGTTTTGTTAAAAAAATATATAGGCAGAGTAACGTGACAATTAATAATATGTCTTGAGTTCAATATTATATCATCTCAAACATTTATATTTTGTCCCATTGGACAAGCTATCGCACTTTATTAAGCAACTTGATCAAAATATGATGGAGAACTTGTGTCTTTACCAATGTTTCAACACACAATGATTTCCACATATTATGATTTCTTCCATGACCGTTGTGCATAGATTTGACAAATTAAAATTATTAAGAATCCATAAAGAAACTGACTTGTAATTGTGAAAGTTGTGGTAAATCAGAAAGACATAAATATGTCTTTTTACCAAGTTAATTACTGAACTTATTTCTATGTCTTCGATTGCTTACTAAAGCTTAAAGTGTTGAATTTTGGTCACTAAATTTATGTTTATGTTTCCGAATGATCATTGAATTTAAATTGTTGAGTTTTGATCACTACACTTATGAGTTAATTGTCCTAATAATAACTGAATTTATGTCCATATCTTCGACTGAAACTAAAGTCTAAAGTGTAGAATTTTGGTTACTACACTTATTAAAATATGGAACGTTAGTCATTTACCTAACTTTCTTAACGAAATTGGTGACGTGTGGCACTACGTCACTTTTAACTAACAAATCAATGATAATTATTTTTGTTGTACATATTGATTTATCTAGTGATTTACTGATTTGTGTGTTTGCACAATTGTGATTGTTGATTTTTGAAATAATGTGATGAGTAAAGTGATGAATGTTTGCCAAGTGTGTTGTATGTAACTCAATCGGTAAGTTACTATATACAAGTAGCATGATTGAATCAATGAAATCATGACAAACCAAATTGTCAAGTAAGAAATTTTTAAAAATGGTTAATAACACAAAACGTCCCAACGTTTGACATATATTGTGCAAAACGTCCCAACGTTTTGATTTTTGACGCTAAACATCCCAACCTTTACACTTTTTTGTAAGAGACATCATTTCTTTCAATTTTAACCCCATTTCACTGTTAACTTCGAATTGAACAGTAAATGTTTAACATGAGCAATGGAATTTTCGTCCAAATCAAAAGCAGCCCATTCATATTTGGGTAATTGACACAAAACGTCCCTACGTTTGACACTTATTGTGAAAAAACGTCCATACGTTTATTTTTTTGGCGAATAATGTCCATACGTTTATTTTTTTAGCGAATAACGTCCATACCTTTAAATTTTCTTGTTGATTAGTCCCCAAATTTTAATTTTCTTTCAATTTAGTCATTCCATATTTTATTTAAAGGTCATTGTCTTCAAATGTGTATAACTTTTGATCTACAACTCCGAATTGCACTCCGTTTTTTGCGTTGAACTCCAAATTCAACCATCTTTCTTATGATGTATCATGTACTCATTTATTAAACATTTCGTTTTGACTTTTGTATAGTAGATACTTATTTTGTTATGACATAATTGATTGACGTAAATTGATTTCTGTAAATTTTATTGAAACAGTGAAATTTTAATTTTAGTGTGTATTCGGCGGCCAGCGGAATTTATAAATTGGATTTATTTGACTTTTTAAAGGTAAAATATTTGGTTAAAAATTGGTATGTTTAGGCCCTGTTTGAGCCATGTTATAATCTCTAATAACTTTTTGAACAACACACATTCTCTCTCTTCAAATCACTATTTAAAAATTGAAGAAAGAAATTGTGTGTTGTTCAAAAAGTTATTAGAGATTATAACATGGCTCAAACAGGGCCTAAATATACCAATTTTTAACCAAATATTTTACCTTAAAAAAATAAAAAAGTCAAATAAATCCAATTTATAAATTCCGCTGGCCGCCGAACACATACCAAAATTAAAATTTCACTATTTCAATAAAATTTACAGAAATCAATTTACGTCAATCAATTATGCTATAACAAAATAAGTATCTACTATACAAAAGTCAAAACGAAATGTTTAATAAATGAGCACATGATACATCATAAGAAAGATGGTTGAATTTGGAGTTCAACGCAAAAAACGAAGTGCAATTCGGAGTTGTAGATCAAAAGTTATACACATTTGAAGACAATTACCTTTAAATAAAATACGGAATGATTAAATTGAAAGAAAATTAAAATTTGGGGACTAATCAACAAGCAAATTTAAAGGTAGGGACGTTATTCGCCAAAAAAATAAACGTATGGACGTTTTTCCACAATAAGTGTCAAACGTAGGGACGTTTTGTGTCAATTACCCAAATATGAATGGGCTGCTTTTGATTTGGACGAAAATGCCCTTGCTCATGTTAAACATTTATTGTTCAATTCGAAGTTAACGGTGAAATGTGGTTAAAATTGACAGAAAGGATGTCTCCTACAAAAAATTGTAAAGGTTGGGATGTTTAGCTTCAAAAATCAAAATGTTGGGACGTTTTGCACAATACTTGTCAAACGTTGGGACGTTTTTGCTATTAACCCTTTTAAAAATGTCCATTGATTATTGAGACAAAACTCGACATTTTAAACTTTAATGATCAATCGAAAACATAATCATAAATCCTATGATTATTGTGAGAATTAACTCCTTTTTACATCATAACAAAAACAATAGTTTGGTAACACTGTTTGATTTATAAATTGGTTTATTTATAATTTTGAAGTAAAAAATAGTGGTTGAAAATTGGAGATAGAAAAATGTGTGGTGAAAAAATGATTTGAAAAATTGTTTGATTTATAAATTTGTTTATAAACCATATAAAGTACATTTACCAAACACGGATCAAACCTTATTGTGACGTTCAAATAATTCATAAATAAAGGACAAAATCTTTGCTCATTGAAAATATATACTTTGAGATTCTCATTAAAGTTGTGGCACATTTTCACGTGATGCAACCACATAACGGTTGCTCGAGGATAACATTAAAATCACAATTACAACAATAATAATACAGAATACTTAATCACCCTTAAACAATCTTATTATTCAAATTAAAAATAATTAACAAACACGTAATAACGGAGATCCACACAGGCAGTCATTGTTGGCAAATGATGAGGCCTCGAGGTGATCGAATGGCGACCCGAGTGGAATCGACCCGCAAAGATGATTGTGACTCAGATCCAAGTGGCCGATGTACTTAGCCGACGACATTGATTTTGGAATCGAACCCCTCAAGTTATTGTACGATAAGTCGAGTGCTGTGAAGTAAGTTCTCGGACCAAAAACATCGGGCAAGTTGCCTTCTAACGAGTTCCGGCTCAAGTTAAGAATGTTTAAACCTGAGTTGCTTAGTAAACTTGTCGGTATCTCACCCGAAAGTTGGTTACTGTCTAAATTTAGGGTTGAGAGAACCGGCATTGACCCGAACTCGGCCGGGATGGTACCGGTTATTTTGTTCATTGATATATCTAGATCGGCTAGTCTGTATATTTTGGAGAGAGAAACAGGGATTGAACCGGTGATTTGGTTTCGATTCAGTAAAGCACGGCTCATCATGGACAATTTGCCGACATCCGATGGAATTGTCCCGGTGAGTTTGTTGCTGTTGAGATCAAGGTGCATCAAGCTGTTGAGGTTAACAATGGAAGCTGGGATCGATCCTGATATTTGATTATCAGCCAGGTTCAAAACAGTGAGTTTACTCAGCTTGCCTATATCCGCCGGAATAATGCCGGAGATTTTATTTCCAACAAGGTCAATAATGCGGAGGTTGGGAAGTGAGATTAAGCAAGCGGGGATTTCGCCAGAGATATCTTTCCAGTCGGCGACAACGAAGGTGGTGAGCCGGTCGAGCTGACAGAGGGAAGGAGATAGTGAACCGGTCATGTACCCCGATCGACCAGCTTTTTCGAAAATCGGGTCCTCGGACTCTCCCCGGAGGGAAATGTCGGCGACCCGTTTAGTTTCAGGGTCGCAACTGATGCCGTACCAGCTTTTGCAGCAGTCAGTGCCGGACCATGTGTTGAATATGCCCAAGTATGGCTCGTTGAGTGCCGCCTTGAATGCTAGCAATGCTGACCGGTCTGCCGGCGGGCAGGCATTGGCGGAGGTAACGGCAAGTAGCACCGTGAGTGTGACCAAGAAATGTCTGGTCAGTTTCATGTTTGTCTTTCAATATGATGTATATGTAAAAAAGGTATATGTAAAATTTGCGTGTAAAAGAGAGAGAGAGGGGGAGGGAGGGAGAGGGAGAGCTGTGACAGTGTTTAACAAGGGAGTTGACGGGTTAGCAGGGAGGACAGTTTATTTATTTATAAGTGGTTTTGGGACGAAAAAGCCCCTGGTGATGGGCTGGAAGCAATTGCTTATGACAGTTGATTGGGTTGGGGTTAGCTACAGTGATTGAGTTTGATTGGTCAGAATTTAGCTGCTTATTTGCACAGACGATCTCCAATCTATGGACGCTATGTAGAATTAGAAACGGGACATATCTTTTCAATCTTGTGACGTACTCGTAGAGATGTCAAAAAAATTCGACTCGACGAATATCCGTTCCACGAGATTGGAGATCTTTTGTGCAAATAAGCAACTAAATATCTACGGGCATGTTTGGGGTGGGTTTCCACGACCCGGGGGGTGGGTTGCCGCCCCGAACCCACCATGAATAAAAAAATTAAAGAAAAAAATATCGAAAAAAATAAAATGGGGCGGCTGAGTTGACCCGCCCTCGAGCGGTCCCGAACTCGAACCCGACCTGCCTCAAAATTCGCAGGGCAGGTCGCCTCGAACCAAACTCTTCCCATCGTCATCACCACGTCCTCATACAAACCTTTTGGTTTAAAGATAGTTATTGCCATCACATTTTGATTACGAGTAAAAGTCAATTTTTATGGGACAATTATAGCCCATGTTTGTTACAAATTTAAATCATTTTTTTATTCACTGTCAACAATCAATCTCAATTACATATTTCATGTAACCCATGTTGACACCCAAAAATACCCACCTCGGAGGCCCAACATGAAATGCCCAAAACATGATAGCCAATGGCGGATAAAAGGGCGATGTAAAGGGAGTTGGATTACTGGGCGATCACTAGGGTGCTTGGACGATAGGACGATGCAAGGGCGACTGGGCGACAAAGCTAGATAAGGTTGAAGAAGCGATTTTGGGGGATCATCCCATGACCCATCTGGTCATTCATCAGCAGTTCCCACGTTTTGGGCAGTTGAAGGAGATCATAGAAGTTTTTTTAGACAAAATGGTGGAAATCGGTTATGCAAGGAAGTTGGCGACATTTATGCAACATGACGAGCAGCAATTATTCCAAGCAAGTTACAAGTCAAGGCGGCAAACCAAGTATTCAAATATTAGAAGCGGTTGTAGATAGTTTGTTTATATACTAGAAATTTAGGCGTTTAGAAGGATCAATATATCAACTCTCGAACAGAGATATGTAATTTTCTTTTATCTTTACTTTTCTTGTCAAAACTTAGTCTAGTTTGTGTGCTTGCGCCTCTTGGAGGCCTTGCTTCGTTTTCGATTTTTGTACTCTTCGTAAATACACACCCCTCATTGAGACTTTGTCTTGTACTCTTCGTAAATACACACCCCTCATTGAGACTTTGTCTCAAGATGTTGTTGTTTCTTACACATCATCTGATTTTCTCTTTAATTTGTTACCTGCTACGTGATTACCCGTGCGGAGTTTGAAGGGGAAACAAGTTTGGCACACCCAGTGAGACTACAGTTGGTGTTAGAAGATACAAAGGTGAAGAAAGATGCCTCATAAAAATTCCAATAAGGAACTAGCAAGCCACCTTGTCCAGTCTGTGATCGAGAGATATGAGGACCAGCAAAACACTCCAGGGACAGATGGACAAAATTAGATCCTTATGAACCAATGGCGGAACTAAGTCCTCGGACTATGCGTTCACTACTTGGCGAACTCACACACAATGTGGTTGAACAGGTAAACTTACAATATATTCATAAAATGGAAAAATTTATTCAAAATGAAAGAGAACACTATGACAGCATGGCTAGACAACTAAGAACCTTACATGATACAATGAATATGTTAACATGTCAAATTTGTCAGTCAACTTTTCCAAATATTGGTCACCATTTTCAAACCAGAACAGTTGTGGGACATAATCCCACGATTGTAAGTCCAAATCAGGGGGTAGAACTACCTTTTGGGCCGTCTACTTTCAAGCAGGGGGGTAGTGGTATGGCTAATTTAGGTAATAGTAGTGAAATACTAAACTTGGGGGTAACTTAAGTGCAAGAGATAATGTCAAAAATAACGGACAAAACACCCCTCATGTTAAATGACGGGGGAAATATTCAGACTAATGGTAACAATGGCCTAAATAATGGCACCTTTGCTTCTAACTAGTTACCAAATATTAGGCCTCAAGTGATACCACCAGGAATCAACCCATAGGCCATAGGTGTCCCTTACGATCCTAACGTCCTGTTGAGAGATCAAATCACTGAAATAGTGCGGGACCAAATGGTTATAGGAATACGTCCTTGCATTAGGCCTACTTACACAAAGTCATATCCTGATTGGGTAGATCAAACATATTCATGTCCAAGAGGGTACAAAGTACCGGAATTCTCACAGTTCCATGGCCTTGGAGAAGTCTCAACTTTAGAACACATAGGGCGTTTCACATTGCAATGTGGCGAGGTCAATGACTAGTATAAGATGAGACTATTCCCTAATTCTTTAACAGGGGTAGCCTTCTCGTGATTCATTAACTTGCTAGCAAATTTAGTTCAGACATGACAACAATTAGAACAATTGTTCAACTCCCAATTTTACAAATCAGAATCTAAGGTTACTCTGGCCGATTTGGTGAACCTATGCCAAATTCCAAATGAATGAGCAAAAGGTTTCCTTCAGAGATTCAAAACAGCTAGAAGAAAGTGTTTTGTACCGTTTCCTGAAAAGGAATTTGTTCAGATCACTAAAAGTTGCCTCAGTTTTGACCTGAAAAAGAAATTTCAGGATAGGGAGTTTCCTGACCTTTTCCAGTTAAGTGCGAATGTAGTCAGATATGAACAACTAATTAGAGAAGAGGAGCACATGAAAAATTATAGTAAATGGACTTACTATAAAGACTCAAACTTTAACGTTCACTTGGTTGATGGTGATTACTACGACCAGACCAAAGTATGCCTGGCCGAATTGGTTAAGGGAGACACATATGTCTGCCCTTTAGCAGTTGAATCAAACTCAACGGTCAAGAGTGAGCCTATAGGAGATAAAACAAAAAGGATAGAACATTCTCCTTTGATGTGACCAAAGCTGACCTTATATTTGATATATTATATAAGGAGAAATAAGCCAGCACGTGGAAGGGGTAGAGAAATGGTGGGCATTACAATCATCCAAGGAATGTTCCCAATTTCCAGCTCGATAGGGGACGGGACAGTTCGTTCCATAGAAAACCACCTTTTGAAAGACAGTTTAGGCCGATGAACAGTGGGAGGACATTCAGACCACAACCTCGTTAGCCAAAATGTGTGGCATTCATTCCAGCATAACACAGGAATGGTGGTGCCATTTGATGAGATTACTAGAATGCAGCAGAGGAGTTTCCAGAGAAACTACGAGAGAATGATGAGACAGCAATAGAGATTCCCACATCCTAAACCACCTAAAATTTTTAAGGTGGCAAATAAAAACATCCTCGCGACGGTAAGGAAGCCATCACAAGAGAACCAATGAGAAAGATGCCGGCGGATTCTTTAGGGAATTCAAAGTTTGAGCGTAACCAGAAAGATGATGATGAGGAAGATCCAGGGCAATCCCTCACCATTCAATTCGGGACATTGCCTCCTGTCATGACTAACAACTAGTTAGCCAACGAGTTCCCGAGTAAAGAGATTACAGATGGAGAAAGAGAGAACGATGAAGAAGAGGCATGTGTACTGGAGTTTGAAGAAGGTCAAACGTCCAAAGAAGTCTATAATGAGGACTATGACATGATTGCTATAGAGGAAGAGATTGACTTAGAATCAGAAAGTAGGAAAAGAAGAGTGTTGCTCAACACCTCATTGAAGCAGTTATACCAAGAAGGTGTACGTGAGGTGGATCTACTGGGCGAACCATCAGGCCGTTCCTTCGACTATTACGTGCTGTATGGGATGCCTAAGAGAAGGTGAGGGTGCCTCGCTCTGAAAAATATGGGTCGCCTCCTAGAATACTGCCCCCCCCACAAGTTGGTTAACAGATGAGGAGTTGCAAGAAGAACGCAAAAAGGCACAAGTTTCAGAAAATCAAGATGAAGTACTGCACAAAGTTGGTTCAGTAGAAGATAAGCAGGAAATAGAAATAGATACAGTTGAAAAAGTCATTTTTAGAAAGCCGTCTACAAAGTTAACCAAACACTTAAGACCATTGTACGTAAAGGTCTTAGTCAATGGTATACCTGTGTCGAAAGTTCTCATTGACAATGGGGCAACCATAAATACCATCCCATCCAGGATGATAAGGAAATTCACGAAAACAGAGAGTGACATGATCCCCACAGAAGTTATACTTACAAGCTTCAATGGAGGGGCAACTTCAGCTAAGTGGATAATGCTACTGGATATAACAGTGGGAACAACTACTAGGACTATGATTTTCTTCGTGATAGATGGTCCTACTAGCTAGAACATGCTACTAGGAAGAGACTGGGTTCATGGGAGTCGCTGCATACCGTTGTCTCTCCACCAATCCCTGTTTTCTGGAATGATAAAGGTAAAGCAGAGGTAGTGCAGACAAACCACATGCCATCTATAGTAGAAACAAGTTTAGTTGAAAGGTTCATGTATGAAGGAAATTATGAACCTATCAGGATAATTCAAGATGGTGAAGAAACTTGGATCATAGCGCGAAGTGAAGAGCTATTTTCAGTAGACGCACTCACTGAAATGTTCAATCAGTTGAGGCCAAACATAGTGGCCCTCAAGGAGCTAGTAATTGACAAGAAAATAGTTAGAGAGGCATAGTGTGAAATAGTGTAAAACATGTTTAAGCCGAAGTGATGGCTTTTAGGACCAAATGGATGGTCTATGCTAAAAATTTGAGCAAGGAATCTCAAAAGGGAGAAGTCAGAATGTTAAAAGTCTTGTGAAGAATGAATATGTTTGAATATTGTGGAATTAATAGTTAAACATTAATTCAGCCATATTGGGGGTAATTGTTGACACCCAAAAATACCGAACTTGGAGGCCCAACATGAAATGCCCAAAACATAACAGCCTATGGCAGAAAAAGGGAGATGTGAAGGGAGCTGGGCGATCAATAGGGTACTTGGACGATAGCAAGGGTGATTGGGCGACAAAGCTAGATAAAGTTGAAGAAGAGATTTTGGAGAGTCATCCCATGACTCATCTGGTCATTCATCAGTAGTTCCCACATTCTGGGCAGTTGAAGGAAATCATAGAAGTTATTTGAGAAAAAATGGTGGACATAGGTTATGCAAGGAAGTGGGCGACGGTTATACAACATGATGAGCAACAATTATTCCAAGCTTGTTAAAAGTCAAGGCAGAAAACTAAGGATTTAAATACTAGAAGCAATTGTAAATAGCTTGTATATATAGTAGAAACTTAGGCGTTTAGAAGGATCAATCAATCAACTCTCAAATATAGATATGTAATTTTCTTTTATCTTTACTTTTCTTGTCAAAACTTAGTTTAGTTCGTGTGCTTACGCCCATTGGAGGCCTTGCTTCGTTTTCGATCTTTGTACGTTTCGTAAATACACACCCCTCGTTGGGACTTTGTCTTAAGAGATTGTTGTTCCTTATACATCGTCTGATTCTTTTTAATTTGTTACCTGCTACGCGATTACCCGCGTGGAGTTTGAAGGGGAAACAACCCACAACTTTTCAATTACATATTTCATCAACTTTTATGAAAATTTACTAAAAATGTAATTTTAATCTCTACCACACGGGGCATAGTGTTATTATGAGTCTCCAACATTTGGTTCTTAAACCTATATAAATTTGTGAATCCAGATTCTTGCATGATTGAAACTGTCAATAAAAACATTAAAGTCGCACTCAACTTTAAGTTGAATTGGAGAGAAATATTAAAGGGCTTGATAGTTTTGCCTCATAGATCAAGTCAATTGAAATTTCAACATACATGATTTTCATCATATAACACAAGTTTATTTATTTAGCCCATCAAATAAGATTTTCAATAAGTTTTGATAAAAGTTAATGAAATGTGCGATTAAAAAGTTGTGATTCCCATAAAATATGTGATTAAAATTGATTATTGACTTCTACATAGATTAAAATCTAGATTTTAATTTGTACTAAATATGAGTTTAAATAGATTGTTGGTCCATTGTCACACCAAGTGAAAAGTTGAGGAGCCCAATTTTTTTGTTTTTCATAGAAAAAGACTTCCATGCCCTTACTTTTAATTAAATAAGTAATAAATAAATAATATAAAATCGAAAAGAAAACAACAAAGAAAACTACAAATTCCTAAACCAGTCCCCTGATGGGCTAAGAAGAAATTCTAGAGATGATAGAAATGAGAGTTGTAGTTTCATTCATTGAATAATCATCAATATATATTATAACTCAATAAACTAAATATGTAAAAATGAATAACAATCCCTAAAATTAAGCACATCATCATAATCATCAATCATCTTGATCAATTTGTCTCAATGATTCCTTAATTTCCTTCATCATATATTTTTTGTTTTGTGCAAATATCAATAATATTGCAAGTTATTCATGACCATCTTTTGATTTATTCTTTTAAAACTTCTCTTCCTTATTTTCTCCACTAATGTTGAATGTCCAAATTTGTTGATATTAATACCCTCCCTCAAACTTTTCCGGGGTTGGAGGCAAAGTTTGTTACAAAAAAATGAAAGTTGTTTTGGATACTAATTTTGTGAAAAAATCAGCATTTTTTAATTCTACATCTTTGGGAAGATATATCACCTGTTGTGGTGGTGTGAAGAGGCTGAAGAGACAGACATCACTCATCGGCGAGTGTGCAGGATTTTTTTGATGACACTGGTTGGGATATTGACTTTCTTATTCAGGTCCTTCCACCTATTGTAGCTGCACAGATAGGGGCGATTCCGTAATGTGTTGACACTCCTGATTGGATTGTTTGGAGGGATACTTCTAATGGTAGATTTGCTACCAAGTCAGCTCGGCATTTGGTTCAGGCGGCTCATCAGACCCAGGATTCCTATAGTCTGATGTGGAGTTCTACCCTACCTGTCACGGTCTCTTTCTTCACTTGGAGGTTATGGAAGGGGCTCATCCCTGTTAACACAGTTATTCAGAGGCGTATTGGATGCCACTTAGCATCAAGATATCAGTGTTGCTCACAGATTGAGACGATTATGCATATTTTCACAGGCAACACTATTTCAGATCAGGTTTGGAACCACTATGGAGATATTTTCCAAGTTCCCATGATTTTGAGTGGGGATGTCATGCAGAGGTTCTAGCAATGGAGGTATTCCGGACGCTATATTCGACTGGGCCATATTCGCACTATTATCCCCCTTGTCATATTTTGGTTCCTATGGATCGAGAGGAATGATGTAAAGCACAGGGGCATTCGGATGGAGCCGAGGAGGATTATTTGGAGAGTATACCAGATGCTCTCATTCTTACATACTGGGCGACTCCTTAGATCACAACATTGGCGCGGGGACAACACTGTTGCCTCTTTATTTGGTATAAGTTTTGCTCCCTCTACACCCACTCCCCTATTTTGGTACTTTGGCGCACTCCTTCGGTGGGAGCCTTCAAGCTTAACACTGATGGATGTGCCAAGGACGGTGCAACTAGTGGAGGGGGTATTATTAGGGATCATGGAGGGCACTGTTTATGGGCTTTTTCTACATTCTATGGGGATTGCCTTATTCTTAACGCTGAGCTGGGGGCTATCCTGGATGACATTCTTCTTGCTTGCAGATTGGGGATTACAGTTATTTGGGTTGAGGCTGATTCTTTGGTGGCTATCCATTGTATCATCCGAGGAGGTGGACCTTGAAGGATTCAGGGCATCCTTAGACAGATCAGAGACATCCTTTAGTTTGACAGTGATACTATTTCCCATATCTACCGTGAGGGTAATCAGGTTGCTGACGTGCTTGCATCAGAGGGCTGGGATCAGAGACATTATCAGGAGTATGGACCGCATGATCTACCTTGCAGACTCATGGCGCTTGTACAGATCGACAGATATGGCATACCCAGCTACATAGGGCTATAGCTTAGGCTTTATTTTACTTGTACTTTTCATTGCTTTTATTGTTAGGGAGCTGAACTCCTATATTTACTGCTTCCTTTGCTTTCTTGGAGGTTAGGTTTATGTCCCCCTCCTTTCATGTACTATTTACTATTAATGTTAGCTCCTGGCCCGCATGAGGATAAACTGTGAACAACCTAAATTATATAAAAAAAAAAAAAATTTTTGTGTATCCCATATTGCATGGGTTGTGTCTCTAATAGTTTGTTCAAAAAACGTTTTGATGATTCGGACTTTTGATAGGCAATTGATTCAAATCATACGTTGATTTTTGGTATGAATTTTTGTTGTTACTGTGTTGTTTGAATTTTTGTCGGTATGTTATTGGTTTGTATTGTCTGGATCTGATATGTTATATATGACGCATGACTGAATTTTTTATTCATTTTCGAGGTTCGATGCCAACACGTGGTGCACTGTAATTTGCGAAAATACTTTAATTTTCTTTTCATAAATTAGTAACGTAAATGATGTCACTGGACTGAGATTTCAAAATCACAGTACTTTAAAATAAAATTTATTCATTTAAAAAAGTAATTATAAAACATTTAATATAAGATATTGACTTTAAAATATATTAGATAAACGATAATAATAATAAAATGACTAGTTTTGGAAGTTTAAACACAAGACCTTATTCAATGAGTCCATAACTCACCGATCGTCACCTAGTAAAGCACTATCTGTCTCGCCGTCTGAAGATCCGACCAACATCTTTTATTTCATTTTTCTTATTACCTGAAATATTAAATATGTCGAGGAATGAGTATATACTTGCCCAGTGAGTGAAGTATGGTGCTCATGTGCTATTGCAAGTAGACAAGTCATATTCTTAAGTCAAGTTCAAGTCAAATCATTTTAGATTATATGTATTTCAAGTTATATCCAGTCCAGTAAAGTTAATTTCATATATTCAAATCAAGTCAAATTCACATATTTTAGTTAAATCAACTTCATAAAATTAAGATCAACGTCTTACATATTTTTAAACCAGTAAATTTCAATACTCAAGTCATATAGTCAAGAAAAGATATCTATTCTAAAAAGCTCGCTCACGCTTACACTTGCGTGCATTTAAGCTTGAAGCTTGGCCTTCGCGCTTCGTCACGCTTCGCTCGGGCATTGCCATGCTTTTTCGTGCTTAGACGCGCTTAAGCTTGAAACTCGGCCTCGCCGCTTCGTCACGCTTTACATTTTTTAGAACACCACAAGACAGGTCAAGGTAAGACATTTATTCAAGTTGGGTCAAGATAATATATTCAAGTTCATATGTATTTGCATATTAATCAAATCGAGTCAAGTACATATAATCATAACCAGTGCAATGCGTGTCTTTTCAAGAGAGCATGAATTTTAATGGGGCTCATATTACAAATCAACTACTATCCCGATCGCTCACAAGCAGGGAATGTAATCCTGAGTTCAAGTGTGGAGTTTATTCCACGAGTTCTTTTACAAGTGTGGTTTCTATACCACGGGTTTTAAGTAAGGAGTCGAGATCCCTGAAATTCATTAACAAGCGTAACCACATCGTGATCCAATTACTGAACTTCGTGGCACGTATATCAGGCGGCATAGGCGTATTAACAAGCGAAATAGAGTGTGGCTATAATATCATGTAAGAAGTTTCTTTCTATGCAATGCGTAAGAAAAAACATGAAAATCCTTTTAATGCAATGTAATCATGTAATCAAGTACAAGTCTAACCAAGTCAAGCCAAGTTAATTCAAGACAAGTTCAGGACTTACTCATAGACAAATAAATCTTACATATTCAAGATCAAGATAATATTCACGTGAGATAAGTTCACATATTCGAGAGATGCATATAGACGAGTTATATCAGATCAGTAGATAGTTTTTTGATGCAGAGGTTCGCCGTGAAGGTGCAACTGTAGAGCATACGACTTTTCTACCCAAATCTTATTTCATATCATTCAAGATAACTACTCTTGACGGATCTCTATATTTAAGTTAGGTCAAGTTAAGATCAAATCAAGTCAAGAGCAATATATAATTACTTTATATATGAGGTACTTATAACTTAATTCATAACTAATATCAAGTAAACAAATAAACATATTCCACCCATCTCAGTCCATAAGTTCCTAAACGAGGTTTCCCAAATTTCTGCTTCAGGGTGTATCGATACTTCGAGAACATGTATCATGTATCGATACATACAGTCGGTTCAACACTGTCAATTTTGGTTTCCTAGATTTCCTTTGTGGTTGAACTATATTTGGCCGAGCAGAATCTCATTTAAGGTATCGAGATCATGTTATTAAATTAACAAGCCTTGATCCTAATAAATATTCAAATATTATTCCAATATTGAGATTCTATAAATTTTGGAGGAATAACATCACTATTTTCCTACGGTTTTCTTGGCAAATTTTGGTGTGTGATTTCATTTGATTCTCCTGTCCATTTATAGAGAAATATGAGTGCACCAAGCTATGGAAATCACGGCCTCTATATGATTGAATCCTTTGCTTTATGGTTAAGGAAAGAGCCAATTTTTCTTATTATATTCACCTACATATTTCAGAGCTGGACGTGGAAGACATAACACATGCAAGCAGGAGGTGTATAATCTATAGTGGATGACTCAAGGTTCCTATAAGCAGGTGGTGGCAAAACAAGGGACACCTCATGCTTATAACTTGGAAAAAAAAAGTTTCGCGAGGCAATATTTGGATATAGATTTGAGAAACTAAATGAAGTCGAAATCATGGTTTCTTGGTACCGTTTCAAAGTACTCATGGAGTACTTTAACGTGCAATTTATGGCGCGAGAAATGGATAATCGAGGAAGAAGTTATGGTCTTTCAAAATTGGTCGCTTAAAACTCTTTTCGGGTTACCCTTTTTACGGTCTTAACTTTAAAAATTCACCGAGGACTATCCGTTGGTCGGAATGAAAAACCGTTTTCATATTTTCGAAGTTCACTTCGAGAACTTGCTCGTAAATATATGACATGTAATCAAATGAGTTCGGGAGTGTTAAAAAAGTTTCGAACAAAAGGACACTTAGGAGGGTTTATTCAATTGGGACTTCGAAAGACATTTAAAGACTTTTTTTTATGGACTTTTTTTAATAGATTTCATTGAATTTGATTGACTTTTATGAATTTATATAGACTTTTAAAGACTTTTGTGGACATTTATTTAAAAGACTTTCATCTACTTTTAAAGACTTTTATAGATTGATTTAAAAGACTTTCAAATACTTTTAAAAACTTTTACAGACTTTTATTTTTTAATTGAAAAACATAAACGCTAATAGATTAATTTTCGTATGATGTGAATATGAATCATTAATAATAATTATATGTAAAGTGAATTAAAAAAAAAAAAGCGTGAGAAATATAAATAGTTTTAAGACAAAGAAACATTTGTGATTAAAAAAATGGGGGGAAAATAAAATCGCATTTGATATCGACATAAAAATTGTACTATGTTCATAAAAAAATTTCTAGAGAAAATTCTTGAATCACTTTACTTTTTATTATTTGTTTTGACACAATTTATTTATTATTTTTCTATAAGATCTTATGGAATTTTAAATAGATTTATTTTCATAAAAAAATAAAAAAAAATGATGAAAAAAAAGAGAGTCCAAATATAAAGAAAAAAATATTTAAAATAAAAAAATACAAAAAGTTGAAGAGAAGAGAAATAATGATTTGTTTAGTCAAATGTTTAAGGTTTCTAAAAATAATATGAAAGAAGAAAAATATAGAATAAATAAAATTACAATTTAAAAGAATTTTTTTTTTTTTTTAATAAAAGTCTTTCAAAATCTTGGAGGTTAATGAGAGACAAATAAAGAGATTTTGTGGTTGTACTTTATGTTTAGAAGTTAGTACATAGAGGATTTCGTAGGAGTCTTTAAAAGTTATTGATAATTTGAATAATACGGGACTTTTAAAGACGTTTAAAAGTCTTTATACAATACACCATGATTTTAAAAGACATTTTAAGAGTCTATTAAAATCTAGATTGAATAACTCAAGATTTTAATGGATTTTAAAAAGTCTAGATTGAATACCCCTAGACTTTTAAATTCCATCAAAGTCTTTAAATTTCCTTCGAAATCCTAATTAAATAAATCCCCCTTATATACGTTTTTGAAGTAACTTTTCTTTATTTAACATTTTCGTTTTCCTTTTTTTTAAACACATTTTTCAGTTAGACGCATTGATGACCATGATGGGAGATTTTCGTTTTCCTAAGAATGCAGCTAACGGAATTCATGATTTACCAAAAGGAAAAAATTGATGACAAGGGAAAGAAAATTGATGGACCAGCATTTAAAAAAAAAACTAGAAGAAAATGAAAAGCTCGCTCGTCGAAAGCGAAGGCTTGCAACCTGCTCTGATACCAAGAAAAAAATTCTGGAGATGATAGAAATAGGAGTTGTAGTTTATTCATTGAGAAATCATCAATATATAGTACAACTCAATAAACTAAATATGTACAAATGAATAACAATCCCTAAAATTAAGCACATAATCATAATCATCAATCATCTTGATCAATTTGTCTCAATGATTCATTGATTTCCTTCATGATATATTTTTTGTGCAAATCTATATATATATATATATATATATATATATATATATATATATATATATATATATATATATATAAATAGAAGTGCCGTCAAATGAAAATTTCCCGCCAAAATATACTTTCCATTTCTGCTATTTTTTTTTCCCTTAAAATACGTTAATGTAGAAGGTTTCCCCATTTGGACAATATTTAATGAGCTTCAATTTCTTGAATATAATTAATGTACAGTAATAAGTGTTTGTGGCTATTCATGTACCAATTTCTTTTGTTCTTAATTAAATTTCAACTCAAACCGTGTCTAACCAGTCAACTTTTCTGTTGAATTAATACGTTTACAACAGAATTTTGTGGAATCCGAGCTGTCATTTTTTTACAATTTTTTATTTAATTTTTCTTCCCTAATTGAAAAGCAGACATTTTTCCTTTTGATTTCAATACATGAACATACAAATTTTCACAACCTTTTTCCAGTTGAATTAAATTTGTCTACAAACTTTTATTTAAATATTGCGGAAATCGACCAGTCATTTTTTCAAAAAAAATCTGGCGAAAAATATTAATCCCTTCAATTTTTTTCTTTTTTTAAGAAGTCAAATTTCAGAATTATGCCTTTTGATTTGTTAGTCAATTTTTGGGGAAGTGAACAGGCAATATTTTTTGTTATACTTCAATTTTTTTCTTTTTTTAAGAAGTCAAATTTCAGAATTATGCCTTTTCATTTGTTAGTCAAATTTTGGGGAAGTGAACAGGCAATATTTTTTATTATACCGAACAGATAGACGCCATCCTCATTACTTTTGTATGAATTGTTCAGTTCACTTTTTCTCCATCCTTCTTGCTTGAATGTAAGTTTCCATAATAAATTATATTTTTTCCTTCTTGCAGAAATTATGTTTTATCATTTGTTTTGTTAACTGATTTTTCCCCCCTTTCTTATGGGTACATTATTCAACACAATATTGCGTAGGGTGTTGCTATGGCGGTGTAGTACTAACACATGGCACCAGTGTTCGACTTGCTTAGAGATGTCAACATTACGAAAACAAGCTGGGCAATAAAAGTTCGTATCATCCGTGTTTATGAGTTGCCAAGGTTCGCCAATCCGAATGAAGTTTATAGCTTGGAGTTTGTTGCTCACGATCGAAAGGTATTTATGTCGAAATCTTCTCTCTTCTGTAGTCGATAGTTTGCTGCCAGCTTTTAGGTTTTTTTTTTTTTTTTCCTTTTTTTTTTTATCATATATACTTTTTTATTTAGTAAGTTACTGTTGTAGTAATAGCAGTATCTGAAATTTAATTGTAGTAGTTAGATTTTAATCTTAACAGTTAGTATTATCATTACGTGAACATTTTATATTAATTAATTACAAGTGTGTTGTAACGTTTTCACTATTTTTTTTGATTAATTATTATAAATGTCGTGTGATGTTTTTTCCTGTTTTTTGGGATTAATTATAAATGTGGTTTTTACATTTTTTTTTTCTATTTTTTCATATAGATTACTGTTTTATTTTTCTTTTCACATGTGTGGTGTACCGTTTTTTAGATTCATTTTTTAGGTTAGTTATTATAAATAAATGTGGTGATTACATTTATTTCTGATTCTTTAGGTTGATTGTTATTAGAAATGTGGTAATTACATTTGCTTTTTTTTTAATTTTATATAGACTCCTGCTACTGTGAACATTATGTATAGATTCATATATCATTTAATATTATTAATAGTATCATTATGTGAACATTTTGTTTTAATTAATTATAAGTGTGGTGTAACGTTTTTTAGATTCATTTCTTAGGTTAATTATTATAAATAAATGTGGTGATTACATTTATGTAAACATTTTTCATTAATTAATTATTACAGGTTAATTATTACATTTATTCTTTTTTTATATATATGGACTACTGTTGTACTGTTCTTTTTACAAGTGTGGTGATTACATTTATGTGAACATTTTGTATTAATTATTTATAAGTGTGTTGTAACGTTTCTTAGTGTTTTTAGGCTTAATTATAACTGTGGTTATTACAGTTATTGCTTTTTTCTCTATATAGATTACTGCTAATATGGACATTATGTAGAAATTGATAGAACTGTTTGCCAGATTCATTTTTTAGGTTAATTATTATATATGTGGTGATTCCATTTAGTGTTCTTTATGGTTAATTACAATGGTGGTTATTACAGTTATTTTTTCTTTTGTTATACAGATTACTGCTGGTATGGACATTATGTAAAAATTAATAGAACTGTTTCCCAGATTTATTATTATTATTATTATTATTATTATTATTATTATTGTGTGTGGATTACTGTTCATTTATTATTATTATTTTTTCCCTGTCATTGTTATAAAATGTTGTCTATTACATTTATTGTTTTTTAATTTATTATTATTTCCTGTTTTATAATAAAGAGAGAATCAATTTTCTTGCTCTTTACCTGTTAACGTAGGGTGATCGTATACATTCGAGTATTAAGAGTGCTTTGGTTAAAACATGCAAGTCATTGATTAAGGAGGATCAATTATATGTGATTCGACATTTTGTTGTTGAGGCCAACGACATGAAATTCAAGACTACATCTCACAAGTACAAGATCAATTTCATGACGAAGACGCATGTTTTTGAAATATCTGATGATAACTTCCCGAATCAAATCTACAAGTTCAAGAATTTCAGTGATATTGTGAACGGAAACAAAGTTAACGAGTTTGAATTGTTCGGTAAGAGTTGTGTTTTACGTGAAATTTAATACCTATTTACTTCTTCTTCTTCTTCTTTTGGAATATGTATAGGGTTTTTTCGTATATTTTATTTTTTAAATGTTATTCTCTCAGATGTTATAGGAGAAGTAGTCACTAAGGATGTTCCAAAGACAAAGGAAGTTTCCGGGAGAATTGCACGCCTCATAGACATTGAACTTGAGGACCTTGAGTATAAATTTTATTTCATTCATTATTTAACACTTTGATTAAGACTACGTAGCTTTAATTTTATTTTATTTTTTACTTAGTCCTTACTCTTATCTTTTATAGGAAAAATCGACTTCCATGTACGCTGTGGGGCGATTTTGTAGACGAGATTGATGCTAAGTTAGTGGAAAATATATATGTCAAGTAAAGTTTCCAAATAAAACACCAAACAATTTCCCGCCATTTTTACACTTGCCTAAAATGGAAATTCATGATTTATAGAGATTAAAAAAAATTGTGATTATCTATATATATTTTAAAATTGCTCTTATTTAGAGAATATAAACGGTCACTTTAAAAATGGTTTTACCTCATTATTATTACGAAAATTTGAAATTTGACATGCTAAAGAAAAATTCAAAATTTGCTCAACACAAAACTCAAGATTAACCATGAACTATCCAAACATATTTTAAGTATTTTGCACCATCATCTATTTCTTATCAACTAACGAAAGAAAGTAAAAAGAACGAATGAATGTTATATATTGAAAATGAAAGAGAATCGAAAATATTAGATGATATATTGTCATGTAGTGTCTATTCAAACACAAAGAACGTGACCTAAAATAAATATTATTAAGCATTTATTCCTATAAATTGAATAACCAATATTTTATTTTATTTCAAATTTCGAATTCAGGTAAAATAATGAATTTTTATTTTAATAAAGTTTCATAAGTAATAAAAAAATGAATTCTAAATTTAAAATAAAATAATGAGCCTATGAATTATTGCCATCATTTGGTAAATTGTTTTATTGATAAAATGAGTAGTTAAAAATGATTACTTTACAATAATAATAATAAGAAGTTAAAAATAATGTTGATCAAGAAAAGGCCGAATATATCTACCAAATATTCGTTCAATGTTTCGAGTCAATGAAGAAAACTACAATAAAATTATATTGATAATTCAGATTAAATCAATAAATGGTTAGGATAATATTATCAATTATTTTAAATTGAAATATCACTACATTCTATTAACGAATTTTTTTTTAACATTTCTTCAAATAGCTTTTTAACCACGTGTATTTTTTGTAACACATTTTATTCCCATTATTTATTTTTCCATAAAAAATCTTTTGTAACCAAACATTTCTTGAGAAATGTCTATTTAATAATTCGTTTAAAAAATTTGTTTATAAATAGCGATGTGACAATATTCCATTAGTCTATTTTGAAATACCGAAATAGGTGAACAAAGAATTGGTTCCGTCAAGAATTTGACATTTTATTTTATTTTATTTTTAAAATTGTCGAAAGATGTGTACCACGTGGACGGGTATAAACGAAGCCCATAAAAAATACGATAAAAATTATAATCTATGTCATAGTTAACATTTGTAATTTTAATTAACAACACGTTTCACAATCACACCACTTTTAAATCACACATTTCATTAATTTTTACAAAATATATATGTCAAATAGTGATGAAATTCTAAATTTTGTCCCGTGCATCGCACGGGTGCGAATACTAGTCTTAATAATGCAAGTTATTTATGACCATCCCTTGACTTATTCTCTTAATACTTTCATTTCTTATTTTCTCAACTAATGTTGAATGTCCAGATTTGTTGCCGTGAATAGGCTACACCCCCACTCCTAGTGCCCTTTACCTGCCACCATGGTAAAAATGTTGAAACTAAACTACCTTCCTTCCTTCGTTCAGTGGCCACCGCTGTACCTGTGCAATAATGTCGGTACAATAATGAACATAACGAGGATCTTCTTTTTTTTTTTTTTTTTTTAAGTGATGGACGAATGGTAACAAATCTTTCGAGTACACATTTAATTGAAATAAAATCGGACAGTTTATTTCTTATGGTTTATTTTTGACGAAAACAGGGGGAAAAAGTCTCATAAGTGAAAAAACACAAAACATTAAATATGTGTTTGGTAAAAAAATTTTGTTTATAAACAAAAAATATTGTATTTTTGAGATAAAATACATGATTGAAAGATAGTTTGAAAAAAATGTATATATACAGTTAAAAAGTGTATAAACAAGTTACCAAACAGAGGTTAATTGCTTAACGTTACAATTGAGTGAGAAAATTATTGGTTTAAAATAAGGGGTAATTTCACAAATGGACATTAAAGTTCAGTGAGAATTTCAAAACATTCACTAAAGTTCCATCATTGCGGCGCTTGTCACTAAAGTTAGAAATAATTTTTACACTGGTCACTCTAGACTAACTTCCACCTAAAATTAAAGGTGGGAGCTTAAAGTATAATTTGGACCATATTTTGTAAAATTACAAACAAACCCCAATCCCACCACCACAACCAACACTCCGTCTCCGACCGCTATCACCCCACTTCGACCACCAAAATTGCATCGAACAGGGGGACCCGGGGGGGGGGGGGGGGGGGGGCGAAAACCTCCCTCACTAACTGGTGCGATTTTGCACCAAAAATAATGGTGGGAGAAACCTCCCCCAGTTGATGTGATTCGCAACAGTGCAGGAAGGTTTCTCCCCCACCCAGACTAGTGCGAAATTGCACCAAATTGACAAAGTGGAAAGAGAACCTGTTGCACCAGTGGGGGAGGTTTTCTTCCCATTTCGATGCAATTCTTGTGGCTGGAGTGGGGGTGATGGTGGCTGGAGACGGGGTGATGGTGATGGTTTAGAAATGTGGGTTTGTTTGCAATTTTACAAATAAGTTCAAAATTATACTTTAAGTTCTTATCTTTAATTTTGAACGAAAGTTTGTCCCTAGTGAATCGAGTGATCATTGTCAAAATTATTTTTAACTTCGGTGATTAGTGCTGTAATAATGAGACTTTAATGAATGTTTTGAAATTTTCTTTGAACTTCAGTAATCATTTGTAAAATCATCCCTTTAAAACTAATAAAACTTCCATAATTTCTGTTTGGGCAATGATGCAACTCATTCCTACATTTCACAACATTTGCGTAATTCATCACTATCTTTGTTATTTGGAAAATGCACTCTTATCCTCTCACTTCCTTACCAAAACGGTATCTATCATCAATTTTTGTTAACATGACCATTATCTAATTCAATTAGGTTAATTTTGAGAACTCGGATTGTTATGTTGACCCCCAAAAAATTGCAGGGAGGCTCCCATCTTGCCTCCCTTTCTGGCTGCCACCACCACCTCCAATTCAACATCTACTAGCAACTTCTCAAAATTGAAGATCCAAAACCTCTAAAATCAAAAGTTAGTAATCTTGATCAAGATAAACCACAAAACACAAAGGAAAATATTATCAATGTTTAAAGAACAAACATTTTACCGATATTTGATAAACCAATGCACTGATAATTATATGGACCATGCTACATGTATAAATTTGTGTACAAATTCGGTTACTCACCCTCACATGAAGAGGTCCACAAACAATATAATAATAGTGGACCTCCCTCCATGTGAGAGGGGGTAACCCAATTTGTACACTTTTGTTTGTACAAATAGCAAAATTCTAATTATATAGAAGCAAAGATTACTTTTTGAAGTACTTCAACATCAATCTTCTGATGTCTCTTCAAAGTCTGAATTACAAGCCTTGAAGCTTCTTCCAGTGTTCTCGGTTGTGGTTTTGTTTCTCTCCACGCATCAGAAAGCTTCTTATCACCCATGTTGAGAAACCAATGTACTAATAATTATACAAAAGCAAAGGTATCTTCTTGAAGGACCTCAACATCAGCATTCTGATTTATCTTCAAAGTTTGAATTACAAGTCTTGAAGCTTCTTACGATGTTCCCGGTGGTGGTTTTGTTTCTCTCCACGCATCAAAAAGTTTCTTAGTACCCAAGTTGAGATATTTGGTGAAATCTTTGTTCTTTAAAGAATCAAATATTGATAATATTTTCCTTTGTGTCTTTGTGGTTTGTCATGATAAAGATTACCGATTTTTTATTTTACAGGTTTTGGATTTTCAATTTTGTGAAGTTGCTAGTAGATGTTGAATTCGAGGTGGTGGTGGCGGTTGGGAATGGGAGGGATGGCAGAAGCTTCCCTATAATTTTTGGGTCAAAATTACAATTTGAGTCCTCAAAATTAACTCAATTGAATTAGATAATGGACCAGTTAACAAAAATTGACGGTAGGGGTGGTTTTGACAAGGAAGTGAAAAGGTAAGGGTGGATTTTTTTTAAAAAAAAGGTAGGGATGAATTACGTTGTGGAAGCTAAGGATGAATCGTGACTTTTGTTGGAAATGGTTGAAATGAATTATCTTTGACCTATTAATTGGATGGATCCAGGTCACATGTAAGGAGTCAAAATTATTCTACTCCAAGTGTAGATGACCGTAATATGTTTGGATTCGTAAAACCTTTTTCGCATGAATGAGAAATTGATGGATAAAAATGAGTTGTTGAAATAAGCTTACTTGAAATAAATGGACAAAAGTTAGCTTTGTCCCACATAGGAATAAGAAGGAATGTTTGGCTAGTTTATTACCTTCAACTTTGACACTTGTGTTTGAGTCCCAAGCGGTCAGACAAAACACCAGGAAGTACTTGACTCTCTTTTATGTATTTTTTTATTTATTTTCTTATATATCTTGTCATACATTGGAGGCAATGTACTATTCTAAATTTGGGAGTTGTTCGGGTAAAATCCTTTTAGCACCGCTTATGTTTTATGGTCTATATAATTGCCATTTATTACATTTGGGATGTACAATCTAACTTTATAAACATTCATTCGACTTTTGGGATTTATTTTTAAAAAATCGAAAATTTTTCAGTTCACTTGCTTGATGCCTATGATGTAGTTCATATTTAAAAGGGTAAACAACGAAAAAGGTCCCTATCGTTTGGGTGCCTTGCGGAAATCATCTCTATCGTTTCATTTTTGGCAATTACACCCTCAAAATCATCTTTCATTGCGGAATTGGTCCTTGCCGTTAAAAACTGTTAATTATTGCTGTGAAATCATCAATCATGTGTTGGTAGATTTTTATTAGAAAATTCAGGAGCAAAATCATCAATACACCCGAAGTAAAAAAAAAAAAAAAAAAAAAAAAGGAAAATTGAATAAAATATTTGATGCTAAAAAGAAATGAGAATAGCTGACTTTAACTGCCAAACACCTTTTCATAAAGTAAATAATGTCAAACATCTTTATTATTATTATTATTGTTATAAAACTATCAAAATACTTGAACAACATAGAGAGAGAAATGGAGAGAGTTTAAAGGAGAGAATTTCTCTTCAAGAATTGGTCTCATAAATTGGTAAGTATAGGCTCCTATTTATAGGAGTGGACAATGGTACAATCGTAATATTGTAAAGTTTACAGGGATATAATGGTAATATCATTCACATATATACATTATTTATAACACTCCCCCTTGAATGACATATTACGCAATTGTCTGCCTCGTTAAAACCTTGCTAAGAAAACCCAATGGGATAAAACTTGAACGAAGGAAAAAGAGTACAGTTGCTCCCCCTGATATTGGCCATCGTCAATCGTTGAGTCTTAATGTTCAAGTAGAACAAATCATGTATTGAATCTTTGAAGTTCTGAAGTGCTTCAGTGCTTCAGTGCTGCCTCGTTAAAACCTTGTCAGTAAAATTCAATGGGACAAAATCTGAACGAAGGAAAAAGAGTACAGCCGCTGCCTCGTTAAAACCTTGTCAGGAAAACCCTATGGGACAAAACCTGGACGAAGGAAAAAGAGTACAGCATGACAGCATGATTCTCCCCCTGAAGTGTGCAATCAAGTATTCATGAACCTTTTGGATAATGATATCATCTTTCGTCTGGAATGTGTATATATGAAAATCTTCTTGTGTGTATCCGATATCATAACATTCTTCATAAGATGTGTATGATTTTCTTCATTTGTTGATATCATTCCAGTATAACAATGTGTTGCTGAGTTTTAGCTTGTTGATAGCTATGATGATGCCTCCAAAACCTTGCTAGGAAAACCCTGTGGGACAAAACCTCAAGGGAAAAAGAGTGCAACGCGTATTTATTCCTTTCATGGAATATTACATGTATATTGGTGCAATCACGAATCTTTTCATTGCATCTTTCACTTCTGGTGAATAATCAAATTTAGAATTCACTTCTGGTGAATAATCAAATTTATAATTCACTTTCATAGATTGCATCTTTCACTTCTAGTGAATAATTAAATATTCATTTTCAAATTCACTTCTAGTGAATAATCAATTTCAAATTCACTTCTGGTGAATATTCATTTTCGTATTCACTTCTAGTGAATAATCAATTTCCCAGATGTCATAAATAGTACACTCCAATTTCACTTTCAACATATTATATCATGGAGTCATTTGTATCATTCTATAGTGATACTAATCTGGGCATATTGAATCTTTCAATGATTTATACATGTATGTTCTTGCACTTTATAAACTACAATTTCTAATTTTGCAGGAGCATAATCAATCATTGAAATAGATATCAATTTCGACATATAATCTACAATCATTTTACTTGAAATCCCAACGTACCGCGATCAACTGGTACATCAAAGAATACTCCCAAAGTACCGAGATGAGAATCATACATTTTGATCTCACTCATTGGTATATCAAGGAGCTCAAGCTAGTGATTTAGACTATAGTCTATCCACCATATGTCATGCCAGTTCTATGAAAAATTTCGCGCGCAACTAGTCGTCTTTTACGACTGTGAAATATTTTTCATTTGTACATATAATTACTGGCTTTACACATTTAAGCATTTGGACTTCAGGTCCTTGAACAATAATCCCTACATTAGGGTTTCATACTTGACCAAAGAATTATAATTTCATCAATCTTATTTCATAATAGGGTATGCAGTCGACTTATTTATCGATTCCATCTCAATATAACGTGGAGAGATCTCTTTATATGTTCTATCATCAGGTACCTGAATATCTCATCATTTAACTATGTCCCTTTTACTTACTTTGAGTATTTAGCCTCAAAGGGATCATTTCATTCATTCAAGAGATATTTATTTTTGGAATCGATAGTCATTATGCTTCAGGCATAATTACGCTTCAGGCGTGTTTTCACCATAATGTTCTCAAATATTATCAATCGGCTAAAATGCCATAACACATGTCATTCTTTTAGGAATGTAATTTCAATCATATATCTCAGTGCTCTTTGGTGGAGTGTATGCATATCGCACTTTTACAAATAATAAAGCTTCTTGAGCTATTCCCTGTTTGACATAGGATATTGTTGTATGATAAACAATTTCTGAATAAGTTATTCTCATAGAAAATAATTTGAAACTTTTGATAATCTAACCGTTTATTATAGAACTTCTGGTTCTATACGGTTTTATTTCATTTCTATGTATGAATATTTGATTCAAAACAATATCGCTAAAATTCTGGTTCAATACAATGTATATTTCATTTATGAGCTTCTGGTTCATACTATATACATATTTCATTTGTAAGTATGAACTTCTGGTTCAGCAAGATATTTCACTTGTACATATGTATGAACTTCTGGTTCAATACAGTATTCATTTCATCAGTACATATTCCTGTATAGTTCAAATTAGTATACCTTTATTTTTATTATACCGAAGAATCAGGTACAATATCCAAGGAAATATCTCATGATCTCAATCTTGTCGCCAAATCTTCCCTTATATCGAAAAAGGTAACGACGCATTATCTCATTGTTCCCACCTTTTTTAAAAATTTATTCCATTATTTCTTGATGGAATCAATATCACTGACACGCGGAGCCATCGCTCTTTTACACGTTGAATAATGCATTTAAATAGATGACTTGGGAAGAAGGCTAGATCCATCAAAAATGGATATCATACTTTCAAATATTCGCAAATATTATTCCAATCTTCCAGTAAATGATTTGAGAAAAATTTATCGAATTAGGCTCGAAAGATTGAGGTTGCTGATGGATCATGTCATGCCAGAAGATGTTCGCTGGTTGATCGAAGCAAAAGTTCGATTAGCTGGTGAATTACCAGATTCATTTTCTAAGCACAAGCCTGGCTTAGGTAAGAGTACTTTTGCAAAGAAGCGAAGAGCAAAAAGATTAAATAGTTGCTACAAATGTGCTCGATGGACATGTGATACCCGTTGTAAATCAATAGGATATTCATCCATAAATCGAGATGATAAGATAGACTTCATTAAGGGTGGACTGAGTAAGGAGTCATTGGATGATATCCGATTGACTCTTGAGACGCACCCTAGTGGGTATGTGCAGCGTGAGCTACTATCTTTATGGGCTAAATTCATCAGCGATAAAGAGAGATATAGTCTCAAAAATATAATAGCAAAAGATCATGTTTGCCAGGCTGTTATAAACAATGATGCTTTGGTTATGCAGCATTAATACAAGGTAAATCATTTGATATATATGCACATATAAAATATTTTTCTGTTTCCTTTCACGAGTTTTGATAAAGGCTGGTTAAAAATATTAAATCACCGAAAGGTGAGTAGGATGATTTTGTCAAAAGTAAATCTTCACTTTTTCGAAAAACGACCAGTAAATAGTGAAGTTTTTCGGTTTTAAATAGCCAAACATTTTTCATAGTTCATGCATCCCAAAATAACATTTTCTCGTAAGTTTTTCCTTCTTTACTTTCAAAAATGGAAGGACCAAAATTTCGACAGATCAAAACTATCTGTGTATTTTGTGGATCAAAAGTGGGAAAAGGTTTTGGGTATCTAGAAGCAGCCGTGGATTTAGGAAAGAAATTGGGAGAGAAAGGTATCACTCTCGTGTATGGAGGAGGTAGCAGTGGATTGATGGGTTGTGTTTCACAATCCGCTCTAGTAGAGAAAGCAAGAGTGATAGGTGTTATACCTACTCCTTTAGCTGATATTGCAGGCAAAACACGAGGGCATGAAGTACAAACCTTATCTATCCATGAACGCATAACTTGCATGTTATATGGTTCTGATGCCTTCATAGCCCTGCCTGGAGGTTTTGGTACTTTAGAAGAAATCTTTAATATTACTTCATGGGCTCAACTAGATCTCCATACTAAGCCTATAGGGCTTTTAAATGTAAACAATTTCTTTGATGGTTTGCTAACATTTCTTGATTATGCTGTGGAACAGGGATTCATATCTCCATTTTCTAGGAGAATCCTTATTTCTGCTCCTACTATCGAGGAACTGCTGGATAAGTTGCAATCATATATTCCAATACAAGATCCAGCAGGAGTTAAGATAGATTGGTCGCAAGGAAGGGGAATCAAGCGAAAATGGAGTCCGGTTAATGTAAATTTATCTTTGTGAACTCTAGAATAGGTGGTGGTAGAGTACGGAGTATTCTCACTCTTGAGACACACCATAAATTTCTAGGATTTTATCAATGTTTTAATTTTGTGTACCTCAAAGATTTAAGGTGGTAGAATACGGAGTATTATTACTCTTGAAACACACCTTTTTCTTTATTTCCTCAAAAGGTCAGAGGTGGTAGGATACGGCTACTCCCGAAACACATCTCTCATTTTGAGGATCATGAATGTTTCCCTCTTTTGTATTTTGCATGTATGACTCGTTTATGCTTCTTCAGGAGCAATAATAATATCATTTCAGTATGTTTTAGATGATAGTGTTTACTTCTTCTGGAGTAAATATGTACTTCTGGAGTATATAAGTGTTTATGCAAGAACTTTTCCAGACACTTATCATCTAATATTCATCTCATAATACTGATGAGATTATTTTCACATTAGCTATATCCGTGCTATCATGTGATATTATCTTATCATACATCAACATTCCATTGTTGAATAATTTTCATCCACCCATTCAAATTCAGATATTGGTAACTTCTGGTACCATTGGATAAAATATTTTTATCAAACATTTATCAACCTTTCGATAATGATAACTTCTGGTATCATTTGATAAAATATTATCTAACTTTAGTATTGATAACTTCTGGTATCATTTAATGAAGTATTAAATAACAATATTGTATATATATTAACAATAATAATACTGGGGTTATACCACCACGTATATATGTTAACAACAACCTCTAATATGTTAGAATTAACCAACAACTGAGGTGTTTATATGTATTCAATTGATATACCGACCATATAGGCGGTGTTGACGTGATGAAACAATTAAACCGGCCATATAGGCGGTATCAACGTGATGAAATAATTAAACCGGCCATATAGGCGGTGACATAATATTATGAAAACTGGTAAAGCCAACCATGTAGGTGGTAAAACCAACCATATAGGTGGCAGCATAATATAATTCAATTACCTTTAATAATCTTTATCTTAATTCCACCAATTTTCCTCGGCCGTCATTCCAATTCCACCAAATTTTCCCACTACCTTATTTAATAATCTTTATTCCAATTCCACTATCTTTTCCACCAATTTCCCAGTTCACATGCGCAATATAATAATATTCCACTATCTTTTCCACTTTACTTTCCAATGAAAGCCAGAATGTCATCATCACTAAATGGTTTCAAATCGACAACCTCATCTGGCGGCATGGTAAAACCGGTGAAAGAGAACGACATCCCTAAGCTAGCACTCGACGCCCTACTCAAGGCGGCGCCACTGCTAACCTCATCAATGTCAAATTTCATCTGAGCACTTCTCGACTTCCGAATGTGTGTTCCTACCGGCGCTCCTTCCTGGTGAGGCAGCTGCCATCCGCCTGCTGGATTTCCTCGACAGGTTGGAACTACTCTCCGGTCCACCACCAATGCCTGCCTCACTCGTACAGGATCATTTGCAGTACCCACCGGCGAACGGAGCCCGTTTCCGGTGAGTCCTCTAGACAACATCAACTGCTGCTGGAGAACATCAACTGCTGCTGGAGCATCAAGGCTTTGGCGGCGTCTGCGCTGTCTCCGATCTAATGGTGCCTCAGCTTTGAAGCCAACATCGCCGTCTGGTCATCGAAATGGCTAAGTATATTCGGTTGAGGCGACTGATCGTCAGTTTGGCTGGACTCTGCAGCGGAGGAGAACTCCCAGGGAAAGGAGGAAGTGGAGGATAGCACTTGTTCGAGAAAATCGTCATGGGACGACGGCGGATTGAAGTGGGTTTCGCCGTTTTGATGATTACGAATTTCTGGGAGGATTAGCAATGAATTAAGATTCATGGCTGGAATTTCTCTACCACGAGACTGCCTGTTTACTAATCACTCCGATGAATTTGAAACGTTAATTCAGAAAATCAAACAATAATTGAAGCTTTTTGTTGATGAATGAGAGGTTTAATGGAGTGAACGTTTTCTATTTAAGAGAGAGAAACCAGGTTTCTGATACCGAGGTTCATCATTTAAATGCAACGGTAGAGCATACTCTCGTTATATTACTCAATTGAAGCTTTTTGTTCAAGTATTTTGATAGTTTTATAACAATTATTATTATTATTATTATTATTATTATTATTATTATTATTATTATTATTATTATTATTATTATTATTATTATTATTATTATTATATATGTACATAAAAACACAAACACATTGAACTAAACTCAAAGAAGAAAAACGACCACGAGTGAGCTGCAATCTGACGAGCTCCAACATACGGTTTCCTGTCAAAACTTCAGTTAGGTGCAAAAAATTCCTAGGGAAAGTCCATTTTGGATCCGGTAAACGACGAGTTTAGGTGAGAGTTTCTAGGATTTTTAAGGAAATTTTTGTCGACTTTGAAGGAGGTTAAAATTTTGAATGAAATTTTTTTCTTCTTCTTTGTTGATAACAGGTGCAATGACTCCAACATTTGACATGGCGAATCCTAAATTTCGACATTGTGATGAGGAGCTCCAACATTCTAAAATCATTTTTTTTTTTTGTAGAGTGTAGTAGTGTATAAAAAATTGTTTTGATTCTAGTTCAATATATGTAGAAAGTGAAAATCTTTGTTGGTAAAAGAATCTGATTAGTGTTTTTCACTGTATTGAAATGCACTATATTGAAAATCTTTGTTGGTAAAAGACTCTTTGTTGTGCACTTGTTATTTTATTGTATTGGTTCTGGCAGAATGTGGTCGTTGTGTTTTAATGTGAAATAAGCTTTATTTTTGAAGAGAACGTAGCCCCAAGTCACTATGTTTTTGGAAATGGAGTTGCAGGTATATTTATTTTGCAAATAGGGGTGATTTTGCCAAAAATTTTAGAGACAGGGCTATTTTTTGCAAAAATGTTTACATGCTAGGGAGGTATTATGCAAAATATTCACATTCCAAGGACGTTTTGTGCCAAAAGTGTATATATATATATATATATTAACGTTTGATTTAGTTATAAATAGGAGAGAATATTTTATTCCGGTGTATTGACGATTTTGCCCCTGATTTTTCTAATAAAAAATTGCTAGCACATGATTTCACGGCAATAATTAACAGTCTTTAATGGTAAGGACCAATTCCGCAATAAAAGGTGATTTTGAGGGTGTAATTACCAAAAATGAAACGATATGGATTATTTCCACAATATACTCAAATGATAGGGACCTTTTTCGCTATTTACCCTATTTAAAACTTTGCTTTAGTTAGAATACTGGGCCGCACTTAAACTTGAGTTTGCATTAAACTGCTTATCCATGTTATACTTTATGAATTTGAGCATATAGCCAAGACTAAGTTATTACTTGTGTATGAATATACTGTGCATATGTGGGGGCATTTTACTTACATAATCTGACATATGGTTAACCATATGATTCCTAACCTTAAATTTATAGATCCTGACCTTGAAAGTAGAACCAAACTACTTGAGAAGCAATTTAGAGGTGGGAAGATTAGTAAAGGTAGACATAAACCTTTGAGGGTTTAAAGTTCTTAAACTATATATTTTGGTCAAAGGAGTTTTAGTCAACGAGTATAAGCCAACACTAGCTACATAATAATAGTCTTATTCTTCTCTTTACAGCCTTGGTGACTTGAGCAACTAAGCTTTTAAGGATTTTCAAAACCTAACACCCTAATTCATCTGAGTTGAGAGTTATCAACCTAAGCTGAGAGAAGAATTACACATAAGATACAATAGCATCATTTACTTTTCTTTGTAGTCTTTAAGGTTCTCAAAACCTGGTACTCTAAAGTCATCTGAGTTGGGAGTCATCGACCCAAAGCTCGATATATGGATCAGTTAGAAAGCTTGATGAGAAAACTAATGCACAAAAGATGAGTGAAAAAAAGTATATGTCTATAATAAAGTGTTTGGTATAAACATTGAGGCTAGAACTTGGATACTAATGGTGTGAAATTGGGAACTGATTACCATCTAACTATTTGTGCAGACTTGTATCTGATTCTGACTGCATTGTGTGTAAAAAATGAAATTTATTGATACTTAGGAACCACATATGTAGAGGAAATTTGGGATTGAAGAGAAAATTATGAGGAAGTGATCACACATGTGTGACGACCCGAATTCTCGACCATTCGAGTGCCACAAAAAGTGACTCATATCATATTATCGAGACTTAAATAGTAATGTAAAATTATTCAAAAGAATAATTAGAATCCCATAATTTTATTTGTGAATAAAAATAGAACATAATTTTCTTACATAAAGTTCAACATAATTATCTCATCAATCTTAACCACTTTTGCCACTTCCATGTTGACCGCCTCGAACCTTCAATTATCTGAAAATGGTAAATATCGTGGAGTGAGATTTATAAAATCCCAGTAAGTATACCAAGCATAAATTTTCTTTTGAATGCATATGGATCATTTTCATCATAACATAGGATAGGATTGAAATATTCATAAACATAGGGAGACACAAGAATTTTACCGAACTTAAATGGCAAGAATTCTTATGTGTAGCGCTACTAAACTCCGGTCCCCTTAGCATAATCATAAACATATCATATGGAACCCATAACAATCTTGTGAGATTTATTTCATAGCAATGATCCAAACATTTTCATAAAAACATAAGATATACTTACTTGTCATAAAAACATACTTACTTTTCATAAAAACATAAGATATACTTACTTGTCATAAAAACATACTTACTTTTCATAAAAACATAAGGTGTATTTACCTTTCATAAAAACATACTTACTTTTCATAAAAACATAAGATATACTTACTTGTCATAAAAACATACTTACTTTTCATAAAAACATAAGGTGTATTTACCTTTCATAAAAACATACTTACTTTTCATAAAAACATAAGATATACTTACTTGTCATAAAAACATACTTACTTTTCATAAAAACATAAGGTGTATTTACCTTTCATAAAAACATACTTACTTTTCATAAAAACATAAGATATACTTACTTGTCATAAAAACATACTTACTTTTCATAAAAACATAAGGTGTATTTACCTTTCATAAAAACATACTTACTTTTCATAAAAACATAAGATATACTTACTTGTCATAAAAACATACTTACTTTTCATAAAAACATAAGGTGTATTTACCTTTCATAAAAACATACTTACTTTTCATAAAAACATAAGATATACTTACTTTTTAAAAGATTAAAATGAAGTGTAGTAGTAAATGGACCAAAACTTTCTTGACCACCTTGAATTTCTCTTACTTGTGGATTTTGTCAAGAGATTGGAAATAAGTGTATATGTGTAGAGTTGTGTGTAAAAGAGATGGGTTTAAATAGATGTATAAAGTTGGCATATTGTAAACATAATCATTCAATTCTATTAATTTTAACACATCCTTTTCTTAAAGTAAAGCACCATTCATATACTTTTCCATATTTATACAAATATTATGCTCTTCATGATTACATATAATGGAGTCTTATCAACCATTCATATACTTTTCCATATTTATACAAATATTATGCTCTTCATGATTACATATAATGGAGTCTTATCAACCATTCATATATTTTCCATATTTATACAAATATTATGCTCTTCATGATTACATATAATGGAATCTTATCAACCATTCATATACTTTTCCATATTTATACAATTATTATGCTCTTCATGATTACATATAATGGAGTCTATAATTCATTCATATACTTTTCCATATTTATACAAATATTATGCTCTTTATGATTATATATAATGGAGTATATAATTCATTCATATACTTTTTCATATTTATACAAATATTATGCTCTTCATGATTACATATAATGGAGTATATAATTCATTCATATACTTTTCCATATTTATTAAATTAAGATTCTCATAATTATTATATATAATGGAACCTCTCATGCTTGCATATATTTTCTTAATTTCAATAATAAAAATAATTTTTGTATAAATAAATATTGGGATAACATTGAATTAAGTACTTGGACTTAATATACTTTAAATCAAGAGAATGGAGATATTTTTAGAAATTCGGAATTTAATTTAAAATCGAACGATCTCGATTATTTCTTGACTTGGCTATACGAATACGTCGTGGCGTTAACTTAATAAAAATGGGTGAAATAGTAGCGACACGATTTTCTATTAAAATAATTATTAATCGCGTAAAAATTCTTGGTCGCTACAACATGAGAGGTGCGAGATAAATAAAAAGAAAATTGTCTTTTGACCACATGTGATACGAGTTCTATGCATTAAACGCCACATTATGTTAGGTGTATTTTTTATATGAGAGTATGCATTTGGTATTGGCGATTCATACACATGAAAATTTGACCATCGGATAAGTAGAAATAATTTTTTCATTGTTTGGAATTTTTTGTAAAGTGTATTTATTTGAACCTAAGGCATACGATAAGCAAGTTAAAATTTTAGTCATTTCTAGTTGTCGAGTCTTGTTTTACAATTATGTGTGTGCTTTGTATTGTTTAAAAAGAGATTTTTTGAAATGAATAGTGATTTTTAGGAGAATTGATGGTTGAGATTTGGTTGAAATGTCAAAAATTGTGGACTTGACTTTTAATGGTTGGTTGAGATTGAATACTGTAAATCTTTTTTTTAAAGTGAACCAAACAAATGTATATATTTTAATTCTATTTTGTTCAATGACGAACACATATTTTAGTTTGTAGATGTTTGATAAGTGTATTTTACTATTTTATACACTTATTTATATACTAAAAACAGAAAAAATATATTGTATTTTAAGAATAAATTCTACAGATTTAACTGCTATTTGTATTCATTTCATTTTTATCCCAAAAGTTGAGAGAATGAAAGAATTGAGACAAATATTAACCAATTGGATGGCTATTTGGACTTAATTGTACAATGTGAAAGTTGATGAGGCCAATTAAGAGACATTAGAGCTAAATTGGAAGAATTCAGAAGTTTAATGGCTCAATTGAATACAACGAAAAAAGAATAATTAGTGCGCAATTAAGAAGATGACCTAAGTGCAATTTTTAAAAATGAATAAAATGAGGATAGAAATAAAAATAACCAAGCGATCGCGCCATGTACATGCAAGCGATTGCGTGGTGACTGATTTGAATACCAGGACCTTAATTCACTCTTGCAAGCGATTGCAACCTAGACTGCCAAGTGATCGCTTGTTTGTTCGTTTGCCCAAATTTGTTTTCCTTAAATACCGAATTTTTGTTGATTCTCTTCTAATTCAACAAGGATTCTCTCCTCACCCATATATATGGGGTGTGTTGCATGAATTTAGGGGTTCATTCTACATCATCCTACATAAACATAGAGAGAAACAAAGTTCAGGGCAAGATTCAAGATTCAAGATCTCTCCTTCAAGAAGATTAATTCTTACATCCGGGTGATGAAGTCCATAAAATCTTCTCGTTGTTTATTTTTAATTATGTTTCTAGGCTAGTTTCTTTTATGTTAGAATCACGATGAAACTTTGATTTTCCGTATTTTATGTTTTGATTTTTTTTAATTTAATACATTTTATATATTTAAGCAATTAATTTTATATTTCATGTTTCTATAATTATTTGGTCAATTATTGTATGAATGTTGTGACGTGTTCATAGGTTCGAAAAATTAGGAATTCGTTCGACTTGTTTTAGTTGTGATAAAGTCCAATAGGGGATAGAAATATACCTCTATATTTTATGTAATATTTAATTATTTAGGAATCGTTAATGCTTTCCTATATGTTTAGCATTTGTCATAGAAATATAGGCAGATCACATATATGGATAATTTTAATTCACCGTTCAAAAAAGGGTTTCAAACAAATTAAGAACATTGATTTTCATTGTCCATGAATTGTTGTCTAGTATTTAAGTCAAGATATGAACAATAGAAATAAAAGTGGATTCTAGATCTTACATATTTCTCTCATTTATAAAAATAAATCTTTTGCAACATCGTTTGCTTTTAAATTGAATTTTCTATCTTATTTGTTAATTTATATTTTTATTCTCAAATACAAATTGAATTTTCTAATTTCACTTAAGGTTGGTGATGTGATCCAGACCACGGATACAAGCCCGCACAAAGATCCGTTGAAGATCAAAGGAGGACCGATGACTCGATTGCAAGCAAAGAGGGCCAAGGAAGCAATGGACAAGTTAGTTCAAGAAACAATGGCCAAAACAATGTTCGTGTCATCGAAAGAAGCAAGTTTCATGTTGGGGTCGAGCCAAAACGACGAGTGGATCAACCTCATCCAAGCCGTCGAAGAAGATTGCCAAAATTCGAGAATTACGGCCGTATTTCAAAAATCCTCACGGCCGTAATCAACCTTCTGCTTTAAAACGGAATTTTGAAGAAATTGCAGTTTACGGCCGTAAATATTATATCACGGCCGTAATGGAGTTGCTGCTTAAAAATTGAAGTTTGGACGTTTTGGACTTACGGCCGTAAGTCATATGTCACGGCCGTAAGAGTGATTCAGAAACAGGGTTACGGCCGTAAGAAAATCAGTCACGGCCGTAAAACCAATTACGCGTAAATTTAGGTTTATTTTATTTCCATAATTTTAGGTAGTTGTTTCCTTATTTAATTAGAACTCTTTAACCTAGTTTTGACCCTATATATAGGGATGTAATTTTCATTATTCATAACCAACTTTGAGATATTAATTGAGAGGCAAATTGCTTTCACATTCTTATTCTTTATTGAATAAAATCCGAACTTGCGAGTTAATTCTTGTTTGTTCAATTCTTGGGTGAGATTTATCTTCATTGTGATCAGGAGGTCAACATATCAATTGATTGTGTTGGTTGCTTGATTCAATTAATTTGAATCAATCTCTAAATCGTGGTTTATTGGCGTTCTTGGGTCGATTCCAATAATTTGTGGGTTGCGTAGCTACAATTGCTACGTGGTTTGCATCATCTGGTATCAGAGCTTAGGCTCCAAAAATCAAGGTTATATCTTTGTTTTTGTTTTCTTGAGTTTCTTATTCTTGTTCTTCGTGTTCTTCCAGCTTTGAGTCTTTAATCCAGAAAAGTGTCACAAAAAATTCAATAGTCGTTATTTCCTTCGTTTGTTATCCAAATTAAATTTCGTTTGTTGCGTCTTTCTCGTAGTTGAATTTTCGAGAAATTAAAAAAAAAAAAAAAAACGAAAATTCTCAGTACAATTAAAATAGTTGATATCTGATTTTCAAGAATTATTTTCTTGAAACAATCTTAGTTTCCATAAAAAGTGTCAAGTTCCATATAAAGTCAAATTTAATTCTCTAAAGGTCTTCTTTGAGTTTTCCAACAAATTCATTACTTCTCACTCATATTCGATTTGAAGCAATCGGGTTAAAACTTGTTTGAGTTCGGATTCGTTCTTTGAAGCAATTGGAGTGAAAGCTATTGAGTGAAAAAAAGACAGAGAGGTGAGATCAATAGAGGGTAAAAGCCTAATTTGAGTGATACACGAGCGAAATACACGTGAGGCATATAATCATTAGTGTTAGGATGTCTGAACAATCTTCTACTGCAAAAAACAACGATCGAGCCAACATGACGGAAGAGATGGTACAACGTTTTGAGCGGTTGTTTGGGGATGTGTTAGGTAGGTTAGAAAGGCTTGAACAACCTCGGGAAGTGCCTAATGTTCGTAGGCAAGGTGGGCAAGGTCGTAGAGTAGAGGGGGTCGATGAGAATGAAGAAGGTAGTGATTTTGACGATGGGGCAATTGTGGATAGAGTAGTTAGGCATGGCAGAAGGGATAGAGATCTTGGTGGCGATAGAATGGATGGTAGTATGAACAACATCAAGATGACAATTCCGTCATTCAAAGGAAGGAGTGATCCGGAAGCATACTTAGAATGGGAGAAGAAGATGGAATTAATTTTTAATTGCTACACTTATTCGGAAGAGAAAAAGGTTAAAGTAGCTGTACTTGAATTCTCCGATTACGCTATTACTTGGTGGGATCAATTGGTGACTTCTAGGAGAAGGAATCGCGAGAGACCCGTTAGTACTTGGGATGAATTAAAGGCTATCATGAGAAAGAGGTTCGTTCCTAGTCATTACCATCGGGAGCTTCATCAAAAATTACAAAGTCTATACCAAGGATCAAAGAGTGTGGAGGATTATCACAAGGAGATGGAGTTGATGATGATTAGAGCTAATGTAGAAGAGGATAGGGAGGCTACGATGGCTCGGTTTTTGAATGGGATGAATAAGGATATAGCTAATGTGGTTGAGCTACAACATTACTTGGAGATGGAGGATATGTTGCACATGGCTATAAAGGTTGAGAAGCAATTGAAGAAGAAGGGGACAGCAAGGTATCAATCGGGTACTAATTCTTCTTGGAAGCCGAAGTGGGAAGGTAAAGGAGAAGGGACTGTTTCTAAAGGAAAGTTTGAAGCATCAAAAGGGAAGTTTGAGGCACCAAAAGGGAAGGAGGAACAAGCTAATAAATTCGTACCTAAAGGGGAACCTCAACCATCTAGGAGTAGAGACATTCAATGCTTCAAATGTTTGGGAAGAGGGCATGTGGCATCTCAATGTCCTAATAGGCGAGTGGTACTGTTGCGAAAGGATGGAACTATGGAGAGTGATAGTGAGGAAGAGGATTATAGCGATATGCCAGCGTTGGAGGAAATATGTGAGGATGAAGATGTGTTATCCGGGGAGCATGGCGAGTTATTAGTGGCAAGGCGAGCTCTTAGTACCCAAATCCACACGGATGATTTGGAACAACAACGGGAGAACATATTTCATACTCGATGTCGCATTAATAACAAGGTATGTAGTATGATTATTGATGGCGGTAGTTGCACTAACGTCGCTAGTACTATACTTGTTGAAAAATTAGGATTACCTTTGTTAAAACATCCTAAACATTATAGGCTTCAATGGTTAAATGATAGTGGAGAAATTAAGGTGAATAGGAGGGTGTTGGTGAATTTTTCTATTGGTAGCTATGTGGATGAAGTTATGTGTGATGTGGTACCTATGCATGCCGGGCACATTTTGTTGGGTAGACCTTGGCAGTATGATAGGAAGGTCACGCATGATGGGTATAAAAATAGGTATAGCTTTACCAAAGGGGGAAAAACCATTACACTTGCACCATTGACACCGTCACAAGTGTATGAAGATCAAATAAAATTGAAAAATGATGAAGAAAAAAGAGTAAAGGAAAATGAGAGAAAGAGAGTTGAGGCCACGACCTCAGAAAAAGGAGAGGAAAAGAGAGTTGGAGCCACGACTCCAGAAAAAGGAGAGGCGAGAGAAAAAAAGAGTGTTGGGGTACATACCTCAGAAAAAGGAGAGGGAGCGAAGAGCGCCAGAAAAGAAAGAAAAATGAATTTCTACGCAAAAAGGAGTGAAGTCAAGAAAGCATTTATGGAAAAACGACCAATGGTCCTTTTATTATACAAGGATTCATTCCTTGCCTTGGATGAAACTAACAAATCCCTCCCTAGTTTGGCTATTTCTTTATTGCAGGAATTTGACGATGTATTTCCGGAGGATATACCTAGTGGGTTGCCACCCATTCGAGGTATTGAACATCAAATTGATTTTATACCTGGAGCAGTCATTCCAAACCGTCCCGCTTATAGGAGCAATCCCGAGGAGACGAAGGAGCTTCAAAGGCAAGTTGAGGAATTAATGAGTAAAGGGTACATAAGGGAGAGCATGAGCCCATGTGCCGTACCCGTGTTACTTGTGCTGAAGAAGGACGGAACGTGGAGGATGTGTGTTGATTGTAGGGCCATCAACAACATAACGGTAAAGTATCGTCATCCTATTCCTAGGTTAGATGATATGTTGGATGAATTGCATGGCTCTAGCATATTTAGTAAAATTGACCTTAAGAGTGGTTATCATCAAATTCGAATGAAAGAAGGAGATGAGTGGAAAACTGCTTTTAAAACTAAGTATGGCTTGTATGAATGGTTAGTAATGCCTTTTGGACTTACTAATGCACCTAGCACATTTATGCGTTTAATGAATCATGTTTTACGTGCATTTATAGGTAAATTCGTTGTAGTTTACTTCGATGATATCTTGATATATAGTAAAACTTTGAATGAGCATGTGGAGCATGTTAGGTGTGTGCTTGTGGTTTTAAGACAAGAGCAACTTTTTGCTAACTTTAAAAAGTGTGATTTTTGCATGGAAAAAGTTGTATTTCTTGGTTATGTGGTTAGTGCTAGAGGGATAGAAGTAGATGAAGAGAAAATCAAAGCTATTAAAGAGTGTCCAACACCTAAAAGCATAACTGAGGTTAGGAGTTTTCATGGCTTGGCTAGTTTTTATAGGCGCTTTGTTAAAAATTTTAGCACGATTGCCACACCACTCACAGAAATTGTCAAAAAAAGTGTAGGATTTAAGTGGGGAGTAGAACAGGAGCATGCATTTGAAACAATCAAAAATATGTTGTGTAAAGCACCGGTTTTATCACTTCCTAACTTTGACAAGGCTTTTGAGATTGAATGTGATGCCTCAGGACTAGGCATTGGAGCTGTTTTAATGCAGGATCAAAGGCCAATCGCCTATTTTAGTGAAAAGCTAAAAGGGGCTGCACTTAATTACCCCACATATGACAAGGAGTTATACTCACTTGTGCGCGCTTTGGAAACATGGCAACATTACTTGTGTCCACGGGAGTTCGTGATACACACCGATCATGAGTCCTTGAAGCATTTGAGGGGTCAAGCTAAACTGAGTAAGAGACATGCAAGGTGGGTAGAGTTCATCGAAACATTTCCCTATGTCATCCGGTACAAACAAGGTAAGGAAAATGTGGTGGCTGACGCATTGTCTCGAAGGTATGTTCTTTTAAATTCTTTGCATTCGAAATTGCTTGGATTTGAATACATTAAGGACATGTATGCTAATGACCTGGACTTTTCTAATATTTATGAGTCTTGTGGTAAAGGGGCTGTGGATAGGTTCTTTAAACATGATGATTATTTATTTCGAGAAAATAAATTGTGTGTCCCTAGGTGTTCAATGAGGGAGTTACTTGTGAGAGAGGCCCATAGTGGAGGTTTAATGGGTCATTTTGGGGTTAAAAAGACCATTGAAATCCTAAGTGAACATTTCTATTGGCCTAAAATGAAAATTGATGTGGTTCGGGTTTGTAATAGATGCATTACTTGTAAAAAGGCTAAATCTAGGATTAAACCCCATGGATTATATATGCCTTTACCCGTCCCTAGTGAACCTTGGGTCGATATCTCTATGGATTTTGTTTTAGGATTGCCTAGGTCTAAGAAGGGTCGAGATTCGATTTTTGTGGTAGTAGATCGCTTTAGTAAAATGGCACATTTCATACCATGCCACAAAACTGACGATGCTACAAACATAGCTGAAATTTTCTTTAGGGAAGTCGTGCGCTTACATGGAGTGCCTAAAAGTATTGTCTCGGATAGGGATGTTAAATTCCTTAGTCATTTTTGGAGAGTCTTGTGGAATAAATTAGGAACAAAATTGCTTTTTTCTACAACTTGTCACCCACAGACCGATGGACAGACCGAGGTAGTAAATAGGACAATGATTCAATTATTGCGCACCATAATCAATAAAAATTTGAAAAATTGGGAAGAGTGTTTGCCATTTATTGAATTTGCATATAATAGGGCTATACATTCTACTACTTCGTGTTCACCATTTGAAATTGTTTATGGTTTTAATCCGCTAACACCATTGGATTTAATTCCTTTACCTGTGAATGAACGTAGTAGTTTAGATGGCAAGAAAAAAGCTGAGATGGTTAAAGCACTCCACGACAAGGTGAGGTTGGTGATTGAAAAGAAAAATGAACATTATGCTTCGCAGGCTAACAAAGGAAGAAAGGACATCATTTTTGAACCTGGTGATTGGGTTTGGTTACATTTGAGGAAGGAGCGGTTTCCAGAACAACGCAAGTCAAAGTTACAACCGCGAGGGGATGGTCCGTTCCAAGTGATTGAAAGGATCAACAACAATGCCTATAAATTAGACCTTCCTGGTGAGTATAATGTTTCGGCTTCATTTAATGTTTCTGATCTATCTCCGTTTGATGCAGGTACAGATTCGAGGTCGAATCCTTTCGAAGAGGGAGGGGATGATGTGATCCAGACCACGGATACAAGCCCGCACAAAGATCCGTTGAAGATCAAAGGAGGACCGATGACTCGATTGCAAGCAAAGAGGGCCAAGGAAGCAATGGACAAGTTAGTTCAAGAAACAATGGCCAAAACAATGTTCGTGTCATCGAAAGAAGCAAGTTTCATGTTGGGGCCGAGCCAAAACGACGAGTGGATCAACCTCATCCAAGCCGTCGAAGAAGATTGCCAAAATTCGAGAATTACGGCCGTATTTCAAAAATCCTCACGGCCGTAATCAACCTTCTGCTTTAAAACGGAATTTTGAAGAAATTGCAGTTTACGGCCGTAAATATTATATCACGGCCGTAATGGAGTTGCTGCTTAAAAATTGAAGTTTGGACGTTTTGGACTTACGGCCGTAAGTCATATGTCACGGCCGTAAGAGTGATTCAGAAACAGGGTTACGGCCGTAAGAAAATCAGTCACGGCCGTAAAACTAATTACGCGTAAATTTATGTTTATTTTATTTCCATAATTTTAGGTAGTTGTTTCCTTATTTAATTAGAACTCTTTAACCTAGTTTTGACCCTATATATAGGGATGTAATTTTCATTATTCATAACCAACTTTGAGATATTAATTGAGAGGCAAATTGCTTTCACATTCTTATTCTTTATTGAATAAAATCCGAACTTGCGAGTTAATTCTTGTTTGTTCAATTCTTGGGTGAGATTTATCTTCATTGTGATCAGGAGGTCAACATATCAATTGATTGTGTTGGTTGCTTGATTCAATTAATTTGAATCAATCTCTAAATCGTGGTTTATTGGCGTTCTTGGGTCGATTCCAATAATTTGTGGGTTGCGTAGCTACAATTGCTACGTGATTTGCATCAGTTGGTGATCTAGAATAATATGTTATCTCAATCCTAATGGGTACGATATACAGACTCTTTGTCCACTATATTATTGGTGCGATTCATACATTTGCTGTAAGGAAATCACGCAACCTGTGATACTTTGCATGTTGTTCAGCTTGTTCTGACTCAGCAAGGTAATGATATATGATTTTGCAGGGAAGTAGTAGTGATTCGAATACAAGACCTTCCATATAACAATTAATTGCATTGGTTCTGCACCATAAGTGAAATTTGTTAACATTTTAATCTAGTGGAAATTACACAGAGACAAGTTTTTCAACTTCACAATCCAAAATTAAGATTAACAATCTATTCATACATAAATCAGGCCACTTTTAAATTGTTAAATAATTATAATATTTAAAATTATCCCACCCACTTCACACATCCCCAATTCCATTCGAACCCTAATCTGATTCTAGAATCAATAAATAATTCTCCACATAAATGATATCGCTAAGGAACCAAAAGAATACCATCGTCGAGACTCCGGCGTTACTATGCTCTTCCTTGACCCCTCTAATCCGGCGATCCCTCCACACCCACTCTTTGTCGCGAAGCCTTCAGCCTCAGTCGCGACCGCAAGATATGCTATGAAATCGCCATCACAACCGCACAACAATAGGTTGCTGAGACACCACAGCCGCGCGAAGACATGTTTAGCAGGTTTCGACGACATTGCAGTCGTGCGACGATGTGGGTCATCTGAATCTTTTTTCTCTTCTCTTCTCATCGAGAACTGGTTTTTATTTTATTTTATTTTATTTTTTTATGGTGGTTGTGTTCTGTGCGCGGTTGGTGGTGGTGTTATGTGTGTGTTGTGGTGGTGGTTTGTGCGTGGTTGGTGGTGATGTTGTGTGTTCAGTGTGGTGGCTGCGGCAGTGTTGTGTGGCGGTGGTCGACCGTGATGGTTTTACCGACGGTCGGTGGTGACTTGTCTATTTTTTGGTAGAGTGGTTGTGCAGTCGGTGAGTTTTGCCGATGGTAGTTGTGGTGGTGCGGTGGGCAACAAAAATGGTGCAGACGGCGGCTAGCTAGAGTGGGATTAGCTTTCAGTTTGCTTGGTTGGGTTTGGGGTAGGTACGGTGGGATGGTGAGTGGGTGATTAACTTGTTTGTGACCAATTATAGATGATTGTGATTCACAATTTGTTAGTTTGTGGCCAATTAACTTGAAATTTGTAATCAATTATAGATGATCGTGACTCTCAATTTGTTAATTCATGATCAATTATAGATGATTGTGACTCACAAGTTTTTAATTTTTGACCAAATATAGATGATTGTGACTCATAATTTGTTAATTTGTGACTAATTATAGATGATTGTGACTCACAATTTATTAGTTTGTGACTAATTAAATTAAAATTTGTGACATATGAAATTTGAGATTCGTGATTGATTAATAAGTTGTGACTTGAGAAGTTTATAAATTGTGATTGAAAAGTAAGTTGAAATAGAACCGAAAAAATTTATTATTTCTTAAAATTGTGACCTAAAAAATTTGTGATTTGTGTTCGAGAAAAAATTGTGACCTATGAAATTTATGATTTGTGACCAATGAAAAAATGTGACTCATAATTAGTTATGTTGTGATTAATTAACTCGAGATTTGAGATTGAAAAAAACTGTAACTTGCAAAATTCGAGATTTGTGATCAATAATTAATTTGTGGCCTAGAAAATTTGTGATTATGACCTTAAATTTGTGATTTGTATCCGAGAAAAAATTGTGACCAATAAAGAAATTGTGACTCATAATTGTTGTGACCAATTGACTTGAGATTTGCGACCGAAAAAAATAGTGACCTACGAAATTTGAAATTTGTGACCGAGAAATAAATTGTGACCTAAATTTTTTTTACCGTGACCATAAACTTATGACCTGATTTGTGATTTTTGACCTAAAAAATTGTGACTTGTGACCATAAATAATAAAATCTATAATTAATTATGACATGATTTTTGAAATAAAACATTAAATTTCTTAATTTTGAAAATATGTACTTTAAAAATCTTAGTTATTCTTCCATTTAATCTATATATATTGGGCCCTAAAAATACTGGGCCTGAGGTAACGCCCTCATGTGCCTCTCCTTACACTACAAGAAATCGGACCAACAGCGACGACAGAAGTCGTCGCTGAAAGTCTAAAAATCGTCGCTATAGATAAATAGCGACGACATTGTAGTCTCTAATAGTCGTCGCTTTAGGCCCGTAGGTGAAAGTCAATAGCGACGACACCGTCGTCTCTATTTCTTCGGAGGATATTGCGACGACAATTAGCGACGACATAGTCGTCTCCAATAACGAAAAATATTTTATTAATAATTTATTAATTTAACTTGACCCGATCCGACCAATTTTGAACCCGGCCCGAATTTGAACCCGACCCGAACCGAACCTCAGTATTTATTTTTAATTCATATGATGATAGTGTTGGCTTGGAGACTCGAACTCTTGACCAAGTAGTTGGGTGAGTGATGTCCCAACCATTTTGGCAAATAAATTCTTATGTCTTATTTTGTTTTAAGTAATATATAATAGTTAACTTTAATGAATCACATTTTAATAATAATAGTATATAAACATTTGTTCCAACACATTGACTTTAATATTATTTTTATAAATATCGAAATGTAAAAAAAAATAAAAAAAATAAAAAATAAAATAAAAAATCGAACCTATAGATACGACATAGTCGTCGCAATAGGGTATGTTTTTGCAACGACATGAAATGTCGTCGCAATAGGATCTCTATTGCGACGACATTTTTTTGTCGTCTCAATTTTTTGCGACGACATATTTTTGTCGTCTCATTTTTTTGCGACGACTTTTTTTGTCGTCGCTAATTTTTGTCCCTGTTAGTCCGATTTCTTGTAGTGATTAGAGACGACAAATAGTCGTCTCTATTACTAGTCATTAGAGACGACAAATAGTCGTCTCTACTAAGAGATAAATAGAGACGACTATTTTTCGTCTCTAATGACTGGTAATAGAGACGAAAAATATGTCGTCTCTATTTTTCTCTTAGTAGAGACGACATTTGTCGTCTCTATTTATTTATTATTAGAGGCGACAAATAGTCGTCTCTATTTATCTCTTAGAAGATACGACATTATCGTCTCTATTTCCTACAAATAGAGACAACTATTTTGTCGTCTCTAATGACTGGTAATAGAGACAGTCGTCTCTATTGTCCGTCAGATAAAGCGGGAAAGTTTCTCGCGTTTCCTGGTTTCCAATAGAGACGACAATGTTGTCTCTATTACAAGTAATAGAGACGACAAAATTTGCCGTCTGTAATAGTTTGAAAATAGAGACGACTTAGTCGTCTCTATTTCCTCAATTTTAGAGACGACTAATTGTCGTCTCTAAATCCTCATTATTAGAGACGACAAAACGTCGTCTCTATTTGTCGTCGCAAATAGTACATCAATTGCGACGACAATATTGTCGTCTCTAAAAATTGAAGTTTTTGCGACGACAAATTGCGTCGTCTCTAATTTTCGTCTTATTCGCTGATGTTTCTTGTAGTGTTAGATGTGTCAACAACGTACATTACACAAATTATAACGGAACAAATGATTTATGTGATTGAGATATTTTGCGAGTGTAAAATATGTAAGAAGTTGTAGTTCACTAATAGCGAACGAGTAGACTAACAAATTATAACATGACGATCCAGCTACGAATTGTTAAAAATCTAATTCCATTCAACATTTTATTAACACACAATGTAGTTGAGAAAGAGGAATTAATTGTAGTCTATCTTTAATCAGTGCCGGCCCTGTGTTTTTGGGTGCCCCTGTGCGAATATTAAAGAAGTGTCTCCATTTTTTATTTATAAAGTATGCGTATAGAGAAAAAAATAAACTATTTATATAAACTCACTATAAATAAAAATGCCACATAACAAAAATATCGTTTTCAATGTTTTTCTTATATCGTTTTCATGTCATAAAGAAAATGTACAACTAAAAAACTAAATTTATGCGTTGTACAACCTTCAAAACATCCAAAAGCTTATACTTTCTTAAAAAAGCGTCATCGAAATCACTAATATCTTTAATAGTCAATATGAGTTAACCTGAAAAAGAAAGAAAACAACTCAAACATTATCATATGTAAGTCTTGAAATGCAAATAATTATTTAAAATTAGTTCTTCTCGCATCACTTAAATCATCTATACCATTATTTCTATCATTTTCATCATATACTTCATTTGTATCACCTACAAAATTTGTTTCATCGTGACCGTCTTTATTATTATTATTATTATTATTATTATTATTATTATTATTATTATTATTATTATTAAGTCCAAATTCTTCCTCATGATTTGGTTGTTGGTCATTAACTAAATCTTTCGTTGGCATGTCAATTATAGTGTCTTTATCTTGCAATTATATAATCACGAATCTATCAAGAGCACCTTTTTGAGATTGTATTAACTCTTCACATTTTCTCATTTTCTTTCGTTTATCACATCCAGATAGTTGTTTTCTAGAAAACATTTTAATCTTTTTATCGCAAACAAAAAACAAACGAAAGAGAAGATAAATATTATCAGAAAAATATAACCTAGTTTAGAAATGACTAATAAGAGAATCTGAACCGAGCACTGCACTGAATGAAGTCAACGAACCAAGCCCACTAGCACTGTACACAATTTGAACCGCAATTGGAAATCTAGGATTTGGGTTCAACATCAATATATCAAAATTCAGCATCAACATTCAACAAGTCTAAATTCATCAATCATCAAGGCTGAAAGAAATCTAACATTTTACCTATAGAGTCATGTGATGAAGGCAAAGCATAGTTGCGGTAATGGAGGGTTTTGCCGTTTTGGAACTTGGAAGACAGACAGACAGACAGACAGTGCAATGAAAAGAAGCCGAGCAATGAATCCGGAATTTTCTTGTAACGGACAGTGATGCAGACGCAATGAGCAGATTATTTATTTCTTGAAAGTGGAATCTGGCTTCTATTCTCGGGAAGTTTGATTTACATAGGAAATGTGGTTGTTTTGGAAGATGGGGAGTCTCTAGGAGTAGGTTTCTGATTTACAATGGGGTGAGGGGTGAAAAAAAAATGAAAATTTGGGAAAATTTTAGAATTGGTCCGCCTCTTTGCTGTCCATGTACTGGTATAAAAAAATTTATTTAAAAAAATCTAAACAAAAATTTTAAAAATAATATGTTCTAATATATTTTTTCAATTTCGGTGCCCTCCAAAATTATGGTGTCCTATTCGTCGCACCTCTCCCATGATTTCAGGGCCGCCTCTGTCTTTAATTCATTTATAACAAAAATGTAACTAATTATTGTATTCTCAAGTAAAAATTGGGATGAAAGGTCTCTGATGTCGAGATATTCATCCTTTCACACAACAAATTGCTTTTAGTAGGACTAGTAATAAGAGATGTCAATCGACAACTATATATATATATATATTTTATTTTATTTTGAAAAAGCAATCCACAACTATATTGGAAAATAACGATTAGTCTAGCGCATATAGAAATATAAAAATGTGATATTTACATAAAAAAAGGTCAGTTCATGATAATTCATTCATAATTATCAGACAATTAGGCATTAAAGGCTAACAAATTCACACATACAAAAATTGGACTCTTTAATTCATACTAGTTTTGGATTGCCAATATTTTTCTATCAGAGAAGTATTGAATAATGATTTCTTATTTGATATTCTCCCTATCCCATAAATATATACTCATTTTTATTTTTAGACGAATTAAGAAAATATAATTATTATATGTTAGAACTATAAATTTGCTTACATTTTACTTAATGTACCCCTACATTAAATAATAACTAGTTCATATGTGTTGCTAACAATGCATATTAAATTAAATAGATGTATATTAAAAAATTAAGACATTAATATAATCTCAATAAGGAAAGTAACCTATAATTTAGGACAAACATAAAAAGAAAACGAAAAAAAAATTTAATGAAAGATGAAATACAATACTAATGGATTATTTTAAATGACTAAAATTTTTGCTACAATTTAGTAATTCGAAAATAATGTAACAAAGTATGGTGCGAAGCTTCACATAATGATATTGCTATTCCGACTTTATTTGAACTCTCATAATTAACTTAACGAAAAAAAATAAGTAACACAAAACGATAAATATAGGAATATGAGAATGTCTCCATAAAGATGTCTAAGGTAATCTTTGGACAGGTGATCGATTAGTGTATTAAATCCAATTGTTGTCCGCATATTGTTTAATTGGATGAATAGTGCCTAAATTTAATTGGATGAATAATGCCTAAATTGATGGAAAATTCGGGTAATTTGCCCATATAGTGTTTAATTTGATGAATAATGCATCTAATTGTTGTCCGCGGAGTATTTAATTGGATGAATAATGCCTAAATTGATGGAAAATCCGGACAATTTGCCCGCATAGTGTTTAATTGGATGAATAGTATCTAAATTGAATAAATCATAAATAGTGCCTAAATTGGATGAATATTATTTAATTTTAAATGGATGAATAGTGTTTAATTTCAATTGGATGAATAGTGAATAATGTTTAATTTTACTGGGATAAATAGTGTTTAATTTTAGTTGGATGAATACTTAAATTGAATGAATAGTATTTAATTGAAATTGAATAAATAGTGTCAATGAAATTGAACGAATAGTGTCAATTAAGATTTTGAATCTTTTATATATAGAGAGAGATAAATATCGAGATCTGGACTTCATTGCACAAGTCCTTATTAACAAAATATTCTTGTGGTCTCATTTATGCAATTTTAACAGAATCCTATAAGTGAAGTATCAATAATAGCGTTGGATAAATATGCATAATTATATTATGTTAACAAAATAAAAATAAAAAAATGATTAAATAAAAATTTACACTTGTAAAATATCGAATAAATTTTGACTTATCGAAATCATGATATGCACATATTATTTCGACTTACTAAAATGTAAAAATCAGAAGGAGATAAAATGAAACGATATATGCGAATGCAAATCTCTTTAAAACAAATTTCGTCCCATGTGCTAGTGCTAACATGATCAAATGGATGTCCATATTCAAAGATACAACGTTTCTTTCAAAATTAATATACCACATGTTAATTTTAACGTGCGAACCAACGCTATATATGTACTCTTCTAGAATGAAATATATCAAACACGGAAATCGAAAATAATATGTAAATTATTTTTACAGAACTTGGAGAAAGAAATAATTAGAAATCAATTATATTGAATCGATTTTGGAGTGAAGGAAATGAAATGAGAAGGGTTCAATTTGTGGATTTTAATGTGTCTCTTCGAATGGTCGCATCTTTTTGCACAAATCCATTACAACCATTAGGTCACACCAATTTATGATTGATGATTTAGATTGCACCTTATCAAAATTCATGATTCTTTAATATGCACATTTTGCATATGAAGAGTCACACTCATTCGACACACCTATTGTACACTTATTCCAATTCACACATTTAGAGCATCCACATTGGATGTATTAAATTTAGCTAGCCATATAGACAAAAAACTAGATGTTAAATGATACATATACATATTAAAGTTAACTACTTATTATTGACACAATGGATGTTTTAATTTTTAGTTAAGCCCAATAATATGAAAAGTACATATTTTTAAAATAGCAAAATTTATATATCAATATGGTACTCATTTTGAAGAGCTCATTAAATCATATAATATGAAATCAACAAAAAATTATTTTATTATCGATATTAAAAAAAAAAAAAAAACTAAGAAGAAAAAAAATGAATAAATAAGGGATTGGGTGAGTGAGTGGGTGGGGTTAGGAGTGGGGATGAGAAGTATTTACGCTATTGGAGAATTTTAAGATAAAAGTGTCAAGTCAAATGTTAAAATGCTAGTTAAATTTAACAAGAAAGTTACCATGTTGCTAAAAAGATTCATTTAGCAAACAAGTTAACATATCTAATATAGACATAAAATTAACTATTAGTTAAGAGCATATCCAATGTACTCCATCAATTGGAAAAAAACTTGACACATCAGTAAATTGACAAAATGAGTTAAAAATGTCTCTCCAATGCATAATGTCAATTATTGTTAAGCTAACGTGTCTTAAAAAAATGATAATGTCAAATGCTCCGTCTACATATTGACGCTCCGTCGGACTAAATGAGTCAACATTAATTTATTTTATAATTATTTTAACTATATTTAAAAGGGACGAGGGCGTCATGGCGTTAAGATTTTCATTGAAAATTATGTCTGATCAAGCACTTTTGTATTACTTTCATTCAAAATTTTCACGATTTTATTAAATTTAAGATTAATAATTTAAGAAAAAATGCATTTTAATAAATTTAATATATCAATAAAAAATTATCGCTAAATAAAGTTAAATAAAATATTAGTTATTGAAATATATTAATAAAATAATAATAAAAAACAATAATTTAAGATTAATAAATAATTTGTTGTCTATAATAATTAAAAATAAAAAAATCTCATAACAAACTTAACTACCAAAATAAAATATAAAAATTAATTATAGTCCAAGAAAATAATATTATACTAATCATTTTTGTGAATAAGTTATTATTTTTGGATTTAAAAAAATGCCATGTAATCACCAATATTTAAATGTAGACGGGAACCATTGGAGATGAAATTTAAGACTTCTCCATCAATTTATCCACGTTTTCTAGAAGTCTGTCAACTTCATTACCAGACCCAATTGACACAGTGGTCTAACATTTTCATTAACAAACACTTTAACACATTCAATGTGGATACTCTTAATCATTAATTAACTCTTAAATTTAGACAACCCCCACATAAATAGAAGAAGTCGACTCAAAACAAGGAAGATGAAGAAGAGTACAACTGAAATATAATCCAGTAGGATTGGTAGCTTTCGCTTTGAACCTCCCTTGGTAAGAAGCTATTAGTCTCACTTGGCTAATTAGTGAACACAATGTTTTGAACCATCGACATTTATTGTAACGACCCGGGTCCCACTTAACGAGTTGTCTCGGCCGTTAGAAGGATTTGCACTGTCCCCACTGTACCAACACGAGACTTTTCAGTATGCTTTGTCCTCACTTGCACGCTCCTCGAGAAAACTTTCCAGGAGGTCACCCATCCCATAATTGCTCCAAGTCAAGCACGCTTAACTGTAGAGTTTCTAACGATGGACTTCCGGAAAAGAAGGTGCACCTTATTGGTATGAGTAGTACCTATCAAATCTCTTAAGATTTCCTAACCTGGGTGTTACAGTTATTATAAGGCTAGACAATAGATCAAACATATTATCTTTCGTCTAAGACTTTGGTCCTCTATTGTGTTCATTATTTTGGCACTGAACCTTCTTAGTTCTAAAAGTGCGCTAGAGAATTTCCTAAGCGAAATTCTCATGGAATTAGTCAAATTCACACACTCATAGGTGATGTTCTATAAAGAGTACCCTACAATACTACACTTGTACTATTTACAAGTTATAATCATCATTAGAAGTATAACTTATCCTAACCAATCTTTTATAGGCAACACTTATTTGTATTATAGAAATGAGGAGGTTTAAAACTTCAAAGTGCTTCTCATCAAGTCCATCATAACCAGTTTTCCTATTGAACCTAGTCTGTGTGATCTCCTATCATCAGGTTAGGTTTCCATTAAGCTGGTCCATTAATTTAGGTTTTACACCAATTTCCCTCGATGTGCAATCTACTCTCTTAATAACCCATTCGTAAACGAATCCGATAGGTTACATTCAACAAAACAATCAATATTGTTTAATTTGAGAACAATCGCCAAATAATATATATCGAGCCTTACCATTATGCATGACATTCTTTATCACTTCAGTAGTAGTTAGCCATCTCGATTAAATCTTATAAAAAAAAACACGGGTTTTCACAGGTTAGAAAATCATTCCAAAATCTTTGAAGTCATTATACTTCATTCTAACTTTATTGAAAGCTCTAATTTCTTTCAACTCTCAAGTTGCATTGAAGATTTCCACGAAACAACTATACTTTCTATAATAAAATATATTTACTAGTAGATTTTGAATCCTTGCATTTGATATCCAATTCTCAACACCATGCGCATATTGATTTTAACATGGCATTCATTACAGTGAAGTTTATCATTTCAAACATTTACAAATCTCATAATATTCTAATTTGAAGAAAGTAAGGCAACCCCCCACAAATCCTGGGTTGCATATGAACATTAATTTAGAATATTGTCCAAACAAAAATTTTACCCCCGCAATTTTGGGTAAGACTTACTTCGGTAAAGTAATAATATCTAAATATATAAAGTTGGAGCACATGTATATTTATCGAATAAACAACACTATTTCACTTGTAATCAACAGATAAATGATTAGGAAAGTCCATGTCCCATTAAATTCCATTGACTTTCATATTTAGAATTGTTAATACTAACCACTTTTGGTTTAGTGGCCATTATAATTTGTATAACATTATTTTGTATATAAGAGCTTTCAACATTTTCACCTTTTCACAAAAGGTAATTTTAAGAATGGTAGATCTTACTATCCATGTATAAAGACTTTGATAGATCCAAATTCATGTTGAGAATGAATTGTTCGACCCCACAATACGTAGGCCAACTAATTTGAATATTCATTAACTCTATTCACATTCTTCATTTTATAGAGACAATCTATACACTCTTATTGTCAATTTTAACTGTATTTGTAAGTCGTGATAAAATAAAGCACAAATCATTACTACTTTAAAAGTATGGATAAGGGAGAATCTTTCCCTAGACAAGTTTGCCCTCACACATTTTACTCTAAACCAAGAATACCCTTTCTTAATACTATTGCATATATTTATAGGGTGGCTATATTGTCACCACGAAAATTATTTTCCACACAACAATTATAATTTTTTTGTTTATTTATTAAAATAGGCACAAATATAATGACATAAATATCTTTTTAGTTTTTCTAATCTAATTTCTCTTATTAATATTAAGTACACTACAATCTCTAATATTAATTATCTTCTCCATCTCACCTCTTTTATTTTTCTGTCTTTATTTTTTCAAAATCATCTTCTTACAAAAAACATCTATCAATAAAAATGAATCATATGCAAACTAAAAAGCTTAACTATACTCAATTTTTTCAATAAATTTGGTTTCACCATGAATCATTTGGCTTCTCCATATTTCAGTCATTTTTTTTTAACTTCATCAAGAAAATAACATTTTACATGTAAAATTCATAGGAACTATTTCTGTTTCCTACAAGAATTTCAATCATAAAAAAATGTCGATATGATATTGGTGAAGGAATTTTATACCAATTCCTAATTTAATCACTAAAAAAATAAATGAAAATTTCTCCAACAATTTTTTTTTTTTTTTTTTTTTTTTTTTTTTTTTTTTTTTTTTTTTTATAAACCAACAAAATCTTTTTTAATCTATCTACATCTACACTACCTTAAAAGTATAGATAAAGGAGAATCTTTGACTTCACGATTTTGCCCTCACATATTTTGCTTTAAACCAACTATGCCCTCTTATATTAATTAATTAATTAATTAATTAAGTTGAAAAAATGAAGAGACTTATTTTGTGCACCGACTATATTCTATTTTTTACAATATGTAAAAATTGAGATTTAGGAGAAACTTTTAATTACCAATTTTTTATTCATGTCATTAAATATTTTATTTCATTATAATCTTTCAATTATTTTTTATTAAAATATTTTTATTGTCTAACAATTCACAATGTTATAATATAATTTTACATTATTATACTTTCTCATCATATTATACTATCGCATTTATTTAGTATTAAAAAAATTATGTTTTAATTTTTGCTCATATCTAATTTCAAAAATTGAATTGTCTACTCAAATTTCATAGTTTACACTATATATATTATAAATGTATAATCTTATGATATTCAATTCAAAAGTCTACAATTTCATTAATCCGTGAATTTAATGTCATATTTTACACATGAAAAAAAAATTGTATAAATTTAATTCAAATTTACCTCTTTTTTATCCTTTTATTTTTTGGGTCATCTTCTCAATAATTTTTAGAATTTTTAATGATTTATTGTTAGAGTTGAAGGGAGTGATTTTATACATCCCTCATATTTTATTACAATACATAAAAAATTAGGGTTTAGAAGAAACTTTTGATTACAAATTTTTTATTTATACCATTAAATATTTTATTTCATTATAATCTCTCATTTATTTATTATTAAAATATTATACTATCTAAAAATTTACAATGTTGTAAAATTTTACATTATTATACTTTCTCATATTATTATACTCTCACGATTATTAAGTATTAAAAAATTATTTGTTGTTAGAGTTCCTATTTCTGATTTATAAGAAAAAATATCTTATAATTCTTACAACGTCCTTTAATAATAATTTATTCAACATTTTCATTCACAATGGTTTCATTTTATGTGTATTCTATTTAATAATTTTAACATTAACAATATCATTCATAATATAAATAAGTTGTTCAATGCACATAATAATAATAATAATAATAATAATAATAATAATAATAATAATAATAATAATAATAATAATAATAATAATAATAATAATAATATAGAATTAACATAAATCCGCACATAGTTTTCTGTCTATTTTTATTTTAGGTAATTTCGAATTTTATCAACTTATTTTAATAACTGGATTATGGGAGTTTAATTAATGCAAAATCAATTTATATGTGACCTACAGTAAATTATTTATGGATTTGTGAAAAAGAAAATATCTATAAAAGTCAAATCATAGATTATTTTTATTCTTTTGTTAATTATTGTATTATTCTCTTTTGTCAATAACGCTCTAAAATTGTTAGGTTTTTTGTCAATATTATCCTCAATTTTTTTCTTTTATTAGTCCGTAATATTAATATACAATACATTTAAATATTCTATAATAATTTTCTTTATAAGGGTTGGAGATGTGTGTTTGAAGTTATTGAAATTAAAGGGAAAAATGACTAAAATGAGTAGTAAATAAGCTTTTTCATAATTTTTGTGATCTGCATTATTGAATTTTTCTTACAAATTTCCAATTATTAATCAAATGATAAAAAAAAGAAAAATATGATTGAAATTTGAATGGTTTTGTACCTTCCTATTATTCAATACCTATTTTCATATTCAATAATATCTAAATTCTTACATACGTTTGCAAATTCATTGAATAAATAATATCCTTTATTACTAAACAAAACCTACAACATGTCATCGGTATTTTTTCCAAATTAATTTTCGAACACACTACTTACTATTTTTTGTTCAAATTTACATAGTTTTTTTATTTTCATTTTCGGCTGATTACTTCTCACATTGAAATTTATTACCTCAACAACTTTCAAAAAATGGTATTACTTTTGTGAAGATATTATGCATCACATTCATCATATACGTAAGACGTGCAACGCACGTGCTTACTACTAGTATATTAAAAGAGGATTAAGGAGAATCTTTTGATTTCCTATTTTACCCATATATATTTAATTATATATCCAATGTACCATTATCCCTTAATTAATAACATTAAATGTTAATTTATTATTTATAATATTATAATATAATTTCATAATATTTATTTAGTATTTAATTAATTTATTATCCATACAATCTAATAATTTATAATTTTGTAATATAATTTCATATTTTTACATTTTTTCATTTATTTAGTATTAAGCCCTTGTTTGGTTTACATTAAAATTTTCTCTTTTTTTATAGTACTCAATCTCAACAATTTATTAAAAGTCAAGTCCACAATAATTGACCTTTCAACCAAATCTCAACAATCTATTCTCCTAAAAATCGCTATTCATTTTAAAAAAAAAAAAAAAAAACTATTTTTAAACAATACCAAACACACACTAAGAAAAAAAAATTACTTCATCATTTATAAAATATTATTACTACTATAATGTCTTAATATAATACTTAAAATATATTACCCATTTGGGATGATTAAAAAAATCGTAATTTCTTATTTTATACGTATATATTTAGTTATATACTCTTACCTTCTTATTTAATAAAATTAAATATTAATTTATTATCTAACAATTACAATGTTATAATATAATTTCATATCAGTATACTTTCTCATTTATTTACTATAAATTAATTTATTATCTAAAAATTTACAATTTTATAATATTATTTTGTATTATCACTGTTGACGTCAAAAATTGTCACTGACACGTGGAAACTTTCTTATCAACTTAGGTCAATATTTCTGGTTTAATAGGATTAGTATTTAGAGATAATAAAATAGAAGAAAAACAGTTATGTCTTGGAAGTATTGTAACAATATTTTCGCTTCCAATTTGACATATTTTACAATGATATAACCTATGTCCATTTATAGAGAAATTTTTATGGTTTACTATAGCTAAATGAATAAAATAAGATATTTACACAATAATCCATGCAAATGACGTTGATAACTTATTGTCTAAGCAAAAATATGTCATTGTGGGTCCACTATCACAAAATAAAAATTCTCTGAAACTGCATATTGCGGCGTCATGTTGCAGGCAATTTCTCTAAGTTGTGCAGCCCTAAGTAAACAACTTGCATTGAGCCAGTTAATTCGTACTCTCAATAAACCTCCCCGTTGTGTCTAATGTGTACCGAGGTCGATATTTTACCGACCTCAGGGATTTCTTCCCATATGACAACATATGTAGGTCGCAAGTCGGACTATAGAGCAACATTAATGAAGTTCGTTGTTCAAAATGAGGGATCCAAGCCCCAAGGTGGGCCAAGCCCAATTTAGTTGAGGCCTTCTTTGATGGGCTAAACTCACATATTCCGGACTGGACCTTGATGAAGTTTCGTTTATCAACAATTACCATTATCATCATAATAATATTTTTATACCTTTTTTTTCCATTTATTTACCATTAAGATTAAAAAAGAAGAAAAATTACTTCATCATTTAATAAATATTATCATGATTGCAAAATATTAATATAAAAATCAAAATATTACATTCAGAATTTCTAAAATTGGATATTTCTATTCAAATTCCATAGTTTAGAATGTATATATTTTAAATGTAATAACTGCGCGGCTTTCAATTCAAAATATTACAATTTCATTAATTCGTGACTTATTTTCATGTCACATGAAAAAAACTACAAATTTTAATTCACATTTACATACAACACAATTACATTACGTTAATGTGGATTAATTTCTGAATTAATGTGTTTATGACATTTTACCTGTACTATTTTATTGATTTTCATATTCAATAATTATACGATAATTAGAATGAATACCTAAAACTCTTACCAATACCATCATTATTAATTAATAACATTAACAATTAATTTTTTGTCTAATAATACGTAAGTTATATAATTTCATATTATTGCATGTAACTTCTTCTAATTTTATGATACAACATGATATCATTTCAACAAAAAATGAGTACGTTGACTATCTTAATGACAAACTAATTGAATTATTTCTTAAAAAAAAATGAATATTTTAATGATACAAATCAATTTATCAAGATGAGATCATAACTATACCATATAAGTTAAAATTTAATTTATTTTCATTACATATTATTAGTTATTATATTAATCTACAATACATTTAGATATTTTTATCTTTTGTCAATAACACTCTTAATTTTTTATTAAAACATTAATTAATTTAGAAGAAAAAAATTAATTATATTCTAATTAAGAATATAAATAAATAATTTCAGAACTAAATTTTTAGTTTAAACTTACATTTTTTATTAAAAAAATGCTCCTAAATTAATCTAATTTATCTATGCACAACTTTTTTTATATATATATTTTTTGCAATTTATCATAAATATTTTATAAATTATTTTTCGACTTGTCTAATATGTTATGATATCAGATTATTTATTGATATATGACACCTTATTTTTTTATTTTAACATATATATATATTGAAATTTTTTAAAAATTGCAAATAACTTAATATTCATTTGTCTTTTAATAATATTAATTATGTCAACTACTTTCGAAAATGGTAGTATTTTTTCAAAAAAATCACACGTGTCATTCATCATTTACAAAATACGTGCGAAGCACGTATTTACTACTAGTATAATAAGGGAGGAATCCATCTTATGATTGTTGGATAAATATGCATAATTATTACGTCAACAAAAAAATATGTAAATGCAAAGACAATTAAATAAAGACTTACACTTACAAAATAACGAATAAATCTTTACTTACCTATATCATGATACACACATATAATCTCGACTTACTAAAATGTAGAAATTAGGAGATAAAATGAAGCGAGGTATGCGAATGCAAATCTCCATAAGATGAATTTCACCCTACATTAGTGCTAACACGTGCATGATCAAATGGACGTCTATCTTCTAGAATACAATGCATCTTCCAAATTAATATAACACAATATTAATTTTGTCATGCGAGCCAACGCTTTGAATGTACTCTTCTAGAACGAAATATATTAAACATGAAACTCGAAAATAATATGTAAATTATTTTGACAGAACTTGGAGAAAGAAAGAATTATAAATAAATTATATGGAATTTATCTTGGAATGAAGAAAATGAAACGGTCCAATTTATATATTTTAATGTGTCTCTTCATGTAAGACCGCTTTGTCCTTTTCTTGCAATTTTAAATTTTCACGTAATATTGTGGTGAATGTTATTATAAATTATAATTTTATGATCGTTAACGTCTATAATTGGAATTATTTTTGCAGTGGAAGGATTTGGACGCCGTCTCGATCAATGTACCAATTAAAAAGTTTATAAATTTTTACGTGCAATTATGTGTCTAAGTGTTTATTTTAATTTCTAGGGATGCCCATTTCAAATTATTTAAATTTGTAAATGACCAAAATACATTAAGTTGAAATTGGGGGAAAGTTTAGTGGTAATTGAAGATCAAACAGAAGTTTGGGACTCACTTATACTCATTGTGAGAGTTGGGGGTTGAATTTTCAAATTTCGAAAAGTTTAAACCTAATCCCGAACCCTCACTCTTCTCTCAGTCGCAACCTCTCGCGCTGCACTCTCTCTCGTCTCTCCCTCATCTCACCAACTACACAGCCGACCACCCTCTCTCTCGGCCTCTCGCTCACTGTCGCCCACCACCGTCCCCGACCGCCGGAAGTAAGCCCTCCCCCTCTTCCCCCTTCCTCTTCGCGTTACACGCGCACACACACACACACGAACTGCACACACACGCACTCGGTTCCACGCAATTTCACACACACACACACACACACACACACACACCCATAAATTGATATACACATGTATATATATATATATATATATATATATATATATATATATATATATATATATATATATATAAGTCCTATGTGAATAACGTATGTATGCTCCATATATGTATACATTCAGAATTTGGGAAAATTTCAGATTTTAGTTTTTGTTGAATTTCGAATTTTACTTTAAATTAGGGATTTAATGGTGTTATGTGTGTGAGTATTAATGTATAGGAATATGTATATTGTTGTGTGTGTATAGGTATATGTAAAAATATATATATCTTGAAATTTGGTGTGGGCATATGTATATATTCAAATTTTAGCGATAAAGATAAAATTTTCAGACTTGAGACTCATGAAATTTTGATTAATTGATGTGCTATAATATTAAATTTTAGGTGTGAATGTACGTGTATACGATCATGAATATGTATATGACTATTTAAACGACATGTGTAATTTTGAAACCTTGAGATAATAGTATAAAAGAGTAAACCCTTACATTAAAGGAACAAGTTAGTTTAAATTGAAGTTATGTTCAAAGTCATAAATTTTAGTCCAAGATCATTTTTTTAAATAAGAATGCTTGGTTTTGAATTGTGAAATTAATAAGTAAGATTTCAAAATTTTTCCTCGAACTTGATGTATTATTTCGAGTATGATATTATATGTGGTGTTAAATGTGTTGGTTGTATTATACGTCACATGAAAGTATATGTTTTGGGAACTCGAAAGTATGAAAGGAAATTCTTTAGTTTAATGTGCTCTAGTCTCGATATAAGGTCACATGTGAGTTAAATTGAAGTTTTAAATTTCAGTTAACGTTTGATTGAGGATTAAAATGAATAACGAATTTAATTGTCAACTAAAAGTCATACTTATTGACGAATGTGAATAATTAGGAATTTTGGTACATTGACGTTACAGGTATCCGAGACTCTCCCACTTGCAAGTTCAGAACGGTAAATACTAAGGATTTCAGGTAAGTAAACTCTCCTCTATTTTCATCAAAGTTGAATGTAAATGTGAAAGTTATGTGTAAATGACTGTCGTGCAACTTATTTGCTTTGATGAATTACATTTACTTTATGAAAGCATATGTTATCGAGAAGAATGTTAAAGCATGCACGTTATTATGTCATTGCATCATTAAGCATGCACTGGCATCGAAATGGGAAAGTCAAATGTTTTAATGAAAGGAATGCGTCAAAGTGAAATCTTTTGTCAAAAATTATGTATCCCAAGTTTTTGAAAGAATGGGTGTACTTCTATGTCATGAAAGATGCGAGTGAGAAATGGGGCGCGGGGGACCGGCGTACCCGAAAGTAATGAGCCGCTTTGCGGTGGAATGAATGTAATGAGCCGCTTTGCGGTGGAATGAAGTGAATGTTAAACCGCTTCGCGGTGGAAATGCGCATGTTAATCTGGTTCCAAATAAGAATTGCCTACTGTTATCTGATTGACTAGAAGTTACATCAAGTGAGCTCACGATGGAAATGAAGTGAAAGTTTTGAAATGTAAAGTGAATGTTTTGAAATGTTAAGTGAAAGTTCGAAATGTTGAAAGTTTTGAAAGGTTAAAGTGAATGGGGATACATATTTCAAAGTTAAAGCATTCATGTCATAAGCATGCATTCATGCATAAAGTTTACTTACTGAGCTTTAGCTCATCCCAATCCCTCCCCAACATTTCAGGTGATGAAAGTTATATGATTAGAGGAGAGCACGTGGCGGCAGGCTCAGACAGTACCGACTTGAATTATTTAAAATTTAAGTTAATGATTTAATTTAAGTTTTTAGTTGTTATTCTTTTAAATTGATAAATCATTTTGAATTAGTTTTCGGTTCTTAGTCAAAATAAGTTATGGTATTCCCCTGTGATTAGTTTTTATCATGTTTCATGAGTTTATAAATTTATACTTCAAGTTGTTTTGGTTGAGGAGTTTGGGGAATTGATGTTGAAGTTGAATTTTGGAATTATGGTTGAATGTTGAATGTTGGATTTGAATGGGTTGAAAATTTCATAATTATTGTAGGTGTGATGTCCCTCTACAGGTTGGTTATGTCCAAGTTATAGAGGAGACTCTGCCGAAATTTCGGTAAAATTTTATAGTAGATAAATGAACATTTTGATTGTGTAAACGATTTAAATTCCGCATGGTTTTAAATGATTTATTTCCGCATTAAAAGAAAAAGGGAAGTTAACACCTAGGTTTAAGATTCTTGAACTTGGGGTGTTACACTTCAAATGGTCGTATCTTTTGGTACAAATTCATTTCAACCATTAGATCGCATCATTTCATGATTGATGATATAGATTGCACCTTTCCAAAAGTCGTGACTCTTTATTATGCACCTTTTTGCAATTTGAAGATCGCATACAATAACATACCAGTTGAAGACTTATTCTAATTAACAATTTAATCATTAATTAACCCTTAAATTCCAACAATTCTCTACACAAATGGAAGAAGTCAACTCAAAAAAAGGAAGATGGAGAAGAGTACAATTGAAATATAATGCATCACGATCAGTAGTTTTCGCTTTGAACCTCCCTTAGTAAGAATCTATTGGACCCACTTGGCTAATCAATGAACGAAACATTTTCATCTGTTGGTTGCTACTGTAAGCCTAGACAATATATCAAACATATTATCTTTCATACCAAACTTTGGTTCTCTATTGTGTTTATTATTTCGGCCCTGAATCTTGGTTCTGCTAGTGCGCTAGAAAAATTACCCAAGTAAAATTCTCACGAAACCAGCAAAGTTCACTCTCACATAGGTGATGTTCTATAAAGAGTACCATACAATACTCCACTTGTTGTACTATTTACAAGTTATAGTCATCATTAAAAGCATAACTTATACAAACCAATCATTTGTAGGCCGCACTTATTTGCATTATAGAAATGGGGAGGATTTGAAACTCTAAAGTGTTTCTCATCAAGTCAATCATAACCGTTTTTTCGATTGAACCTAGTTCGTGGGATCTCTAGTCATCAGGTTAGGTTTTAATTAAGCCGATCCATTAATTTAGGCTTTACACTCATTTCCCTTGATGTGCATTCTATTCTCTAGATAACCCATTTGTAAATGGATTTAATAAGTTATCCTTCGATAAAACAATCATTACTGTATAAATTGAGAGCAACCTTCAAATGATATATATTGAGACCTACCATTATACATGACATTATGTGTCATTTGGTTTGTACTATGACATCTCAATTAAATCATATAAAAAGCACGGGTTGCGCAGTAAGTTTGTAAATAATGCTTAACCTAGCAAACCTTATCGGAAAATTTATATAATTTTTATGCAATACAAAAATCTCGTATAAGTATGACTTGTGAAGATTTGGGATCATGCACGAAATAGATCTAAAATTGGGCTAATCTGTATTTCTTAAATTGACCGGAAAAAACAGCTGGCACTTTCAAGAGAATAAAATGGGACTTGGCTTCAACGTGGTAGAGTTTGGGTATGAGACTATTTGCCACAAGTTATTCCACAATTAAAAGGATTCAATAAAAGCTAATCCTAATTAGTTATCTTAATTTTAAGTCGAAGGAGAATGTTTGGAAATCTGATACACACGCTACAAGAAATTTACTTTCTACATACAAAATTATTTTATAGGGAAAAATCCTTATTTGTAGGAAAAACCTTTCTATACAAAAAAAATTTTGCAGGGAGATTTGTGTGGCAAACAACGTGAGAAAAGTATTAGCCTACAAAATTTCGAAATTTGTGGACTAAAATTTTTCCTCACAAGCCTTTTGAACACAAATACAATTCGTAGCCTATTTCTTTTCCCGACAAAATTATTTGTCGACTAAAATTACATTGGCTCACGAAACAAATTTTGTGGACACAGGGTTATACCAAATTATTTTTTGGTTAAATTTCGCTTTTCTCTACAAATAATTTTTGTGGGGAAAGAGTTTTTGTAGGCTAAGATGAGAAATTAAATCATTTAGAGATATTTTATTTTTTATTTGTATCAAATTAATTTTTTTGCATTATTCAAAATAATATAAAAACACAGAAAGACAATAATTTTATTAAGATTTTTAATGTCAATCAATATAACATTGAATTAAATATGTTGTACCAAAATACAAATAAAAAGTATTCAATACTTGTGGTTACATCTAAATTTATAAAAACTAAAAGGTAGCAAACATACTTTGTATTCAATATTATACATCTAAAAAGATATATATCTTCATCCTTATGAGTTATATTGTTGTTGATCACCACCAAAGTTGTGCTCTATATCAAAGTGGCCAAGAAATAACGTCCAAGATAAGGGCAGAGAGCAAGAATCATCCCCGACCAAATGGTTGTATAAGCCTATTGCAAGTGTCATGCTTCCATTTCTTCAAGTTTGATATCATCAAAGCTATTATCATCTGGGCTACTGTAGAGTTTGCTTTCGGTGGAACGAGTTATGACCAAGAACAACAAAATCTATTTTTTACAAAGGTTGCAAATTCCCTTCCACGGTTCACTTCTGAAATTAAAAGCTTCCATATCCATGTTTTGCATTGAAATAGAAAGAAAAGAGAAGAATGTATCAAATGGTAAATCTAGAAATAAATTATTCAAAGTTAAAGGAAGTGGAGCTCATAAAATTTTGTATTCATTTACATCTATCATGCAACCTCAAATGACAAATCAATAGAAAGTAAGGAAGCAGCCGTACGAATAATCGGAGACTTCACAATATGACTTAGCTTAACTATTCTAATAATTGAGATTCCTAACCAATTTTGTAAATGTGGAAATTGTTGCTCTTGCTCCCTCTCCAAAAATGTAAATAAATTCTCATTCATGAAGAGATCATAGATTCTGGGAGAACCATACGTCCATATCATGTAGTTATACCATATTGCTCAATAGAAATAATTGCTAGAGGATAATTGATAACTGAAAACTCACAATAAGGAAAGCAAAATTCAAAAACTTATCTATAGAAATGGGATATTTACAACTTCATTGAATGTGATTGAAAACAGTGTTCCCTGTTTGGTTGTCATAACTCCAGACTGAAGTTACATCCGATAAATGCCAAAATTAACAATTTTAACGACCTGCATCATAGTACTTCAAAGATAAAAGAAAAACCCAGTAAGCCACTTTATATGAAGCAACAGGAATTTAAAATCATAAGCCGAAGTTAAAATCATAAGCCTCGATGCAAAAATCTGAATAACAAATCTAAATTTACAATTTTATATGCAAAAGTAGAATACCCAATGGCAAAGTCTTTAAAAGACCCCTAAATTTGTGACTGGAATGCTTTGAATGAGTTTGAAAATAAATGAGTTTTAGAAAATGGAGGGCCAAATAGGGGCTTAAATCATGGCACTACCAGTGATTATATAAAGTATCTATTGAAAAAAGATAAGGTGAAACCATGTTTCAACAGGGGAAAAATTATAGGAAAAGCAATTGAGAAAAAGAATAGGGGAAAAGAGGAACAATAAAATTGGAAAAAAAAATTAAAGAAAGGGTGAGTTACCTGCATGACTAATAACAAGATATGCTGATTTTAGATATTTTGTTATGCTAGAGGAAAATGTGAAATAATGCATGTACAAGGATTCATCTCCTCCAGCAGGCTGAAAAATGCATTTTATTACATGAGAAATCTTTAATAATGACATAATTAAAATCAATGCTTTTGAAATAAAAATTGGAGACAAAAATATATTTTAATATAGTGAAAATTTCACCATGATGCATATTTTAACAGATGAAGATCCACTTTTATTGGATGAAATAACCAAGACACCTAAATATGTCAAAAAATGCACAACGTGTAAATGCTGGTTGGATCTGCAGGGTGAATGACAATGACATGGACTACAAGAGATGCCTAGGGAAATCATAACACTTAGGCACATATTATTCTGATAGTGGATGAGAATAAAAAGGAAATATGAGATGGAAAAACTCAACTTCTAACCATTCTTGGAAAAAATTCTTGTAGGAAAGGAAAGAGGCATGTTATTTTGATCAAAGTAATGGTTTGATTTCCCACCTTGAACAAAGTACTGTTATTCACAATCAAATAAAATCCAAACACCCACCAAATTGATTAAATCACTCTATTAAATGGATTCCAATTTCTTGAAAATGCAGAAAATCATCAAAAAATAGAACCATAAGTTTACAATTGTTGACCATTGAAATCATTTGCACTACGAGACTCTTGTAATAATGACTACTAGTATAAATAAGAGTAGAATATAAACTGTTGAAAGACTTTTCACACTTTAGTTCAGTCAAGCCATTGTTGTAATAATGAACCATCTAATTGCATAAAAGATCAAGTTCGTGGATCAACTCAATGCAAGTTTCTTTTAAGTACTTTCAAAGAGAAAAACAGAGGACATTGAAACTTACCTGTGGAACACTGGACATTCAATGCAAGCTTCTTATATACCATATTATAGATCCTAAGATGACAACAAGGAAGAAAAGGCAATGGGGAACATAAGTTGCACGGACACGCGACATGCGACACGAATATGACACGACACAGATACGTCGACATGTGATTTTTTTAAAAAGTTAGGACACGACACGTTGGGGACACGTAAATTAATTTTTTTAATTTATTATTATTTTAGTCTTATTTACAAACAACACATCGTATATTTATTGAATTAAACTGAGGATATCAAATAAAAAAAACTTGTAAGTTAGATTTATCATTTTTTTTTAATTGCATGCATTTCGCCCCTTCTCCTTTTCATTTAGATGTATATGTTGTAGCTCCGAAACGTGTCGGAGAGTGTCCAGAGAGTGTCGGTGCAACCTAGTGGGGAACTTTGGAGCACCTAGATAATGACCAAATTAAGAAAGTGTTGAAGTTCAACCAAACAGATGGAATGCTCAACTCATACATGAAATTTGGCTGCACAAAATTGAGAATTTGATAGCAACTAAATCCATAACAAAAAATAATACAAATTCTTAGATGCAAACAACCCTTAAGATCCTATCTGGATACCAAAAATCAAACTGTCGAACTTTGATGAATGCCAAATCTACATACAAAATAATATGAATCCTAAATACTAAAAACATTTGAAGAACACACAGCACGTGTAAGAGAGATAGAATGGGCAAATCTTGCATTGCCCATTAACTTGTCTCCGTACTAACTCCTGCCTCCGAAGTTACAAACACCAATCTGTGACCTTCAAATGACAAGCAACAAATATAAAAAAATCAATTTCTCAAAAACCACAAATCTCAAATCAAATCAACTCCACATATCACAATATTTAAAGATAAAATGTCAAGAAAAACTAACCAAATCAATTATACAAAAATCCCAAATTTAATTTATAACATAAGTCTAACAAGAATTTATTTATAACATAATTTAATTAGAAACTATATACATTTTTAATCTAAACAAATTGTAATTCAATAACGAATCTCATGTCTTGTAAAACCAATTTATAGAACAATAGAATAAAGAAGTTACATAACTACTTATGAAACCCATAGTAAAAGCTCAATGAATAATTGAAACAGCTTTTTACAGGAAAATGTCCAGAAAATAGAAATATTCAGTAGCATAAAATTCCAATTCCAATTAAAACAAAAATAAAATAATGAATTGAAAATACAGTAGAACCTCAATATCTGGTTCAGATTCCCAAGCCTGGTCTTTCTCTAGGTGCCCGTGGTTCAGTGGTTGGTTGGAAGTTTGAAGTCAATGAAGTGGGTTTTTTGTGGAGAGTTCCAGTGATTTTTGCCAGCGAAGGGAGTTGGTGAGTGGAGGAGGAGTACGCGGCTGCGGGTTTAGAGAGAGAAGGAGAAGGCGAGTTGCTGAGGTTTGTGGAGACTGGACTGCCGAAAGCTGGAAGGATCGAGGGAGTGGAAATGTTTTTCTCACATCCATAGAGCATCATAGCTACCAAACGAGCCCAATATCGATTTATAAATTCTGGCTCTTTCAATATTTGATTACACGGATAAAAAACTAATAATTATAATTGTTGAATTCAGACCCAAAGAAAGGTACAGTAATCCACCAGCAAGGGTCCAATAGAGGCCCAATGGACCTTGGACCACGGATAAAGGCCTAAAGTATCACCTGAGACGAATGCCGAGGTGGTACGTCAAACAAACCTCTTTAGCCAACCTGGTTAACGCCTAGCCGATGTGCTTTATACTCAGCCGGGGCGCTTTATGGCGTTGACCGTAAGAGAGATGGAGTCAGTGATGGGACACTGCCTTTACCAAGACGTGACAGGCGCCCATCCCCTACGAAATGTAGCAATGATTACGGTCAAAAAGCAAGGTTGTCACCTCCATGAGCTAGGGTGATGACAAGTGTAAAGTATGCCACGTGTCGTGATATGAGATAACAAGTTCCTCTATAAATAAAACAGGATTGTCTCCAAGTTAGGGATTAGCATTTTTCTCACCCTTAACAATATATATATATATATATATATATATATATATATATATATCTCTCTCTCACTCCCCTTTCTCTCTTCTACACATTTTATATCTCCCGCACCCAACATATATTTACCTAAAAATGAGTACTGACTTAGGCATCGGAGTGCAAACGGGAGTCACCTGGCCACCTTCGCAAACTGATTGTTTGTCACAGTACGCATGAGATCCACGTGTTCAAGAGGGAGGAGCTGAGACGTGTTGGTCCAAGGTCCAGCCGGATTTTGTGGTCAACAATAATAATATCAAAATTTATTTTCAGCGTAAATCTCATATTGCTCCCGTAGAGGTGGTGACACCAAATCTTCAAGGTGTGAACCACCGTTGCAAGTTCGAGATCATGCGTTGGATAATTCTGCTCGTGTTGTTTCAACTGCTTGGAGGCATTGGCTATCACTTTCCCTACGAAAACCCTAAATCACAAATCTTATGTGTCGTTTTTCTGGAAGTAAGTTTGTTGCAAGAAGAGGTAGTCAGATTTTTTTCCCCCTTGTGAAAAGCCACCATCGCTCGCTCTTGCAAATCTCCATCCACCGCGTAAGTGAAGGAGCCACCCAGCATCGGTCAAACTACAAGCTCCGACTTTTGGTAATTTACTTAATCATGCACAACGGAATATAAAATATTTTCAATTCCTAAACGAGAATCTGCTTTGTATTTAGATAGAAATCGTGATAAAATAATACCTCTTGATTATTTTGCAGACGGATCTGAGAATCTTGATTGCTTCAATCTACTTGCACATCATAGCTGTCCAATTATCCAGCCTCCAAAGGCGATCCACACGAGATAACAAGAATGAGAGACTTGGGTTTCTGTCTTCTTGTACTAGCAAGAGAATAATGAATTAGCCTTTTCTTTTCCAAACCCTAGTTGTTTACTAATATAAGTTAGAGTGGGATTGACCCATAACTTAAACACGACCCGGTCCATGTGGTTTAATTAATCCAATTAATTAAATATGAGATATTAGTTAATCAATCAAATTAATTAACTCGAACCTATTAATAAACAATATAATTAATTAATTCTACAAATGTCGAACACTTGTTAATTAATTAATTCCAATCACATTCTTATAGTTCTCCCTTTGTGTGTGACCCTTTGGGTTCCCAACCACAATGTCGAACTACGTGAATTATTATTTTGATCTAATCATAATAAGATTAATTAAAACTCTCTTTTAAATTAATCATTAATTCTCCTAAATTAATTAATTCACATCAGTTGCCCCAGATTGACATCTAGAAATGTGTCAGGACAATACATGTGAGATAAAAGTCTATCTATCCTCGAAAGGTAAACTAAGACTAGAAATTCCTCTGAAACATGAATGAAAGCGATGGAGATGTTAACCCCCGTAGCGGAAGAAATGAACAGCACAGTGAGGGGGAGGCTCCTCAAGGACCTCATGAGAACACCAATGAGGGGGGGGGGGCACAACCTAACCCACCGTGTCGGCACCGTAACCGCCGCATGATGCAAGACACGACTCGCATGGTGGCCCAAATGCTGGAGATGCAGAGGCAGCAGATAGAACAGACTGCTGCAATGAACGCCTTTATGGCCAGAGGGTATGTTATGAATGAACCTGTGGTGCCTCAGCAGTACCCACAGCCACATTATTCACCATTCGAGGCGGCCACTGCCTCGTATTATTACCAAGATCCGCAGGTATATGCCGAGGTGGAATCCGAGCCCACCTACGAGGAAGGCACGGAGCGTGAAGCACACGAGGAACAAAACCCACTCCCAGCTAGACGCAGGGAGGCTTCTCCCGCAAAATCCGACAGTGTCTTCAGCCGAATAGGAGGGTTATTCAGGGGCCAGCAATGGGGACAAACAGACCCAGGTCGGCACAATGCCGCCGAGCCTAAAAATAGGCGGGAGCAACGCGCTGAAGAAGCCTTGTCACAGGTTCAAATGTATAGGGACCAACATGGTATGGGAGCAGAAAGGTTGGCATCAGCACATGAGCCTAGGAATAGGCAGGAAAGAAGAGCCGAAGCAGTTCGGACAAAATCTCGCAATGAGCTACCAACCTACGAAAGGCCAAACTACGGTCGTGTTATGCCACCACAAAGGCAAGAGTACGCTCCGTCGCTCTACGACCAACACCATGATCCGATGTATTTCGGTCACGATGAGAACAATGAACTGCCCTCTTACGAGTTGGATGACGAAGAGGAAATAAGTCCCTTCACAGAGGGCCTCCGTAGATGCCCCGTACCTCATGACTTCGAAATGCCAGAAATAGCAAAATATTCTGGCCGAGGTGACCCTGACGATCACCTGTTAAATTACCGCGCCAGCATGGAAATAGCCGGGGCCACCCCGGCACTGAAATGTAAAGCTTTTGCTTTAACCCTTGAGGGAAGTGCCATACGATGGTATAAAAAACTCCCTCCTGGCAGCATCTACAGTTGGAGGGATATGAAAACTGCTTTTAAGAATGACTTTGTTTCCTCCAGGCCTGGTCAGCTCCCACTCTAACGCCTTCAGGATCTAAGGCTAGGGAGGGACGAATCTCTGAAAAGTTACCTAGCTAGGTTTACTGAAGAGATGCACATTTACGAAAATATAACAGAAGCGGAGATGTTTTCCGCTTTGAAAGGAGGACTTGATATGACCAGCATGTTCTGGAGGGACGTCCGGAGCAGGAAATCAAGGGATTACAATGCTCTAGTAGACCTGATGAAGGAGGAGATTGTATCGGAAGAAATGGCTAGGGCCAGAGATAACCACCCCCAAGGGAGATACAACCTTGGATATTTCAATGAGGCAAACCTCAGGAAAGGGGGAAATAAGGATAGGGTTAGCGGTAGCCGAGGCGGTGTACCGCGCCCGTTTCCAGGAACAGGATCCAGCTTCGCAGCAGAAATCACAGATGCTATCCCTCACCTGCATTCCGATACTCCTCCCCAGAATCCCCCCACTGCTCAAGGAAGGATGGAAAGTGGCCGAAGCGGGAAACAGCCCATGATTGGGGCTTACTGCGCCTACCACAGATATTACGGTCATGCAACAAAGGATTGCAGGTAAATCCACATGTTAGCTGACCAAAAGGCGCAGGGGAGAAGGGGTGGTGACTTCTCCCCTGACACAGGGAGAATCCAAAAAACCGGTGGCCCGAAATTCAACCGAGCTGATAGGAGAGCTCCATGGAAAAATTCGACTAAGGAAAGGATTGATAATCGCCAAAGAAACAGAAATAAGGGCTAGGATACCACCTCGGATCATGATAAAGACACACGTGAGCCACCAGTGCCTGTCGCCGACCTCCCTATCCGCGAAATCGACACGATACTGGGGGCCCCCACCCAGGTGGGAGCATAAACAACTCCCAAAAGAGGTATATTAGAGAGGCCATGCAGCCCGCCAATGTGAATTACCATATTCATTCACATCCTGTAGGGATCCCCCGGACAGAACCTATCACATTTACTCAAGACGATGCCATTGGAGTGCCCTTCCCAGACAATGATGCATTGGTTATAAGGGTAGTGGTGGCCCGGAACGGGTTATCGCGGATGATGGTGGATGAAGGCGCCTCGGTAAATGTAATTTACGGGGTAACTTTTGACAAAATGGGGATAAACACTCCACTCATCCTAGTCCCGGACCCAATATATGGGTTCACCGGGGACAGCATAACCCCCAGGGGGTCTATAACCCTTATGACCGAAGTAGGGCAAGCACCGACTCTTTCCAGAATCCCCATGGAATTTTTGGTGGTGGATAAAATCTCCTCCTACCATGGTTCAATTGGGAGGCCAGGTCTCATCAACTTGGGAGCTGTGACGCATACGAAATACATTTGCATGAAGTTCTCCACGGAGCACGGCGTTGCAACTGTCAGGGGAAGCCAAACCGAATCACGGGCCTGCTACACAAATGCAATTCGAAAATTTCAAGATCGAAGCTTGAACATGATCAGCGACGTAGCCATGGCCGAGGCTGCTCCAGACCCTGAAAGATTGGGTGAAGGGCCTTCTGGTGATAAGGATGCTACGATGAGACTGGAGGAGGATTTGGCAGATCTAGACCCCAGAATGGCGGGTGACAATTGTCCCACCCCAGCCGAAAGGTTGGAATGCTTCGGCATAGACCCACTTGATCCAATCAAAGAATTACAGATCGGACTGGATTCGCCGACCGAATACAAGAGTCAATTGAAGAACTTCTTACTTCAAAACCTCGATGTATTCGCGTGGAAGCATGGTGACATGATTGAAATCGGTCCTAAAGAGGCCTGCCACAGGCTCCAGCTGGATCCCCGGAGCCCTGGGCATAGGCAAAAGAGAAGGCCCATGAGTTCGGACAAGTATGAGGCCTTGAAAGATGAGGTCGCAAAGCTATTGAAAAATGGCTTCATCAGAGAGTCCCGATATCCGAAGTGGGTATCAAATCCTGTTTTGATACCAAAACACAATGGGAAACTGAGGGTGTGCATTGATTTCTCCAACTTGAACCAGGCATGTCCCAAAGACAGCTTTCCACTGCCCCCGGATCGATCAGCTGGTCGACTCCACGGCAGGACACGAACTGCTAAGCTTCATGGATGCATACTCCGGTTACAATCAAATTCCCATGTTTGAATCGGATGAAGAGAACACTTCGTTTATCACATATAGAGGACTCTATTGCTACAGAGCTATGCCATTCAGCTTGAAAAATGCGGGAGCTACCTATCAGAGGCTGGTAAACCGCATGTTCTCGAAACAATTGGGAAACACTATTGAGGTGTATGTTGATGACATGCTAGTCAAAAGCATGGTCGCCACGGATCATATCCTCCATTTGTCAGAAGCATTCGGTGTTTTGAGGAAATATCGGATGAAACTCAACCCAGCAAAGTGTGCTTTTGGGTAGCATCTGGGAAATTCCTCGGATTCATGGTGAATAAGAGGGGAATCTCCTCGAAATCCAAAAGAAGTGCAAAGCTTAACGGGAAGAATTGCGGCCTTGAACGGATTCGTCTCAAAATCCACTGACAAATGCTTGCCATTTTTCAAGGTCCTAAAGGGGGAAAGCGATTCCAATGGACACCAGAATGCGAGCAGGCGTTTGCGAACCTGAAAGCTTCTTTGGGACGTCCCCCTTTGCTATCAAAGCCGAAGGCTGGCGAGCCTCTTTACTTATATTTGGCTGTATCAAAAGAGGCTGTTAGCTCAGTATTAGTCAGAGAGGAGGATGAGAGTCAGTTGCCAGTATATTATGTAAGCAAAGCTATGCTGGACGCCGAGACGCGTTACCCAGATATGGAGAAACTTGCTCTCTCGTTAATCACAGCCTCTCGTAAACTTCGTCCCTACCTTCAGTCACACTCCATACACGTGCTCACCAACTTTCCCATGAGACAAGTGTTGCAAAAAATCGGACGTTTACGGGAGATTACTGAAATGAGCAATAGAAATCAGCCAGTTCGACCTACATTATACGCCTCGGACCGCTGTAAAGGGTCAAGCATTGGCGGACTTCGTAGTTGAATTCACACATCCCCCTGAGGTCGAAATGGTAGATAACACGGATGACAACCAATATGGCAGCCAATAGTGGAAATTGTTCGTTGACGGGTCCTCGGCTGATGGACGATCCGGCGCAGGAATATTGTTAGTAAGCCCAGAGGGGTTTAAATTACACAGTGCAATCCGCTTTGAATTCAAAGTCTCGAACAATGTTGCTGAATACGAGGCGTTATTAGCCGGGCTAAGACTCGCGAAACCCTTGAAAGTTAAGTCCGTAGTGGCTAACAGTGATTCACAGCTTGTTGTGAGCCAATTCAATGGGGAATTTTCTGCGAAAGAACCTTCTATGGTCGCTTACTTGAAGAAAGTAAGATATTTGGCTGCACATTTCGGGAAAATGGAGTTGCAACATATCCCCAGAGCAGAAAATTCCAACGCCGATGCTTTGTCCAAATTAGCAAGTAGCAGTGATTCAGAGTTACACAATCTAATCCCAGTTGAGCGCATGTTGACTTCCTCTATTGAGCCAGGACTGGAGATTTTGGCGATTGAAGAGGGATCCTGGATGAACCCCCTGATCGCCTATTTGAAGCATTAGACAGTGCCAAACTAGCCAGAAGCAGCTCGGAAATTTTAGAAATACTCTGCAAATTTTGTACTCTTGGACGACCAACTTTATAAGCGGAGTTACACCTCTCCTTTGTTGAGATGTGTGGGGCCAGATGAAGGGCAGTATGTGATGAGAGAAATCCATGAGGGCATCTGTGGCAACCATACCGGGGCTTTATCGCTAGCTCGGAAAGCCCTCAAACAGGGATATTTTTGGCCTACTATGCAAAAGGATTCCCATGACTTCGTGCGCAAATGCGATAAATGCCAAAGACACGCGACCATACCACATCAGCCGCATCACGAGCTAACTGTGGTGACTAGCCCTTGGCCTTTCGAAAAATGAGGGGTTGACATTATTGGTCCTATGCCTAGAGGTGCTGGTAACAATTTCTTTGCGATAGTAGCAATTGACTACTTCACCAAGTGGGTCGAAGCGGAACCTTTGATGAAGATCACCGAGGCCAACACCACCAAGTTCATTTGGAAAAATATCATATGCCGGTTCGGAATACCACATTCGCTGGTTAGCGACAATGCGAAACAGTTCAAAAATCGAAGCGTCGATGAGTTATGCGACGATTTGGGAATTAAGAAACTGTTCTCATCCCCACATCACCCGCAGGCCAATGGACAGGTCGAAGCTGTGAACAAGACCATAAAAAACACCCTGAAAAGGAAGTTGGAATTCAGAAAGGGCGCATGGGTAGATAAACTCCCACAAGTGTTATGGGCGCTTCGAACCACCTCGCATACCGCTACTGGTGAAACACCTTTCTCACTGGCATACGGAGTCGAGGCAGTATGCCCCGTTGAAATCGGAATCCCTTCGCTTCGTCAAATCCATTATGACGAAGTTAGGAACGAGGAAGCGCAAATGGCCGGTTTAGATTTCCTCATGGAAAAGCGGAGTGATTCCCAAGTGGTAATGACCAAGTACTAGAAAAAGATGGCTCGCTACTACAACAAAAGAGTGAAGAATCGACGCTTTAATATTGGGGACTTGGTCCTTAAAAAGGTTCTTCCTTCAACACAGGAGCCATGAGTAGGGACTCTTGGTCCTAACTGGGAAGGCCCTTACAAGGTCCTTGCTGAGGTGGTACCCGGAACATACATGATTGAGGACCTGTCTGGAGTACTTCTATGCAATCCTTGGAACACGCACCACATTCGCCGTTATTTTCAATAAATCATATTCCTCTTCAATGATTGCGGCACTATCATATGATTTTATGAAATCACAAGTGAGTTACGTTGAGAATTACACCAATTATTAATTAGATAAACATAATGGATGAACAGAAAATTCTGAGATTATTCTGGTTATAACACGATACATATACGCCATGCATGAAGTTTATTAAGAACAAGGAACTCTTATAAGGCAAAACCACGATCACCACATAAGGATTGAGAGTTTTAGTACGATCAAAGGGAGTTCATACAAAAATTGTGTATACAGATCTTATAAAGAACAACTTAGACGCGTTCAGATGTGTGTCACAATCAGATCTCACTGGTATACATAAATGCTTCGGACCACTCAGATCTGAGGGACTGTGTACTCAAATCCGTCATTCACCGTGCAATACGTTTGGAATCATTCAAATTTAACCAAATATTGTCGTATAAACCAAAATCCTTGGTGCGTTAAGTGAGTTCATACATACGGAGCGCTCTCTTGTGCGAAGTGTTAAACGTTTTCGAAAAATTGTTGATACTTTTATACATACATTCGGACAAAGCATTTGCAAGACATGTGTATACTAAGTGCTGTGTGAATAAGCGTAAAAGGCAAACGTAAAAAAAATTCTTATGTTATTTTGGTCGCAAAAACCACACGCCTCTGCCAGGCATGAACTTTGTTAAGAATGAAGGACTCCGGTGAATTTACACTGCGAAATTAACAGAAGTTCATACAAAGTTGTAAATGTAGGTGTTACAGAGTTTTAAGGTAAAATTGCTCGAAGGTCGGTCAAGATCAGATCTAATTAGCAAACATAGGTACATTGACTGTGTCGGATCTGGGGGTATAGCAAATGATTAAACTTGAATAGAATTATTGCTGCGAAGTGATGACAAATTCGATCCGCTCATGAATGACCACATCGGATTTGAGGGACTAGCACGCCCCAAATATGGCAAATGAGGGTCCACTGAACTTCCACCCATGACCAAAGTTTTAGATATCGCCTTGGACTAATGGCCGAGGAGGCAAAGCACAGGAGCCCCTCCGGCCGAACTAGGTTGTGTCTGTCCGAGGTGCTTCAAATCAAGTGCATTTTACAAATCAAGACATTTAGAGCGCACGTCTTATCCTACAAATCAAGTGCATTTTACATCATACAAGACATTTACAATTACAAAGGCATCCGCGCTTGGAAGCATTTATGCGTAAACAGTTAGAAATGTTACGTTTACGGGCAAAATACGAATAAGTCATTACAAATTGAACGAAAATATCTGGTGCCGGAGCACTTACAAAGAAAAAAGAGAAAAAAGAAGAGAGAAAAAGAAAACAAAAGACCCAACGACAAGATAAATACAAAAGGGGGTTATTGGGGAGGGACATCTTCCGAAAAGCCCTTGTCAGATGCATCCAGGGGATCCGCAGAAGCATCTTGAGGCTCAGGGTACAAGGCTTCAATGGAGGACATGTCCAAAGCCGGATAAGCTTCCTTCACGTCCCCCAAAGCCATCCTGGCCCCTAAGTTCCCAAAGACCCTCTGCATCGCCTCGTACTCTAGGGTCTCTTCAAAAGTGTCCTTGAAGTTCTGGACAGCCTCAGACACTCGGGTACTTAAAGCATTCTCCACCCGTGTCATGACGGTCTGCTCCAGAACCTCAGTAATCCTGGCTTGCATATGTTTTTCCAAAGAGGCGAGGTCCTCCTCCGCCTTTGCCTTGGCCTCCCGCTCCCTCCCCAATTCTTCATTCGCTGCTGCCGCCTCGGCTTCCAGCCTGGACTTGGCTGTGTTAGCGGCAGTCAGAGCCTCAGAGGCGATGGATTGTGCACGGTTAGAATCATCCAGTTTCTTGCACAATGTTGCCACGTCAGACTCAGAGGCCAGGAGGTCGTGTTTCAACTTATCATTATCCTCCTGGAGCCGCTTGGCATTGGTCCTCTCCTCGGAGGAAGACTTCCGGGCTATGGCCAGCTGGGTCTTCAAATCATTTATCTCCTTTAGCATGTTGTCCGCATGTCGGAGAGCAGTTTCAGCATTTTTCTTGTCTCGCTGTGCCTCATCTACGGATGATTCCACCTTGTCAATAAGGGCCAGCGCCCTGGCATTCATGGCCTTGGGGCGAGCAGCTTCCGGGACGGACTGGCACTAGAGGAGAAGGCGGACCAGCCCTCCGTCCAAAATTGCTCGGTTATAAAGGCGGCCCGGGCTGGAGGAGAACTGGGAGAGTCAAATAGCGAAGGGCTGAAAGTGACATCCCTGGGGAGAATGCTGGTTTTGATGTGCTTGAGCTCCTTTGCCCCCTCCGGTGTGACTTCATAGGCCAAGCCTGGAATGGGCACAGAAGTCTCATCCTCCAGGTCTTCAATCATGGGAGGCGGAGGTGCAGAGGTGGATTCCTTGCCCTTACCTATTCTGAGTCTCTTCAGGGGGTCGGCTCCTCCTCAGGGGCATGTTCAAATATGTCCTCGGACAAAGGATGCGGCATTGAGGCATCCTTAGCCTCCCTGTTTCTCTTGGATCCGCCCCTGTCAGACCTTTTCCCTTTCCCCTTTGGAAGGACTCCCTTAGGGTCGACCTCCTTTTCTGTGTTAGGCTTCTGAGGGCCCACAGGCAGCAGAGTAGGCGGTGGCATTAGGGCTGGAAGAGGGCCCTGAAGTTGGACCGTAGACGCCTCGGAGACCTCCTTTGCCACCCCAACTTGCAGGTTGGCCAATACCGCCTTCTGTTTCCTTTCAACTTCACTGCCATGGCGAAGTGCAGGGGGAATCTTCGTAGCCATGAGACCCTTCAGAGAAATCTTTGGAAAATCCTTAGAACCTAGCAAGAAAAAGAGGGAAATGAGGTTACGAACAGAAAAATCATGAGATATAAAAGCAGTAACAAAGCAAACTCACCCATGGCTCGCATAAGACCGTGTTTGACGAATAATTTGTTTTGTTGAATAACCCCTTGAAAGGTGCCCTTGTAAGCGAACAGACACCTAACAGCCGCTAAATCCGGGTCAGGGAGTAGGCGGGCAAAAGTATCCCCTATCACAAATCGGAAACATGTTAAAAACCAGCAAAGGAAGGTGAATGGAAAATAAAAACAAGTGACACATGACACTTAAGGACACTAAAGCAAACGCAAGACTCACTAGGAAGGGAAAGAGTTCGGGGAACAGAAATTTCCGAACAAGGGTCCACAGGAGAACTCTGCCACTCCCCAGCCACCCAGAACCATTGATTCCTCCAGTTCTTTATAGAGGTAGGTTGGCCAGTAATGACAGGAGGATATGAGCCTCGAGGAGACAGATAATACCAGTCCTTCACATCGGCCCTCACGTCCCTCTACCTTCTCACCGACTTCTTCAAAGTGTACAAAGTATGAATAATGTATAGTGAGATGGGATGGTCGGGGTTGACCTCTTGCCACGCTAGCCAAGTGCTCACGGCCTGTGTCCAGAAATTAGGTGCTAACTGGTAGGGGCACAAGTTGTAGCTCCTAAGCAGGGCCCTGAAGAAACGATGCAGAAGTAACCTCGTACCGCAGGACAGGACATCGTAACATATGGCCGATTGGCTTGAGGGAGGGCTGCATGGTCGGCAAGAGGGCGTAGGATGCACTCCCCCGAGACCCCTTCTGACATCTTGAACTTCGCCGAGGCCCCAGCCAAGTCAACTCCTCGGATTTCAGTAGCGACCTCGCTGCTCTCCCACAAATCTGGGTTTGGGTCAGGGTCCACGTGATATCCTGATATTTTGTTCAACAGGTCCACCCAACCTTGGACCCGAGCTATCTCCTCCCCTGAGAGCCCCAACTCCTCTCTGTGCGCCCGGAAAGGGGCCCTGGTGCCCAAATCAAGATCCTGTGGGCCAGAATAAGAGCCCGTTGCTCCCTCTCTCCCTATGTCTCTGTCACGTTTGCTTCGGAGTTCTCTTAGCGCGGATTCCTCCTCGAATGACAGATGAGCCATGTAGTTCTGATGTTTTTCTTCTTTACTGTCAGAATCACTCAAATAAATTATGTCACTGGTTTTCCTATTTCTCCTCTTAATCTGCTCCCTAAAGAAGCGGGAACTAAAAATCGATAAAGAGATGGGGCAGAAACCTCTGACAGGAATCGCCATTGCTAACATTTCCTGTGAACCCGTTCCCCCAACTTTTTCCATTTTTTCTTTTGTTTTAAAGGTGGGTCAGACTCAACAAAAGAAAAACAAAGTGCAAAAACAAAATTCTCAAACCCACAATGAGGAACTAAAAATAGATAAGTCTCACACGTATAGGGACCAGGAGGTTTACCTTCAAAGGACGAACGGTTGAAATTGTGCGCTTGGAATGAAGAACTCGCCAATAAAAACTGTGGAACGTTAAGGGCGGGTGTTGGATGGAGAACTCTTGAAGAAAAGACTCAAAACACGTAAGGAGAAAAGCGGTACAATTTTTCACGAGAGTGCTGCTGCAAAAAATTCAGAGGAAATAGCAAAGGGGAAATAATGGAATGAAGGAGGATTTATAGAAATCCCAATGATACGGATTCCTTGGTTTTTGTGAGCCGTGTGATTAATATGATTAATCCATGCTCCTTGGGGAATGGAATAATCAAAATGCCAGTCGTCGAAATGAAGGGGCAAAAAACCGTTCATCTGCCACGGTGAAAACCACGCGCTACAAGACGCCACTCCCATCACCTTTTATATATTTCTTGGGGACCCAAGACGATAGCCCCCTATTTTCCATTAAATACGCCGCCTAAGATACGCGCTAGTGCGTCCCAAACCTTCATTCAGGAGAGAAAAGCCAAAACAGGAGGTCGACTTCACACCAAATCCAAGCCTCCGATAAGGAAGGTCGTCGTGGGCATCGGATCTGCGACATCATACAAAAGCCACCATAACAAAGCTAGTGCCTTGGGCGAACAACAAATCCTACACGTCCTTGAATGATCGCTTCGGATTTGAGGGACTATTGTTGAATCCAGGCCCAAAGAAAGGTACAGTAATCCACCAGCAAGGGCCCAATAGAGGCCCAATGGACCTTGAACCACGGATAAAGGCCTAAAGTATCACCTGGGACGAATGTCGAGGTGGTACGTCAAGCAAACCTCTTTAGCCGACCTGGTTAACGCCTAGCCGATGTGCTTTATACTCAGCCGGTGCGCTTTATGGCATTGACCGTAAGAGAGATGGAGTCAGTGATGGGACACTGCCTTTACCAAGACATGACAGACGCCCATCCCCTATGAAATGTAGCAATGATTACGGTCAAAAACCAAGGTTGTCACCTCCATGAGCTATGGTGATGACAAGTGTAAAGTATGTCACGTGTCGTGATCTGAGATAACAAGTTCCTCTATAAATAAAGCAGGATTGTCTCTAAGCTAGGGGTTAGCATTTTTCTCACCCTTAACAATATATATATCTCTATCACTCCCTTTTCTCTCTTCTACACATTTTATATCTCCCGCACCCAACATATATTTACCTAAAAATGAGTACTGACTAAGGCATCGGAGTGCAAACGGGAGTCACCTCGGCCCCCTTTGCAAACTGATTGTTTGTCACAGTGCGCATGAGATCCACGTGTTCAAGAGGGAGGAGCTGAGACGTGTTGGTCCAAGGTCCAGCCGGATTTTGTGGTCAACAATAATAATATCAAAATTCATTTTCAGTGTAAATCTCATATTGCTCCCGTAGAGGTGGTGACACCAAATCTTCAAGGTGTGAACCACCGTTGCAAGTTCGAGATCATGCGTTGGATAATTCTGCTCGTGCTGTTTCAACTGCTTGGAGGCATTGGCTATCACTTTCCCTACGAAAACCCTAAATCACAAATCTTATGTGTCGTTTTTCTGGAAGTAAGTTTGTTGCAAGAAGAGGTAGTCAGATTTTTTTCCCCTTGTTAAAAGCCACCATCGCCCGCTCTTGCAAATCTCCATCCACCGCGTAAGTGAAGGAGCCACCCAGCATCGGTCAAACTACAAGCTCCAACTTTTGGGAATTTACTTAATCATGCACAACGGAATATAAAATATTTTCAATTCCTAAACGAGAATCTGCTTTGTATTTAGATAGAAATCGTGATAAAATAATACCTCTTGATTATTTTGCAGACGGATCTGAGAATCTTGATTGCTTCAATCTACTTGCACATTACAGCTGTCCAATTATCCAGCCTCCAAAGGCGATCCACACGAGAGAACAAGAATGAGAGACTAGGGTTTCTGTCTTCTTGTACTAGCAAGAGAATAATGAATTAGCCTTTTCTTTTCCAAACCCTAGTTGTTTACTAATATAAGTTAGAGTGGGATTGACCCATAACTTAAACACGACCCGGTCCATGTGGTTTAATTAATCCAATTAATTAAATATGAGATATTAGTTAATCAATCAAATTAATTAACTCGAGCCTATTAATAAACAATATAATTAATTAATTCTACAAATGTCGAACACTTGTCAATTAATTAATTCCAAACACATTCTTATAGTTCTCCCTTTGTGTGTGACCCTTTGGGTTCCCAACCACGATGTCGAACTACGTGAATTATTATTTTGATCTAATCATAATAAGATTAATTAAAACTCTCTTTTAAATTAATCATTAATTCTCCTAAATTAATTAATTCACATCAGTTGCCCCAGATTGACATCTAGCAATGTGTCAGGACAATACATGTGATGGGAAATGTCACGTGGTGTGACAAAATCAAACTATTTCATTTATCATGAAATTTTAATCCATTCGTCAATATGATCCGATCAATTACGAGATTTGGAAATGTGTCAATCTCGTTTATTGATCATATCTTTTATTTCGCTCTTAAGTCAATAAACGTCGAAACTATTTTCAACTTTATTAATTCATCTCGGCCAAGGATTTCGATACCGACTTAACCAAATAAAACGCAGATCACAATCTCTTACTATCTAAGAGTGACGAATCCTATATTGATCATTTACAACCTTCATGTGATTCTTGACATACCCGAACGACATCGTATTAGCGACTCCTTTCAGTGCAACATCCAACATCACCAAAGTATGACTGCTCTCATATAAGGTACTATGATGATCTCAAGTTAAAGGATCAATTCCACTAACGAACGTTAGAGATTAACCATCGACACTCGGATAGTTATCCATGTGGAATCTCTGTTGAGGGTCTCCAATATTTTGTTCTCTTAACAAAACATCCACACGTTCATTTAGATGTCTCTACATCTTAGCTTGTGAGATCAGTTACTCACTTTTAAAGTGGGCGATGACACACTTGTTGGTCTATCCGTAATAAAGATATCCGTATCTCGATATTACTTTACAACCAAGGATATTTAAGATTCAATTGTAACTTATATCTCACAATCACAACTCCTTGTTACGGACTCTGTTAATTTAATTTGCAAGGATAATAATATTATTATAAATCAATTAAATAACAGATATGTCATGTGTTTTCATTGTTCGTATTTCGTATTAATGATTTAATGAATCAGGACATAGCAGGATAATTTTATTTATTTCCCTTCGTCTGAATGTTTAAACATTCTTCTATATTGCAGGTGGTACCCACGATATTCACTGATTTAAATGGGAATACCATCCATTGAAATCAGGTTTGAAAAACATTAATTTTTTTTTCTAGGTTTAGTTTTCATTTATTTTCTCTAATATTTTCAAATTCTTTTTATTATTTTTTACTCGATGAATTAGTGTTGGTTCCACTTCTTGGAAAGGCTTCTCAAGGAGACAATACATTAGAAAGTATTTGTTGGTCTATGTCTTTTATTCGAAACTTTCTTGCAAATGCTGAATTAGTTATGTAGTTGCTATTGAAATGAAATTAGTGAATAGGGAGTAGAACACGAGTTATAAGCTTTTATGTGTGCGACTTGGGTGAAGATAATAAATTTTAATATGAAATATAAACATATTTAATTTAGTTTCTTTCTTTCTCCCAGACAAAAAAGGCAAAATGTATTCAAGAAAAGATTGTATCTTTATTTTTTTTTTAAGTTAAGATCTAAAAGTGAGAAAAGTCTGGGTTGACTTGTGTAGAAGAATTCAACCCTGGTTCGACGATTGTGTTTTGAGAAGAAAGAAGGCACTGAACCAGACTTTTGAAACTATTGGAACTAAAGCACATACTTCTGCCCTGATGGTCAAGAAACGTGTTGACAAAGTTGCACTCTATTCACAAAATGCGTTGATACAAATCGTACCATTTTGCCCCTATTTTGTCATTACCTGCTGGTTATTCAAAATCAAGAGTCCAGATTGAATTAGTACATATCAATCATGAATTTAGGCACACCCTACACTTGTCATTCATCAAAAAGGTTTTTGTACAATTTTTTTGTCAATGTAATCTTTATATACAGCCATTATGTATGTGTAAAATATTGATTCAATCAAAAGAGTGAAATATTCATATACATATTCTTATATTCTGTCTTGGTATCAGAGCCAATCCCTCCAAAATGGCTAGTGTCACTAATACTGGGACTGGATCAAATGCTGCCACTCCTTTAATGCTGGGAGGAAACAGTGGTTCATTTCCCACAATCAACTTCTCTCAAGTTCTTGCAATCAAGCTTGATAAGAACAACTTCATATTGTGGAAAAATATGATAATGCTTATTGTAAAAGGCCATAACCTTGAGGGTTTTCTGCTTGGCACAACAGTCTGTCCAGAAGAGCTCATTACGGTTCAGACCATAGCCTCTGCTGATGATGGAAATGGAGCCACTGTCACCACTGGAGAACAAGTGCAGAATCCGGAATTTAAAAAATGGTGCTCCACAGATCAGTTGTTGATGAGGTGGATCTACTCAACAATGACTCCTGAAATTGCTGTAAGAGTCATGGGCTCAATATCTTCCTCCAAGCTTTGGAATGCTGTCCTTGAAAGCTTTGGAGCCATGAAAAAATCAAGAGTCATTTTCTTGATAAGTTAGCTGCAAAAGATTAGAAAAGGCAACATGAGTATTGATATGTATCTCAATACCATAAAACAAGTGGCAGACAATCTGGAGGTTGCTGGAAAGGTCATACCACAATCTGACTTGGTTACACAAGTCCTAGCTGGACTCGATGATGATTATACGCCTATTATGGTTCAAATAAACAGCAGAGACAACATCTCTTGGGGTGAACTACATGCTATTCTCATGACTTATGAGAGTAGGCTTGAACATTTAAACTCTATCAGGACAGAAATATGTTCAATAAATTTATCTCAGCCTACTGCCAACTCTGCCAACAGAACTATGTATGGTAACTTCAACAGAGGAGGAAGGTTTAACTCTAGTGCAAGAGGAAACCAAGGCAGATTCAGAGGTAGGGGAGGAAGAAACTTCAGTCAAAGAGGAAGTGTTGGATGTCAAATATGTGGACTTAACAATCACTTAGCAGCTTGGTGCAACAAGAGATTTGATGAAAACTACATGGGTTCTAGACCAATTCAGACAAACTCACCCTCAAGTCATAATCCTGCTGTCTTTGTAGCTACAGCTGAGAGCATTGCAGAACCAAGCTGGTATGCAGATTCTGGGGCCAGCAACCATGTGACTGCCAACAAGGAGAAACTGGATGAGGCTCATGAGTATACATGTAATGCTAAACTTCAAGTAGGTAATGGAAAAGTCCTTGATATTACTCATGTTGGGCACACACGTATGAAAACACTTAATGACAGCCATCTGATGTTAAAGAAAATGCTTATGGTTCCAAAAATTAAAAAGGATTTAGTAAGTGTTTCACAACTTACCTCAGATAATGATGTTTTCTTGGAATTTCATGGTGATTTCTTTGTTGTCAAGGACAAGCACACTTAGGAAACACTGCTGCAGGGAACAACTAAAGAAGGGCCGTATCAGTTTCATCCTGCAAATCAACACAAAAATCTCAGCTTCATCAATCCACAGAAAACTCAAAAAAATCCTTTCATTTTGAATTCAAACTCAATCAAAGTTGCTAGTTGTAATGAACCTAGCAAATGAATGAAAAGAATCAAAATTTCTTCTGTGATGCATGTATGTATGGAAAAGTGCACAAACTCCCATTCAATATATCTTCCTTTCATGCAAAAAATGTCCTAGACCTAATTCACTCAGATCTATGGGTCCAACCCCTGTCAACTCAACCTCTGGTTTTAAGTATTACATCTTGTTCATTGATGATCACACTAGACATACTTGGATCTATCCCTTAAAACATAAGTCTGAGGCATTGCAAAAGTTTACTGAGTTTAAAAGATTGGTTGAAAACAAATTTGAAAGAAAAATAATAATCTTACAGTGTGACTGGGGAGGGGAGTTTAGAATCTTTTCTAACAGCCTAAAGGAATGTGGCATTGAACTGAGAGTCTCCTGCCCCTATACCTCAACCCAAAATGGCCGAGCTGAGAGAAAACAAAGACATGTTATTGAAACAGGATTGACCCTTCTAGCACAGGCAAGTATGCCACTTACCTATTGGTGGGAAGCTTTTCAAACTGCTATGTATCTAACAAATAAAATGCCTACACTTGTCCTAAAACAGAAATCACCTCACCAATGTCTCTACAATGAAGACTTTGACCACCTAAAACTCAAAACCTTTGGAAGTGCATGTTTCCCATACCTAAGACCTTACCAAAACCACAAATTTGACTTCCACTCTATAAAATGTGTCTTCCTAGGATATAGTTCTTCACATAAGGGTTTTAAATGCCTTAGTCCTACCAGGAAGGTTTATATGTCTAGACATGTGGTTTTTAATGAGCAAGATTTTCCATTCAAGTCAAAATTCCTAAACAGAAAGTCAATACCTGAGAATCACACTTTTCTTGATCTGCCTACATACAATCTTGATTCCTCTGCTGGTACAGTTCTTCCAAATGAAGTCCCTGCAGAAGTGGAAAACCCTCAGCTCAATAGTGATAGTAATAAGTTAATCACTAAACCTAGAAACCATCAAAATGAAGAAAATGAATTCAACCTGAATGAACAGCAACCTGTTGAAAGGACTGAAGTGATTGGAGTTGTTGAACCAGAAGGAGAGCATCAAGCTGACTCTGAACCTGCAAGTGACAACAATCAAAATCAAACAGTTCATCACATGATCACTAGAAGTAAAGCAGGGTTTTTTAAACCCAAGATTTATTTCTCTCATTTCTCTTAGTGCAATGGTGAACCTAATAATGTCAGTGAAGCTCTGTCCAATCCTAATTGGAAAAATGCCATGTTTGATGAATTTGAAGCTCTTAAGAGAAACAAAACATGGAATCTAGTGCCACCAGATCCCAGACAGAAAGTCATTGGCACAAAATGGGTTTTCAGGGTCAAACATAATGAAAATGGAAAGGTAGAAAGGTACAAGGCAAGGCTGGTTGCAAAAGGCTTCCTTCAAAGAGCAGGAATAGACTTTTATGAAACTTATAGTCTAGTCATAAAATCCCCCACTCTGAGAATAGTTCTAAATCTGGTAGTCTCAAAAAATTGGAGCATAAGGCAGGTGGATATCAACAACGCTTTCCTAAATGGAAAATTGGAAGAGGAATTGTATATTAACCAACCAGAGGGTTTTGTTGATAAACAAAATCCCCATTTTGTATGCATACTTGACAAGGGACTTTATGGTCTTAGACAAACTCCAAGAGCGTGGTATGATCAGCTGAAAATGACCCTACTTGACCGGAAATTCCTACAATCAAAGGCTAATAACTCTCTTTTCTTTCTTAGAGAGGAACAAAACATTATTTTCATTTTGATGTATGTGAATGACATCATTATAACAGGAAATGACCAAGACAGGGTAAAAGACTTCATCTGCAGACTTGACAAAGTCTTCTCACTCAAGGACATTGGTGAACTCCACCATTTTCTTGGTATAGAGGTTCAAAGAGACAACTGTGGCTTGCATTTGACTCAGACAAGATGCATTCAAGGAGTACTTGACAATTTTGGTTTTCAAAACATTACTCAGTGTCCTACTCCTATGACTGCAGGGAAGACACTGTCCAAAAATGAAGGAGAACCAATGGAAAATCCATCTCTCTACAGAAGGGCCATTGGTAGCCTCCAATATTTGGGACATACCAGACCTGACATCACATTCTTGGTCAATAAACTCAGTCAGTTCCTTCAGAACCCAAGTATTGTTCACTGGAAGGCGGTCAAAAGACTCTTCAAATACCTAAAAGGAACTATAAATCAAGGAATAGTGATTCAGCCTTGTGAAGAACTGTCCATAAGTGCTTTTGCTGATGCATACTGGGCTTCCTATCCAGATGACAGGAAGTCCACTGCAGGGTATTGCGTGTACCTGGGTAACATACTAATTTCCTCGTCCTCCAAGAAACAGCAAGTTATCTCCAGATCTAGCACAGAGTCAGAATACAGGTCTCTGGCTCACGTGTGTGCAGAAATGACTTGGGTAATCTCACTGGTAAATGAAATAAATCTGAAACCAGTCGACACACCCATACTATGGTGTGACAACATAGGTGCTTGTGCTCTTGCAAGCAACTCGGTGTACCATGCCAGGACTAAACACATAGAACTAGATACTCATTTTGTGCGTGACAAGGTTCTAGAGAAGAAGATCAAAGTAGAATACGTACCTTCCCTAGAGCAAATAGCATATCTGCTCACAAAAGTTGTGCCGCCGTCGAGACATGGGTACTTGACAAACAAGCTTGGAATAGAAGCTCCATGCTCCCGCTTGAAGGGGGGAGTTAAGATCTAAAAGTGAGAAAAGTCTGGGTTGACTTGTGTAGAAGAATTCAACCCTGGTTCAACGATTGTGTTTTGAGAAGAAAGAAGGCACTGAACCAGACTTTTGAAACTATCAGAACTAAAGCACATACTTCTGCCCTGATGGTCAAGAAACGTGTTGACAAAGTTGCACTCTATGCACAAAATGTGTTGATACAAATTGTACCATTTTGCCCCTGTTTTGTCATTACCTGCTGGTTATTCAAAATCAATAGTCTAGATTAAATTAGTACATATCAATCAGGAATTTAGGCACACCCTACACTTGTCATTCATCAAAAAGGTTTTTGTACAATTTTGTTGTCACTGTAATCTTTATATACAGCCATTCTGTATGTGTAAAATATTGATTCAATCAAAAGAGTGAAATATTCAGATACATATTCTTCTTATATTCCGTCTGTTCTCAAGCTCATAAAAACCAAGAATTTATCAAGAAAATTTGGAATACCTATTGCATGATTAATTTTTGGTTTGTCAAGTAAAATTAGATATGGTTCTTGATTGATATTGAAATACACAAAAAAAGTATGTAAGTTAGAGTGAGAATCTGGTTTCTTCTTCAATATGAAGTACTTTGAGGAATAAGGATCAAATTCAAGCAAGTGAATGGGACGAAGTTGAGTGGGTTCACGAAGGTTGAGGATAACCGCTCTTCGATGAAATTTTCTTTGAAAGAAGAAAGCAAAAATATCTTTAAGCTCTTGATAGGTAAGTTTGGTCTCAAGTAACTTGTCCTCTCTGGCCATTGGTAATTGTTTTTGTAAATTATATGATACTTCTCAGGCAAGATCGAGCAAAAGCTGTTGAGATTCTTGTGAAGGATCTGAAGGTGTTTATATCTTTCAATGAAGATCTTTTTAAGGAGCTTTTGTTTTTATTAGAAATTCCTTCTATGTATGTTATTTATTTGCCCCATCTTGTTTTCCCCCCTTTTAGATTGTTAATTTACAGATATGGATTATAAATCATAAACTTAGGATATTCTTGTATTTTGACTTTGATGTTTGGTGTTTTTATATGGAGATGAGTGAATTTGCCAATTTGGGCATAATAGACACTACTAAAAATGGAACGTAAAAGCTAAAATAAATTATCTATATTATATATTAAAGTTCTTGAGTTGGAGCGAGTTTCAATTCAGGTTTTCTCGCCCAAACTCACTAATTAATTGTGCATACTCTACAATTAATATATATTATATTATTGATTTTTTTTTTTGTGAATTTATTAAATTCATTTCATAATAAAATATGCAATAACAATAACATATTAATGTTTATACATTGATTTCCTAACTCTTTGTTTTCCTCTTCGTGTCCCATGAAAATAGTGATTAATAGGTTAAAAAATGATTTCAATTAATTTGCATGACATTTTTTTCTTAATCTATATTAAATGAATGATAATAATATAAAATAAATTAAAATAAATCAATTATACAAAGATGTGTAATCGTGCAAATTTAATCAAAGAAATATCAAATAAAAATAAGTTATTAAAAACTCAACGATTTTATCTATAATATTTATTTTTTAAAATCTTTATACACACATTTAGGTCATTGCAAAATAAAAATTCATTTTTATATCTTTATAGCAAATTCGTTAAATTCTAGGAATTCTCATTACTTTATTTAATTGTACTATTGAGAGTGACAACGGCTAAATAAGCCAACTAAAAAATTGACAATTGTATTGAAAAAGATTGATCTTTTAAATTTTCAAACTTTGATGGTTTCTAATTCCTGTTATTGTATCTTTTCAATTTTGGCTCTTTAGAAAACTTTGCATTATTTATTATGATTATTGCTTTATTTGATCAAACATAATTTCTTATTTTTTATATTAAAGTCTCACAAAAGTATGTCTGGTGTTACTAATAATAATAATTTGATAAATCATATAATTTCTTATTTTATAACAAAATTCTCACTAAAGCATGCCAGATATTACTACTACTAATAATAAAATTCACACTATAAAATATCTAATGTTTCTAATAATAATAATTTGATCAATTGTAATTTCTTATTTAAAAAAAAAAAAAAAAAAAATCTCACAAAAGCATGTCATTGTGAAGAAGATTGAAATAAGACAAGCATTTTGTTCATAATAATACTATTATAATCACAAAATAAGGTCCAAGTAAAGCATCTTTAATGTTACCATTATTAATGATAACTAATTGCATCAGGATGAACATGATACGTCTTAAATCATTTTGAACTGTCCTAAGCATGGTATAAAGATAGCTTCTTAAAGTAATTATTTTGTTTGTATAATTACCTATAAGATTAACAATTGTTTTAAATATCTCAGTATTCAATAATTGTTATCAACTTACGTTTTATATATTAAAAATAATATTGTTATTAGATATAATAAGTAATAGCATTAACATGTGTCTTATACTATAAAAAGTACTAACACAAAAAAAAAATGTTTATAATTTCTAATAAAGAAAGCACGTCTTATATTATGAAAAATTACTAACTAAAAAACTTTTTTTATTATAATACAATTAGAAATTATTACAAATTTCGATAGTTACTGACACCGTATAGTTATTATTTAGTTTTTTATATATACTTATTCTTTGTTTGAAACATATTCCACATTAGTAGTTGTTAATTAGACTGCATGATTATCTTGGATTCTTAATTGCTGGTATTAGAAGTTTAAGAGTCTATAATTGAGAATGATAACGATCAAAGTACTCCGTTTTCTCTTTAAATATTCGCAAATATTGAAAGTCATCTTACCTGCAACACTACATATTGTGCTTCTATACATTCAACATTTGTACTCTTGAAAGATCTTAACAAACATCGTGCAGACTTGAAGTTAAAACTCCATTGGGCTAGAAAATGGTTTGTACCCAAGCACGGAAAAAATAATAAATGCATGGAAATGATTTTCATAGAAAAAGATGTGTTATGGTCCCAAATTTAACGCACGTTTTTTAAATTTCTAATTGTATTTCAGTTTGTGTTGACAACATTGTTCTATAATCTACGTACATTATTTACCAATATAATCTGTATTCAGAGTAACAGGTTTTAAGCTATAGTAAATGGTCACCTCATTAATACTTACAACCATTTATTGAACGAACATGAAATTTACTGCATTCGGCGCGTCACATTTGTTAAAAACTGAGGAAATTACCCAATAACAAGCCATAAGTTCAGACTCTATTTTTATTTAATTTTTTTTTATTTTTTTTACAAGACTTACGTCTGGCCAATAGCTGACTGTTTTTTCCCTAAAGCAATTTACAATTTAAAGTCTTTTGTTGAAATAACGGGACCAGGTTTGCAACTTTGAATCCCAATGAAGACTCAACGTGTAATATAAAGCAATAGTTGAAAGCACATACCCCTTAACGAAGGGCCATTCTTGCTCCAATATTGAACAATATTGAAAACATAAATAGATACACGATTTCTACTAAATCATGCTGAATAAAATATATATATTAGTTCAAATACATTTTGTAAATTGGACAGCATGAGAGGTTTGTTTGGAGACGTACATTCCACATAATTCTTAAATGGAGTAAAATGTTCTGGTGTGTATAACCACGAGTTGAAGCTGAGAGTCGATGCTCCAATAATGTTGTTGAGAAATATTGATCATGCTTCGAGATTGTGCAACAGAACTAGGTTAATTATTTCTAGGCTTGGACACCATGTTTTGGATGCCTCAATTATATCGGGGAGTAATGCAAGGAAAAATGTTTTTATTCCAAAAATATTGTTAACTCCTTTAGATCCAAGGTTACTTATTAAAATTTCAAAGAAGGCAGTTCCCTTTAATAGTATCTTACGCCATGACGATTAATAAGAGTCAATGAAAACTATCCCACATTGGTATTTTCTTGGGAAGATCAGTATTTAGTAATGATCAACTATATGTAACAATATCTAGAATTACATATGTGACGAGGAAGGTAAATCAATCATTTAACTACAAATGTCGTATTTAAATAAGTGTTTCAAAATTTGTATTTACTTCTATTTAGAAATACAAAATTTTATAAGTTCTTGTGTTCATAATATTTTTTATTATATATTGTGATTCTACGTTTTCCTATAATAAAATATTATCACTATCAAAGATTTCGTGCAACGCACGGGTGTGAAACTAGTTATTCATTATACTATCCACTTGTTGATTGCTAAATTAGACATTCAACACCATGTTGTTTGGATCTTGATGTGTCACACATCATATTTCATGAGTAAATTTGTTCAACCTAGGCATATGGAATTTTATTTAATTTACTATCTTCAGGATATATATGGAAGGATAATATTATTTTTGTTCTATTTAATGGTTTAAACATTTTTATTTTAAATAATTTTAATCGTGAACTAGCTTCTTTCTAAAGTTCTCATGATTTGGAAGTATGATTACATGAAGCATGAGGAATTTGGGAGGATGTTGTACTTCTTGAAGGAGTGCAAATTTGTTCACCCTCTTTAACGAGAGTGAACTTAACCTCGTATACTATCGTTACTTTATTTCCAATCCACCCACTCCATCCAAAAAGGCGCTCCCAATTTGAACTGATTTAAGCTACCCCGATCCATGAATAATCACCCACCCTACCCTTAATTAACATTTTTTTTCTTCATTTTCTTTTTTCTTAAATTTTTTAAAATCAATATTAGAAATTGTATTTTTGTCGATTTCATATTATACGATTTAAAGAGAGCTTCAATATAAGTATGATATCAATATATAAATTTTCGCTATTTTAAAAATAAATATTTATCACATACAAATTTTCAGTTCAATTGAAGCACGAGCAACTGTTTGGTAAAAAATTTTTGTTTTTAAAAACAATATGATGTTTTCGAGATAATGTTAGAAAATTATTTTAAAAAATATGTATCATTAAAAAGTGGTTTGAAAAGTATTATCAAACTGTTTGGTTCGGATTGACTTGAAAATGTTGGGGGGTCCACGTGAAATCGAAACAATAGTTTCAATTCGACTTGTGGTTTGATTTTTTTTTTTTTTTTTTGGAAACCCTATGTAACAAATGGAATCTTATTCCCACAATTATGAGATAATAATTTGGTTATTTCAGACCAAATTGATGATACTTGGTTATTTTGGAGGAAATCGATGACGTTCAAAACAAATGTGGCAATACGTTACCACTTGTTACATAGGGTTGCACAAGAAAAATCGTCAATCCACAAGTTGAATCAAAATCGTTGTTTCGATTTCACGTGGACCCGCAACATTTTCAAGTCGTGAAACCGAAACAAACCATTTGAAAATACACATTTTTTTTTATTTCAAATCATTTTTTAACGATACACATTTTTAACCATATATATTTTTCAAAATCAATTTTTAACCACATATTTTACCTCGAAAATATCGTATTCCTTTTTATAAATAAAAGACTTTTACCATATAGAGGCTAATGCTTTAAATTGAACTGAAAAATTTGTATGTGATAAATATTTATTTTTAAAATAACAAAAATTTACATATTGGTACTATTCTCATATTGAAGCTATCTTTGAATCCTATAATATGAAATCAACAAGAATATTATTTTTAATATCGATTTTAAAAGATTTAAGAAAAAAAAATGAGGAAAGAGTGTTAATTAAGGGTAGGGTGGGTGCTTATTAATGTATTGGGCGTGGCCTAAATCTGTTCAAATTGGGGCGCCTTTTGGGATGGAGGATAGAGAGAGGTGGATTGGAAATAAAGTAATGCAGGGTTAAATGGAGGGTGACAAATTTGTACTCTTCTTGTATGGCACTCGAAATCAGTATTGGTCTCCATGGGTAAATGGCAATTTCTTAAAATCATGGTGGTAACGGATATACTATTGGATTGAATTTAATCTTGAATTTTTAAGACTCCAATATTTGGTGTCTGCATCCTATTCCTATGCCAACCACTCTCAAAACAAGTGCATGTAATTTTGTTAGTTTTCGTTTGCCTTGACAATTTTCTGACTTTTAAGACTTGTATAATTGCAGGAGCCATCAGACAATTCAAATGATACTGTTACAAAAGCTTGAGGGCATCTCCAATCCAAAATGTCATTTTGAAAGTTCAAAAACTCATTTTGAAAATTCTCTCCAACCCAAAAACTCTATATTGGGCCCCACACCTAATAAAATATATTATTTCTTATAATTTTCAAAATTCAACCATATAAATAATATATTCTTGAAAATATAAATTCAAAATCAACCATTTAATATATTCTTGAAAATTAGTTAATTATATATTGGGACGTATTATAAAAATAATTTTATTTCCAATGTGAAATTTTATGAGTGATCCGTTCTATGTTTGCGACCTCTTTCAATTTATTATTCTTGAATTTACGGTTCACATAGAATATAATATTTTTTTCACAAATTAATTTCATACACACGACATTTTCTTTAACTTCATCAAATTCGTGAAAAAAAAATATAATTAAAGAAAAACAATACATGAGCTATTGAATAAAAGAAAAAAAAATTAGTGAAAATGTTTAAAAGACCAAAATGACATTTTTGTAAATAAAATGAAAGACATTTCATTATTTTGGAAGAATTAATAAAAGAAAAGAAAAAAAAAGATAGAAAGTGGGGCCAAATGACATTCTTGTAAATAATTTGGAATGCCATTTTGGCACCCCAAATTTCACATTGAATGCCATAAATGGCTTCCAAAACATGAGCTTCCATTTTGACTTCCCCAATAGGGGGTATCGTTGGAGGGTGAAAACTCCCAAATAATAGGGCATCTCCCCAAAAAAGGGTATGGTTGGACATGCAAAGTTTTAATTGGTACACATGAATATTTTTTATCATGTTTGTCTTTAGGGTTTGTAGCAACTAGATAAATGCATATCATTGTCTCTTAACATACCTAGTTTTGTGTTTCATGGACTCGTTATCTAACAAAAATGCAAGCCATAAAATTTCTACAGAGCCTCATCTACAGTACCAGGGTTATGGTTTGCAAAAGAGATGCTTCACAGAGAAGATTGTGTATAGAAGCCGAGGATAACTTCAATGCATGCAGTTAGCCTAATTGCAGCATAGATTTACATTTTAACTCTTTAAGTTGGAAATGTTGTTAGGTTGGTTTATACTAATGTGCAATAATCATTTCCTGGAATGATTTATTCTTTTGTTATTTGAGACACTGAGAAAATTGCTACAAGTTTTGAGAAGGATAATGAAATGTTAAATAATAGGGTGCTAAACAGTATGGATCACTATAAAATGAATAATATATATATAGCGTCACTTGTTTGTTGCTATTGAATTGATATTTTGGAATCATTTGAAATAACTTTTGGATTTAGATTAAATTCTGGAGTTTAATTTCATTGAAGCATACATGAATTTGATTTTAAATTCAGATCATCATTTGATTACATATGGCATTTAATCTTAGGACAACATTGGATGCAACTCTTTTTTTGTTGTGCATAAAACTCTCAAAAAATTCTTGTAGTACAGTAGAGGGTACCCCACTCACAATGGGACCCCCATTGTGAGAGGGCGGTATCCCTGTTGTACAACAAAAAGAGCCCAAAGCTTTTTTATCATCTTTTAAATCTAAAAATTACATTAGAATAAAGTTAATAAATTCAACTATAAAACAATTGTACGAGACATTCACTAGTATCTTGTATATTTGTAAGATATGGCCAAACAAGAAAGTCAATTTTTGAGGTTGGTTGTTTTGTGGTAAGTTTACATAACTTTAGATAATATTTTTGAAAAAAGTAATAATTATATTTATTAGAGATTATCAAAAGAATTGTATTATTTAGGCCATGTTTGATCTTCATTACCTAAATTTATTCTTTTTTCTCAAATTCATTTTCAACTATATATTTCACAAGCTTTACAACTTTTAAATTGCACATTTCATTAAGTATGATCAAAATTTATTAAAAATTTGATTTAACTTTATAAATAAGGGTTGAGTTTTCTATTATACAACCCTATTAGAGCATTTAAAATGGACTGTCCATTTTGAATGTGAAGATGAAGTGACTTAGAAAGAAATGGGTTGACAGTGAAAAAATAACAAAATGTGGAGATGAATATCCAGAAATGGACAATATTTCTCACTATTGTTGACCCCTTATTATTATTATTATTATTATTATTATTATTATGGAAAATGCTATTTGGACAACAAAAAGGAACAACATTGTGGACAACACACTCACATGGGATGGGGTCCGCAATTGTGGACCCCACCCCCATGTGAATGTGTTGTCCACAATATTGTTCAACTATGTTGTTCAAGTAGAATTGTCCTATTATTATTATTATTATTATTATTATTATTATTATTATTATTATTATTATTATATTGAATTTGATTTCTTTCTATCTCCTCAATTTTCCTATTTTTCCCCTCATTTCTTTTCAATTTTGATCCCTCACTTCTTTTCTCTCACTCGCCAACTAATTAGGCAAAATTGTCCAAAAAGCCTTCCCCCAACTACTTTTTGATCAAAATGCCTTTAACCAAAAGTGAGGAAATAAGGTAAAGAAGAAAATATATTAAAATATCAATGTTATAAAATATACATTTTATATATAATGTGAATGATCATTATATCCCTGTAAACTTTACATATTACGATTGTACCATAGTTTAAGCCTCTATTTATAGGGGCTTAAACCCATATGTTTGACAAACTTGAATGAGAATGATTTCTGTCAATTCTCTCTACCTCTCTATTTTTGTTATATATATTTTGATAGTTTTACAACAGGTTATCAGCACGAGTCTCTAACCAATTGAGTAATATGATGGAAGTATGCTCTACAGTTGCATCTAAATGATGAACATCTGTATCAGAAACCTGATTATTATTAATCAATGTTTTCCTTTTTCCAAATCAAATGCTTTTGATTTTAGAAAACAACTCATATATTGTAGATCTGAAAATTTCAAGAAAGATGGAAACTTTACACCATTGTATGATCCAAAAAGTTTCATAAGAGGAAAGAAACATGGTCTCGATGTGGTGCAGTAAGAAAAATTGGAGAAATTGTACAATCCAAAACTTTCAACGTAGATCTACGCCAAACCATACATCCAATCAACAATCGGAGGCCAGATATGAAAGCATGGAGACGAGACGATTCTCCAACGTCGGCGCTTGTCGAAGGAAGAGGCACTGGCGCGTGAGGCACATGACGCCCACGTGCATGCATCAACAGAGCTCGTGGAGGCTCGTGCAGAGTATTTCAGCGATGGTGTCAAAATGCAATCTTTGAAAACACTGTTGCACCTCTTAGCTGGTCGAATAAGTCTTCTATCCTTGGTAGCGAGTATCTATTTTTGATAGTCAAATGATTTAACTCTCGGTAGTCAATGCACATCCTCATACTCCCATCTTTCTTCTTTACAAAAAGTACTGGAGCGCTCCAAGGTGATACACTTGGTCAAATGAAACCCTTTTCCAACAACTCCTCTAATTGTAATTTTAATTCTTGAAGCTCCTTAGGTGCCATTCTATATGGGGCCTTAGAAACTGGTGCCGCTCCGACGACCAAGTCAATAGTAAATTCCTCCTGTCTATCTTGTAGAATGCCAGGTAGATCTTCCGGAAATATATCTGAGTAGTCCCGCACAATGTTAAGATCATGAACGGTCATTTCTGAATGTTTAGACCCAATGACATTAACTAGAAATCCTTGACATGACTCCTTCCTCAACATTTTCTTTGCTTGTAAAGCCGATACAAGGCGAGGTAGAGACTTATACTTTGTTCCATAGAAACGAAATTCTTCCCCTCCAGGCCGCTGAAATAATGCTTCTTTCTCACGACATCAGATGGTTGCATGATTTTGTCCCAACCAGTCCATGCCTAATATAACATCAAAGTCCTTCATCTCCAAAAGATATAATCAGCCTCTAGTATTTTCCCATCAATCTCTGTTTTCAAAGCTTTAGTCATCTGATTTGTGCAAAGGGTTATTCCTGAGGGGATGCTAACCTCTAATTCAATACCCGTTCCCACACAAGTAAAGTTAGACCTAGCGACGAAGGATGTAGATATAAAAGAATTTGTAGCCCCAGAGTCAAAAAGTACATAAGCAGGTACATCAGATAATAATAGTATGCCTGTGTTCATAACTATAGAATTAGACTTGGGGAAACTAACGCAAATTTAAACAAGAAAAAATATTTACTCAATTAAAATACCTGCTATTATGTTTGGATCCTGTTCTGCCTCATGCCGATTCTGTGCAAAAACTCGAGCCTTTCCTTTCTTGTTATTATCATGATCTTCATCCCTCTTCTTTGGAGGTTCTGTACATTTATATGCAATGTGTCCCGATTTACCACACCGAAAACAAACGTTTTTCCCAAGTAAACATTCACTCTTGTGGAGTTTACCACACTTAGGACATGGTGTAATATTCGCACTCGTCCCACCAGTATGAACTCCTGAGCTGGGTCTTTTATTTTGCCAATTATGTTTGTCCTTGCCATGATTGTTCCACTCTCTTTTTCCTCCCGATTCCTTGCTCAGTTGGGTATACTGTTCAAATGTAGTCCTCTGATATGAAATAGCATGGGCCCTTTCCAACATTTCACGATATGAAATGGAATGATAGTACATAATGATCATGCCAATCTCCGGGCGTAATCCATTTTGAAACCTCCTGATCTTCTTAACTTCTGTATCCACAAGGTACGGAGCATACCTTGAGAGCTGCTCAAACTGCCTCTCGTAATCAGTAAGCGACATGTTTCCCTGTCTGAGCTATAAAAACTCTGGTTCTTTGAAGTCTCTCAGAGCCTGTGGAAAATATTTAGACAGCACATCATCCTTAAAATGCTCCCAAGTCAAGTTACATTGTTCCTCCTCAGTCCTAGTACGCGAGACAGACTCCCACCAGTGACTGGCTGCTCCAACAAACATGAATTCTGCGCATAGTACCTTTTGTGCATCTGTACAGGCAATGTGTCGAAATATGCGCTCCAGGCTCCTTATCCACTCCTCAACAACCAATGGATCGGAACCACCGTCAAAAGTAGGAGGCTTGTACCTTCGAAACTGCTCAACCACTGAGACAACTCCGGGAACAATCGAAGGTGCATTCTGTTTGGGGGTGCATTTTGTGGTGGTGGTGGTGGTTGATTCTGTCTACTCAACTCTTGTACCGCTCGCAATAAATCACGCATTAAATTTGTGTGGGTAGGGGGAGTCATTTCCTAGAATTTAATATCAAGTAACTCGTCATATCGAAACCTGATATGTTATGCTTACATTTTTATAATTACGTCACATCCTATTTCATGCTCGCCTATACACATATTTAAAATCATGGAAAACATGCTTCACTTGAAATATAAGACTTAAACGTGTAGATAAAACTTACGTATCATATAATTTAGGCAATAAGAAATTTTTAAAAAAATTGAGCAATAGGTTGAACTAAACATATCTTTTCTTATCCCTTTACGTACCTTATGATCGTCGAATGATGGTCGATTGGTTGTCGTTGAGTGCTAATGATCATATATTTATCTTACTCCTCTATTCTTCCAAAATACGTAATGCATATTTATAACATCACATATTAAATATCATTCAATTTGAAGAATAAAATTACATTTCTAATTCACACTTAAGTTTCACATATAATCAATTAAAATTTAATTAAAACCCATAACATACAATATTCACTTATTTAAAGTAAACAAAAAGAAAATTAATACATAAACAATTAAAATTAAATTATGAATTTTTTTTAAAAAAATAAATTCACCGTTCAAGATGTGAACAGTTAACGTACTGTTCACGTGAATAGTAACGTAACAGTTTTTTTTTTTACTACCACGTAATAAATACACGTAAGTCTACAGAAACATTAAACCTTTTGCTTTGATACCAAACTGTAACGATCCAAATTCCAATAGAAATCGACTCGTTACTAAGCTTCATTATTTTTAAAAAAAAAAAAAATTTCATTAAAAATCTCAACCAGCTATTTAGCCCGACTAAAATTTAAGAAATAAGAGTTAAAATCTGACCTTTGAAATAATAGGGCTTAAACTTAATTTCAGCATTTAGACAAATTCGAAAACACATCCGTCTCAACAGGAAATAATTAATCCATACGTATATAGGGTATCCTATTATTGTATACATTGAAATTTCGTGAGATATCCTAACTATTATAAAAGAAGAGAAACAAAAACACTATTCATTTACTATTCATAAGGCTTATGTAATTGTGATGTCATCTTTCTTTCTTTTTTTCTTTTTTTTCTTTTTCTTTTATTTTTTATATAATAGTGTTATCCATTTCTTTCTAATTTAACTTATTTATACTATTTATTTACTATTTATAAGACCGATGTCATCGTGATGTCTTTTTTTTTTTTAATTACAGTGTTACCTATTTCTTTTTAACTACTTATTTATATTTATGTAATATAATAACTAATACCTTATTTTATTTAATTTCCAAACATATATAAAAGAGGTTAAGGACTTCATTATTCATTTACTATTCATAAGCCTCATGTTAAAACTCATAAATATCCTAATATTTTATCTTCTATTTTTAATTTAGAATTTATTTTGCAACTATCTTTGTTCATATCAACATGCAACATCCATGCTATGTAGTACTCCCCCATTTCATTCAATAGTCTTTACTCATTTTTCCGATGAACATCATTTTTCAAATTACCGTCATCCAGAAACTGCTACAGGTAATATGCATTCCCCAAATTACCACCGTTCACCATTTCTATTTGTGTGGTTCTTCCTTTTTTGTATGTAGTACTTATTCAAGTTTTGATCGATTGCCCAAATCACCATTGTTCACCATTTCTATTTTTGTGTTCCTTTTTTGTATCTGTTTTATATTCAAGTTTTGATCGATTTTTCATTTTTCCTTTTCTCATAAGTTTAGAACTTAATTTCTCTTATGAGACATTGTTGATTATGATTTAAGTCAGAAAAATGAATGAAAATTGGTCACAGCTTGTGAGTCTAATAATGATTGTAGACTCTAACATATGTGACCTTATTCGAGTTTTAATATAGTGTTCAAATTCTAAGTAATATTTTTTAGGAGACTTATTTTCTTTCGACCCATCGACATTATTACATACACAATTATTATCACATCTCGTGCGTTATCACCGTCATCCAGAAACTGCTACAAGTAATATGAATTCCCCAAATCACCACCGTTCACCATTTCTATTTGTGTGGTTCTTTTTTTTTTTTGTATGTAGTACTTATTCAAATTTTGATCGATTGTCCAAATCACCATTGTTCATCGTTTCTATTTTTGTGTTCCGTTTTTGTATTTTTTTTATATTCAACTTTTGATCGATTTTTCATTTTTCCTTTTCTCATAAGTCTAGAACTTAATTTCTCTTACGAGACATTGTTGATTATGATTTAAGTCAGAGAAATGAATGAAAATTGGTCACAAATTGTGAGTCTATTAATGATTGTAGAATCTAGCACATATGACCTTATTCGAGTTTTAATGTAGTGTTCAAATTCTAAGTAATATTTTTTAGGAGACTTATTTTCTTTTGATCCATCAACGTTATTACATACACAATTATTACCACATTCCGTGCAACGCACGGGAGACCACTAGTATATATAAAATGCCAGGTTGGTCAATCTAAGAATAGTAGGTTCAAATTTCAAGAGAATAGTAAAAGCAAATAAGAATATATTCTATGAAAGTTCACTTCCCTATACAATTGAACGTGTGACTCATTTATTTCAACAAACAATGTAATAAATCAATCTTGTTCCAATTTTAAAATCTCGAATAAATAAGACATATTCATAACTTGAATAAAATAAAATAGTGCTGAAAAAAAAATTATTCAATCGAATAAATTACACCAGATAAATATATTGATTTCCATAGATCTTGGCATCAAGACAGTACCGCATCAACCTCCAATCAACGACCCGTTCTAATCTGTAAAATAGTAGGGGTGAGTATATAGAATACTCAGTAGGACACAAAAATCATGGTGCTATCCCGAATAAAATATCAAACACATGTGCCAAGAATGTCATATCGTCATCATATCTTTAGAAAACCGGTAAAAGCTCAATCATACCATATCTTTGGTACCGGATGACCATAAACATTATATCATATCATATCATTAACTTTCATAAGCATGATAAATTGACAATATGAAAAAATAATTTAAACGGGATAAAATCAACTGCACCTCGTTATCCTACCTTAGGCCTTGGAAAGAAAATAAGATTTGTACGTGACACGTTCCAATTCTTTTCTCAAATTTCTGTGCAAAAAGGGTACACTAGATTTGTGGTAGATACCCTACTAAGAAACATAAAATATTTTCAGAGGCTTTAATCGTTTTTGGCGAGAGGTCTAGGCTTCGTTAATCCGATTCAACTTTTTCTCGAGCCTAATATACATGATTAATTACAAGCTATCCACGAGCCCAATAATGATATATTTATCTATATCTCATAAAAACTTATGTATATGGTAAATTAAATAAAATTTAATATATTTACTACTTTAGTCCCTAACTTTCAAGGCTTGTATAATATAGCATATAAAGAAAATAAATTTTACTTTAGGAAAATATTTTGGGACTTTACATGTATATATTCCAGACGAAAGATAATACCAATATTCCAAAGGTTCATGAATACTCGGTTGCACACTTCATGGAGAGAATCATGTTGTACTCTTTTCTCTTCATCCAGGTTTTGTCATACAAGTTTTTCCTGACAAGATTTTAATGAGGCAGCGGCTGTACTCTTTTTTTTCGTTCAGGTTTTATCACATTGGGTTTTTCTGATAAGGTTTTAACGAGGTAACACTTCAGAATTCCAAACTTCAGCACGTGATTTGTTATACTTATCATTTGATGTCATTTCGAATAGTAAACTCAATGATTCATGATAACCAACATCAAGAGGAGCAGCTGTACTCTTTTTCCTTCGCTCAAGTTTTATCCCACTGGATTTTTTAACAAAGTTTTAACGAGACAGACAATTACGTAATGGGTCATTCAAAGGGGAGTGTTATAAAATATACATTTTATATATAATGTGAATGACCATTATATATCAGAATGATTTCTCTCACTTCTCTCTACTTCTCTATTTCTCTATTCTCGTTATATAGATTTTGATAGTTTTACAACAATCAAAATACTTTTTTACCCTTTTATATTAACATAAAAGTTGTTTTTTTTTTCCTCCATAAAACTAAGGTAGCAATATTCGAACCTTGCACCTTTAATTTAAAAGTTAAAGAACCAACCACTTGAACAAATGACATTTTGTGTTACAATTTATCTCGAACAAATATATATTATTTCGAAATATTGTTTTTCCTTCTTCATAAATCTAAGGTTGCAAGGAATTGAACTTTGCGCCTTTATGGTTAATAGTTAAGAACCAAACCACTTGAACCAATAACATTTTGTGTAATGAGTTATACATAAAAAATACATATTGTATTTTAAAAATATTTTAAATATAAGGGTGCTAGGAATTGAACATTTAACATATAATAAAGAATGACAACAACTAAACCACTTGAACCAATAAAACTTTCTAAAAAATTTGAAAATAAAAATAATATAATATAATATATTATTAATTGAATATTTAATGTGCATATATTAGTAGTTGATTATGAATAACGGTTTGTACATATCAAAATAAAAATAATATAATTTTTTAAATATATAGTATATAAAGTGATAATATTCCATTCACATGACAAGGAAAAGCCAAACAGAGTTACTTTTGTTCAATCGGAGAATTGTTACGCGATATAAAATCCTTTCTACTTCAGATCTGTTCATAACGAGTTATAAGTTGCTTTTCAATAAGGAAAAGATTTGAAAATAGTTTTATGAGAAAAAAAACTTGACTGTTTGGGACAAAATGCTTACAAGAACAAAACTATTTCTAACCCATTTCTTAAATATACAAAACAATTTCGAGTCTGTTTCTGTACATATAACATATAAACGTGTTACAAGTCATTTATAAATAGGGAAACAACTTGGAAATCAATTTTTTTAGAAAAAACTTGATTGTTTGATACGAAGTGCTTATAAGAACATAACTACTTCTAATTCGTTTTAAGAATATATAAAACGGTCTGGAGTCCCTTTTTGTACTTATAACATAGAAATGTGTTACAATTCATTTTTAATTATTTAATGTAGGTAACATTAATGACATTGAAATTGTTTTAGTTATTAACAAAGCGTAACATTTTGGAAGTCGTTTAGTGGGTAACATCAGCGACATCAAAATCATTTGCATTTAAAACGCCAATTAGAGGGTCGAAGGCCACTCAAGAAGACTCCCATACATGCAAAGGGTAATAAAAATATGTTTTCGTGGTTTGTTAAATCTCGAAATGCCACTTATATGGAAAAGGAGGAAAAAGTTAATTTGAAAGTCTTGAAAGGTAGTGAACTTATCTGAAAACATTTAATGTGGGCATTAGTCGCTCATGTCTTGATCAAAATTGGTAAAAAATGAAACAAGTTGATCTTTAGACCATTTAACGTTGCTAGGAATTTCCAGTTCCTCGAAACGACCTGCGTACCTGAACAATGACTTGGATTTCGATCCAATTCTGCTTCAAAATTGTTTTGGTTATTGGAAACCGTAGCTGGTTGAAAGTCGTTTAATGGGTAATATAGACGACATTGAAATAGTTTGCATTGAAAACATCAATTCGAGCGTCGACGGCCAATTGAGAGGACTCATATACATGCAAAGGGTAATAAAATTATGTTTTCGAGGTATGCTGAATCTCAGAAAGCCACTTATATGGAAAATAGAGAAAACAGTTATTCTAAAAATCTTGAAAGGTAGTTATAGCGACCCAGAATTTTTATACAATAAATAATTATTTTAATATTTAGAAAATTGAGTCGCTATTGTTTTGAAATTAATGCCGCGACGGATTCGTCTAGCCAAGTCAAGAAATATCGAATTTGTTCGATTTTAAATTAAAATTCGAATTTCTAAAATTATGTTATTTTAATTATTTATTCAAAGTATTATTTTCAAAATCATTTTGAATTCCAAATTTATTAAAATATCTCAATTTTACTTATTCAAATTATTTCAAGTCCAAATACGTAATTCAATGTTTATCTCAATATTTATTTATTTTCAAATTTATTTTAAGTCCAAAATATATCAATTTTAATTTCATTCCTTAATCGTAGTTACTCCAATTTTAGTTAAGTATCCTAAATTAAGCCTATTTATCCTAAATCTAATCACACCCCTCGTTTTTATATTTTTCCCCACCTTTACACCTAATATTCTCCAACACCATCATTCCATCCCCTCAAATATTCCACATGCAAACTCCACGGCTTCATTTCCATCACACAACCTGTCTGCACTCATTATACAACCATCACCAAAATTCCCTAAACATTTTCTTTTCCTTCCACTAAACCTAATTATTTTTATTCTAACACTTTACACCTAATTCCCATCCAACCAAATTCTCCACTACTTTCTTCTTTAATTCCTAACCAGTACAAGTCACGACATGCAAGAAACACAATAAATTCACCTCTATCTCCAGCTATCAACTTAGCATTCATATGCAAACACCACCACCTCAGTACCAACCACAATCCCCAATACTACCACTGCCGAATCACCAAACATTGCAGCCATCCAAACTCATCATCTTCATCTTCATCACCATCAGAAATCAAACCACCACCTATACCTCTCTACCAAACCATGGTTTCAGCAACTCCAGTATCAACTCCCCTGCAAATTCCAACCACCCAAACCAATTTGCATCATACCACCAATGATGACCCTGCCACTGCAGTCCTCATTTGCACCACCACCGTCTGCCTTCCATCACCACCAACCCATTATCGATCATCATCATCATCAGTCCAACCACCAGCCATCACCCTGCCCAGATTGAACTCTAAACCAACATCTGTCTTAATCAAATTCATCACTGCATCAATACACAATTCATTCCTACTCCATTTCACCTACATCAATCCACCAACCACCGGTATCACCATCATCTCATTATCAAATGAATCACAGCCAAATCAACATCAAAACCTCCATAACCGGCCAGCTTCCTCCCAGTTTTCCTCCATTTCAGCTTCATCCAATTCAATGCATAACTGGCTACCACAGGTTAAACCACCACCGGAATTAGTTCCATCACCATCAATTTGCAGATCACCAATTAAATTCCATATTTTCAAAACACCCAAAAAACATCATCATTATCATCACTAATTTTCCATCATCAGATTCCACATACCACAATTTCGGACCCATCCATTTTCAGATTTCCACAATTCAATATATATAAACATCATCATCACTACCACAATTATCAGTTGCAGCCCCAAACCATAACCACGAAACTTATGTATCATCAGCATCATCACCTCATTCCAACTGCAACACCATCAATCCAACCACCAGCCTGCTTTGTTATTTTCAATTTCCAACTCCATCTTCAACCAACACTACCTCTGCCTCAACTCCATAACCGGCAGCCACAAATCAATCACCCAACCAACCGGCTACATCATGATCATCACCAGTCCACTGCCCCAAAATCACTATCACACAACTCAGAGAAATCAATTCACAGCTCAATTCATAAAGCCATGGTTCCGCAGCCACTGCCACAAATAAACCACCATCTCCAAATCCAAACCGTCACACCACCACTGTTCCATCGCCAATCATCATCATCAATTCTGTTTCCATCTCCAGTCACCAATTCAACCACTGCAGTCACTCGAAAACCACCACCAGAAATCATCATCAATACCAACCACCTGCCACAGGTTAAACCACCATTATCTTCAAGATTGATCATCCGCAATTCACCAAACAATGCCACTGCAGTCTTCATAAACACCACAGCCATAGACGGCCAAACCACCTCAATCACCGGAAAATCGCCCAAAAACCAAAATCAAAACCAAAACAAGAATTAAGTGAAACCATTACCTTGCCTCAGTCACCGGGTCGTTCGACCGAAGTTCCACCAGAAAAACGCAAACCAACATCACCACCACTAATATCACTGCAGTCAGACCAAACCATCACCGCACCCACAACCGGTCGCAACCACAACCCAAATCAAACCCAAAGAAAAACCCATGAATCAATGAGTTCATTTCTTACCTCAATCACCATTTTTCCGCCGAAAATCGCTCACCTTAAATCGCGATGTTGTCTCGGTTTTTCGCAACCAAAGAACTCGCACTGAACCCTCAATCTTCAACCCCTGCCTTTGACGCCCCTCGCCGCACTTGGCGCCGGCTTAGCACCTGCAGTGTCCCGCCTTTCCGCCGCCGGTCGTTTCTCTGTCTTCGTTCTCTGTTTTTGGATCGAGAGAGAGAGAGAGTATGGATTGTGATAGAGAGAGAGTAAAGCTGAGATATATATTTAATTTTCGGAAATTGCTTTTTGGTCCTTGAAGTTTTAAAGATTTCAAATCAGCCCCTCAAGTTTTGAAATGTTTTAATCCAGCCCTTTTAGCTTCAAACTTATCATTTCAGTCCCTGCTGATTTTATTAATTTGATTTTAAGCTCAACTTTCAAAAGTATTCATTTTTAATCCCTCAACTTTCAAAATATCTATTTTAGTCCCTGAACTTTCAAAAGTATTCATTTTAGTCCCTCAACTTTCAAAACATCAATTTTAGTCCTCAAATTATAATTTATCATTTTGAACTATATATTCGATATACTAAAGTGACTTATTGGCTAAGACGAAGCGTACGGAGAATTTAAAGAAATTGAAGTCATTCCCGCTCAACTTTGCACTCGTCGGATTTGAGGTAGACTCGCACTTATTAATTGATTTAAATTATGATTTCATATGAATGTCATGTGACTTGTGAAAGTCAATTTTTAAGAAAAACAAGTATGTTTTTATGAAAGGTAAATATACCTTATGTTGTTATGAAAAGTAAGTATGTTTTTATGAAAAGAAAATATACTTTATGTTTTTACGAAAAGTAAGTATACCCTATGCTTCACGAAAATGTTTTTTTGGATCATTGCTATGAAATCAATCTACCAAGATTGTTTTGGGTCCCATATGATAAGTTATGATATGTTAAGGGGACCGGAGTTTTAGTAGCGCTACACATAAGAATTCTTGCCACCTAAGTTCGGTAACATTCTTGTGTCTCCTATGTTTATGAGGATTTGCCACGAAGTTCGGTAAAATTCCTATCTTTCCATATGTTTATGAGGATTTACCACCTAAGTTCGGTAAAATTCCTGTCGCATATGTTTATGAGGATTTCGATCCTATCTTATGTTATGATGCAATTGATCCCTATGAATTTCAGAAAATTATGCTTGGTATACTTACTACATAAGAATTCTTACCACCTAAGTTCGGTAAAATTCTTATGTTTATGAGGATTTCGATTTTATCCTATGTTATTATGATCTTACTGTTATTATGGTTTTACTGCATAAGAATTCTTGCCACCTAAGTTCGGTAAAGTTCTTGTGTCTATTTATGTTTATGAGGATTTAAATCCTATCTTATGTTATGCTTTCAAAAGAAATTATGCTTGGCATAATTAAAATGTTTTATAAGTATATGGTTTTCAAAAAACTGTTTTCAAAGAGATGTTTTCAAAGAGCATATGATTTGCAAAATATGTCCCGTGCTGTAATGCACAATATGAGTTTTATCAAGAGCAGTTTTATAAAGAAGCTCTATCAATGCCCGTTTTATAAAGAGCCGGGATTTATGTGTTTAATCATCTTATAAATTAAATTAATTTGCGATGAGTCTACTGAGTATTTCCCCCATGAAATACTCACCCTACTTTTTAACAGTTTTGCAGATTTCGGAGACGGTGGCGAGCGATGAATGATGGTGGCAATAATCGTTAAACGGTTGAAAGTTTGACGTTAATGATTTCCGTATTTTCCAAACAATCGAATAATTTAGAGAAGTTCATTTATTTGAGAAATTATGATATTGGCAATTTCTTTACAATATTAATGGTTCTATTTACTATTTCAAATGGTTTCATAAATGTTTTCAATTTTAGCGGCCATTACAGTTTATTTAATGTTGCCAAAAATGAATTTCAACCATTTCTTCCGCAAAATTATTATTCGAAAAATTTAGACAGAAAATGACGTAGTGAATCGGGTATACGGAACTCGGGGCGCTACAAGTTGGTATCAGAGCTAGTCTGCGTTTCTGTAGACTGGTAAAATTTTCAAAAAGAATTTTCAAGAAATATTTTTCATTATAAGATTTTTATTGATGAAGATTGCCACTGCCATCATTTCGCTCCACCAACTCCGAGGTAAAGAAGTTTATAATGTTTAAAGTTATTTCAGTATTTCGAATACTCATTTTATTGATTTATGAGAAAGAATGAAGAGTATTTCGGATACTTATGATTTATGAGAAATAAGAATGTATTTCTTCGAAAATAATGATGTTGTTATGCTTTGTCATAACTTATATGCTTTAATGATGATTATGAGAAATTTTTTTTTTAAGAAAGAAAACGAGTGTTGAGCATAATGGGAATAATATGATTTTATTGAGAATTAAGTAATGGATATTTTTGATGATATTGAAGTGTTGGAAATCATTTTCAATATTTTTAGATCGTTGTGATCAAATGTAGAGTTATTTATTATTGTGAGTTATGAAGTATGCTTATGGTTTGGGATAAGTCCAAATTACAAGGGAGACTCTGTCCAGAATTTTATCGTTTGGAAATAAGAGCATAATATGGTATGCAATCACTAAGAGAATTGAGTTTAGAATTGCAAGTTCATAAGCAAGATTGAGTAAATGATAAGTTATATTTTGAAAGACGAATGAAGACAAGTATAAGGGCATTATTGGGAAGAATCTTAATTATTCTTGGAATGGATTGATCATTTGTAAGGAATGATCACTTGAATTGGAGAGTATTATAAGGATATGAATTTTGAGGAAAATAGGGATAAGATTTTACAGTGATGATCTTATTTTGATGGTTTATTGCATTATGGTGAAATATTATCTACGATTGAGAATTTTCATTTTTAGTCATAATATATGGGTTTATTTAAAGATTTAGTGATGCAGTTCGATTAATTATTATTGGTTGTACTTTTGAAGTGAGTAAATATTTGGGCTACAATAATGGAAAATCTGAGATGATCAGTTGTGTGATTTTTAATTATGGGATTGTATCTTTGGGTTAAGCAAATTTGATGAGGAATCCTATATGATTTACAGAAGTCTTATTTAATGGTGATAAGATTAATCAGAGTATTGTTCATAAAGTGTGATATGAATTGAAGTTTGGGAGAATAGAAAATTTTAATTTTGAATTTCAGATTTGGGAAATTAGTGAAGTTTCTTAAGTTTGAGAATAACATATTTGATCCTTGTGATGCTGTTTTAAGTTAGTATCTTAGCTCTCAGCTAGAATGAGTATTTGATACCGAGTACTTGATGTATGATTTAAAGTATAATGAAAAGTGGGAACAAGAGTTAATGCGCTGTTATTTTTCTCGACAAAAGAAAATTTGATGATAAGATTGGAGATATGGAATATTTTATTGGATTTTGGTACTGATATTTTTGGTACAATAATCAAGGTATAGTGAGATGATACGGGAATACGTGAAAGAGAAATAAGGACCGTATTGAATCAGAATTCATAAGTATGTATAAGTGAAAGAAATACTTTGCAGGAAATGTGGTGACATTTAAGTAAAGAATCTTAGTTATTTGGAAGATATTTGTTTACTGAATTTTTGGGTTACAAATATTGGGAAGATAAGTTGATGATATTATGTTGATATGTTGGGATATATTACGTAGAGAGAATATTCAGGTAATTCTTTGATTATTTTTTTTTTGGAATATTCGATGATAAGAAGAAAGGAAAAAAAAATTATTATGATATGATATGTCAGTAAAGATTTGTGGAAATTTTAGAGATATATACGAATATCTGAGGTCACATGATACGATGATAAGTGACATGTTACATGAATACTACAAGATATGATGAAATTTTTACATACGATTGGGAATTTTTTTGATTATTTTGGGAATATTCGATGATAAGAAGTTTAGAGATGATAAATTATTATGGTTTGATATATCAGTAAAGATTTATGGAAACTTGAAGAGATTTTTTTATGGAATTACAGAAATTAGTAAAAAGACATGATGTTGTTTGGGATTTGTGAGATAATGATGATGGACGTAAGGTTATTTGAATATAAAAGTACAATAGAAATTGTAAGGAATGATATGATGATGATAATTGAAGGTGATAATGTATTGAGATTATGAAATAAGTTGATCATCTATGAATAAGTTATGTTGTTTTTGGTTCATAATAATGGAATTCATAGAATAGTGAACTTTCAGTCACATACGATTCAGAAGAATTTTTGAGTAGACACATATATCTATAGAAAAGTCCATGTTCTTGAGAAAACAAAGTGATGCATTTAGTCAAAGTCCAGTGGGTTAAATATGGTTGGGTTAAATATGGTAGCGATGATGCTACATAAGAGAAAGAAGAGATTCTGATTAAGTATTCAGAAATCATAAGATTAAGTAAGTTTAATTTCGAGGACGAAATTATTTTAAGGGGGTAAGATTATAGCGACCCAGAATTTTTATACAATAAATAATTATTTTAATATTTAGAAAATTGAGTCGCTATTGTTTTGAAATTAATGCCGCGACGGATTCGTCTAGCCAAGTCAAGAAATATCGAATTTGTTCGATTTTAAATTAAAATTCGAATTTCTAAAATTATGTTATTTTAATTATTTATTCAAAGTATTATTTTCAAAATCATTTTGAATTCCAAATTTATTAAAATATCTCAATTTTACTTATTCAAATTATTTCAAGTCCAAATACGTAATTCAATGTTTATCTCAATATTTATTTATTTTCAAATTTATTTTAAGTCCAAAATATATCAATTTTAATTTCATTCCTTAATCGTAGTTAGTCCAATTTTAGTTAAGTATCCTAAATTAAGCTTATTTATCCTAAATCTAATCACACCCCTCGTTTTTATATTTTTCCCCACCTTTACACCTAATATTCTCCAACACCATCATTCCATCCCCTCAAATATTCCACATGCAAACTCCACGGCTTCATTTCCATCACACAACCTGTCTGCACTCATTATACAACCATCACCAAAATTCCCTAAACATTTTCTTTTCCTTCCACTAAACCTAATTATTTTTATTCTAACACTTTACACCTAATTCCCATCCAACCAAATTCTCCACTACTTTCTTCTTTAATTCCTAACCAGTACAAGTCACGACATGCAAGAAACACAATAAATTCACCTCTATCTCCAGCTATCAACTTAGCATTCATATGCAAACACCACCACCTCAGTACCAACCACAATCCCCAATACTACCACTGCCGAATCACCAAACATTGCAGCCATCCAAACTCATCATCTTCATCTTCATCACCATCAGAAATCAAACCACCACCTATACCTCTCTACCAAACCATGGTTTCAGCAACTCCAGTATCAACTCCCCTGCAAATTCCAACCACCCAAACCAATTTGCATCATACCACCAATGATGACCCTGCCACTGCAGTCCTCATTTGCACCACCACCGTCTGCCTTCCATCACCACCAACCCATTATCGATCATCATCATCATCAGTCCAACCACCAGCCATCACCCTGCCCAGATTGAACTCTAAACCAACATCTGTCTTAATCAAATTCATCACTGCATCAATACACAATTCATTCCTACTCCATTTCACCTACATCAATCCACCAACCACCGGTATCACCATCATCTCATTATCAAATGAATCACAGCCAAATCAACATCAAAACCTCCATAACCGGCCAGCTTCCTCCCAGTTTTCCTCCATTTCAGCTTCATCCAATTCAATGCATAACTGGCTACCACAGGTTAAACCACCACCGGAATTAGTTCCATCACCATCAATTTGCAGATCACCAATTAAATTCCATATTTTCAAAACACCCAAAAAACATCATCATTATCATCACTAATTTTCCATCATCAGATTCCACATACCACAATTTCGGACCCATCCATTTTCAGATTTCCACAATTCAATATATATAAACATCATCATCACTACCACAATTATCAGTTGCAGCCCCAAACCATAACCACGAAACTTATGTATCATCAGCATCATCACCTCATTCCAACTGCAACACCATCAATCCAACCACCAGCCTGCTTTGTTATTTTCAATTTCCAACTCCATCTTCAACCAACACTACCTCTGCCTCAACTCCATAACCGGCAGCCACAAATCAATCACCCAACCAACCGGCTACATCATGATCATCACCAGTCCACTGCCCCAAAATCACTATCACACAACTCAGAGAAATCAATTCACAGCTCAATTCATAAAGCCATGGTTCCGCAGCCACTGCCACAAATAAACCACCATCTCCAAATCCAAACCGTCACACCACCACTGTTCCATCGCCAATCATCATCATCAATTCTGTTTCCATCTCCAGTCACCAATTCAACCACTGCAGTCACTCGAAAACCACCACCAGAAATCATCATCAATACCAACCACCTGCCACAGGTTAAACCACCATTATCTTCAAGATTGATCATCCGCAATTCACCAAACAATGCCACTGCAGTCTTCATAAACACCACAGCCATAGACGGCCAAACCACCTCAATCACCGGAAAATCGCCCAAAAACCAAAATCAAAACCAAAACAAGAATTAAGTGAAACCATTACCTTGCCTCAGTCACCGGGTCGTTCGACCGAAGTTCCACCAGAAAAACGCAAACCAACATCACCACCACTAATATCACTGCAGTCAGACCAAACCATCACCGCACCCACAACCGGTCGCAACCACAACCCAAATCAAACCCAAAGAAAAACCCATGAATCAATGAGTTCATTTCTTACCTCAATCACCATTTTTCCGCCGAAAATCGCTCACCTTAAATCGCGATGTTGTCTCGGTTTTTCGCAACCAAAGAACTCGCACTGAACCCTCAATCTTCAACCCCTGCCTTTGACGCCCCTCGCCGCACTTGGCGCCGGCTTAGCACCTGCAGTGTCCCGCCTTTCCGCCGCCGGTCGTTTCTCTGTCTTCGTTCTCTGTTTTTGGATCGAGAGAGAGAGAGAGTATGGATTGTGATAGAGAGAGAGTAAAGCTGAGATATATATTTAATTTTCGGAAATTGCTTTTTGGTCCTTGAAGTTTTAAAGATTTCAAATCAGCCCCTCAAGTTTTGAAATGTTTTAATCCAGCCCTTTTAGCTTCAAACTTATCATTTCAGTCCCTGCTGATTTTATTAATTTGATTTTAAGCTCAACTTTCAAAAGTATTCATTTTTAATCCCTCAACTTTCAAAATATCTATTTTAGTCCCTGAACTTTCAAAAGTATTCATTTTAGTCCCTCAACTTTCAAAACATCAATTTTAGTCCTCAAATTATAATTTATCATTTTGAACTATATATTCGATATACTAAAGTGACTTATTGGCTAAGACGAAGCGTACGGAGAATTTAAAGAAATTGAAGTCATTCCCGCTCAACTTTGCACTCGTCGGATTTGAGGTAGACTCGCACTTATTAATTGATTTAAATTATGATTTCATATGAATGTCATGTGACTTGTGAAAGTCAATTTTTAAGAAAAACAAGTATGTTTTTATGAAAGGTAAATATACCTTATGTTGTTATGAAAAGTAAGTATGTTTTTATGAAAAGAAAATATACTTTATGTTTTTACGAAAAGTAAGTATACCCTATGCTTCACGAAAATGTTTTTTTGGATCATTGCTATGAAATCAATCTACCAAGATTGTTTTGGGTCCCATATGATAAGTTATGATATGTTAAGGGGACCGGAGTTTTAGTAGCGCTACACATAAGAATTCTTGCCACCTAAGTTCGGTAACATTCTTGTGTCTCCTATGTTTATGAGGATTTGCCACGAAGTTCGGTAAAATTCCTATCTTTCCATATGTTTATGAGGATTTACCACCTAAGTTCGGTAAAATTCCTGTCGCATATGTTTATGAGGATTTCGATCCTATCTTATGTTATGATGCAATTGATCCCTATGAATTTCAGAAAATTATGCTTGGTATACTTACTACATAAGAATTCTTACCACCTAAGTTCGGTAAAATTCTTATGTTTATGAGGATTTCGATTTTATCCTATGTTATTATGATCTTACTGTTATTATGGTTTTACTGCATAAGAATTCTTGCCACCTAAGTTCGGTAAAGTTCTTGTGTCTATTTATGTTTATGAGGATTTAAATCCTATCTTATGTTATGCTTTCAAAAGAAATTATGCTTGGCATAATTAAAATGTTTTATAAGTATATGGTTTTCAAAGAACTGTTTTCAAAGAGATGTTTTCAAAGAGCATATGATTTGCAAAATATGTCCCGTGCTGTAATGCACAATATGAGTTTTATCAAGAGCAGTTTTATAAAGAAGCTCTATCAATGCCCGTTTTATAAAGAGCCGGGATTTATGTGTTTAATCATCTTATAAATTAAATTAATTTGCGATGAGTCTACTGAGTATTTCCCCCATGAAATACTCACCCTACTTTTTAACAGTTTTGCAGATTTCGGAGACGGTGGCGAGCGATGAATGATGGTGGCAATAATCGTTAAACGGTTGAAAGTTTGACGTTAATGATTTCCGTATTTTCCAAACAATCGAATAATTTAGAGAAGTTCATTTATTTGAGAAATTATGATATTGGCAATTTCTTTACAATATTAATGGTTCTATTTACTATTTCAAATGGTTTCATAAATGTTTTCAATTTTAGCGGCCATTACAGTTTATTTAATGTTGCCAAAAATGAATTTCAACTATTTCTTCCGCAAAATTATTATTCGAAAAATTTAGACAGAAAATGACGTAGTGAATCGGGTACACGGAACTCGGGGCGCTACAGTAGTGAACTTATCTGAAAACATTTACTGTGGGACATCGACAACATCAAAGTCGTTTTCATTGAAAATGTGTCGACGGCCACTCGGGAGGACTCCCATACATACAAAGGGTAATAAAAACATGTTTCCGTGGTTTGTTAAATCTCAGAATGCCACTTATATGGAAAAGAGAGGACAAGAAAAAATTATCCTTAAAGTCTTGAAACGTAGTGAACTTATATGAAAATTGTAAACGGTTGAAAGTCATTTAGTGAGTAACATCAACGACAGAGAAGTCGTTTGCATTGAGATTGACAATTCGAGCGTCAATGGCAACTCGAGAGGACTCATATAGATGTTAAGGGTAATAAAAACATGTTTTCGTGGTTTGCTGAATCTCAGAAGGTCACTTATATGGAAAAGAGAGGAAAAAGTTCTTCCAAAAGTCTTAAAAGGTAGTGAACTTATCTGAAAACGCTTAATGTGGGCATTAGTCTTCCGTGCCTTGATCAAAATCGATCAAAAATGGAAGGAGTTTATTTTTAGACCATTTAACGATGCTATGAGTTTCCTGTTCCTCGAAACGACATTCGTATGACTTCGTTCGGTTCATGGAATCCGTCTTTGGAATTGTTCTAGTTATTTGAGAACTATAACGGGTCGGAAGTCGTTTAGTGGGTAACATCAACAGCATAAAAGTTGTTTGCATTGAATCGACGACAACTCGGAAGGACTCTCATAGATGCTAAACGTAATAAAAACATGTTTTCATGGTTTGTTGAGTCTCGGTAGGCCACTTATATGGAAAAGAGAGGAGAAAGTACTTCCAAAAGTCTTAAAAGGTAGTGAACTTATATGAAAACGCTTAATGTGGGCATTAGTCGTTTGTGCCTTGATCAAAATCGGTCAAAAATGGAAGGAGCTTATCTTTAGACCAGTTAACGATGCCACGAGTTGCCCGTTCCTCAAAACGACGTTCGTATTGGAAGAACGATTTCAACTTCATTTTCAGTTCATGGAATTTGCCTTCAAAATTGTTTTCGTTATTGAAAAACCGTAATAGGTTGGAACTCGTTTAGTGGGTAACATCAATGACTTATAAGTCATTTGCATTGAAAACACCACTATTTCTTATTCATACAGAACGAATTGCAAGTCGTTTTAATGTAAACAGTCTGAACATCGTTTCACTACTAAACAAACGAAGAATTTTCGCAAATTATCGTGCGTCACGTGTTGACATCTAAATTTGAAAATAAAAGAAAAATTCGGCCGCGCATCACAACACTTGATTGCATTCTATCTAAATCAGATAAGTTTTTATAGGATGTTTACAGTTTGTTTAAAAAATATAAAGGACGTTGAACTCATTATCGCTTTATTAAAAGTAAAATGTAATGTAATTTGTATTTCCACGCACAAACAGATTACAAGTAATTTCTAACATGTAGCAATTTGTTCAAAACATTCAAGTTGTTTAACAAAAATAATATACTTCATAAATATATCGAGTTTACCATCAAAAGGTAGTGTTCACTTTATTTTACGATGCAGAATATACCCGCAAGTGTACGGATTGTGAAAAGTAATAAAGTGGACAAACGAGTCTGGATTATAGTTCCCACGAAGACTGCTATTAAGTACCGAAATATTTTAGTTCTTATCCCTATTTGAACGGACGAAAGAATTTGAGATTTTAAGCTAAAACTAAGAAAATAAACTAAAGAACTAAAATTGCGAATTTTTGTTTTTTAAAGACGATTGTAATGTAGTTTAGATTTACGATTTTACATAACCAATTAAATTAACTCCAATTCCAGATTTATTTTCTAATAATGTATTCGGTCGAATTCACTAATCTATATTAAAATTCTTCTCTCGAGTTTAAGTCAATTCTATCTAAATAAGTCAACTATGTATCTCTAAAGAGAGTTTGAATATTCCTTGTCTAGATGCATAATACACACACGACCACGATAATAACAAGAGTATATCTCTATCTCTTGTCCAATTACCTGATTTATTACCAATATCTAAGTTATTAACACACCTCTCGGATTATGAAAATAACTCATGTAATCATGAATAAGTGGCCAATTCATTCATGCATCAAGAACAATAATAAATCAATACATGCAACAAAATCATTAAAACTTGAAATTTGGAATTAAAATAGTAAAATTAGGCTACATTGTACATCCCAACATAGAGTTTAGTTACATATCATAATTAAAGAGCAAAAATAAAAATAATAAACGTTTATTGTAAATAATATAAAGAAAGGAATGCTTGCACCAAGTATCGATTCTTCAATTATTTTCAATTCACGCTCCTTTGCAATGCTTGATTCCCCAATAATTTGAAGTTGAATTCTCAATTGTCTCCAATTCTTAGGAGAGACAAAGGTCTGATTTTCATGCAAATACGTTGTATTTATAGTTGGAGAAGAGACCTAATTGAAAAATAAAAGAAAATTGTCAAACCCGCAAGCGAGTCTTTTTTCGGTCTCTGCCCAGCGTTCAGTGTTTCGATCATATCTTTCTATTTACTTATCCAATTGAAGTGAGTAACATTGTGTTAGAAAGATATCTTAGAGGGATACAATTATTACTGAAATAGGATTTTCCAAATCCGAACGTTTTACCCCCCAAAATTAGGTCTCAAAGTCTGACTAGAAATGTGTCCAGAATCTTGTGCGATTGGAATCAATTTTATGGTAATATTCTTATCATATTCCATTTCTTTTTGACTTCTAATTGCATCCAATTAACTACTAAAAATTCTCAAAGTAACTTCCTGTTATCCAAATCAATCATTGGATATTTGCAAGTTGGTCCCTCGTGTTTAATTTGCTCTTCAATCCTTCAACTTCTAATATATTCACTTTCGCACCATGGATGATTCACGATTATTGTCATAAACCCATCAATTGCTCGATTAAGCTCCAATTAGCATCCAATTGTGCATTTTCCTCATCAATTGCTTCATTGTTTATCTTTTGGGAAATTCTCTGAAAAAGTAAATAAATAAACACAAATTAAATAGCATTTATTCAAAAACGACGTTAATTTATTCTGATTTAGACATACAAATAAGTGTATAGTTACAAGTATAATGTTACAAAAAGATTTTAAAAAATGTCCCTAATTAGACGTCTTCATGTAAGCATCATGCATGTGTTTCGTGTGTGTCCAGTTTTATGACATTTATTGCATCTATGTGACTCAGCGTCTCCCCTATTGAATTTTTCCTCTTTTTGGAAGGTCTTCTAGCTTGCTTTCTGATGCGTGTCGCAATGCACCAAAATAATAAATAATTCCTTACTCGCTAAATATTAATTAATAATGTAGTAACGAGAGTAAGGGTCGATCCCACGAGGAACGGAAACTAATTTTAGTTGTTCGATCAGTTAGAATGGAATTGGGGGTTTTGTTGTTTGAATTATTTGAATGAAAACTATGCATAAAATAAATAATTAAATATGTCTAGAGAATTAATATGAGAAGAAATCTTGTTCTCGGGTTCGGTTGTCCCCTTAATTAATGTTATACTTTTCCTTGTAACGTGTTTATATCCCTAATTCAATTATCAATCATAAATAATCAACAAGCTCTGATTATCTAAATTCTTCCTTATGTGTATTGATTCAAAACAAGCTTTTCAAACCAATTCTAGCCATGGACAATCCTAAACAAGCTCTTAGGATTTAATACACGACTAGTATGAAAATCTAAAAGAATAGATTGAATTGGATCGTTAATTTCACAAGCTCGAATTAATCAATCCAAGTTGAATTATTACTAAACCTGCACGAAATTTATTTGCTACTAAAGTAAAGATTCAATGACAATTACGGATCAAGAATCTAAACATAGCATATTCATGAATCCAAATATCAATAATCCAATTAGCCAAATTAAACTATTAATCAAATAAACTCAATTGAAAATTCAAAACATAATAATCCAACAATTGAAATAAAGGAATAAATTCACGCTACTAATTTGTAGGAAAAGAAAATAATGTAATCAAGTTAACACAACTTCCCCTTTGAACAAGACATAGAATTTAGCCTAGCGTGGTTGTGATAGATTCTTCAAGTTGCTTCATGAATTCCATTGTTGTTGATATTCTTGAGCTTGAAAATCTCCCAATAATGCTCTATATTTTGCTCTCAATTTTCCTCAATGTCCAGCCTCCTTTTTGTGGTGATTTTGCTCTTTTAATACTCCCAAAATCGTGCCCTAGCTTTACCCCCAAAGATAGACCTTGAATCAGATAAGGAAATTCCTTGGCGAGCAAGTTACGGCCGTAACTTTCCTTATCCCGACTGTAACTTTATCATTTACGGCCGTAAGTGTATTTCTGTCGAGAAGCGCATGTGCTCGATGTTTTAGTCATAACTTTCTCTACCGAAGCCCGATTGTCGTGATTCAAGTTGCGTTGGAAAGAAAACTCAAATATCTACAATTCAATAGATCTTCCCAAATTCGAAAGTATTCCATGAAAAAATTGAGCTTCAATCTATGACTAAAATTCATGATCACAATCCTTGCGGGTTTTTGATTTCCAACTTCATTCCAAACCTTCTTTGACCATAATTTTTGCATCTAATCTTCTTCCCACGTGCTATTATTAATTTGGAGCTCTTTGATTATGTCCTTGAAGTTTACTTCTTGATTTTTGGTATTTCTTTGGTCATGTTTCCTTCCTTTTTGTTCTTTGCGATCTTACATAGCACAATAATTGAAAATGCATTAAACGATGCTTCAATAGGATCAAACCAATAACAAAATAAGATAATAAATGAATTAAATACGTGCTAATAAAGCACTTATCAAATCCCCCCACACTTAAACCATTGTTCGTCCTCGAATAATGATGTGAAAGAAAAGAAACATAAGTCAAACAAAAAGATAGACCTACAATCGGAAAGTCAAGGTTACAGCCTACTTCTCTTTTAGCATGAAAATTCAATTGCATAACCGGAGTGTGTTAGTGTGTGCAAGAGATGCATCATCAAATATCCTCTGAACAGAACTGAAAATCAATACCCCCGGCCCAATTCATTTCCCAATGTGGCTTGTATCCTCCCACCTCTCATGAGTTCTCTCTTAACCTCTATCAATGATTTACTACATGGGTGTTAGTTTTTGGCCAACTTGAAAGTAGACCAAGCAATTCAAACCACTCATAAGCATATGTAATGGGAGTTAACACCCTCACCAGATATTTCTCTCTTCGCACAAAGTGTATAAGGGTGAGAATTTTCACTCAACTCACTGCATGGAGAATCTATTATCACAAATTGCTCAAATGTCATAACCGGAGCCAACAATAACACAAGTGCAAAGTAAATGTCTTTGTTTGGTCGTAACGGGGCTTCAGGTCAGGTAGGATAAAAGGATATATTTAGGATGAGTCGAGAAGGAATTTTGCAAGCTAAGTCAATTCAAAATGACATTACTTCCTTCACTCTCAATATGAACTTCATTGTTTTCCGCTACCCAACTTAGTTAATACTTGATTTTATTTTTATTTTTTATTTTTCACAAGTTGAGTGTTTGACTTCCTCAACTACTAATTTTCTTGATTAAACTTCCTTTTCATTGCTTTTTCTCTTTCTCTTTTTTTTTTCGAGTATAGACTGCAACTTTTTCTCTTTTATTCAAATCATTACGCAGTCACCAATTGGCACAAGATAGAATTACATTCCCCTAAATTCAGTCCATTACACAACCGTCGCTCAACACAAGATATTCATTGCAACTTCCTAGACTTAGACCACAGCACGATCCTTAATCAACAAAAGCTTGGGAATCCCTTCTCTATGGGTTCAAAACAGAGACAGTGCAAAAGAAAGGGTATTCGTGGCTTGTAGCGTGGTATCAAAATTTCAAGGAAAGGCTAAGGCTCAAAAGGGCTTCTATTGGTACATGTATCATGGTAGGCCCTTTTAGCAGGTCAAATTTGGTTTAACCTAATGCCTTTACTATATTTTGCACTTGAGCCAAGAAGCTACAACGGCATGTACATAAAAGCAAATCCAAGAACAAATCAACCATGCAGGACACACATCAAGGAAATAAGAGCTTAATATAAAGAGTAAAAGAAGCTCATAGGCTCAAAAGCTCACAAGTTATGGTTTATGTGTGTTCCTCTCATCCAATTATGAGTATAGGTCATTTCTCACTCTTGGTTCCGAAATGAAAATCTAGTGGACAAGGTTAGAATGGAGTTACTCGGGGTGTTGTTTTATCATATCAATTTTGGTTTGACTTAATTAGGTTGCGAAAATTTTTCAATTTGTCCCCATTTTCAAACTAATTCAGAAATTATTGAAAAACTCATCTCTATGTGCTCATTGTTTGTCGGATTATACAATTTAGGAAGTTGGTAGTTCAAAAATAATCATAAGTGAGGCCGCTTCCTATTATACCAAAATGTGGGTCTAAGCACAATTAAAGCTGACTAACAAAAAAAAACTGAATGAAGATGAATAAAATAGGGATAACAAAAGATAACAGATAATCACCCCCCACACACTTGAATTCCACATTGTCCTCAATGTGGAGCGTGACAATACAAAACAAAATAGGGGAATGTGAATGGAATCAGAAGAATGGACTTGTTTTTTTTTTTTTTAATTACGGCCGTGAAGATATTAATTACGGCCGTAAGTAACAATCTGAAAAAAAAAAGTTGAAAGAATCAACTACGGCCGTAAACAATATAGTTACGGCCGTAATTAGGCCTCTGGATAAATTCGATGGAGTAGAGTTACGGTCGTAACAAGGCCACTGATTTTTTTTTCTTTTTGTGAATGAAATTAACTAATAAGAAAAATGACAAAAATGAAAATAAAAAAATAACAATTTGAGGGAGTAAAGAAACTCCCCTCTCGGGTTGCCTCCCGAGCAGCGCTTTTGCTTACTGTCTTTGGCTAGACTTGTTGTTTCTTCCTTCAACCGGGATTAGGTGGATTTCCAAAGCTCAACATCTTTAACTTTTCTGTTTAAGCCTTTATGATTCGGGCAAGTACGTCTGAGGGGTTCTTTGAACCTGGTACCCTAAAGCCGTCTGGTTTGGGAGTTTCCGATCTGAAAGCCCGCTACAGGGGTCATATAGAAAGCCCGTATGAAAAGTTCTGCACAAAGATGGTAAAAGACAGGGACAATTAAAAGAAAAAGTCGTCCATCAAAAGAAATATATATATATATTATTGCATGGTATAAGCTTTGTTGACTGAGCTGTGGTGGTTGATGTTGTAGAATTGGGGTCCACTTTCTTTTGACTTGTTATGCACGCATATTTCTGATTCTGACTACCTTGTGTGGAAAAAGCAAAGAATATTTTTAAAACCCACATAGATAGAAACCCGAGATGTGAGAGAAAAGCAGAAAGTGGTGATCATCCATGAGCGTTGAAAGGAATTTCATTAGAAATCATAGATTGACCACATGGGATTCGGGCTTGATTATGCATAATGAGCCACACAGTGTTGAGAATATCTTTTGCATAAGTATGCCTTTGACATTGGCTATTCACACACACACTTGAAACTCTGGCAGGATATAACTAGAAAATATTTTGCATTGTTGTTCATGACGCTTGCTGAAGCTAAAATTGGTTTGGACTGTAGAGGCATAAGGTAAACATGTCGACACAACAAAAATATTTGATAGTTTAGTTTACATTGTTCGAGGACGAACAATAGTTCTAGTTTGGGGGTATTTGATAAGTGTATTTTATACACTTATTTGTATGTCTAAATTAGGATTAATTATTGTCGTTTGAGAATATTTACTATTTAATTTATGTCTATTTGTTTACTTTTCAGAAAATGTCCCAATTGAAGAAGAATGAAGCAATTAATGGAAAAATGACACGATTGGATGTTAATTGGAGCTAAATTGGATAAGTGAGGAGTTTGTGACAACAACCGGGAAACATGCTTGGTGCCAAATTGACTAAATCAGAGGTTGGAGGACCTAACTGAATGAATTAAGAGCTTGAATGGTCAAACCGAGAAGAAGATAAAGTTTGGGGACTAAACTGCAACAATTGAGAGTTGAGGACTGAAGGTGCAATTAAAAGTCAGGGACTAACTTGCACAGCTGGAAGAAAGATGAAGTCGCGATCGCTGGTTACACACCACGCGATCGCGAGATGGTTGTAAATTATAACCCGAGAGTTATAAGGTCTTCCACGCGATCGCCGGAGTTATGCCTGAGCGATCGCGCGCTTGTTCGACTTGGCCGCAGATCAGATTTTTCTCGCGATTTTTGACAGGCTTTGGGCTCTTTGACGTAGGTTTTCTCCAAAACCTATATATACAACATAAGAGGCACGAAATTCAGACCTTTGCCTCTCCATAGAACAAGCCACAATAGAGAATTCAACATCAAATTCTTGGAGAATCAAGCATTGCAAAGGGGCGTGAATTGGAAACAGTTGAAGAATTGATAATTGGTGCAATCTTTCCATTCTTTATATTGTTTTTCAATGAATGTTTATTTTTACTGTTTTTGTTATTTCATGATGATGTGTAACTAATTTTAACGTTGGGATGAACGATGTAGCCTAGTTAATTATTTTAATGCCATATTCCTTGTTTTAACGCTTTAATGCATGTGTTGATTTATTATTGCGTTTAATGCGTGAATGAACTGGCCACTTACTCATGATTTCATGTGTTATTTCCATAATCCGAGAGGTGAGTTAATAACATAGATCTAGGTAATAAATCCGGTAATTGAACGAGAGATAGAGATATACTCTTGTAATTATTGCGGTCGTGTGTGAATTCTTGTGTGTAATGCATCTAGTTAAGGAATATTCGGACCCGCTGTAGAGATACAAGGTTGACTTATTTAGGTAGGATTGATGTAAACTCGAGAGAGGAATCTCAATTTAAATTAGTGAATTCGACCGAACACACAAATAGGAAATAAAACTGGAATTGGAATTGATTTAATTAGGTAGGTGAAATCGTGAATACCAACCACTTTACAATCATTTTTTAAAACAAAACAATTTCACAATTTAATTATTTAATTCATCTTCTTAGTTTTAATTTAAAACCACAAATTCTATTTCGTCTGTTCAAATAAAATTAGAACTAAAACATTTCGGTACTTAGTAAACAGTCCTCGTGGGAACGATAATCCGGACTCTAAGGTCCACTTTATTACTTGATTGCGATATCGTACACTTGCAATTTCAAATTCAAACACAACAGTTAGCATCATCAAGATCGTTCAAGGAATCATAAATATTAAACCGAATCATTTCACCATCAAATTCCATGGTGAGTGTGCCACTACTGATATCTATATTGGTCTTAGATGTCTTTAGAAATGGTCTACCTAACAAAATAGGAGTGGAGTTGGGAGAGTGATCATTATTCATGTCTAACACATAAAAGTCAGCCGGGAACACTAACCCTCCTACTTGCACTAGCACATCCTCAACTACCCTATCCGGATAGGCATTAGAGCGATCAGCCAATTGAATTATGACATTCGTGTCAATTAAATTGGCCAGTTTTAAAGAGGCATATGTGGACCTAGGCATTACATTAATTGACGCTCCCAAATCTATCAAGGCCTTCTCAAATTTAGTTTCACCTATTATACAAGGGATTGTAAACATACCAGGATCCTTGCATTTTGGAGGTAATTTCCTTTGAAATAATGTAGAGACATTTTCTCCCATCATCACCTTCTCATTCCCCTTCAATTTTTGTTTGTTGGTGCATAGCTCCTTCAGGAACTTTGCGTATCGGGGTACTTGCTTGATTGCATCCAACAATGGAATGTTGACTTCCACTTTCTTGAACATCTCCAGGATTTCTTTCCCCTTGCTTTCCTTGTTCGCCTTTGCTAGCCTACTAGGAAAAGGAGGTGGAGTCAATTTAACATTTAAAGTGGAATCTGTTTTTACCTGCGAGCTTTTTGAGGTGATGTCGTTCTTCCCGACTTCCCTTCCCTCAACTTCCTTCTCTTCGATTGCGGTAGGTTTCAGTTGCGGTTCTTCAAGCTCTTTTCCACCTCGGAGAGTATTTGCACTCACATTCTTTGGATTTACTTCGGGTTGAGATGGTAGCTTTCCTTCGGTTTGTGCCTCAAGTCTGTTGATGGTAGTAGCCATTTGACCCATTTGGTTTTCCAGATTTTGAATGCTAGACTTGGTGTCCTGTTGAAATTGAAGTGTGTTAGATGCCAAGGCTTTAACCATGTCTTCAAGGGACATACCTGAGCCTTGAGGTTTTTGCTGATACTGCCCCTATTGTTGGAAGGTTCCTTGTTGTTGAAATTTCCCTTGAGGTTTGTTTGAAATGAAACTCGGGGGCTTGTTAATTCCGTAGCTTAGGTTGGGGTGATCCCTCCATCCTGGATTGTAGGTATTAGAGTACGGATTGTACTGCTGCCTTTGGAATGGGAAACCTTCTGAAGCATTTACTTGGGCACTATTTTCCTCTTGCAACACTGGACAAGTATCTGTTGGATGTCCAAAATTCACGCATATCCCACAGGTTTTAGCTTGTTGTAACTTTTCTACTGCAAGTTGTTTTACAAAATTGGTTAGTTCAGACAATTGACTTTCAATATTGGAATTACTTACCTCATTTACTCTCCAAACTTGCATATCCCTATTTGAATTGAATTGCTGAGTGTTCTCAGCCATATTGGAGATTAAAGCCCATGCTTGTCCCGGTGTCTTGTCCATCAATGCACCTCCGCTTGCGGCATCTATCATGCTTCTATCCATCGGTGCCAGACCTTCATAAAAATATTGCACCAAGAGTTGCTCATCGATCTGATGATGGGGGCAGCTCGAGATGAGCTTTTTGAAGCTCTCCCATTACTCATATAATGATTCACCATTGTTTTGGCGTACCCCACATATTTCCTTTCTGATCGTTCCAGCTCTCGATGCAGGAAAGTACTTTTCTAGGAATAGCCTCTTCATGTCGTTCCAGGTGGTGACTGATCCAAATGGTAGACAGTATAACCAGTCAGTAGCAGCATCTTTCAGCGAGAATGGAAATGCCCTCATCTTGATTTGTTCCTCAGTAATACCCGTGGGTCTCATGCTATCACAAATGACATGGAACTCCTTCAGATGTCTGTATGGGTCCTCACCGAGATGTCCTCTGAAAGTTGACAGAAGATGGATCAGTCCGGATTTTAGCTCAAAAGTTCTGCCTTCTTCCACTGTCGGAAAAGTTATGCATAGTGCTTGTTGAGCAACATCCGGGGTAGCTAGTTGCTTGAGAGTCAAATTATTGTTAACTACTGCCATTGGTTGTGCTGCTCTTCTTTACTGTCGAAAAGTTCTCTCGATTTCTGGGTCAAAATAAAAAAAATTCAAAATTAGTTGATCAAGTTCTACGCATATAAGAAAAGAAGTAGACAGGCAAGATTTTTTTTTTTTTTTTTTGAAAAATTATAGAAATAAAGTGAAAATAAAATAAAAATAAATAAAATGCAGAAAAAAATAAAATTCTAATTAACTAAATAATTAAATTTGGTTGACCGTTCCCCGGCAACGGCGCCAAAAATTTGATGCGTGTCGCAATGCACCAAAATAATAAATAATTCCTTACTCGCTAAATATTAATTAATAATGTAGTAACGAGAGTAAGGGTCGATCCCACGAGGAACGAAAACTAATTTTAGTTGTTCGATCAATTAGAATGGAATTGGGGGTTTTGTTGTTTGAATTATTTGAATGAAAACTATGCATAAAATAAATAATTAAATATGACTAGAGAATTAATATGAGAAGAAATCGTGTTCTCGGGTTCGGTTGTGCCCTTAATTAATGTTATACTTTTCCTTGTAACGTGTTTATATCCCTAATTCAATTATCAATCATAAATAATCAACAAGCTCTAATTATCTAAATTCTTCCTTATGTGTATTGATTCAAAACAAGCTCTTCAAACCAATTCTAGCCACGGACAATCCTAAACAAGCTCTTAGGATTTAATACACGACTAGTATGAAAATCTAGAAGAATAGATTGAATTGGATCGTTAATTTCACAAGCTCGAATTAATCAATCCAAGTTGAATTATTACTAAACCTGCACGAGATTTATTTGCTACTAAAGTAAAGATTTAATGACAATTACAGATCATGAATCTAAACATAGCACATTCATGAATCCAAAGATCAATAATCCAATTGGCCAAATTAAACTATTAATCAAATAAACTCAATTGAAAATTCAAAACAAAATAATCCAACAATTGAAATAAATGAATAAATTCACGTTACTAATTTGTAGGAAAAGAAAATAATGTAATCAAGTTAACACAACTTCCCCTTTGAACAAGACGTAGAATTTAGCCTAGCATGGTTGTGATAGATTCTTCAAGTTGCTTCATGAATTCTATTGTTATTGATATTCTTGAGCTTGAAAATCTCCCAATAATGTTCTATATTTTGCTCTCAATTTTCCTCAATGTCCAGCCTCCTTTTTGTGGTGATTTTGCTCTTTTAATACTCCCAAAATTGTGCCCTAACTTTACCCCAAAGATAGACCTTGAATCAGATAAGGTAATTCCTTAGCGAGCAAGTTACGGCCGTAACTTTCCTTATCACGGCCGTAAGTTAACTACTGAAAATTTTCGAAATTTGGAAGTTACGGCCGTAAGTGTATTTCTGCCGAGAAGCGCCTGTTCTCGATGTTTTGGTCATAACTTTCTCTCCCGAAGTCCGATTGTGGTGATTCAAGTTTTGTTGGAAAGAAAACTCAAATATATACAATTCTTTGTGAAATAGATCTTCCAAAATTCGAAAGTCTTCCATGACAAAATTGAGCTTCAATATATGACTAAAATTCATGATCACAATCCTTGCGGGTTTTTGATTTCCAACTTCATTCCAAACCTTCTTTGACCATAATTTTTGCATCTAATCTTCTTTCCACGTGCTATTATTAATTTGGAGCTCTTTGATTATGTCCTTGAAGTTTTCTTCTTGATTTTTGGTATTTCTTTGGTCATGTTTCCTTCCTTTTTGTTCTTTGCGATCTTACATAGCACAATAATTGAAAATGCATTAAACGTTGCGTCAATATGATCAAACCAATAACAAAATAAGATAATAAGTGAATTAAATACGTGCTAATAAAGCACTTATCACTTTCTTTTAAATTATTAGGTTGTACATCTTGGTCTTTGGGAATTCGGACTAATGGCTCACTTTGCATTGAATTAACAATTGTCATTACAAATTAACTATCATTCACCATGTCAACGCCTGCAACATTGTCAGTTGAAATATGAAAACTGCATTCACCGTCATCTTTGTTAGGACCATATTCATTAACGACTTGATCGTTACAGTTATCAAACATTCCATTATCCTCATCCCCAATCCAAATCATTAATTTCTACCAAATGCACATCATCACCAAATAGATCACAGTTTTCCACAATTCTATCCAAAAGAGTAACGTAAAGATATATTTCCCTGCTAACAAAAATAAACCAACTCACATTATAGTCACAATCCATATGGTCGGTGCAATTGGAGCCGTTGACTAGGGCCAAGAAATTAAAACTTCATTTTATAAAACTCTGAATCAATTTTTAATACCTCTTCCACTTTATCGTATAGGTCTCGATAAGAAATTGTTATTGAAACAAGAATAAGTGTTGTTTTCCCCTTCACCTTTCCGGCATATTTCCATTTCGATGAACCTTCCGGGTGTTTTCTCGTATTCAACAGGATGACAAACTAATATCCGAACTCCATCATTGTTGGCCATAACTACAATTCAACAAAGAATATGTCAAAAACGATCTATAAGTCGTTTTCAGAAAACAGGTATGTCATGTACGATGTACAAGCCGTTTTAGCTAACCAGCAAACTGAAACTAACAAAATAACTTGTAGATGGTTCAATCTTGTTTCTAACTACATCAATAACAGCTAATATGAAAAAGTTTCGATTGCATATACACCAATATACATTTACATTTTAGTTCAACTACTACGAATGGGAAAGATAATAGCTAGCTCAAATGTAAACATTACATTTTAGTTCAACTACTACGAATGGGAAAGATAATAGCTAGCTCAAATGTAAACATTACATTTTAGTTCAACTACTATGAATGGGAAAGATAATAGCTAGCTCAAATGTAAACATTATAGGCACAAATAGAAACAATATTGTCAAAAGATTCACACAATATAGAAACTAAAAACAAACATTAGCATATCTGCACTTCTTCTCCAAGATCCATAAAAAGGAAAAAAAAATAAAATCTCGCAATTTCAAACTTTTTATCAATAGAATGATAATGTAGGATTTAGGGTTACTTCAAGAGCACCAAAATGCCATTTAGGAGGAATGAGAATAGATGAAATGAAATGTGAAAAGAAAAATCAATAGTGAAGGAAAAAGAAGATGACAAACATTGAAAGGCTCTCATGAGTTTGTGATAAATTGTAGTTAATCGATTTTGTAAAGATAAGGGTATTTAGGTAATTTGAAAAATACATTTACCTTTTATTTATGTTATAAGGTCTTTTAAATAAGTAAGTTTAAGGTCAGACCTTTTAAATGAATACATTAGTTGACTATACCTTTTAAACAAATGTCCCAATTAATTAAGTTAATCTTCACGTCTGAAAGAAAAATTGATACATCTTCACGTCTGAAAAGAAAAATCGATACAAATATTTTAATTAAAAATAATTTTAGGTGAAATAAGATTGATTTAATAAACTTAAAAATTATCACTAACTAAAAGTACAATAAAATATTTTCACAAAAGTACAAAAAAATGCATTTTTTCCCGACACTATAAAATGATAATTTTTTTTGTAGTTTAGATGATCTGCTAATGCGTACTAGAGTCTAACAATAAAATAGTCAAATCGTAAAATTGAATCAAAATCGTTTTTGGAAGCCATTAGTTTGGATATATGTAGGTCCGTCAACAAATTATTTTGAACCAAACAAAATCGCTTCGAAATGGTTTGATTTAAGTTTTAATATTTACAAACTGTTTGAAACATTAAATCGATTACAAAAAATCTAAAAATAAAATTAATTTAAATATCATCCAACTCAATTAAAACTAAACATATCACAGTTAAATAAATATCTCAGCATTAGACAATTATCTATTCCAATTAGTTGAATAAATCATATTCAAACAATCCTTGGTCATTACAACTGTGAATGCAGACTTCTCAAATTAGGTGAAGTTTTGGCTATGTCCTCGCCGGTTTGGATTCTGAATATACACCCATAGTAGTTCAACTCAATTCACAACCAGATCTGAAATGGGAGACTGTTCAGGAAATTCCATTGAGTTGTGAAAGGAGAGTTACGCAGCTGAATTCCCTCACAGCTCCAAGTTCACTTCTAAATCAGTCCAGCGATAATGGACTTAAGGGAAACCACTATCCTGATGCTAATTTTGCCTCTGGTAGATGATCAAATAACCAGAGATTCAGTCAAAATTACTCAGGTGAAATCTATACCTCTACAGAAGGTGTACGTGGTGTTTTCAATGGTGGTCGAAATCAGAGGGACTGATTCAATTTTAGAGGTAGAAGAGGTGGTTGAACTCAGTAAATCAAAGAGAGATGTCAGATTTGTGGCCTACATAATCATCTTGCGAATGTTTGTTGGCATCGAGGTGATGAAACTTTCACTGGTCCTCCTAGGCAGCAACACCATCATCTACAACAACAACAACAACAACAACATGGCAAACACACTGGTTCTTCATCTAACAGTGCCTATTATGCAACTCCTAAAGTCATTGATGATCCATCATGGTATATTGACGGTGGGGCAAGTAATCACGTGACATTTGATGGTAGTAGCCTCTCCAACTTATCTGATTACACAGGTTATCGCACACTCACAGTTGGAAATGGTAAACAGCTTGGTTCTCTTACTTTAACCACTAAATCTGGACTCCAAATCCTTTTGAAAAATATATCAGTTGTTCCTGAAATTACAAAAAATCTGCTGTTAAAGACAATAATCTTTGCCTTGAATTTCACTCTTGTTTTTACATTGTGAAGGATTGAACAACCAAGGAGGAGGTGCTGCACAGGAAACTTAAGGAAGGTCTATACCAAATCAGTCTCAAGCCATCCAATCCTTTATATCCTCAAAGTCCAGTCAATAATCAAAGTGTCATCAATAAATTGTCAAAGTCATCATTAGGTCCAGAGTCTGAATTTATTTATTTTGCCTCTAGTCCAATTTGTCTCTCAGGTTTTGTAGTATCCGATTCAAAGAAAAATCTATGGCATCAAAGATTAGGCCACCCTTCTAAAAAAGTCTTGAATCATGTCTTAAGTATATATAATGAGAAATCCCTGATTAATAAAAATCTTATATTCTGTGAAGCATGTCAATATGGTAAATCCCATGTTCTTCCATTTAATTCCTCCAACAACTGTGCTTCCTCAATCCTTGATCTTGTCCCTTCCAATGTTTGGGGAACATCTCCAGTTGTTTCTGTCAATGGCTATCGATTTTACATTACCTTCTTAGATGACTTCAACCGATACACATGGATTTTTCCATTAAAAATTAAATCAGAAGCAATCATAGTCTTCAAACAATTTAAGACTCTTGTTGAAAATCGGTTTGACTGAAAAATTAAGTGTTTACAAACCGATTGGGGGGAGAGTATAGAACTTTTACCCAAATTCCCAAAGAAAGTTGAATTGAATTCCGTCATCCTTGTCCTTTAACATCAGAACAAAATGGTCGTATTGAGCGAAAACATCGACATATTGTTGAGTCGGGTCTAACAATCCCACGTACCACTCAAATATTGGTGGGAGGCTTTTCAAACCTCAGCCTACTTAATCAATATTTTGCCAACTCCTGTGGTTGATGGTAATTCACCATGGTTTACCCTCTTTCGGAAACAACCCAACTACAAAAGTTTAAAGTCCTTTGGATGCGCCTGCCACCCATGTCTTCACAAATACCGACAACATAAATTTGATTTTCATACCATTAAATGTGTGTTTCTTGATTATAGTCATCAACATAAAGGTTTCAAATGCCTAAGTAATACTGGAAGAGTGTATATTTCTTGTCATGTAAAATTTGATGAGACAAACTTCCCCTTTTCTCTCTGGTTTTATATTGACAGATTCAAGTGATGACTCTTTTGAACCTGTGTCTTCCTGGTACTCACTCAATTTTCCTGTGTCATTGTCTTCAACTCAAATGACTAATGAAAATAATTCTGGTATAAACATTCAGTCTGTTTCACGAGCAGTGGCTTCCTCTTTTGTTCCCCAAAACAATGCAGATACATTGAGTGATACTCAAGATAATAATTCCAGCTGCTTACCTCAGGCATCACACTAATCATCTTGTTGATACATTTTGGACCAGCCATATTGCAGCCCAAGGATTAAATCGGATTGGACCATGTATTGAAGCCCAAATATGATCTGCATTGTTCAGCTTGGACCAAAGTTTATGGAAGCACAAAATCTGAATATTGGAGCCCATATCTAATAACCCGGATTTTTGACCTGTCTAACTCCACCGCCTCTTTTGCACCGTTGGATCTCTTCTCCTCATCATGGCCATCCACCTGGAGATAAAACTTGGCTAAGACATTTTGTTTACCAAAATTTTTCATTCTGATCCAGATTATCTCACAGACTCTCTCTCTCTCTCTCTCTCCTTCTTCGTCTTCTCTCTGAAAAGGGGATAAACTCTTGTAATTTTCTCGCAATTCTTTGTGGTTAAATCTCTTATTTTTAGTGCATAATCAGAGTTAATTTTTTTGTGGTTGTTTACAGTCTGTTACTGTAATTTTGTAGCAGATTTATGCGAGATTTTGAGTTTACACTGAGTTTTGTGCGATCTGTAGAAATTTGTATAATCTTTGTTTGATACTTTTGCGATTTTGTGTTTAATAAAATTTTCTAAAGTTTTATTTGTGAAATCGCTCTTGTATACTTTGTGGTTGATTCTGAGCCTCGATCTCTCTACAGTGGTATCAAAGTCTTAGGATTCATATAATAAACACTGTTTAGACTCAGATCTTGCTAGATCCAGACCTTTTCTTTGTGGATCTGTATTTTTCTGGAATTTCTGTGTGGTTTCTGAAATTTGCGTTTTAGGATTTTTTTTTCTTCTAGATCTTGGTGGTGATCTTTGAGAAAATTTATTTTCTTAAAGTTTCTTGAAAGCCTTTTAAAACGTGTTTATATTTCTGAAAATTTTCTTCTTCAGGTTTTTTTTTTTTTTTTTATTTCTTTGAAAATTTTTCATAAATATTCTTCGTGGTATACATACTGCTTAGTGGAAATAATTGTTTAAAACCTATTTATAAAATTAGGTTTACTCAGATATTTTAATTTTTTTCTGGATCTTTTATTCTGGGTCATATATTTTTTGGGGATCTTTGTTTTGTTTTTGATTCGGTATATTTTCTTTATAAATATATTGAAACACCTAAATTGGATCCTACATTCTTCTGTTGGATGATCTTCGGGGCATTTCTGAAGGCTTGGTTGTACTGAACCTGTGGATTCTGAATCTTTGTGGAATAATATCTTTGTGGTGCTGTAGTTACATAAAATTTGCATCAGGTGATACCCCTTTTTAAAAATTACTGCAATATATACTGATTTGTTTTCAATTCTTGGTTCTTTCCAAAATCTCTCCGTTGAGGCCTATTGTTGGACCCCAATCCTTACCTTTGTCCAGGATTTCTTGAGAATCCGGGAATCTGAGGGAGCTTGGGCTGACCCATAAATAGGTTGAGGGATATATTGGGAGAATTGTTTTCAGTATATTAGTATCGTGTAGTTTTCTTGATCAGCCTGATTATTATTTGAATCGTGATCACCTTGACTGCTTTACTGTTTCATAATTGTTTGAAACTGTGCTATTATATCCTGATCTTTGTGGAATATTTTCTGATAATTCTTGATTTCTGTGTTTATACTCTGCATTTCAATCTGTCTGTCTATTCTTGATTTGAAATAACAATGCCTTCACTCTTGATAAACTTTCTTCTCAAAATATTTTAGTCATTACTTCAATAGCTACTATAAAAGTAGATGTTGAAGTATGGAATGGCAACGGAGATTTTAATCTCTGGAGCCAGAAAATGAAGGCTTTATTACTTCAAATGAAATGTACTAAGGCTATAGATAAGTCCTGGCCCCTTGATACCCCTCAGGACAGACAACTTGAAATGTATGAAATTGCATGGAGTACTTTATTTTTACACTTATCCGATAATGTCATTAGACAAGTAGGCAAGACTAAAACTACTATGGAATTGTGGGATAAATTGAAAGAAATTTATGATATTGTGTCTCTACCTGATAAGTGTTTTCTGTGGAAACAATACTTCTCTTTTAATGATCCATCTAAGGATGTGGATGAGAATATGAGTAGATTTACTAAGATCACACAGAATCTTTTAAATTGTGATAAAAAACTTACTGATGAACAACTGATGAACAAAATGTTGTGTGTTTACTTAATGATATGGGTGATAAGTTTAAAGACCTTAGGAATGCTCTTGAATATGGTGGGAAGAAATTGACTACAGAAATTGTTCACACTTCTCTTAAAAATAAGGAACTTGAGTTTAAAAACAATCTTAAAGAGGCCTATAGTGTTATAGGATCTTCCAAGAAGAGGACTTCCTTTAGGAACAACAAGCCTGTGAGTAATTTCAATAAAAATTGGAATACTTCTAGCAATAATAGAACCTGGAATAATGTGAACAGTAAGCCTGTAAGAGGAAACTTTCAAAATAAAGTCAATTTCAATAGGTCTAATGACAACACCTATAGATGACTGAATAATTCTAGGAATCAAACCAACTTTAGAGGTTATGATAACTCTAGAAATCAAGACAACATTAGAAGTCAGAATAATGTCAGGGGGCAAGACAACACTCGGGGACTAGATAACATGAATAAACTCAGACTTTGTTTCTATTGTGGCCAACCTAGACATCATATTAAAAATTGTTTCAAAAGGAAAAATGAAATAGGAACCAGTAATCAAACAGAGGCTGCAGTCCAAGATAATAATGGTGTGGTTTATGTTACTACTGAATCTGATAATAAACATGAATGGATACTTGATTCTGGTTGCACTTTCCATATGTGTCCTGAAAGAAATTTGTTTTCTGACTTCTGTTCTGATTGCCTTGGTTATGTGAAACTTGGTAACAATGTTACTTGTGATGTGAAAGGAACTGGGAAGGTTTTGTTAAAACTTGAAAATAACAAAACTCTTGTCTTAAACCAAACTAGATATGTGCCTGACTTAAAAAGGAATCTAATTTCTCTTGGTGTGCTTAATTCTGAATCTTATGAGATAAGAATACATAATGGTTACTTAAGTATTTTCAAAAGTAACTTCTTGATTTTCTCTACTCCCAAAATTAATGAGGTTTATGTGTTGAATACCTTACCTGTTTATGTTAGATCTTTCAATGTTGTGTCTGATATGAATAAAACTGTTTTGTGGCATAAAAGATTAGGATACTTAGGGGAAAAAGATCTTAAGTTACTTGAAAACAAAGGTGTTTTTGGTAATGATGTGCTGCATAAACTTGATTTCTGTGAGAAATGTGTGTTAGAAAAACATAAAAGAAATTCTTTTGGTAAAGGTATTCATAAATCTAATGATGTTCTTGAGTACTTGCATGCTGATTTATGGGGTCCTGCTCCTATTAGTTCTGTTTCAGGTTTTAGGTATTTCCTTCTTATTGTAGATGACTTCTCTAGTAAAACCTGGGTTCATTTGTTGAAAACTAAGGATGCCACTGTGTCTGTTTTTAAAAACTGGATTATCTTAGTCCAAAATTTGAAAGAAAAGAGGGTCAAAATTATTAGGACAGACAATGGACTAGAGTTCTGCAACCAAGATTTTGATTCTTTCTGTAGCAGCCAAGGAATTCTTAGACACGAGACTGTTGCATACAGTCCACAGCAAAATGGGGTTGCTGAAAGGATGAATATGACTTTCTTAGAAAGAACTAGGTGTCTTTTACTTGATTCCAATTTGCCAAAAAAATTTTGGGGAGAAGCAATTAAAACTGCTTCTTATTTGATCAACTTTTCTCCCTGTAGTGCTATTAATTTCAATATACCTGATCAGATTTGGAATAATTTTCTTCCAAATTTTTTAAAATTAAAATTTTTTGGGTGTGCCGCCTACTCATACCAAACTGAAACTAAACTTGACTCCAGATCTCTGAAATGTGTGTTTTTGGGTTATGGAGAAGGGGTCAAGGGCTACAGACTTTGGGTTAGGGAGCAGGGAGGCTATAGGGTTATTTTAAGTATGTCTGTCATTTTTAATGAAACTGTTTTTCCTTGTAAAGATGAAAAAATAGATGATCCTGTTAATGATGAAGATTTCCTTACCTCTGAGCTGAGTGCAGACCATTTAGGTGATGAAAATGGTCTGCCCTATACTTAGTTTCAGGTAGAGCAACCCCCACAGTCTTCAAATGTCAATACTGAACCTGAACCTGAACTAACTGATACTGTACCATTGCCTGGTAACATCCCTGAAGCTGAAACAGACTTAGAAAATTATCAACTAGGTAGGGATAAACCTAGAAGAGAGAATAGACCTCCTTCTAGGTTTGAGGATCCTAATTTTGTGTCTCCATTTACTTACTCTGACCCTCTTGTATTTGAACCTGAATCTTTTGAAGAAGCTGTTTCTTCAAAAGAATCCAATTTATGGCTCACAGCCATGCAAGAAGAGATGGATTCTCTTCTGAAAAATGGCACCTGGACTTTGGTTAATAGACCTTATAATAAAAGGATCATTGACTGCAAATGGATTTTCAAAATAAAAGAAAGTGAGTCAAAAAATATTAAACCTAGGTACAAGGCTAGTCTTATGGCTAAAGACTTCTCTCAAAAGGAATGGATTGATTATAATGAAAAATTTTCTCATGTGGTCAAGTATACTTCAATCAGAATATTGTTTGCTTTAGTTGCACAATTTGATTTGGAACTTGAACAAATGGATGTCAAAACTGCTTTTCTTTATGGTTCTTTAGATGAAACAATTTATATGAATCAGCCTAAAGGTTTTGAAAAAGGTGGAAAATCTGATTTAGTTTGTTTATTGAAAAAATATCTTTATGGCTTGAAACAAGCCCCTAGGCAGTGGTATAAGAGATTTGACTCTTATGTACAGAGCCTCAATTTTCAAAAAAGCCAATATGATTCTTGTTTTTATTTCAAGTCTGATAATTCTGATTTCATGTATTTGTTACTATATGTTGATGATATGTTGATTGCTGGCCCTAATATGCATGAGATTAATCTGCTGAAAAATAAATTGCATTCTGAATTTGAGATGAAAGACTTAGGGCATGCTAAAAAGGCATGGACGTTTTTAGGGATAAACAATCTGGAAATCTATTATTAAACCAAAAGCATTATATTGGAAAAGTTTTAACCAGATTAAACTTGATTGATTCCAAACTTGTGTCCCTGCCTCTGACTGCTCACTTTAAATTGTCATCTGATCACTTTCCTCAAATTGCAGAAGAGGAACTTAGAATGAAAAATGTACCATATTCCAATGTTATAGGATCTGTTATGTATCTTATGGTGTGCACTAGACCTGATATTGCTTTTGTTGTCAGTGTCCTTAGTAGGTTTATGAGTAATCCTGATGAATTACACTGGGAAGCTGTAAAATCACTTTTAAAGTATCTTAAAGGTACTGCAAATCTGAGTTTAGTGTTTTCTAAAACCAAAAATGATTTCAAATTAAAGGGTTAGGTAGACTCAGACTTTGTAGGAAACATAGATAACAGAAAGTCTACTTCTGCATATTTCTTTACATTAAATAGTTCATGCATTAGCTGAAAATCACAATTACAGAAACTTGTGGCATTGTCCTCAACTGAAGCAGAATACATTGCTGCCACAGATGCTGTAAAAGAATGTATTTGGCTGAAAGGTTTGCTATCTGAAATCTCTTGTATTGATGATTCTACTATTGAACTCTGTACTGATAGCTTAAGTGCTTTACACTTATGTAAGAATCCTGTCTTTCATAACAGGTCAAAACACATTGATGTTAAATTTCACTTCATTAGGGATATAACTAAAAATGGTGTTATTAAACTTGTTAAAATTTCAACTCAGTTGAATCCTGCAGATGCAGGAACTAAAATAATACCTATAAATAAATTTAAAGATGCTTTGATTTCCCTTAAATTGTTAGATTTTTTATACTGCTTTGAATTCTTATATCTGCAGGTGTGTTGATCCAAATGAGGTGGAGTATGTTGATACATTTTGGACCAGCCATGCTGTAGCCCAAGGATTAAATCGGATTGGACCATGTATTGAAGCCCAGATATGATCTGCATTGTTCAGCTTGGACCAGAGTTTATGGAAGCCCAAAATCTGAATATTGGAGCCCATATCTAATAACCCGGATTTTTGGCTTGTCTAACTCCACCGCCTCTTTTGCACCGTTGGATCTCTTCTCCTCATCATGGGCGTCCACCTAGAGATAAAACTTAGCTGAGACGTTTTGTTTACCAAATTTTTTTCATTCTGATCCAGATTATCTCACAGACTCTCTCTCTCTCTCTCTCTCTCTCTCTCTCTCTCTCTCTCTCTCTCTCTCTCTCTCTCTCTCTCTCTCTCTCTCTCTCTCTCTCTCTCTCTCCTTCTTCGTCTTCTCTATGAAAAGGGGATAAACTCTTGCAATTTTTTCGCAATTCTTTGTGGTTAAATCTCTGATTCTTAGTGCATAATCAGAGTTAATTTCTTTGTGGTTGTTTACAGTCTGTTACTGTAATTTTGTAGCAGTTTTATGCGAGATTTTGAGTTTACACTGAGTTTTGTGCGATCTGTAGAAATTTGTATAATCTTTGTTTGCTACTTTTGCGATTTTGTGTTTAATAAAATTTTCTGAAGTTTTATTTGTGAAATCACTCTTGTATACTTTGTGGTTGATTCTGAGCCTCGATCTCTCTACACATCTGATGAAACTCAATCAGAAAATCAACTGCTATCTTCCTCAGAAGCACCATCCACTCATCCTATGATTACAAGAGCACGATTGGGAATCAGGAAACTCAATTCACGCCTTACTGATTACGTTTATGCTGCCTCAACTTCATTGACAGAACCCACTTCTGTAATAGAAGCCCTTAAATCTCCTGAATGGAATGCTGCTATGCAAGATGAATATCACGCCCTTATGAAAAACCACACTTGGATTCTTGTTCCACCTTCTGATTCATACAATGTAGTGGGCAATCGTTGGGTTTATCGTGTAAAATATAATCCCGATGGATCCATACAACGCTGCAAAGCGCGTTTAGTTGCTAAGGGATTTCATCAAACACCGGGGATAGATTTCACTAAGACTTTTAGTCCCGTTGTTAAGGTTTCTACAATTAGAATCATTTTAACCATTGTTGTGGCTCAAAATTGGCAAATAAGGCAGTTGGATATAAACAACACATTTTTGAATGGACACTTGCAGGAACCTGTTTATATGATTCAACCGGAGGGATTCGTTGATCATGGTAAGCCTGATTATGTTTGCAAACTTTCCCGTGCACTATATGGTTTAAAGCAGGCACCACGTGCATCGTTTGATAAGCTCCATCGTAACTTAGTAAACTAGGGATTTCTAAATGCAATCTGTGACATTTCCATGTTCTTACTCAAGACTGAAACTACAATTTTGTTTGTTCTTATCTACGTTGATGATATAATAATCACTGGAAATGACACCAGTCAGCTGCAATCCTTTGTTACATGACTGAATCACTCATTTGCTCTAAAAGATTTAGGTTCTCTACATCATTTTCTGGGAATGGAAGTTTATCGTGACTCCACAGGTCTATACATGACACAGACCAAATATGTTCATGATGTTCTTGAGAAATTTAATTTGACCAGTGCCAATACTAGTTAACTCCAGCAGTTACAGGTTAGTCGCTCAAAATTGATGGTGGAGAGCCCATGCACAATCCCACACTTTTCCGGAGTCTGGTTGGGGCCCTCCAATATCTCACTCACACTCGCCCTGATATCTCATTTATTGTGAATAAACGTAGTTCATTCAGGCTCCCACTTCTGCTCATTGGCAAGCTGCCAAACTTGTTATGCGGTACTTAAAAGGCACTGCCAGCTTTGGTCTTCACATTCCTTTTTCTGCAAAATTAGATCTTGTTGCCTTCTCGGACATAGACTGGGCTTGCTCACCAGATGATCACAAATCCATTTGTGGTTACTGTGTTTATTTGGGTGAAGCTTTAATTTTGTGGTCCTCTAAGAAACAAATAGTCGTTGCTCGCTACAGCATTGAATCTGAGTATCGTGCTCTTGCTCAAGTTACTGTTGATATTTCTTGGATTCAATTCCTTATCACTGAATTTCAATTTTGTCTTCCGTCCACACCAATTATCTGGTGTGATAATATGGAAGCAGCTGCATTGGCTTCCAATCCTGTTTATCATGCACGAACCAAACATATAGAAATTGATGTCCATTTCATCCGTAATAAAATTTCCAGTGGTGCTCTTGAGATTCGATATGTTCCCACATCCGATCAAATTACTGATTGTATGACAAAGCTATTATCTTTTTCCCATTTTCAGAACTTCAGAACCAAAGCACCCTCTCGCTTGAAGGGGATGTCAAGACGGATTTACAAAATAACAAGCCCAATGCAAAGCACAAATTAATAGCACAAGCAGCCCAAGTCCATCTCACCAGAAGCTGTCCAGCGACGTGCTCCATCTAACTGTTACAATGTGTTATTCAGTTTGCTGTGTGTAATTAGCATGATTCTCTTTCTCGAATGTTCCTTGCTGTAGTATAAATATGTGTATTGTCGCTCTTGCTTAATTAAGCTGAGAAATATATACAAATGTTAATATTCTTCCTTCTCACAATCATATTCATTGATTGCCCATTACACGTGTGTGTAATGGGCAATCAATGAATATGATTGTGAGAAGGAAGAATATTAATATAATTAAAAAAAATTAATTCAAACTCACACATTTATTTTCCTGCTTTTAATAGTTTCTCGAATTTTAGCTATATTTTAGGTCAATTTATACAAATATCTTATTTTTTGGTAAAATTATTTGCTATATTTTATTGATAGTTGTGCTGTCTTGTTATAATTTGTGCTGACCTTCCTTCTAATTTTAGGGGACATCATTTTTGTTTATTTACGTTTCAATATCCTGATCATATCACTCAATTAATTATTTACATTTTTACCCAGTTTCTACATTTTACTATAAATTTCTAGAATGGTTCGATGAATTACTTAAATGGTCATTTTGAATACTTGATCTATGAGCCTTTCAACTTATTATTACTTTGATAAAATGGAATGCAAATAAGTACAAGATTGTCCATTAAATTGGTAAGAATGTGTTCGCTATTCAAATATCTATTTTTGATTCTGAATTCCCTACTAGTGGTCGAATTCTCTATTCTTTTAGACGTTCAATGAGTGCACATATGGTTGAATGAGGAATAATCATTGATGATCCACAAAAAATTATAAAGATATTATTTTATTTGATCTTTGTATAAATTTTCTTTTATTAGTTATTTTATATTATTTAATTATATTCAATGAATTCATCTATTTTATTCTAACTAGTATTACACTTGTGCGTTGCACAGAAAAATAATATGAAATGATTTTACTGTAAATATCATTACAAAATAGGAAAAAAATTGAACACGTAATTTGCTTTGATGATTAATGATACAGACTGTCAACGAATGCTCGAAATATAAATAAATTACAATTCTCATCAATTTTGGAAAATTTCTTTAAGTAATACATTGTTTATACAGTTTATAATTGCTCACACTCATGTGATACACGAAAGTTGCTACAGACAAAACATATTTAAATAATTGTTAAAATTTAAATTAAATAATACAATTTTTCAAATATAGGTTGTATAGAATAAATAAAAAAATTCGTCCAAATATTTTTGATTGACGTGAATATAAATAATAACCCTCAAAATATTATAATTTACATAAAATAAAGTAATTGTAACAAATGAAATATATTCGGTCATATATATAAATAAATGTAACAAATTAAGCAATATTGACGATCCACGAAAGTGAAAATCAAACTCAAGAGTTGTGGTGCACGAACGTGAAATTCAATTCAAGAGATCATTCGCATGATTAATAATTTTTAATTTTTAAATGCGATGCATTTAATTGAATATACTTAAATGCTTATTTAATTTAACTATATGTCACTAAAAAAATTATTAATGAAAATGTAAATAAATATATATAGTGATTTTTTTGTCTATATATGTTAATAAAATTAAGAAATTAAGTTTCACCATTTTTTACGGCATCTAATTATTTTTTTAATATTTTAATAAAATTGTAAACCGTTGAATTGTTTTATTTTTTCACGAAAACAGACTATGAATTAAGTGTTTTAGAAATTGTACCGTAAACATATCAACATCATTTCTGGAATTAACGTTCAATAAATAAAATTTTCTTTTTTAAACAACTTTTGAACTACAAAATTAGGCTCATTCAATACATGTGCAAAACTCAACTTACATATTCTCCTTAAGATCGACGTTTTTCTTTTTCATATATATTATTCTTCATCATATTCTTTCCAAAAATGGTGTAGAATAGACTTTTTTTGGTATAATTTGATTTTTTAAGCATTAATTATTAATTTCAAGTATTTTTCTGAAAAATAATCATTAATTTTAATAAATATTGTTACATTAATTAATTCTTCTTTCTTTATACAGACAATTATTTATTCATATTGTTACATTATTTTTTTAATAAAAATTACTGATCGATCAATTATTTAATAGAAATTATAAGAACTAATAATCTTTTTTTTAATTAATTTAACAAAATTTCTAAATTATGGATCTTGAATAATTTCTTAAAACAATAGAGAATTATATATTTATTTTTTAAATTAGACTTATGATGCTTTTGAGGTAATTTTTTCACATTTTTCACAAAAAAAAAAATGAAGTTTGGCTACATAATAAGATTAATAGTTATATTAAAATCAATCATCTTATTAAGTAAAGACAAATTTGTAAAAAAAAAAAAAAATTGTCCTTTTTTGGAATTGGAACTAAGGATCTCTGTTTGACAAAATATTTTTAAACAAAAGCTTTTAAACTACTTTTTAATCGCACATATTTTTTCTCTCAACATTTCTTTTTTTTTTTTTTTAATTTCTCTCTCAACATTTCAATCAATAATTTTTACTTCGAAAATATCACATTCTTTGTTTTCAAACAAAAAAATGTTAACTATCATTATTTTTTATATAATTTAACAGTGTTCAAAATGGTTTATTTTTATTTTACTTTTATTTGGAAAGAAATGCATGTATTGCATAAAAGTATAATCCAAATTTGCAATCATTACACTTTCCAAAATGCAATCATTTTTTATTTATTTTTTAATTCTTGTATTTTTTGGCAAAACATTTCCTAATTTAGCAAGTACATTTTGACGAGAAAGTGTGTATGTTTTATTTTTTGTAAATACTTTGTTTATATAGATATAGATATAATGGAGAGAATAGAGGTGGCAAACAGATCGAGCCGCTGTCGGGTGTGAAAACACAAGCCGAGCATGGGCTCGACTGGCTCGTGGCTCGTTGCCAAAAGCCGGCTCGTAAAAAATAAAAATAAAAAAGTACAAATATGACCATTGAGGGTTCCAACCGTCACATTTAAAGTTCAACGGTCACCCAACTTTTAATACAATTGGGGTCCCTAAAGGTCACACACACACACATATTCATTTTTCTACCTATAAGTACTATCTAATTCAACTTCAATTTCATCAAAATCTCTCAACTCTTCTACTCTCTATACTCTTACTCTAAATTATACTTCAAAATCTCTAATTTCCATTACATAACATTTAATTTCAATCTCTCAATTTTTCATTATATTTCAATTTTCAATTTTCAATTTTAGAATTCATTCTAACCATTTATTTACACAATTCTATCTTTTGTCTTTTTGAATTATAATTGGAGATTTGAACTTATAATTCATTTATTCATCACTTTTACATTATTTATTATACAACTAATTATAAATTTATATATAATATATATAATTAATTTATATTAAAGTATTCAACTAATAAAATAAATAAATCGGGCGAGCCACGAGTCAAACCTGGGCCCGCCCCACGTCAAACAAGCCGAGGCTCAGCTCGTCCGTTTGAAGAGCAGAGCACCATGAGCTCGGGGCTGAGCTGGCTTGGCCGGCTCATTGCCACCACTAGGAGAGAACGAGTCATGCGCTATAATTGCAAATGTTGCGATAATCATAATCTTAATTCTATATATTAAAGTAGAATAGTCGGCACTAAAATCTGCACATAGTTTCCAGTTAAAATAAATTTCTAAATTTGGAAAATTTTGCCAAAAATAGTGTATTAAATGTGTTGGCAAGTATTATAGTACATGTGTCATTAATGATATTAGCATCTGTGTTATGTTATTAATAACGTCAAGATGTTTTTTTTTTTTAATGTGTAAACTATTTTTTTTTATAATAATTATTTTTCTTTTGATAATTATTGTATTATGTTGAAGTCGAAAAATATGTAATACGAGTGTCAAATTGAAGATATCAATGAGAAGATTAATACAAGCTAAAAAGTGAGAGTAAACTGTAAATATATTATCCGTAAAATCGTCTCAAATATCAAAGTTAAAAGTTTTATTTTACATTTTTCACTTTTCTTCAATATATGATTCATTTTAAATTATATCATTTAATTCTTACTCCCTCCGTGTTACAAAGATAGTCCATCACTTATTTTCACATAGATTAAGAAATGTCAATTAATATTGTTGAAAAAATAAATTTTACAACAATTTTCCTAATATACTCCTAATAAATTTATGTAGTTTCCCACAAAACTAAAAGAGTATAAATTTATTTGGACTAATAAAAAACACATTAAATAAAGAAAAAATGAGACATAAAATATTAACTTCACTATAAAAAAAAGTGGACTATCTTTTTGGAACGGATGAAAAAAGAAATAATAGTCATTTTTGAAGGACGTGGGAGTATAATAATATTTATAATTTGTTAACTAAATTCAATTTTGTCAACTAAATTCAATTTTGTCATAAATGATTAATTTGATTTCGAATTGTTTTGTTTATCAAATTGAAACAAATAATAAATATACGAACTTCCAAAGTAAATCAATTAAGCTGTATTAATTTTTACAACTTAAGATTTTAATCAATTCATTCTTCATTTTGACATTATTTTTATTTATTTACTAATTCTGTTTTTTTTTTTTTTTTACTATAAATTTAAATAAATATAATATGCAAAATATATACTAAGGATTTTAATAATTAGTTCAAATAATTTTTGTTAAACAATTGATCAGATAGCAATTTTTATTAAAATATTAAAATAATAATGTAACAATATGAATAAAGAAATTTCCAATATGAAGAAAGATGAACCAATTAACGTAACAATATTTATTATAATTAATGATTTCTTTAGGAAAACACTTGAAATTAATAATTAATGCTTTTAATAAATCAAAATATACCAAAAAAATCTATCCAACATTTTTTTTGGGAAGAATACAATGAAGAATAATATATAAAAAGAAAATCTTTGGCTCTAAGGAGAATTTGTAAGTTGACTCTTGCATATGAGCCTAATTTTGTAGTTCAAAAGTTTTTCAAAAAAGAATATTTTATTTTTTGAACTTTAAATTCAACAATCGAGTTGATATTTTTGCATTACAATCACTAAAATACTTATTTCATGACCTGTTTCCTCACATATATGGTAAAACAATTCACCGGTCCGCAATTTTTATTAAAATCAAAATATTAAAATAATAATTATATGTTGTAAAAATGATAAAACTTTATTTTTTTAATTTTATTAACATATATAGACAAAAATACTCATAATATATATTATTTAGATTTTCATTAATAATTTTCTTTTTTATTTTATTTTATTGACATATAATTAAATATGCTTTTAATTATATTCAATTGAATGCATCGTATTTAAAAAATAAAAAAATAATTATGAGAAGGGTCTTCTTGTTGAGTTTCACTTACGTGCATCGCAATTCTTGAGGTTGATTTTCACTTTCACGCATCGTCAATATTACTTAATTTGTTACATTCATTTAAATATAGAACCACATATATTTTATTTGTTGCAATTATTTTATTTTATGTAAATTATAATATTTTGAGGGTTATTATTTCTTTTCATAGTAGTAAAAAATATATGGACAAATTTTTTTATTTATTCTATACAATATAAGTTTGAAAATTTGCATTATTTAATTTAAATCTGAACAATTGTTTAAAATATACTTTGTTTATAATAACTTTTATGCATCACACGAGTGTGGGCAACCAAAAACTTTATAAACAATGTAGTATTTAAAAAAAAATCAAAATTTATGATAATTCTAATTTATTTCTATTTTGAGCATTCGTTGATTGATTGTATCATTAATCAAAGCAAAATATGTTTTCAAGCTTTTATTTTTTTATTTTGTAGTTGCATTCAAAGTAAAATTATTTTATATTATTTTTTCGTGCAACCCACAACTGTAATACAACTTAGTATCGACCATCGAAGATGTTAAAATGTTTTTATTAAGTAGACAGCATCATAAAGTGAGGGCATTTTAGTCAGTTGAAGTGATTGCTCCCCTCAAGAAGCTAGAGTTGACGTGGGCAACGGATGTGTAAAAACAAATAGAAGTAAGGGCAGTTTGCGGAAATGGTGTCAATATATGGAGATTGGGAGACCCTTCTGTCTCAACCGAATTAGCAAAAATCTGTTGCAGAAAATATGCCCTTGTGTTCAGTGAATAACCCACAAAAAAATATGATATTCTGCAGAAATAATTGAAGTTCGAAATCTTTACATACACAGTTGACAGTACTATATTCAGTTTCAGGAAACATGAACAACAACGGTAGTTTTCTGTTTTCCAATAATAATCAGCAAAACTGTGGTGGTTTAGCTCGATATCGTTCCGCTCCAAGTTCGTTTTTAGCTACCCTTCTGGATTCTGGTAATGATAATGGTGAAGAATCTGACGCAATATTCTATAATTTGTTGGATCAAAGGGGAGCTATGCCTATGAAGGAAGAAATTGATGTTCCAATGGAGCAATCTTATTCTGTAGGAATGGAGAACGCGAGGATGAAAAATTGTGGGAATCTGGCCACCCAAACTAGTTCTCCACCTGGATTTTTCAATGGTAAATTCATATTTAATATATTAACGGGTTTCATTAGTTAATTAGACCTAATTTTGTTTGCATAATTTTTTATTAATTTATTCATTATCTGTACAAAAGAAGGATGTTGCTTTTGGTTGATAAGTATACAGGACAAGGAAATTTCCATATAAATTTCAATGTTTTATTTTTTAAAGTTATATCTTTATTCTTCTCTTTGGGGACCGGTTGGTAATGCTAAGTGAGGCTCGTAAACCACTTGACTTGCCTTAGCTTTGAGTGTGGCGTGGAGGGGAGGAGAGTATTGAGAGACTTCGGCTGCTACGTTACCATACAGGAGAAGGAACATCTTAGGTTATTAAGGGCTTGTTTGGGATGAATTTTGAGAAGTCAAAAACTGCTTTTGACCCGTTTAATAATTTTTTTCCTTTCTTTTAAAAAGACGTTTCCATTTAAAACAAATTGATGTAGCATTACTCTCTCTAGAAAAGATTTTAGAAGAAGTTGATCTAGTGTGTGTGGGAAATTCTATAGTGCTCCCAGTGGACACCTTACACTAGGCGTCGCCCTATTGGGGGTTGTCTCGGGGGCCCCACCTGACAACAAATGCTCCCCCGCCAAGTGGCGGGTGGGACTTGGCGGGTGGGGATTGGGGGCACCAGCTTTTAGAAAAAACTGAGCTACTATGGTTTTCTCTAAAAGCATTTGGAAGTATTTTTGGAAATTAGTTTTCAAAAATTAAAAAAAAAAAAAAAAAAAAAAATTAGAAAGCTCTTGCACGGGAAGCAAAAACTTGAGTAAAAGCCATTCCAATGAACCCTAAACCAATTCTGCAGTGTTGACCTTTATGAACAATTTACAGAGTGATCACACAATTATGAAGAAGTTTCTTATTTGATCTCAGGTTTTGGTGTAATGGGAGAAGTGGGAAACTACAGAATAAGTAATCACGCAGAAGCCAATCCACTGATGAATGGTTTGAAGAATCACGTTGATTTCCCGTCTGGTACGGCCTCTAGCACAAGGTTCATGCCTAGCATACCCGAAAATAGGAACGAAAACATGGGCACACGTAACCCTGAGAATGGCAATGGAGATAATAGCATAGAGTACAACTCTGCCCTGCTACAAGACTCTTGGAATGTTTCGCCCTTCAACGGCTCGAAAAGAAACCGAGATGGTGATCTGAAAACGTTCTCTAATTTTAATGGATTAATGGGAAATGAGGTAGTTTTAGTGGGTTTTTTTTTTTTTTTTTTTTGCTGGTTTTCGCGTTGTTTGATTGTACGTACTACTATTGTTCCTGATATGCATAACTTCTAATCAGAACAGGGAAACTAGAAACAATGCTACGCATTTAACTCACCATATGAGCTTGCCGAAAATCCCTTCCGAAGTAGATTCGATGGAAAACTTTCTACAATTTCAACAAGACACCATCCCTTGTCAAATCCGCGCTAAAAGAGGTTGTGCCACTCATCCCCGAAGTATTGCAGAAAGGGTAAAATTCTTACAACAATGCTACATGGACAACACATTTGAACAACAAGGTGGACAACACACTCACCTTGTTCAAATGTGTCGTTCATTTAGCATTTTTCAAATTCTTATTCATATTTGTGGCGATTTTGTTCGTCTTATCATCCTTCCACACTGTGTTTCACAACAAAGGTCAATGTACAAGACCTTATTAGTACTCCCAAATTGAATTAATGTGGGATAGTTTTAACATTTTGTTAAGCTAATTTACAGGTGAGACGAACTCGGATTAGTGAAAGAATGAAGAAGCTGCAAGAGCTCTGTCCAAATATGGACAAGGTAGATACTTAAGCTGCGGTTGTATTTTCATTTTACTATTTTCAGAAGTGATTACGAATCGAGATTTATTTTATTTTATTTTTGTGGCAGCAAACGAACACAGCCGATATGCTAGATTTGGCAGTTGAGTACATTAAAGAGCTTCAAGAACAAGTCCAGGTAATATATATAAAGAAGACTGTAAATTACAAGATTCACATGAAATCTGTCTCAAAAACTTCATTTCGTGTAGACACTCACGGACAAGAGGGCAAAGTGCAGATGTTGAAGTATGGAAAAATATATAAATCATATCCCGTGAGTAGCTTTTTTATGTGCTTGGATTAGATGCGCGTAATATCAGTTTTTCTGTGGTCCTGGTGACGGGGAAATGCGTCACACACATTGGGGCGGGGTGGGAAAACTGATCACACCAACATGGGGTATACCCGTCATGGCTATGAGAGCAAACTTTCGTGTAATATATATCCAGTTTAATAAACAAAAATGGATCGGCGGACTTTACGCCGTCCCGATGTACTTTTATCACTTGTTTGTATATACTTCATTAATGTATGCTATATACATGTAATATGTTTATTGTAATTTAGGAGAGTTAGGATTATGAAGTCTATTGTTAAACTTATGGTCGGGCATAGAGGATATGTTATTATAAAATATATGTGTCGCAATCCCTAAGAGCATCTCCAGCAGATTCTTTATATTTAAATAGCATTTTTCACATTTTAGAGAGAATCTATAAATTTAGAGAGCTATTTTTTTAAATTACTCCAACAGCCTTTTTATCTTTTCCTCTATATTTTTCTTTTTCCAAAGAGCATTAATTTTTCTCCTCAAATTTTGTTATTCCTATAGTTCTAAATAAACATCTTCCCTGTCAAGTATTCTCATTTGAGCTATTGTACTGATTTTCATCCCTATCAATTACAAAATTCACGTTGCTGGTTTCCCAGAAAAAAAATTCATGTTGAAGAAAAATTGCAAACACAGAGAACAAATATACACACATACGAATATAGCGTGGACGGTGGATACAAGGGTAGTTGAAAATGGGGTTGATAATTGTGCATGATATTTAATAAACGAAGAGGGAGGGTATTGAAAAGTGAAATATTCCAATGTATTTAATAATAGAGAGTGAGTTTGGCTCTCCAAATTTGGAGAGTCAAATCCACTCTCTAAATTTAAAAGTTAATTTAAAGATGCTGCTGGAATATTATTTTAGGGCCTTGCTCTTTAAATTAAAGAGAATTTTGAGTTTAAAGAGTCTGTTGGAGATGCTCTAACACTTAAAATTTCAAAATTTGCTACTAGGACTTAATTGAACGGATTTGGGAAGTTAGGGAGCAAAATAAAATATTTTCTATTCTTAATGTACTTAAGTGCAAATATATGAAAACACAATTTTATCCGCTACATATATCGTCTATTTGGTTCCATTAAAAGCGCGGTTTAAAATTCAATTCAAAGTCAATATTTAATTGTAAACATATATTCCACGAGACTTGCAACTTTTCAATCGCATTCCATCAACTTTTATTAAAAAGTGACTTATTCAGTCTAATGTGAGATTAACTAATAATAGTATTATTATTATTTGTGCACGAAAATGAGTTTTTTCGTTTCAACCCACAAAAAAATGGGGAACTCAACATTATGGTGAGCGATGAGGATCGAAGATACAAAAATTCATACCTGGAATGACTTCAACTTGACTGGGATAATACGATGGAGGAGCACGAACAAGACCTCGAACAACCTGCAGAAAAGTTCCCGTAGCCCTGTCGATGATTAATTGAGCAATCAGTTGGAGAAAAATATGGATGTGTTGCTTACAACTAAACAATAATGAAAAATGTATCTGAATAATTTATTAAGCAATAGTGAATTTAAGAGGAGTAATCCTACAAGCATTGAAATACCCGTTAGAAAAGGGCCAAGGCCAAGTGAGTAAGGGATGTTTGGACACAATTTTAGGTAGGACCTACTCCTTTTTTTATGAAGGATCAAAGTATATTCATATTTTCCTCCTTGAGAGAATCAAATTAGTATTTTTATTTACCAAAATTGATGCTTCGTTGAATGGAAAATCAAGGTCCAAATTTGATCAATTGGAAATGATTTATGAAGGAAAAACATGTAATGTTTGTCCACATAGGAAGTTGAACAAAACATTTATTAGTTTAAATATGGCTATACTTTTTAAGTTTGGATGTTTGGACCAACTTCTTCTTTGTGAAAGATCGAAGCATATTCATGTTCTCCATGAGAATATCGAATTGGTATATTTGCTCACCAAAATTGATGCTTGGATGAATGGAAATTGGGGCCAAAGTTGATCAATTGAAAATAATTTATGGAAGGAAAATATGTAATGTTTGTCCCACATAGGAAGTTGAACAAAACATTTACTAATTTAAATATGGCTATACTTTTTAAGTGTGGATGTTTGGACACAATTTTAGGTGTGACTCACTTCTGCTTTGTGAAAGATCGAAGTATATTCATGTTCTCCTCCGTAAGGACATAGAACTGGTCTATTTATTCACCAAAATTGATGCTTGGATGAATGGAAAATGTGGCTACTGTGTCAGGTTCTTCTGTTGTTCAGACTGTTTCCATTGTGCCAAGTCTTGCTATGGGTCAAAATGTTACCCCAACTATCACTGTTTCGGTCAACCATGGAGAAAAATCGGAGAAACTCAATGTGATGAATTTCAAGAAATGGTAGCAAAAGATGTTCTATCTGGTCACCTTGAATCTTGAGAGATTTTTTACTGAGAATGCTCCGAAACTCCAAGAGGATGAACGTGACATTCAGGCTATTAGTATTGTTGATTCCTAGAAGCATTCTGATGTTCTATGTCGAAGTTACATCATGAACGATATGGCAGATATGTTGTACAACGTGTATAGCGTAATAAAATCGGGTAAAGAATTGTGAGAGTTCTTAGACCGGAAATATAAAATCGAGGATTTTAGAGCCAAGAAATTTATTGTTGATCGCTTCTTAAACTATAAAATGGTAGACTCCAAAACAGTAATCATTCAAATTCAAGAGCTCCAACTGATCTTGCATGAGATTTATTCAGTTTTAAATAATAAACTTCACTGTATTGAATACCTTATGTGCATGATGTTGAGAATTGGATATCCAATATAAGGATTCAAAATATGCTAACAAATATATTTTATTATAGAGAGTGTAGTTGTTTTTTGGAAATCCTCAATGAACCTTGAGAATCAAAAGAAAATAGAGCTTTCAATAAAGTTAGAATGAAGCATCATGATTTCAAAGATTTTGGAAGGATTTTCTAACTGGTGAAAACCCGTGTTTTTTATATGATTTAATCGAGACTACAAATGAAATGACACGGAATGTCATGTATAATGGTAAGCCCGATATAAATCACTTGACGGTTGCTCTCAATTTAAACAATATTGATTGTTTATCGAAAGATAACTTATTGGATCCGTTTACAAATGGGTTACCTAGAGAGCAGACTGGAATCAATGAAAATAAGTGTAATTCCTAAAGTAATGGATCAACTTAATGGAAACCTAATCGGCGACTGGATATCCCACTAACTAGGTTCAATAGGAAAATTGGTTATGGTTGACTTAATAAGAAACACTTAGGAGTTTTAACTCTTCCCCATTTCTATAATGTAAATAAGTGCCACCTCCAAAAGATTGGTAAGGATAAGCTATGTTTCTAATGATGACTATGAATTGTAAATAATACAAGTGGAGTATTGTAAGGTACTCTGTATAAAATATCACCTATGTGAGTGTGAACATGGCCGGTTCCATGAGAATTTTACTAGGCGAATTCTCTAGCGCACTTGTAGAATCAAGAAAGTTCAGGGCCAAAATAATGAACACAACAGATAACCAAAGTTTGATATGAAAAATAATGTGTTTGATCTATTGTCTAGACTTATAATAACGGTCGACAGTTCAAAAAGGTGCGTTTACTTATTAGCCAAGTGAGTTCGATAGATTCTTACTAAGTAAGGTTCAAAGAGAGTGCTACCGATCCTAATGCATTATATTTTAGTTGTACTCTTATCGTCTTCCTTGTTCACGGTCAACTTATTCCATTCATATGGGGGATTGTTAGATTTAAGGGTTATTTATGATTAAATGTGAATTGAAATAAGTTTCTAATAGGTGTGTTGATTGGGTGTGGCTCTTGAAAATACAAAATGTGCATAATAAAGATTCATGACTTTTGATAAGGTACAATCTACACCATCGGTCATAAAATGGTGCGATCTAATGATTGAAATGAATTTGTATCAAAAGATGCAAATTCGACACATTAAAATCTACAATTTGGACCTTCCTAATTTCATTTTCTTCACTTCAAAATCAATTCTCTAATTTTTTCTCTCCAAGTTCTGTCAAAATAATTTCTAAGTTGGTTCCCCCGACAAAATTAATATTGTGCTATATCAATATTAATTTTGGAAGAAACGTTGTATCTTGGAAGATGTACGTCAATTTGATCATGTAAGCACTAGTACATGAGGCGAAATCCATTTTAAGGAGATTTGCATTCGCATACTGATCACTTCATTTTATCCCTTTCTTTACATTTTAGTAAGTTGAAATTATGTATTTTGATTTCGATAAGTCAATGTTTATTTGATATTTTGCAACTGTAAGTCGTTATTTTATGTCTTTGCATGCACGTATTTTTTGATTAAACGGAATATAATTATGCATCAATTCTATACAATATTGATTAGTATGGTTGCAATTTTTTTGGCTTATGTATCATTTAAATCTTACAATTTTATTTGTAATTTTGATTTTTTATGGAAGATTCGCATCCCTGTATAATGGAAGACTTCTAATGTATTATGCTTTGTAATCTGAATGGTTGAGTTTCTTCATCTCTATAGATTAGTATAGTTGTTGCTATTCTAAAGAAGATTAGGAAGAGGCTGAATATAATACACAAGATTGCACCATGACATATGATTAGATTTCTCTTCCGAGGTTGTCTTCGTATCATTTGCTTTCTCTTTCTTTTGAAGTCAATGGTGCAGCTATCAATAATAATCTAGAATTTATGCAAAAAGTGAGGACTTTTGAGAAACTTTTGAATACATATTTTACCATTATATATTTAATTATATATTCAATATATCCTTACCCTTATTTAATAAAATTAAATAATTTATTACATTAATTTATTATTTAACAATTTACAATTTATAATAGAATTTTATATTATTATACTTTCTCATTTATTTAGTTTTAAATTAATACATTACCTAACAATTAACAATATCGTATAGTATAATTTCATATTACTCTAATTTTTAATTTATTTATTATTTAGAAAAGAAGAAAAATTATTATTGTGAATATAATATATTATATAATTTTTAAAACATTATATCCGAAATTTCAAAAACTAAACTGACTACTCAAATTCCATTATATTGTATACATATCATAATAAATTTAATAACCATGTGGACTTTAATCCAAAAATGTTAGAATTCCATTAATTTGTGACTTTTATTCTATAGGTTACATGAATGAATAAACGTTCTACAATTCTTAGAGCACATTTACCTCCCTTTTATCCTTTTATTATTATTATTTGGATGCTCTTCTCATTAATTTTTCAAGCTTTGTGTTGATTTATTGTTATAGTTTTTGTTTTAGTTTTTTATGAAAAAATCATGTTATAGCTTCTACTTCAACATTTAATCAATGTTACTATGAAGATAAAATATTAATACAATACTTAAAATATTACATTCAAAATTTCAAAAATTGGATTGTCTATTCAAATTTTCTTATTTTACAATAAATATATTATGAATGTAATAACTACATGACATTTAATTCAAAAATATTACAGTTCCATTAATTCATGACTTTTATTTTATAGGTTACATGAAAAAATATTTTACAAATTTTAATTCACATTTACATACAATACAATACAATACAATACAATACAATTACTATTTCTACTACTATTATACTACATTACATTACATCAATATTGTAGATTAATTTCTGAATTAATATTCATATATATGACATTTTACAGTTACTCAATATCATTCTTATTAATTAATAACTTAATTTATTTCTCAAAATATATAATGTTATAATAGAATTCATATTATTATACGCAACTTCTTCTAATTGTATGACACAACATATAATTCTTTCACGAAGAGGTAATACGTTGACTACCTCCATAACAAATTGTTTGTGTCATGTTTTAGGGAAAGCGAAGTTTCCACGAATAGATGATATAAATCAATTTTTACCAAGAGGAGTTCAAAAATATATTGTTGTCAAATATATGTTAATCTTGAAAATAAGTTGTCCAATGATGCACTTAAGGAATCTAGACTTATCCGACGATCTTCAAGTTGTGTGATGTTGACAAAAAATTATTGTTTACAAAGAAGTATTATTGTCATCAAAATATTTCATTTCACTTTATTCAATATTTTCACATTATATACTTAGCCTTTGTTTTGTGAAGATTAAAATTAGATTTTTAGTAAATTTTGATAAAAATTGATAAGATATATAATTGAAAATAGGGATGACAATGGGGCGGGAAATACTCGAACCCAACGAGGACCCGACCCGAACGGGGCGGGGCGGGGAATCCCCAACAAAGACGGAGATGAGGATGGGATGGGGATGAAAAAGCATCCCCGAATTGGGGACGGGGATGACTACCTTATCCCCATCCCAGCCCCGTCCCCGATCCTCATCATCAATTAACAAGTTGCATTAAAATTTAAAAAGCAAAAAAAAAAAAAAAAGTCATATATTATCTGTACAAAAGTCCTATGAAGTCAAAATTTCTTGCATAAAAAATTTATTACTTATCAAGTCATAAACTTTAAATACTTATTTTGAAAAAGTTACTGATTATAGTTATTATGCTTATCGAGTTGTATTTTCTCATCTAATCAAATATTAAATAAAGACACAAACAAAGATGAATATATATTCGATTAACGTCCATATAATGTGTAAAGATTATTAGATTTAGGAAATGTTAGGGTTGTTCCTGCATGTTTCCTTATATTATCTGCATAAAATTATTTTAAAACTTTTTTTAAAAAATAAAATAAATGGGGATGTAAACGGGGATTTTCCCATCCCCGCACAGCCCCGTCCCCATCCCTGATTAAATGGGGATGGGGCGGGGATGATAAATCATTAATAGGGCTGGGACGGGGAAAGACATCCCCGCCCAGTACCCGCTCCGTTGTCATTCCTAATTGAAAAGAGTTGAGTTTAATGAAATATGCGATTGAGATTAATTATTGATTTTGATTTAGATTAAAATCTAAAACAATTGCTTAATTTCACAAAAAAGTTCATACAGATATATTCTTTTTAATCATTTTAATTTTTTCTTTAATAATATCCATTATGGTAGATAGCGCAAAACGTTCCTATCGTTTGCTCTCATTGTGGAAATTATCCATATTGTTTCAAATTTGACATTTACATCATCATTTCAACATTTTCTTGTGGAATTCGTCCTTACCGTCACATTTCGTCAAGTTTTTCCGTCAAATGTGTTTAATTTGTGCAAAACGTCCCTATCGTTTACCTTCATTGCACAAATAGTCCATATTGTTTCAATATTAACATTTGGACCCTCAATGACCTTTCTTTGTGCTAAAGGTCCTTAATAATGATGATGATGAATGATGATGATGGTCAAAGTTTATTTTTTTTTGAATAGTGCAAAATAGTTACACTTAAATATTTTATTTTATTTTATTAACATATAATTAAATATACATTTAATTATATTCAATTAAATGCATCGCATATAAAAATAAAAAAAATTAATTATGAAAGGGACTTTTTGGTTGAATTTCACTTTCTTGTATCGAAATTTTGAGGTTAATTTTCACTTTCGTGCATCGTTAATATTGTTTAATTCTTTAAATTCATTTAAATATAGGACCACATATATTTAAATATAGGCATAGATGTTTTGCGAAAAATGTTTGAGAAGCGGAGGCGCAAAAGGTTTACATGCCAGAGACGTTTTGCGTCAAATGTGTATATATTACCGTTCATTTCAATTACAAATAGGCAGAATTTATTTTGTTCTTATGGTGTGATGATTTTACCCTTGAACTTTTCGCCAAAAAAATGCTAGCGCATCATTTAACAGCCAAAGTTAAAAGTTTTTTCGGTAATCAAGTTTTGTATTGTAATATCTTTTAGTTTTAAGTGAAATTACAAGAATATTTAGTATTTAACTATTTTTAACAATTCTTGTTTTATCAACTTTTTGTTGATTTCACACACACACACACACACACACACACACACACACACACACATATATATATATATATATATATATATATATATATATATATCTGTTGAATCAACTTTTGAATTTTTTTGGGGAGAAGGTTAATTTGTACTTACTAAATTAAACCTTTAAATTAATTTAAGTGTGACTATTTTGCACTATTAAAAAAAATTAAAACCCTGACTATTATCATCATCATCATCACTCATTTATTTTATTTTATTTTATTAGAATGATAAATTAATTATTATACAATATTTGAATGAAAAATAAATGTAAGGGCCTTTAGCCCAAAAAAAGGTCATTGAGGGTCCAAATGCTAATATTGAAATGATAGAGACTATTTGTGCAATGAAGGTAAACGATAGGAACGTTTTGCACAAATTAAACATATTTGACGGAAAAACTTGACGGAATGTGACGACAATGATGAATTATGCAAGAAAATGTTGAAATGAGGGCGTAAATGCCAAATTTGACCACAATGAGAGCAAACGATATGAACGTTTTGCGCTATTTACCCTATCCATTATCTTAGCTACTTTAAAAAATAGTATTAATACACATGTTTTTACTACTAGAAATATATAAATGGTTGAATGAATGAGAAACTTTTGAAAGGTTAATTTGCCATCATATTTTATTGTTAATTGCTAAAAAAAATCCTTCAATTTAAAACATGTTTATAACAAAATAATAATTCATGTCAATAATTAAAAGTGATTAATATGCAATTCATTCGTATTTCACTAGTTTCACATCTTATTAACATGATCTATTGATTTAAGAAATTAATATGATTGATCCAACAATTTCCTAAAAAAATAATCAAGTATTAAGACATCAACTTACGACTCAGTATACCATCAAAACTCAATGTACTAAATCAATCCCAATAAAACTTTTGAAAGGCTAATTTGTCTTCATATATTTATTGCTAATGGCTAAAAAATCCTTCTATTTAAAATAGTTTTATAGTAAAATAATAATTCATATCCATAAATAAAAATGATTAATATGCAACCTCCTTCATATTTCATTGATTTCACATCTAATTAATATGACCCATTGATGTAAGAAATTAATACGATTGTTCCAGAAATTTCCTAAAAAAATAATCAAGCTTTAAGACATCAACTTACAATTCAATATACCATAAAAACTCAATGCCCTTAATCAACTACAATAAAATTAGAAACACTCTAACTCGCTGTATATTTTCTCTTGATATCTCTATATAGAAAACAGAGTCCAACTAAGTTTGTTTATTTCTCTTATTTTTATAATTGCTTTTTAATATCATGATTTCTTTGATCTTGTTAAAATCTAATCGATTTATATTGGATATACATTATATTTGATAATTTTCGAGTAAACAAGATGTAATTTTTGTTTTTTTAAATCTCGATTTTAGATTTAGATTTTATTTTAATTTGTTTATTTGAGATCGTCTTGAGATTTTGAATTTATTTAAATGTATATTACACTGGAATTTTCATTTAATTTGTCTTTATATTCAATTTATTTCCACTAAATAAAGTATTATAAATTAATATTATAATTTTCAAATAACTAAGCCAATTATTTTCACTAAATAAAATTATTAAAAATTATTAATATATATAATTAATAAAAACATTATTATATGCCGTTTAAAAATTTAATATTGCTGATATAAGTAATATGAAGACATTGATTAATATTAATATAAACAGTTTAAAAATTTATTAAACTAAATACAATTAACATTCACCTCTAGTTTAGACTATCACTATTATATATAAGATTAGCTTAGAATTTCACTATTCCTAAGGACCAAACACGACTTTATCACTATCACAAAATAACGCTTTCAGACATATGTAATACTAGCTGTTTCATCCTTCCCATTACCGCATTTATAATCTATCTGTTATCTAGAATCTTCACCATTTTCTCTCGCGATATCGTCGGCCGTCCAGCAAGCTCTTCATCCGAATAGTCCAGTTCTTTTCTCGTCGAAATCGCCTGTCTTCCTACCTATTTTCTGACCCAGGAAATCAAGTGAAGGTGATGCTTTCTCTCTTCTACATCTATACACTATATTGCGTTCGTAAGTCGGTTACCGGTTAGGGTTTGGCCAAATTTTTTTTCCCCCGATTTATTGATTTTGATTGCTCCTTCTTTCAGTATTTTTTTTGTGCTATAATTTTTTCCTTTTGCTTATAATAGTGATTTTGTTTGAGTATTGACATGGTTTTTTTTGTAGATCGAAGGGTTTTTTTTTTGGGATTTTTGCTACCATCTTTCGGATGGCTCCTTCGTCGAGGGAAACACTTCCTCTTCTCCCTTTCTTGCTGTGTTTATATCCCGATTAAGGTTTATTGCAGTCTTCTGGTTAATGTTATCTTGGTTTTTTTCCCCAGATTTTTTTTTTTTTTTTTTTTTATCTGCTACCCGTATTATGTTTAGTTTAGAATGTACTTTTTTTTAATTATGTTTGTATCTATTTCCTTCGTAGGACATGACATTTTTTCATAAATCTTGAGTTTAGGGTTAACGTTATCTTGGTTTTTTTCCCCATATTTTTGCATTTTTTTTTTATCTGCTACCTATATTATGTTTGGTTTAGAATGTAATTTTTTTTCTATTTCCTTCGTAGGACATGACATTTTTTTGGAAATCTTGAGTTTAGGCACCAAAAAATAGTGTGTCCAACATGAAAAATAGTTAAAGCTTGAAGTGATATTGAGTTTTGTTTCAAAATTGAGGATATACCCAGATTTTTTTAGCTTCTTATTCTTTTTTTTTTCTTCTGCTGCTTATACTGTGCTTTGTTCAGAATTTACTTATTTCGATTAAGTTTGTATTTCCTTTGTAGAACTACATAAAATTTTAGAATTATTGCATTCAGGCAGAAACAAAATAGTGTTCCATCGGTTGCTTTGTCTCTTTGATCTTTTTCTCTTCAAATATCGTTGCTTTCTCTAGACTTTCCATGTCATGTGCCTGTAGATTGTAGGAATTATATATTTTTCCCTGTGTTTTATTGCTTAAGGTTTTTATTTTCATTGTATTTTGTTGTAATAGTCTTTTGTTTCTGTATTGTCAGGAGTTGTTAGTGGAGATCGGCATTATTCTGTTCGATTTTCAGTTCCATCTTTCCGTTATCTGATTCCTAAATATATCCGTTCAAAGAAATCAGGGTGATGCTTCCTCTTCCCACTTTGATGTTGCGTTTATATCTCGATTAGGGATTAGGGTTTATGTTCAGATCTTAGTTAATGATTTTATTTATTGATTTGGTCTTCTTGTTGTAGTTGTTTTGTTCGATTTTGAGAAACGAATTCTTGTTGTTTGCCACTATGTCTTCTAGGGTTTTTTTCTTCATTTCCGAGTATATGAATTCTTTTTTATTCCTGGTGCTGCTTTTTTTTTTAATTGAGGAATGTTTTTCTATAGTACATATAAATATAGATTTTTAGATATTTGGCACATTTTTTTATTGAATTGTTGGTTACAGTAAAATAGTAACATATTTGATTTATTCACGTTTTTCAATAGTATGGCTGCAGAGTTTAAAATCAATTAGAACATAATGCGCATGTTGATGGCACTTTACAGATTATTGAGCCAACTTTTGTTGAATTCTATAATTGGCATATTAACACTATCACACAGATTATGATATTTGAAAAATATGATTCTAAAACTGCACAAATCAGTTTTATGTATCATTTTTTCTTTCTTTCGTTCTTTTTTTTTTTTTTTTGGGTTGTATATTTTCACCACTTTCTTTCCTCAATTGTATTATTTTAGAACTATATCTTTATTTTATTGATTATTACACAACTTTTAATGAGCTTTAATTTATTTGCTTCAATAGATTTAGTGTACTACAAAATATTTTTTTCGGATGCTGAGTTTTCGTAATGCACCATAAACATGAATCTTCTTATATAGAAATGTTTGTTGGTTTATTTTGTTGTAAAAAATGTTTTGTTTTACTAGGTTTAGGTATCAATGGGAGTTCTTCGTGAGGATCGAAAATATCTGGCTCGATTTATTTTTGGCATTTTTGTACACCACTTTTTCCCCCTTCTTCTCATCATCTATTGAATCTTCCTTTTTATTATTTTTTTCATATGTTTGTTGTTTTTTTAATTTTTCCTCATTACTTTTGTTGATCTTTGAAAAAAAATATTAGTACTTAGCTTCAAAATTGGAGTCTATAGATTTTGATTTTCATAAATTTGTTTCTTTCAATGAATATATGAGTTCTTTTCTTTTTCTTTTTTTAATTTTTCCCCATTGCTGTTGTTAATCTTTGAAAAAAATATTAGTACTTAGCTTCAAAAATTGGAGTCTACAGATTTTGGTTTTCATAAATTTGTTTCTTTCAATAAATTTATGAACTATTTTTCTTTTTCTTTGAGGTGCTTTTTTGTGTAATGAAGATTGTTTTTATACTTCGTAGAAATATAGATTTTTAGATCCTTAGCACATTTTTTTTTATCTGTTTATAGTAAAATAGTAACATATTTGATTGTTGCATGTTTTTCAATTACATGACTTAAGAGTTAAAAATCAGTTAGAACATAATAAACATGTTGAAGGTGCTTTACATGTTATTCAGGAAACTCTTATTAATTAAATCGTATAATTCGCGTGTTAACACTGTCACACAGATTATGACATTTGAAAAATATGATTTTAAAATCATAGAAATTAGTGTTATTTATCATTTTTTTTCAGCTGTAGGATGAATGGCTGAATGTTCTAGATTTTCCTACTGTATAAATCTCTACAAGTGCATTATTTTCTAAGTATATTGTTATACTATGCTTTATTAATCACCATTTTTCTTATATTTAATTAAGTTATAACAACTGTTACACAATGAACAATATCATAGACATTGAAAAAAGAGAATCACGGAATCAACGACGAAGAGAATTGTATGCCGAAAAGAAGAGAAGAAATGAAGCATGTAGTGACATTGTTCTAAGATGTTCTCGACATTTTGTTACTATTGTTGGTGAGTTTTGCAAGTACAATGAAAATCTTTGTTATTTATTATAATATTTAAAGTTCAATTGATATCTCTATTTCTTCATTTTATAACTATCTTTTATTGTATATTTAGAACAAAGTTCATCAAGTATGGTCACCAATAGCAACAAGGATATTGACATACATTGTAAAGACAAAGGTTTGAAATTTATCCTTTATTTTTTCATCTTATTATTTTTCCCTTTTTATTTGTTTTTGGTTTTAGCATGGTATATTCTTCTTTGAATTTAATGCAACTATATAATACAGGATCTAATGATGCACTATTAGTTAACGAAGATACATCATTTTGAATGAATGCAAATATTAATGAACTTCTTTCTTCTCGCATTAATGACGACCAAAGTACTCGCATTTTAAGTATCCCGAATATTCCTTTTGAACCATATGTTTTACCTGATCCAACATTTTGCTCTTATTGCGATGCTAAGAAATTCCATAAAGAAAGTAAAGGATTTTGTTGCTCTAATGGTCAAATAAAATTGTGTTTAAATTATAAGCCTACAGAGTTGCGTGAACTTTATTTGTCCAATTCTAATGATTCATTAGAGTTTAGAAATATTTCAAGGACATATAACAACCATTTTGCCTTCACATCTTTTGGTGTTAAGTATGACAAAGAATTGTGTAGGAATAACAAAGGGATTTATACTTTTAGAATACAAGGTCAAGTATATCATTATGTTAATGACCTATTACCTTCGAACAATGAACCATCATATTTACAGTTATATTTCTATGACACTGAACATGAAATACAAAATAGGCTTCGTCTATCGGACAAATTGATCAAATCTACAACAAAAAAAATAATCGAAATTTTACATGTCAATCCATACTCTCAGTTTTTCCGTTCTATAAGTGATCTTGGTTCATCTGAATCATTGAATAAAATCTTAAAATCTGATCTTGCTCTTGACCAAAGAACATATAATAGACCTTCTGTTTCCCAAGTTGCCGTGATTTGGGTTGACGATAATTCTTCGGAGACTGTAAGTGTTCATGATATTCACGTTTTTAGTCATGCTGGAATCCACATCGTGTTCATTACTATTATGGTTGTTATGATCCACTCCAATATCCTTTACTTTTTCCGTATGGTGAACCTGGTTGGCATCAAGGAATACAAAAACATTATACAAGTCGCTCATCTGTCATTCAACAATCAACACCATTTATTGACATTAATTACGTTACAGATCTTGAAGATTTATTTGAAAGAGAGGAAACAGGTAACTTAATATAGCTATGCTAAAAATAAGTTAATAATCTATTGCTAAATTTGACTTATTTGTGAACTATTTATACATGTATAAATTAACTTATGTTGATCTTTTATTAATTACAGTTCTAACAAAACATGCTAAACGGATGCACGTGTCTTTAAAGGAATATTATTGTTACAAGTTACAGATTAGAGATCCAGGTAATATCATTCTTCTCCATACTGGTCGATTACTTCAGCAGTATATAGTAGATATGTACGTTAAAATTGAAACATCTAGATTAGACTTCTTTAGAAAGAATCAACGTCAGATTAGAGCTGGTCTTTATCAAGGAATTGTTGACAGTATTTCTTTGGATGAAACTAGAGGATATAAGATCGGTAAGAGAATAATTTTACCATCATCGTTTGTTGGAGGACCTAGAGATAACACAAAAAAATACATGGATGCAATGGCTTTAGTTCAACGATTTGGTAAACATGACATTTTCCTTACAATAACCTGTAATCCGAATTGGCCTGAAATAAAAAATGAATTATCGTACAATGATGAAACGCATAATCGTCCAGATTTAATTTCACGAATTTTCAAATCTAAGTTAGAAGAGCTAAAAGATGATTTATTAAATAAAAAAAAAAATTCGGTCCAATTGCAACCTATATTTATGTTATTGAATTTCAAAAACGTGGATTACCACATGCTCACTTTTTACTTATTTTAAAACGTTGTTATAAAATTACATCAACAAATCTGATAGATGAAATAGTGTCATGTGAAATTCCAAGTGAAACTAACAATCCTTATTTGCGTTCAAGAGTAATAAAACATATGATGCATGGACCATGTGGACAGTTAAACCCAACCAATGTATGTATGGAATACAACCGAACATGTAAAAATAAATATCCCAAAGATTTTATTTCACGCACTACTTTAAGCAATAATTCTTACCCATTATATCGACGTTCTGACAGTGGTGAAAAGGTAAAAGTTAGAGGTCATTACTTAGATAATAGATGGGTCGTACCGTACAATCCATATTTATTAGCTAAATTTGATTCTCATATTAATGTTGAAATTTTCTCCACAGTGAAAGCTGTAAAATACTTGTACAAATACGTTTTTAAAGGGCATGATCGAATAAATTTCTCAATAAATAACGACGAATCAGAAATTGAAATAGATGAAATTAATAGATTTCAAAGTGCTCGATGGATATCAGCACCTGAAGCAATATGGAGAATTTACGATTTTTATTTAAGTGAGAACTCTCCATCAATCATTTCTCTCCAATTATATTTAGAAGATAACCAAAATATTATATTTAATGATAGCTCTAATTTAAATAATATAGTAAACAATGATTTTCTTAAACGCACAATGCTTACAGAATATTTTCAGATGAATATTACAAATGAAATATCCAGAACTTTATTGTATAGAGATTTCCCTACTCATTTTATTTGGAACACACAAGGTCGTTTTTGGACTCATAGGAAACAGAAAAATGTTATAGGAAGAATTGTCTCAGCTAATCCTAATGAAGGAGAAAGATATTATCTGCGTGTTTTGTTAAACCATATTAAAGGTGCAACTTCCTTTAACAATTTAAAATAAGTAAATAACGTTCAAGTAAAAACGTTTCGTGAAGCATCCTCTTTATATGGACTGTTAAATGAAGATAATAGCTCTGATTTGTGTATGGCAGAAGCAATATTGTATCAAATGCCATCCTCATTGCGTCGGTTGTTCTCAACAATATTAGTATTTTGCACACCTAATAATCCGAGATCATTGTGGTTCACTTACAAAGAATTTATGATGAAAGAGTATATATTGAAAGGATTCTCCAAAACTACAGCTGAACATGCCACATTAGAATGTATAAATAATATACTGGAACTTTCAGGTAAAAATATAAACGATTATAATTTAGTCTCATATTGTGTTTCTACTAATGAACGTGATAGACTATCTACCATGATTTCTGATGAGACAAAAGAATATGACAATAATGTAACATTATCATCAATGATTTAAAGCTTAAACATAGAACAAAGAAATGCATTTGATCGAATCTTCAATAAAGTACTGACTAATGACACAGGTCTATTTTTCATTGATGGACCAGGTGGTACAGGTAAAACTTTTTTATACAAAACACTGTTACGTTCAGTTAGAGTGAAGAAAATGGTTGCTATTGCAAAAACTTCATCAGGTGTTGCCGCATCTTTACTACCTGGGGGTCGAACCGCATATTCAACGTTTAAAATACCGCTTGATTTGTCTCCTAATATTACATGCTCTATTAAGAAACAATCAGCATTAGGAACACTACTAACTATAACTAAATTAATTATATGGGATGAAGCTCCTATGGTTCATCGTTCAGCCATTGAAGCTTTAGATAAATTATTAAGAGATATAACTGAGGTTGATGAACCATTTGGTCGAAAAATTATTGTTTTTGGTGGTGATTTTAGATAAATTTTACCTGCAGTTCAAAATGGATCCAAAACTGATATTCTCAAAGAAAATATTGTCTTTTCTTACTTATGGCCATCATTTGAACGAATATCACTAACCCAAAATATGCGTGCTCATCTTGACACTAGGATTTCTAAATTTGAGGAAGAAATGAAATCATTAAACAATCTTATTGATTTGGTGTTTCCAAATATTGAATCATGTGAGACGTACAGTCTATCAATGATTAATAGAGTTATTTTAACTCCAAAAAATGAAAATGTTAATCTTATAAATAATTTATTGTTACATAAAATTAATGGAGAGAAATTTATATACTATAGCTTTGATGAAGTGATTGATAAAACTGAAGAACATATTCATGAAGACTTTTTAAATACGTTAACACCTAATGGAATTTCTCCTCATGAACTTGTACGTAAAACTAATTGTCCTGTTATTCTGCTTCGAAATATCAATCCTTCTGAAGGATTATGCAATGGTACAAGATTAATTTGCAAACAATTCGACCGTAATGTTATTAACGCTGAAATTGCAATTGGAGAATACCTCGGAAAACATGTTTTTTGCCTAGAATTCATTTCATACCATTAGAAAATGATAAAGGTTCAATTCCTTTTAAGCGAACTCAATTCCCTATTCGTCCATGTTTTGCTATGACGATTAATAAAGCTCAAGGTCAAACATTAGACTTCATTGGATTATATTTTCCCGAACTAGTCTTTTCATATGGTCAACTATATGTTGCACTGTCTAGAATTAGATCAAGTTCTAATATTCGAGTGTTATTAAAACCAGAAAATAAAGCGAATCATTTACTTCATCAATATTGTACAAAAAATGTTGTGTACAAAGAAATAATTGATTTAGTACATTCAAAAAATTAACGTTCAGTAAGCAATATTATTGATACAGCTAATAAAATGTATGCTTCTGTCTATTGCTTATTTAAGAGCTTATCCATATGATTTCTCTAGGAAGCATCGGTATATAGCCATAAATTCTACCCTTGCTTTGTTTCTTTAGTTGGAAGCATCAATGTCTATATTTTTATCCCCTTCTTATTTATTTTTAAAGTTTTATAGATAAGGAGACGAGGGCTAGATTTTACGGCGGCTAAAGTGTTGGATTTGGCACGCTAACAGAATCTGCAATGTGGTAAGAATGTAATCTTTTTTGTGTTTATTGTGTAAATTTTAGAACAAGTCCATAGTTCATTTACAAAGTTTCCTACTATAATTTACTGGTAGTATCACCTTTTATGAATTCTGTTTAAGAAACAGGAACCAAATTTTAATAGATATGCATATATGCTCTGTTATATGTAACCTTTTGTTTGCAATGCCAATAATGTCTTCGTGTGAAGTCGAATCTTTATTTTTTTTACATTGACCCTCTTAACCTATGAAAATATTAATGGCTTTTTCCTTTTTTTGGTATGTATGTATATTTTCATTATTTTGAGGGGGTGGAGTGGCAACCTTATCTGAAGGGAAATTGATTATCCCTGCTTCTGAAACTAATGGTCCTTGAAATATAAACTTCAGACAATGGTTGAATTTCTTGATATGAACTGAAACATAATTTATTTGTTATTTTTATTTATATATTTAGAATTTCGATTTTCTGTTCTATATGTATAGGCAATAATAACCATTATGCAACTTTTTAATTTTCTTAAGCAAAGAGGGGTCTTTAAGATTTATGTTGGGTAAAAAACTGGAATAAATGTTTAATTTATTGCACATGTGTGGATATATTTTATCATATGTTCCTGGATTTAAGCATAGCATAAATTAGTGACTTTGAAAATTTGTACTCCTCTGTAATTTCATCACATTTGTTAGTCAATTATTCATTTAAGTAGTTTACAAAATTCATTTGCATAACGTCTATGCATGAATGATGAGCATTTTCCTGATTTTGAATGTTTGCAGATTGAAAGAAAGATTTCAGCTTCACTTTATGCAACGAATGACATAACTGAATATTAGGATAACATCCATGATTTGAATGATCCTTTCAGGTATATTTCCACACACTGCCAAATGTACTGCTCTAGTACTTAAATTAATTTCTTCAGATTTAATTTGTGATCTGACACAACCTGATCATATTTTTGACACACTGTAGCAGAACTTTAGATTCTCCAAAAAATTATAGGACCAGGAACATCCACCAAGTTTGTGTACCACTAATTCAGTTTATATTTTGAATTATCAAGAGTTATTTGAAAAAAAAAAAAAAAAACTCGAATGTTCCAAGGTCCTACTGATGCAATTTTCTTTTCTTTTTTTTCTTTTTTTTGGATCATAACTATTTTCTTGCTGAATGAGCTTTACCATTTGTATTCATTCAACCATCTTCATAAATTCAATTATTAATTCTTTTGGTTGATTTATTGCTTTTTTTGTCTTTTGGTTTCAGAGACGGTAACAATTTCAATATACAGACCATGATTTGACTGGTCTCTTCAATTGTCCTGAAATTATATTTTCAGTTACAAAAATAAAGGTATGGCAGTTGGTGTTAAGATTAATTTTTTTTTAAATCGTTAAATGTTTCATGCTTCTGGTGGAAAAGAAAAGTGACATTCAGATAATTGATGTTCAATCTCTCCCTCTTCTTTTACTGCTATATGAGGCAGGTTTTCACATGGCTTCAATATTGTCACGTAAATCAAGTACTTCACTATGATATTAAATGTATTTCAAAACAAGCGATCAACTTTAGCTTTTAAATCATTTTATGAGGCTATTATTGAGGTTCACTTTATTTTTGCTTGTAGGTTCAATAGACAACAATGAAGGAAACTTGAAGCTCGCAGGTTTTGATCTTGCCAGGTCATTCTCAAGTGATTACAATTCTAATATTACAAATTGTGTAATAACTTTATGGTATAAGTAAGCTTTACAAAATACCTATTGTTTAACATCATTAGTTTCTAAGCTAATTGAGTCTCTCTTTGAATGGTTTAAGATCCTGTATTTATTACGATTCGAATGACCATGACTTAAATTTTGTAGGCCACCAGAATTGTCCTTGGTACCACAAAGTATTGTTCATCTTTTGACGTAGTCAGTTGGTTGCACCTTTGTTGAACTTCTTCATGGGACACCAATCTTTGTAGAGAAAGTTGAGATAGTTATGTTAACTATTTGTTAGGACTTTAATTTTTATAATAAAGGTCAGGAATGCCTGATTCCATTGTTTATAATGATCAAGAGGTTATATTTTTCTTGCATACCCTAAATCTAATAGTAAGATTATCCAAAATTTCTAGCTAACATTAATTAAAGAATTCTGGTACTCATTATAGGTTCTTGTTATGATATCAAATAAGAATGGAGGGGCAAATTGAGATGGCAACAATTGGAGAAGACCATGAATGGTTCAACTATCTTAGACCAAACAATAAATGTGAAGAATTCTTTGATGATGGAGATGAAATAATTTCGGTCCTCCTTACTAGCATTGGTAGCAGGTATAGTCACCTTCCTTACCTTATATCTCACTACTCTTTTTTTTTTTCCAATTGTTTCTTCTTTTTTATTTGTATCTAAATTTATCATGTGTTGTCTATTTTGATTGATATCTATGCCCAATGTAGCCTTCCTGATCTGAATTTGTAAAATATGAGCTATTTTTTTGATAAAGATCAACACTTCATTTTTTTGTGAGAATTTTCAGATCAGATTGCAGCAAGTTTCTGATCTTTATTTGACCAATTTATGCAGATATAAAGCATTTCATGAGTATGAAGGGATTAAAGTTGCTTAAAATCAACATTTCTCTATTTGAATAGTATGTAACTCTGTGTTAATTAATTTACCATAATTTTTTTGCTGCAAATATAGGATTCGCATTCCTTACCAACTTCTCTCTGTCAAATATTCTCCCAACAGCTCTCTCTCTCTCTCTCTCTACACAAAGCAAAGTAATAATCCATAAGAATACTTGTTTGCTTAATTACAATCTTTTTTTCGATTGATCTTTTTGAAATCAGTGCATGAAAGAATTTGAACCAGCGTTGAAAAATTAGCCTATTATCTATAATGTTCTTATGCATGTGAATCACAATTATTAACAATACTTGCCTGCTGTCATCTTTCACAATTTCCAATTTCAGTGCTCAAAATAGTGTGAAGAAATAGTAAGCTTTGATTTTTTATTTTTTTTATACATTCATTTCATTAATTATGCATAAACACCTAACTGTTAGCATTTTTAATGGATACTGGTGATATTTTATTTTTGTTCCTTTTTTCAGCTTCTTGCCAAATCTGGTAATTCAAAGTATTTGTACATCTTCATGTTAAAAAATCCTATTTTTTTACCTACATGAAAAACTGATGATTTCTCTTTTCATAATTTGCAGGTACATTTTACTTTCCCTATTTGTGGATTTACTGTTCCTTAACTATATATTTAACCTATATATATATATACATACCATCATATCATATCAACAAAAAGTATGAAACCAAATCAGATGTTCTATTATTATTACAGGTAAGTCTTTCTGATTTTCATTAAATACAAAAATATAGTTTTACAATAAATTTATATCTTTTTTTATAATAAATTATATATATATGATAACTTTTCTTAAAGAATTTTAAAATTATTGAATTATTACATTGCCCTTATTGAATTTTTTTATTAGAATTACTAATTATTTCTTACAATACTTATAATTTTTATAAAAATGTAATATTACTTTTTATTTTATCCTACATAGTACAATCTTATCATACATTAATAGTATGTTTATATATTCTTATTTATTTATCTGTTCGTATGAAAAATAAATATTCTCTCTACTAATAATTATAAAAATATAATAATGCTATCTAACAAAGATTCTAGCTCATGTGAATCTCTTTTTCTTACAAAGGACACTGCATAAAACTGTACATCAGTACAAAACAGTAAAAAAGTGTTTTCAAAAGTCTTACGTTTTGACTTTTCATTACCCTATGTACTATTTGAGAAGTAAATATCATTTCAAAACTTTTTCCCACTCCATATTATACATAATACAATCTTCAAGGCGTACTCCATGCTGAACAACAGACGCATTTCCAGATTGTACCCACTGTTCATTTAGTTCTAATTAAATAATACAGTTCAAAATCTACTATTATTTTATCCTAACTTTTTATTCCAACTTTTACTGTACAATTTGTAAGAGCTAACAATATTCTGAAATAACAATTCAGAATATCTTTACAGTCTTATTTCATATCTACCACATTAGAAATTATTAGCTTTCTTTCACAAATCAATTAAAGTCATTTCATCTGAATACACAAACACATATATATACACACCTTAAACTATACTCCAAGACACAATCACTAAGTATTGCTGGGAAGAAAATAAGCCAGCTTCATCTTGTGTTCATTGAAAATTTTATTGGTAAGTGTTCTTCTATTTGTTCTACCATTTCATTATATTGAAGATGAAGAGATATTATCTAACTTTAATTACATTATCTGTACAGCTGAAGAGAGACCGAAGATGTATGGGAAAGAACTTCTTATACCAGAAATTACTTCCATTCATAAAAAATGGACATTAAAAGTTATTGTAGCTGAAAAGTCTTACCCTAAAGCAGCATTTAACAGTTCAAAAAGGTTCCAGACTCTAATTTTTATGGACATTAAGGTATGTTTTCACATTTTACTTTTCATTCTTCTATCCAGCATTATCAAATGTTTCCTAAAAAACCATTCGAGTGAAGCAGATAATTTCAATCCTTTTTTTTATTTCTTTGAACAAAATGAAAGTGTAAAATTACTCTTTATATTCCTTATTATTCCCCATCTTTAAAATTTTTATCTTTCTATAATTTTCTTCTACAACAGATTCTTCTGTCCATCTCTTTTTCTTTTCTTTACCTTTATCTGTTTGTTCACATTTTAAACTATTTTAAAGTTCATGAAATAGTATTTTTCACTCATTATCTCTTGTTCTATATTCATGAATTTATGTTCACAACAATGTTGTTTCATGTTAGAGAACAAAATAACTACCAGTTCATTTTTTTCATCAGTTCAACAATCTGATCATTACAGACATTTTTACATTTCTGAAGAAAATAAAAATTTAAAATTGCTTTATGTATTCTTTATTATTCCTCTTTCAAAATTTTTATTTACTATAATATAATTTTTTATATAGTAGATTCTACTGTCTCTCTTTTTCTTTTAACAAAAACCATGCAACATTATCCTTTCGCTTCTCACTTACTGCATGATTTGCTCTCTATGTTGCTCACGACCATATTAAAATTTTTACCTTTTCCCTTTTTAAAGTGGTAGCCACATATTGCTCTAGCTAAACTAAAAATTACTTTTAAACTAACTAAGTTATCTTTAAATTAAATAATATTTTGTTGCTTAATGCTACAGATGAGTTATTAGTTTGAAATTAACACTAAATTAAATAATGTTTTGTTGCTTAATGTTCGAGAGAAGTTATTAGTTTGAAACTGACACCCTAGCCACAAAAAAAAAGGCCTGCTGATTTCAAATAATAAAATCTGGTTTGGGGATGCTCATTTTTATTAATTCATGGGCTTCATATTTTTATCTGCCTCTGTATTAGTAAAAACTTATTCATTTCTCTTTTTTTAGGGTAATACTATAAAGGGGATGATATGGGATCACCACATCCCTGCATTCGAAAGTGTTCTGATCCTTGAAAATACGTATCTTATTTCTAATGCATTGGTAAGGTTAACACCAGATAAATATAAAAAATTTGATGTAGAGGTTCAATGGACCCTATCTGGAACAACAAAAGTGGAAACTTGATGAATTACATCATGACATAATCTTCAAGGAATTAAAGTTGTCTCCTTTTCAGGATTTAAGAAGTTACATGGATGAGAAAACCAAACTAATTGATATGTTTCTCTATCTTTCACTCATTGATACATTCCATTACAACAAATAGTCATTTTATTTGAATGATTAAAATGTTTATCCTCCTTTCACATAGTTTAAATGTACTAATAATTTTCATAGTTAATTCATCAATTATATGATCACTGCAAATTTTACAGAAAAATATTCCCTCTTTTATATCATTAAACTACAATACTGTTTACTAAATTTATAACAAAGACAATTCATGTTATTTTCCTGATAACTATAACCTATTTTTACTCTCTATTTTTTATTCCTTCATTCGTAAAAATTAAATTTTAACAACAGGAAACTCTTACTTCATGTTCATAAAAATATATAATCACTGTCAAGTGGCACACTTCCAATTACTCACATTTCTATCTTTATCACTATAGGTATTCTTGCAATTTTGCTTGATGTGAAACCAAAGAGCCATTTTATACTAAAAATGGGAATCAAGTTACTTTGCAGGACATTGTTCTAATGAACATGGAGTTAGTATATATATACAAACTTTACTTATATAATACTTAAACTTAGATATTAAATATTATGTCTACATCAAGTTAAACTACAATACATTTCATTTTACAGATTCAATACAATTAATTTAACAATGTGGTCTTCCTTCCTTGACAATGAAGGACAACAAATAGTTCAGTTATTGCCAAAAACCCCTGTTGTCATTGCAACACAGCTTCTGGTCACTTCTTTCAACGGTAAATTATTTCTATCTATACACACTACAAAATCATTTAAACTTTTACCTTTAATACTTCATACTTCACATTACTAATTAAACTATTCCTGTTAGGTCTCTCCTTGTCTACAACTTCTGATTCTTTTTTCTATGTGAACTTTCCATTCAATGAAGTTATTGAGTATCAGAAATGGTAAGCTATGTGAAAATCTTCATATATTTTACACATATCTATAATGTATAACACATTTCTAACACTGACCATTATTGAAATTGTAGGATCTGTGACAATTCTGAGATAATAGCATATATGACTTCATTGAAGTCATACTTTACACCAAAAAAGATATCAGCTTTGGAAAACACGCACTTCACATCAGTACAGGACGTACTTCACCTAGCAAAAAAGGTATGTATATATATATATATATATATATATATATATATATATATATATATATATATATATATATATATAGCATTCTATTATATATAATAATAATTGTAATATTTAATGATTCTATTTTATCAATATCAATTAATAGTTTCAACAAGGTCGTTTTTGGATTAAAGGTAGTGCAGCCATAATAATGAGCAGTGCTCCATTCTGGTATATGGGTTGCTCTCTTTGTTATAGATCATCATGTCCATTAACTGCCGGAGAGAGTTACAACTATCGCTACTGCAATACTCTAAATGTTACAGCACTACCTAGGTAACTTTCAACAAATAGCCCTTTCTGTACTTAAACATTAAAAAAGGAAGAAGAAATTGTTTTCTCTTGCATATTAGTGTACATATAAATAATTATAGCACTTTATCAGTAAGTCATTTACCAACTTATTAATAGCTCCTTGAACATTATTATACACCCTAAAAACTCTAAATTATTTAGCTAAAATTTATAATTTTATGTTCATTTACTTTTACTTCACATTTTAAATTGTATACAAAGATTGCTACAACATTCCTCTTTCAAATAGTACTATATTTTACTTCAACTACAACAAACTTTCATTTTCACATGATTCAATATCTTACTAATTACTACTATTATAGTGCAAATTGTTTCATATTGTTCCTTTGCCTTTCCATCTAAAACTATGAGATTAGTAAAAAAATCTTAACCTGTCATATCAACATAAATATTGATATACATCTTAGGAACTCTCTTTAATGATTTTCATGAAGATTGAGACTTTATATTCATTTTGTTTTAGTTCAGGTTTTAAATTTTATACAAACAAGAAATACAAGTATGTTTTTATCTCTTTCAAGTGATACTATATTTAGCTCGAACTTACACACAATTCAATATTGTAATATTTACTACAACTATTCTGTACATTACTCTATATTTTTCCTTTATCAACTAATTAAAACCTAAAACACAACTGATAGTATCAACATGTTCAATCATAATAGATTAGGCAGCCTTTGAAAATACAAGGCATGCATATCATTCATTTAAATTTAATACAGAATCCAATGACATTCACCTTATTGTATAGAGCAAGGGCCGACATCCATATAGAAGATGAAACCGGGAAGTTACCAGCCTCATTGATGGGAGAAATTGTAGAAGATTACTTGCAGTGCTCAGCTTTTAAGCTTATGGAAATTTCTAAAGGGGTTAGTGCTTGTATTTAAATTCTATTCAATTTCATATACATAGTAGCGTTTCCATTTAACTATTGTATCTCAAATCATAAACATAAATTTATTCCAGAGACTTAATGATGAGGAAAGAATAAGCCTCAACATAGATGACCAATACATTTTCTACGTGAAAGCAATTGTTATGACTCCAAATGATCGTGGGAAAGCTTCAGTTACAACATTTTCATAGACCTCTTCTTATAAGTTTGAGGTTATTTCTCTTGAGAAGTATGTTCCGGACAAGTTCAAGCAACCTAACAAATGAATGCATGAGGAACAGCTTTCAATGATCTCTGACTCAGGCAATTCAAGCACAACAGTTGGTCATTCTGTCTCACCACCTCCAGCCAAGCGCATCTTATTCCCAACTGATAATTCACTATCACCAACAAAAAAGTTGAACGATAAGCTTGATTAGAATTTCTTCTAATTGATGCATATTTTGATCAGTCTTAGAACTCTTGTATTTTGTAGTATGAAAACTCTAACTTTATGTGTTTTGTTGAACTGTCAGTCAGACCGTGCTTCATTGACTACCTTCACAGCACTTTGAACATGAAAATATCTTATGTGATTCTGCTAAATTTCTTGATATGATGCAAAAAATATATTAGAATCACTTGTACTGTAAATATAGCTTTTGTTAAATGGGAATATCACTACTGCTTCAACTTTCTCTTCCTATTGCTATATATTTAACTGTATTTCATAACACTTGCTATCTTTATATCGAAATGATCCTTCTATGCTTTCCACAGTTTGCAGGTCAGATAATCTTCTAAATGAAACAATATAGTGATGAAAGGATCAGCCATCTTGTCAATATAATTTCCTTATAATTAATAAACTACTTAACCACCACACTTAAATTCACAGCACTTCATGTCGACAATATTCATCTCACATTTCCCTTCCCATGTACAAACATTTCAACTAAATCAAATAATTCCAAATGAATACTTCACTGATCTATAAATACTTCTTTAAAATTTCATTTCATTTTCAGAATCTTATCAATTTTTAAATATCCTAATATCTATTTTTAACCCTTCCATTCCACGCGAAGTTTCACAAAAATACACATCACGTGCTTCGCACGTGTTATTCTACTAGTTTTATAAAGAAAATATAGTTAAAAATGAGTTTCAAATACGGAATCCAAACAATTTATTAAGAAAAACAATGTTACATATTAAAATCACTTTGCATTTACTCATTGTTTGAATGATTATAAATTCTTGAAAATTTCATTGAAACTAAAATTCACTCGATAGTTTAAAAATTATGAATTTACATTTATTTGACAAAATATAAGATGAAAAATATATTCTAATTATTCAATATTTATTTGATCATCATTAATTTATATACAGGTTGATAATTATTTTCAATAATCCATCAATTTGTTTATCATTGTACCATTTGCAGTTTCACTATTTTCTTACATCTTATCTAATGTCACGTTAACAATCAGTAAATTCATATAATTTGATTTTTTTTTTTATGATTCTTTAATACACACTTTTTCATTAAATTTTACTTCTTTGTTTAGATATATAATTCATACTTGATTCATGATTTCATGTTTTTAGAAATTACATTTTTTTAACAAGTTTATTACTTATGGTGAGATGGAAGAGAATATGTGGTTAAGTGTTGTTGCATATCTATGCTAATTTTTAAAAATTTTATAATTTTTTGTTAGTATTCATTTTAAGTGTTTGATCCGTGATTTTACTTTTTTGGTAATTATTGTTATTCTCCAATTTTTATTTTTATTTTTTTCATTGGGCAATATGTGTATTTGATGAGAATGAGGATAATTTATGATTAAGAATTGTAGCGTATTTGGTAAGATAATCTTATTATTTATTTCTTAGAATTTATATTGTGTATTGTATCTGTGGTTTCATTTTTGATATTCTCTTAACGAATCTAGCCAAATTCAACGGTATTAAGTGAAGTATTTGTACAAATAGGGTAATATGTTCTTTATTTTTCTTTCTTTTGGAAGAATGATAAAAAGTTTTTAGATATTTTAAAATTTTCATAACGCATTGAGCTTAATGGGTTAAATGAAATATGACAACATAATTTTCCTAGACATTGTCTCTATATGACTATTTTTTAGCGATATTCTAAAAGGTATAAGATGTGACAAGGCGCAAAGTAGAGATGGTAAGAAACCTAATCGGTAGGCACTCGAACCAGACGGGTACCCAACCCGAATGAGACGAAAAAATATGCCCACGAGTTGGCGGGATGGGTTCAAGGCGACTCGAGCAGGTTGTAGGGCGAGCGGCCTCGAAACTGCCCCAAACTATTATTAAAAAGAATGTATATAGGAAAATAAAAAAGAGAAAAAGCAGAAAATAAGAAAATCGAAGAAAAAAAAAATTAACTGGGCTGTAAACGGGGCGGAAAAGTTGCCCCTCCCCACCCCAAAATTCACTGGGGCAAGGTACCCACTCCGTTGCCACCACTGGAACAAAGATCAAACCTCAGACTTTACGAGTCTTAAAGTAATAAAATGTTTTTCTATTTAAAATATTATTTTTATTATTATAGATTGTAGATAAAGAAATATATAAATAACGTATATATAGAAAATCTATAGAAACTTTATACATATTTTTGGAGATTTCACTAACAATTTTAATTTTTCTTTAACAATATCGATTGCCTTGACTGCTTTAAAAATAATATTAGCACTTCAAAAATATTATGCGTGTCATTCATTACGTACATAAACCTACAATGTACGTACTTACTACTAATATTAATAAAAATGTAAAACTTCAAAAAAATTATTTTATTTGCTTCCTTTGCTTTTTATTTAATTTTCTATTCAATTTAGGTTTAGTATTAAAATTTTACATTAATTGAATAGCTTGTTCAAGTTTACATTGTGCACACAATTACTCATGCTAATTTATTAAAAATTAGGGGAAATTAGAGATAGAAATGTATAAAATGATTTGTTTTTGATAATATATATTTTACAATAAGTATATATTTGGTATTGTTTAAAAAGAGTTTTTTTAAAATGAATAGTGATTTTAAGAGAATTGATGATTGGAATTTTGTTAAAAAATCAAATATTGTGGACCCACGATTTGGATAAATGGTTTAAAAATCATTTATAATATCTCCAATTTTCAATATAACTTTTTAATCATATATTTTTTCTCTCTCTAATTTTTAACCCTTTATATTTCTTGAGATCTGTGATTTTCAGTGATTATAATCATTGAATCTTAATTCGAACCGTGACTTAATTTTTAATGAAGGATTGAGGTTGACTACCGTAGTAGAAAAAGCTTCTAGGGAAGAATCAATATAATTCAGAATAATTGAAAGTTCTTATTGTAACTAGTGTTACACCCGTGCGATGCACGGTCATTTGTTACTCACATATATCGAATTTATATATTAACATATGAAATGAATATATAATTAAAAATGAGAAACAGATTAAGACAATTAATTAAAACAAAGGTAACATTATACATCATTAGTTTTTTTTTTTTAACGTTTCGTATGTTTATCGTTCCAGGAAATTTCTTTAAATATTGTAATTTAAATTAATTTAAAGCTTAAAATAAGAAAACAAAATAACATTTAAATAGAATCTGCAATAAGAAAAAGTAAATATATCTGTAATATACGATCAAAACGAAAATGAAAATGAAAAATAGATCGATAAAAGCTCTTATTTCATTCTTTTTTTATTTTCAATTTTTAGAGAAAAAATATTTATGTGATATTGACAAAGTTTTTTTCTCACTTTTACAAATTTTAAAAAAAATGTTGTATATTTTCAAGAAGGGGAGGCGGACAAAAAAACTTCGGGCCCTGAAAAATATTGTAATTTAAAAATTTGCATTCAATTGGATTATTTTAAATATGAATTTTGTTCAAAAATGAATAATAAATAGTTATTAATACTACTTACAATTTTAGGAAATATGTTTTAGATGGAAAATGGGTCAATACCTATTTTTGGAAAGTGATTTTCCTTTATGAGCTTAGAATTTTATCAAAACGAAAATGAAAATAAAAAATAAATCGATGAACGCACTTATTTCATCATCTTTCATTTTCTATTCTTAAAGAAAAAATATTTATGTGATATTGACAAAGTTTTTTTTTTTTCACTTTTACGAATTTAAGAAAAAATGTAATATATTTTCAAGAGGGAAAAAAAGACCAATAAATTTCGGAACCTAAAAAACGTTATTATTTAAAAATTTACATTCAAACGTATTTAGTTCTTGTTTGAGCCCTCATATCTACCAAATGAGTTTTATAATAGCAATTTTTTGAAGAATGTGTACTTAAACCCCTGTTTGAAATCCATTATTTCAAATAATGTAGTTTATGACAATAAATTTAGTTGGGAGAATGAACTATTAAAAAGTAGGAATTTTTTTTGAAATTGTGTGTAGATTATTTATCAATAGAATGTTAGTTGAAAAAGAGTTTTTAAAAAATGATGTTTTGAATAAAGTGCACCTAATAAGGACCAATTTTTTTTTTATCAAGTGACCACAATTGTAATAGTTAGGAACTTGAATGACTTACAATAATAATAATAATAATAAAAACCTTTAATGACCATTTGTATAACTCATTTGTAGAACAATTCAATTTTAATGATTATCGATTTAATTAATCTTTTCAAAATATAATTTATAGATTATCACAAATTAATTTTTCATTACCGAATAGTACTATTAGAATTGGTATTAACTATCCTAATACAATATTTGATATTTAAATATATATTAAACAAATATTTCATTTCATATTTACCTTAACATTACAAATTAAATATACGTGGTCGTATATTAATATGAATGTTATACCAAGAAATCATCTATGTATCTCAATTTATAAAAGCGACACGGTCGTTTAACTCATAAGACATAATACTTTATCACTTATCCGTATGAAATTGATTTTTCAAGAATCATTTTTTTCTAAACATTCGTTTTCAATCACACATTCTTTAGAAAATCTCAATTTCTCATACTACTTTTTACTTACACATTCTAAAAGAATCATTTTTCAGAAAATCAATTATAATGAAAAATGAAAATCAAACAGTTAAGTTCCGTTTAAATCGATCTACGATGTGAAACAACTACCATTGATAGAAATTGAAAAAAAAAATCATATATATGAACTATCAAAATATTAAAAATGTTCAAAAATTATTCAAAATTTTCAATAAAACATAACTTTTCATTTTCTACCCATTAGTCAAATGGTCATGTCATCGAATTTTAAATGCTTAAAATTCACATGTTTGACCACATCCTATTTTGAAATAGAATGAGCTTACTAACATGCATTTTATTTTTATTTTGAAAAAAAAAAAAAATTATTTAAACTAAATGTTAAAGTTTGTAATATATATTTGCATAATTTGATTATGTAAATCTATAATATTATACATAAAACTATATGAACAAATGAGTAAATAAATAAATAAAATTAATGTTAAAATGAAAAATAAATAGATCGAAATATGAAGTTGCAAAAATTATTCGATCTTAATTGAATTTACTTAAAAAGTTTTGATGTTTATTATTTCTTTTAATTTGATAAGAAAAGCAACTCTAATTGAAATTAATTAGTTATGATCAAATTAAATTTAGTTAAGAAATTATAATATCATTGTAAGACTTAAATAAAACAATTTGGAAATAGTGAAATATTGAGAAAAAATAAAATGTTTAAAATAATGTTTTTACTTTGAATCTTTGATGTGATTTTAAGGGTGATATGTTTACATTGGATTTTCACTTGTAAGTTCGTATTAAAATTCTCGTTAAGATGTTCGATTTGACAGTCATATTACATATTTTTCGATTTTAAAATAATAGTATAATTATGAAAAGTATTTCGATTTATCGAAGTAATTCTACTTTTAGAAAAACAATTTTGACGGAAAAGTTCAAAAAACTATTTTTGGAACTACCTTACTTTGTATAAAAGTATGATTTTCCCTTACATTTGTCATTTTTGTCGAAAGTCTTTTGGAAGCACCAAATGAGCAACGCATGGAAGAAAAGTGCACACGAAGACGATGAGGTTCAACAATTGCTGCGAGCAGCGCAGGACGATCTGCTCCTCAAACTCAGCGTCGATTCCCACATGGCTCGCGCCTCCTCCTCCTCTCGAACCTCCATGGATCCAGATCTCGAACGCCGCTTCGAAGCCCTCAAATCCAAACCCAAAAACACATCAAATGCTGCTGTTTCAACTACAAGAACAATTGATGATGATAGGAACCAAGTGAAAGTCAATATTACTAATAATATTGGTGGGTTTGAGGAGGATGATCTGTTTGCTAGATTTGCGGTACTCAAGAATTCTACTCCGTCGCATAATCGTAAAAATGATATTGATAGCGTTAGTAGGAAGCAAGAAGAAGAGAGTGATGATGAGGAGGATGAAGTTGAGAAGGTAATAAAATGGGCTATTGATGCTGCTAAGCTGGATCCTTCTCCTCTCTCTGATGATGAAAGCAGTGAAGAAGAAGAAGAAGAAGATCATAATGGTGATAGAATGGATGGTGGAAAAAAGGGTAAAAGGAAATGATCAGTGCTTGAAGAAGGTACCTCAAATTATGCCATTATGTTATTTTTCAATTTTAGATTATAGAATTAACAGTATAATTTAATTGTTGTAACAGATGGTTTGGCATGATTTCTGATAGACGAAACTATTTTGTTGATACATGTAGTGTAAATAGAAACTGTAATTCTGCACAGCTGTTGGATATTGGTGTGGTGTGGTGTGGTGGGGTGGGGTGGGGTGTGGTGGGGTGGGACAATCTTACTCTGATACATAAATTTGCAGTAGCTGAGAGATAAATCCACTGTTGCACTTTTGAAATTGTAGTTGTGATTACCATTTGCATCGAGTGTGACGAGAATATTCATAGAGATTATAGGGAGTGGAGCTTAGTAAGGGAACGAGCCTTCTGCAATTGTAGAGTAAGTATCCTTCCGCATTTGACAGACCTTGTGCTGTTGCATTGTAAGTGGGTTATGGTCGACGTTAACAACTTATCTTGAGGTGACCCTATCCGTATGTCCTTATTGCTTTTGTCTACTGCTGCATACCTCGCCTTAAGTTGACCTCATTTGAGCTTACACGAGCCTTCTCTTGTCTCCGGAGTTAAGCTTCCATTTCAAAGTTTGGCTAGTGTGGTGTGCATTTTCCCTTAATTTGCTTATGCATTCTTAGGGGGTCTACATTGAATAAACCCCCCTTAGTCCTCCTTAGGCTACAACTATGAGCTCATCTGAGCAACTACCTCCACCATATCTTTTTGAGCTGATTTTAGCTTTCAAAGACCTTTTTTACTCTGAAAGTTCTTGTTTCCCACATCAGGTTGGTGGCATGTACGATTTGGCATACTAGACAAAATGACATTTTTATGCAAGCATTGAATTAAGGTCGGGTTCATATGTTTAACGTCTAACTTCTTTACAATACCGCTATTGTTCTACAAGCTAAACTAGTTCTTTCTTTCACTTTATCTGCCTATTAATGAATTGAAGGAGTCGTGTTTTTTTATTCCCCTTTAATCGTCTTTCTGAAAGTGTATCAGATTAGAAACTCTTCATATTTTCCCTCAATTTGAGTCCTATTTCAACAGTTGCATTTTTTAAGTTATGCTATCAAGGTTTCTGGTTAAGGATGGTGGCACTAATGATTGATGATTAGGTTAAAATCTCCTTGTTGGGTCCACAAAAGATCTGAAATTGGATTGAATAAGGAAAGGCCGGGAAGAAGATGACTACTAAAATCGTATTCCAGGAAATGACACTTTTGTAATGTAAAAGGCACTTCTATAAGTTTTTACAACTTATCAAATTCGCACAACCCAAAACACAATTTATGCACGCTATCACTATTTATCACCACCTTCACCGTGACTGTATATTTCTCCCAGATTCTTGCACATGGTTTGTTATCACAGCTCACCATCTGATCTACATAATTCACGGTTAACCATTAAATTGATTTCTAGAATGTTCACCTGAAGTGTATATATTATTATTATTATTGAATAGAAATTTCTCTTTCAGTTCCTAATATGGTATCAGAGCACCAACAAATGGCCAATCCTAATAACTCCTCCACAGAAGGTTCTCAAACCAATCCTCCATCGTCAATGGTGTCACCACAGCTGGGTGGCAACCAAATAAATCCCTTCAGTGCAACCTATCACAAACCCCTTCTATAAAACTAGATAAACACAATTTCTTAATCTGGAAGAAAATGATTATACCTATAATCAAGGGTCACAACCTAGAAGGTTTTATCCTAGGAACCAAACAATGCCCATCTGAGTTGGAAAATGGAAATCTATAGATCAGCTATTGATGGGCTAGTTGTACTTTGCTATGAGTCCTGAAATTGCCGTAAGAGTTGCTGATTCAGATAACTCTGCTAAGTTATGGACAGCAATCCAAGAAAATTTTGGTGTTAAGAACAAGGCCCATATTACTATTATCTATCTTATTGGAGAACTCCAAAAGGTTAGAAAAGGGAACATGAGCATAGATGAATATCTTGCTACCGTCAAACAACTGGTTGACAACCTTGAAGTTGTAGGGAAGAAAATTGATTTAACAGATCTTGTTAACTATGTTCTAGCGGTCTGGAGGATGATTACACCCCCATTGTTGTGCATATCAATGGCAGGGAACACATAAGTTGAAATGAGCTTCAATCTACTCTTATGACGTTTGAAAGCAGACTTGAACACATTCAGTCGCTAAGGAATGATTTCACGACACTAAATCTCAATCAAAACTCATGAACTTCACTCACAAGCCATAGTATGAAGGCAGAAGTTACAATTAGTCTCAGAGAGGAAGAACTTCCAATTACTATAGAGGTAGAAGGGGTGGAAGGAACTGCGATGGAAGGACTTATAATTCTGATAGACCTACTTGCCAAATTTGTGGCAAATAAGGCCACAAGACTGAGATATGTTACTTCAGGTTTGACAAAAACTATACTGCAGCATTCCAACAATCCTACAGCTCTTGCAGCTCTAATGGCAATCCCAGAAACAATGAATGGTCAATCATGGTATGCAGACACTGGAGCAACGAATCATGTTACAAGTGACGAAGGAAACTTGACCACAGCTTCCAAATACACAAATGCACAGGTAATCAAAGAGTAATGGTTGGAAATGGTTCAAGACTTAAAATATCTCTTGCTGGTATCACAGATTTAAACACTAAAACACCACTTACACTCAAAAATATTCTGTGTATCAAAAATTAAGAAAAATCTGCTTAGCGTCTCACAACTCATATCTCACAATCCAATTTTTATGGAATTTCATTCTAATCATTGTCTTGTTAAGGACAAACACTCGAAGGAAGTGGTGCTCAAGGGGAAGCTTGAAAAAGGACTTTATCAACTGGACCTGCCACAACAACATACATCAAAGACTCCAAGCCTTTCAGCTAATCACAAGTCCACTTTTCACCCTCAATCAAATCAAAATAATGAAGCACTCACTATCAATTCTCACCAATTCCAAGAAAATGATGAGTTTAATGTTCTTATGTGGCATAAGAGATTAGGGCATCCATCTCTCCATCTCTTAAGGTCGTTTCAAAATTTCTATAGATGTGTAATAAGACTTTAGACTCCAATAAATTGTTGACAATATGGCAAATCCAACCTATTACCCTTCAAAAGTTCTAACTCTCAGTCTCTCTCTCTCAGCTACCTCTTGATTTGATTTTCACTGATGCATAGGGTCTTTCACCAGTTAATTCAGTTTTTGGTTTCAAGTATTATATTGCTTTTGTTGATGATTATAGTAGGTTTTGTTGGATCTATCATATGAAACAAAAATCTGAGTCACTATCTATATTCACTCAATTCAAGGCACTAGTTGAAAACAAGTTTAACAGAAAAATTAAAACACTCCAGTTTGATTGGGGAGGAAAATTTAGAACATTCACCATTGTCCTTAAAGAGTCGGGGATAGAATTTAGACATTCCTGCTCTTACAAATCTGAACAAAATGGAAGAGTTCAATGCAAACACAGGCATTTAGTTGAAACTGGACTCACCCTACTTGCTCAAGCCAACCTACCTCTTAAATACTGGTATGATGCATTTTAGACCTCAGTATACCTTATAAACAAACTCCCAACACCATACTTGATCACAAATCACCCTTTCAGGTTTTACATTGAAAGGAAGTTGATTACAAATCATTAAAAATCTTTGGGTGTGCATGTTTTCCACGTCTTAGACCTTACCACAATCATAAGTTCAGTTTTCACAGTACAAAATGCGTATTTCTTGGTTACTCACCATCTCACAAAGGTTTTAAATGTTTGAGTTCTACGGGAAGGATAAGTATATCTAGACATGTTACCCTCAATGAAAATGAGTTTCCTTATGTCTCACTCTTTCAAAAGGGGTCACAAAATCCTGAAACTATTATCACAGTACCTAATCCGCATCTCTCACAGTTACGTTACATCACTGTATCCATTGAATCTAATACTCAAGGTCCATCTGATACAAGTCAAGTTCAAGCTCCTACAACAACACTTCCAAGAGAAAATCCAATTGTTGAGCGACTTCCCCGAATACATTCAGCAATATCTCCAACCTACAGAACTACCATCATACTAACCTATCTTCTCAACGATCACTTGAAAACCCACCTTCCTCACCTAATACTCGTGAAAATCCACATTCCTCACCTAATACTGATAACACACCTACAAATCTCAAATAACCAAAACACCTCTTCTATATCCTTTTTTGACCACACCAACAAGAGGCAAAGTCTGAATCTACATCATATGACAACAAGAGGGAAAGCGGGAATTTTTAAACCCAAGACTTATATGCTTTGCTCGGACTTGGGTATGGGTATCGGGTACTGGTACTAATCCGAATGTCAGATCCTTCTTTTTCCAAAATGTAGGACACGGTGATACGGCTAAAAAGAGTCCAAATTTTGGACATAAGTACATGGGTACGGCTTTCAAACTTCAATTATTTATGTGCCAAAATAATTTTTTATGTGCAATTCTATGTGTAGTTATTTATTTAATTAATTAAGCCAACTAATTTATATTTAATTGACTTGTATGTGGCCAAAATTGCATGTAATTGAAATTAGGGAGGATTTTTCTTAACATTTGAAAGTTTTGACCTTAATTATATAGTAATATATAGTTGAGGGACTAAAGTCATAATTTTACAAAAGTAAAACCTAACCCTATCGGTTTCAACACATTAGACCTTCCTCACACTCTCATACTTAAGCCCGCCGCTCTCGCTCTTCTCTACATCTCGGTTTACAAGCTCGCGGGCCAACTATCACCAGCTCGTTGGTCGTTGTCGCCACCCCAGTAAATCCTCCCCCCTTCTTCCTTCCCAAACACACACTCTGATCCACACCACACACATGACACACGAAACACTCCCAGAGTCTTATCCATTTCTTCCTTGGAGCCGCCACAGGTGCAGTGTCGGCTTGAAAAGTGGAGAACCCACCCGGTATTCCGTAACCGTGTCGCGTCGTGTCATGTCGACACGGGTACGGCGGCTAGAATGCCAAGTCCAAGCATAAGCTGGGTGAAGCTTTGGAAGTTAAAAAGGAACCTACAAATACCTTGGAAGCTTGGAAAAATAAGAGATGGAAACAAGCAATGCAGCATCTTGTCACAAATATTTCTAATGAGTCATCAATTGCACACAACCTCTCTATACCCAAACTACATATTCCATCTTCCTCTAAATATACACCTTCCTCTTATCCCTACATTATACCCAAATATATGAGCTACAATTATATAACTTCTCTTGCCAACATGTCTAATATTCAAGAGCCTCACTCGTACTATTTAGCTAGTAAATAAAAATCTTGATTGGATAGGGGCAATAAATAAGGAACTCACTGCACTTGAAGAAAATAACACACGTGACTTGACTACAATGCCTCATGACAAAAAGGCTATTGGCTCACATTGGGTGTACAAAATCAAATTAAACCCTGATGGCAAGGTTGATAGATACAAGGCCATGCTTGTGGCCAAGGGTTATCATCAGTTACAGGGGATGGATTTTTTTGACATCTTCTCTCCAGTTGCAAAGCTAGTCACTGTTAGAATTCTACTAGCACTTGCTTCAGCAAGATCTTGGGTCATCCACTGATTAGACATAAATAATGCCTTCTTTGATGGATATTTTATATAAAGTATACATGGTGCCCCCTGAAGGTTATCATTAGGCTACTGCTTTTGAGCAAGTTTGTAAGCTATATTTTTTTTAAAAAAAAATAAAAATTTATGGTCTCAAACAAGCTTCTAGGCAATGGAACACTGAGTTGTGTCTTAAGCTTAAGTGCTATGGTTTCTCTCAATCTGCCAATGATCATTGCCTCTTTGTTAAACAAACATCTAAATGTCTTCTTTTCCTACTAGTATATGTTGACGATGTCTTACTCACAGATATATATGAAGTTGACATTATTGCACTTAAAAATTATCTCCATTGCCACTTTACCATTAGAGATATAGGGAATGCAAATTACTTCCTGGGGCTTGAAATAGCAAGAAATGAGGCTGGAACATATGTTAATCAATGCAAATACATTCTAGACATTATTAAAGATGTAGGTTTAAGTGGTGCTAACCAACTACAGTACCCTTCCTGCAGGCACGAAATTACTAGCCAATTCAGGACCTCTTCTTTCAGATCCTGAATATCGCAGTCTTGCTAGCACAGTCTGTGAGCTACATTGGGTCTCTTACATCCTAATTGATCTTAAGGTTCCACTCACTCTACCTATCCCTTTGTGGTGTGACAATAGGGCTATTATTCATATTACAACAAACCCAATCTTCCACGAGAGGACCAAGCATCTCGAAATTGATTGCCATGTTGTTCGCAACAAATTTCGCGAAAGTTTTGTTCTTCCACAGCATATTTCCTCCAGAAAGATGTATATATTCTTTTTGTATTTATATTTCTCTTTTTGTTATAGTTAGTTATATGGTTAGATGGTTATCAAAGTAGGTAGTTAGTTAAGCCTTAGAGTTAGAGCACGTGTGAGATGCATGAAAGATTGTACATATATGTGAGTAAGTTGTACATATTTGGATTGATATACTAAATATCAGAAAATTTTCCCCCTTTATCTTTACATAATGAATTGTTCAACTATTTCTTCTCTTCTTTTGCTCATGTGCAAATTAGCATCCGTTTATTGTCTTTGCACAAGTTCATTTACTGAATGTCCGTCAAGATAGATTTTTCACCTGCTATTTTCTTCTTTTCAGTATTGTGATTGTTACTCCACTCCAAGTAAAAGCTTGTACTGAATTTTGACAGTTTTTAAGCCGGTGGCATGCTCTAGTGTAATTGGGTCATAGTCTCCTCGAACAATGATAGGCAAGAAAGCTGGCTTCGCGGAATCTTTCTTGACATAGAGGATACAATATTGTTTGATTAAAGGGATTTTCTCAAGCAACAACTTGTACATGCTTTGGCCCGTGAACTCTAGAAGGTTGGCATGTTACAGTCAATAGAGCTGCCTATTGAGGTGTGTCATTTTTGAATGTCTCAAGAACTGGGTTCATCTATTTGGAATGAAAATAAATCAATTAGAAATTGAGGTTCTCTTAGTAGACTAAATTACAATTTGTCGACAGTGAATTTCCTTGTGCAAGCAATTTTTTATATATAATATAATGGTTATGGTTATATCATGTCCAGTAATAATGGATCGAACTTGGTGTTCAAGTTCAAGATAGCTACATTTACGGTACTTAAATTTAACCAAGTTACTGTTGCACTTTGAAACTAAACTAGATTAGCCAAATTATAATTTAGAGAAGACCGAAACTATTTTCACAAGACAATGATAGGGTCCATTCAATTGTGTCATGCCCTGTTAGTCTTACAATGCAAATCCGATGCTGCATTTGACCAAGGGACGTGAGGAGCGGAAAGCTGGAAATTGCTGAAGTCGCACAATGCTTGAATTTGCAATTCTAAGCCTACTCGTGGGATTAATTTGTCTCAGTTTCTCTAATAATAATAATAATAATAAATGTATTATAGTATTCAATGTATTATTATGTGTGTATAGGCATGTCAATGAGCCAGCCGACTCGCAAGCCGAAGATCAAGGCTTTGGGGTCGAGCTTTTTTTGATCGGAGTCGAGCCGAGTCAAAGCTCATCCCCAAAAATAAGGCTCGACTCGAGCTTTAAGTTCAAGTTTTTCCGAGCTTTTAATTTTTATTTATTTATTTTTTTTTTATAACAAAAATCCATAAAATTTTTTTTATTGAATTATATATATAGTAAGTTGAGCCGAGTTCGTGGTCGAAATTCATGGTTCAAACTCTCATTGAGCTTTTGAACGGGCTTTTTTTTTTACTCGAGCAGAGCCAAAGTCCGTCTCTCAAAAAAAAAAAAAGCTTGGCTCGAGCTTTGGCTCGAAATGTCGAGCCGCGAGCTAAACTAAGCCTTAGCTTTTTTCGAGTCGAGTCGAGCCCGAGCTGCTCGAGCCGACGAGCAGTTTTGTCATGTCTATGTGTGTATCTATTATTCTCCAATCTCATTCTCAAGACAATTCTAGGCTTCTAGCTTGATTCTAAAGTACACTTCTCAGCCAAACTCTTTAGCAATGTCTTAGTGGATATATGAGAAGACCTAGATTTAGAGCTTGAAACAAAATTGACAAGAATCAACAAATATACTCTAATAGGGTAACACATTTTTCAGATTACTACGTGAGACACGAGTCCTCGTCTTGTTTCACAAATGAGGAGGTTTAAAAACTATAAAACCTAGCTGTCATATATTTTCACAATTCAAAAAAAAAAAAAAAAAAAAAAAACTCGAGAAACATGTCTTTTTGAAGGCTAAATAAATTGAAGATAGATATTTTAATTAAAACAAAAAATTAAATATTATTAATCCAGTTGAGATTTTTCTTAAAGTTTAGTCAATCCGAATTTAGCAACGTCCGTTTTAAAAAATAAAAAAAAAATGCTAACTATATATGCGGACCTGTGTCTCCTTAAGCGTATTAGTCAAACGGATACTCAAAGTTTGTGCATTTCCTCCTTTTCTTTGGCCTTTCTGTACATGTATACACAAATACATTATACGTACATACGTACATTCTCTCACGATCTTTTTATTTGATCCAATATTTGTTGTAATTTGTTGATTGATTGATTGATCGAGGGGGTTAGTGAGAGATGTCGAATCTATATAGAGGGGATTTCAATTCTAAGATCGATTACGTGTTCAAGATCGTATTGATCGGCGACTCGGCAGTAGGGAAATCGCAGCTGTTGTCGCGATATGCAAGAAACGAGTTCAGTTTGGACTCAAAAGCCACCATTGGAGTCGAATTCCAGACGCGAACACTGGAAATTGATCACAAAACGGTCAAGGCTCAGATTTGGGATACAGCTGGTCAAGAAAGGTAATTACTTAGATAGTTGATTCTCATTTTCCATTTTTATAGTTAACCGGAGTCATCAAGTGCTTGTTGAATGAAGCTGAATTTGGTTGGAAAAAAATTAACATCGCAGACTTTAGATGTTGCTACCGTGGGTATTGGATTGGATGATCCATCTGGCTACATTATATAACATAATAGTCTGCAGTAAGCAGGGAGAATAGTGCCTATCCAGCTATCCTATGTTTTAGATAAACTTTTTCTGCAATCCATGATATTGCCAATCTGATTTTGTTGAAGCATTTCAATCAATTTTGTTACGCACCACTTTGGTTCAGTCCACATCCTTTTGTTCCTTCACAAAATTCTCTCTCGCTATTGTAAACATTCTTGTTGTTGACCTCAAAATCGAGATTTAATTCCTCACATTTAATTTTTCCTCCCTAAACTCATTTAATTCTATTGAAATAAGTGATAGGAGAGGACTACAAATTCTATTATTTCAAATGAGTGGATGAATTGCAAATCAATTTCTTTAATCAAGTAGAGAAATTGTAACTTAAAGGAGAAAGTTATTGTTATAACTTATATGTAAATATATACCTTAGACTGTAAGTTTCGTTGCAAATCATTCTGAAATTAAAGGCAACAACTTATTGGAAATTCGTGACAAAGGCAGAAAATTACTGGTTTTATGGAGTATTTTATTATCACATAAATTGATTTTGCAATCTTTAGATGTGCCTAATAAATTCTTTTACATTAGCTCAGTGGCTGTTTGGCTGGTCCGCAGAGCGGTCATTATATTACTGCTCCTCATGTGGATTTAGTTCTCTTTTCAGAAAGGGAAAAGAATCAGAAAATTAAAACATGTGCATATATGGTCCATGAATTGCTCCTCAAACTCATCAGGGAATATGGGCTGAGGATTTTCTTGTTCATGTTTTGTGTTTTCATTTCAGTCTTAGATATTTATGTTTCTCCTGATGGAAAAACTGACGTCGTATATTCAAGTAGCCAGTGCTGTTGATAAAATGCTTTCTGTCATACTAACAAAATAGTAATACGTCTCCTAATACGAGCTATTGACCGTATTGTGCTGATCATACCAAAAGTGGGAGTTCACTTGCAGACGAACACAATTTTTTGTTGGAGATGATGTCCCAGTAGAATCTGATTAATATAAAATTTGTTTATTACACAAATTATTTTATCACGTAAGAAAATATGGCTTTCCCAGTTATCGGCCACAGGGTTGTTTGCTGCTGTCTCTCAATTCAATGCTTTGTATCTATCATCCTTGAATGATCAACTAACATTTTACTTAAGCTACTCTGCATTGGTGATATTATATAATCAAATGTAGGTCGGAGCCTGGATATGATCGATTAAGTAGAATTAGATCCTTAGTTTTATCATTTTTAACGTTATTATTAAACTTGACGTGCTAGTCTTTATTTTATCTTGATAAATGAGTGCCATTGCCCCCCTCCTGTCCCATTTGTAGCATCACATATTGTTAAATTGCTTGTCAAGAGTCGAGACCCTACTTCCATTTTGTACAAGTTCTATATTGACTAGGCAAAGGAGCATGGGTGATTTGGTGCAACAAAGTGGTGGTTTTGCCCTTATATTTTCCATTTTAAATTTATATTAACATCTTTTGTTTTGTTTAACTTAACGCTAAGAGTCTATTTTTGGCGTGTCAAAGTGTGGCTGTCATTGATGTGAACATTTTTGCAATGTTTCATGTCTTTTTCTCAACTTCACGAAATTAACTGATATGCGCTGAAAATTAGGCAATGTCTGAATTTTTCTAGAAATATTATGTGTTTGCATAGAATAGTACTAATGTTTTCTTATGTCTGAATTTTACTAATGTTTTAAAATTCTTCACTTGATATTGCTAATTTGGCGACTTCAGATATAGGGCAGTGACCAGTGCATATTACAGAGGTGCATTGGGGGCAATGCTGGTCTATGACATCACGAATCGTCAATCATTTGATCACGTGGCTAGGTGGTTGGATGAATTGCGGGGCCAAGCTGACAAGAACATCGTAATCATGCTTATAGGAAACAAATCTGATCTGGGAACTCTTCGAGCTGTACCCTTGGACGACGCTAAAGAGTTTGCCCAGAGGGAGAACCTATTCTTCATGGAAACATCAGCCCTTGAGGCAACCAACGTGGAACCTGCTTTCCTAAATATCCTGTCTGAGATTTATCGGATCGTCAGCAAGAAAGCCCTTGTGGCCAATGAGGAAGCAGAATCTGGAGGAAATTCATCTCTTCTGAAAGGAACCAAGATTGTTGTTCCTGGCCAAGAGCCGGTACCATCAGAAAGAAGGTTCAGCTGTTGTGGATCTTCGTAGGCCTGGTCGACCCATCCTTCACTCTTGGAGTGTACGCTGTTGTATCTGTTTTATTTGCTGATGTATCTGACATACGACGTACATTTCTCTTTTTGTAACAAATATATTGTCCATGAAGAGAATTTAATGATCGGTGGTATGATTAATGAAGATTACATTGGTAATATTTATATACAAGCTACTCGATGTAATCTAGGAAAACAAAATAATTAGGACTCTATCTATAGAAGAATTACAAATTAATGAAAGATTACGATAATATTGTAGAGATCATGATCTCAAAGATTCTGATTTATCTTCGATGGAAGTTTCCTTAAAAAGTTTCCGCAAGATGGAAGATCCATTGGAGACTCAAATCTTAGACCGCAAGTGCACAAATTTGGATTTGGTAATAAGTTTGTGAGAATATCTACTAGTTGGTCTTGTGTAGGAATGTAAGATAAATGAAAGGAACCATTGGAAACATGCGTGGACAAAATGATAATCAATGACAATGTGTTCCATGTGAGAATGAAACACAAGCTTGTGAGATAGATAGATAGCACCAGGTTATCACAATAGAATGTAAGAGTGGAAGTAAGAGAAATACGAAATTCAGATAGAAGATTACAAACCCAGAGAATGGGTGAACACGGTTTGATTTGGACAGTTTGTAGTAATATTTCAAATCAAACCATTTTAAACGGTTAGAATTTTCAAATCAAATCAAATCATTTCATTTTCTAAAGCAAACCATTTTTTTGAAGTTTGAAATCGTAGTTTGCCAACGAATGAATTAGTAAATTTCAAAGTGAGCTCAAAGACACATTCGTCTAAAATTTCGAGTTGAAACTAGCTCAATAATATTATTCAGTTTCTAATTGAGTACATTGCTTGAATCAATTCATGTTGATAAACAAACTAATACATAGAAGCAAACATTTAAAAATTTCTTAAAGAAACTATAGTTAGTTCTTACATCAAAAAAATTTATTTTAAGAAAATGTCTTGGATGGTGATTATGAAATGTAGGAGCAAAAATTCTTTTCAAATGGTTTTGGATTTGAATAAATTAATCTATGACTCCTTAATTCCTTAATTTAGATTCGTTGAGAATAAAAAGTGTGCTACATTTTTTTTAAAAATATTGAACGTTTGCCTTTATTTTTTTTTAATTTTTTAAAATTTGACGGGTTGACGGTTTGAATTGCGGTTTTGATAATTGAAACCTAAATCAAACCGTTTAAGGGGTTTTAGAATTTTTTCAAATCAAACCAAATCATTTGTTGCGCTTTGGTTCATTTGGTTTCGCGGTTTATTTGTTCACCCCTACACAAAACTTTAGAAGAGCAAGAGGCTAGGGAACGATATTTAGCTTCAGTGGAGGATCGTGCAATGATTCGTTGCTTCTTCGAACACCAATAAATGGGGAAAGAGCCTAGATAAAGAATATAATGAATGCACAATTTGATTAATGTGTTGAGGCCAATATATAGTACAAGATTTTCAATACAAAAAAGAAACTAAATCAATCTATGTCACGTGAATACAATCTTTCTATGATAATGATAAGAGTACAATATACCTAAATACAATCTTTAAGAATAAGAATATGGGTAATTATATTACCACCACAAAATTTATTTACTACACCACACTATAATCACACCACAATTAAAATATATTTTCAATAAATACACCACAACAAATTTACAATAATACTCCTAATCCTATAAAAACTTTAAAAAAAAAAATATATATATATATATATATATATATATATATATATTGTGGTGTACTCATCATCTCAAATTCTCAATATTTCTCTCATTTTTCCTCATCATTGCCACCCATAGTTTCCTTAATTACAATTAATTGGGTTCAAATTTCCATGTTGCGCATTTTTTAATTGATGTTTGATGGATAATTGAAACAATAAGATATTCAATTTTATATAAACATAGTAGGTGGTTGGCTTCTAAATATTTGATGCACATTTTGTTTTTAAATACTAGAAGCAATTGGAATAACTATTTTTTTTAATACTAGATGCAACTGAAAACACGATAGGTGGAATGCAGTATGAACACGCAAAATATATGTAATTGAAAAACCATAGAATTCGAAAACCGAATATAAAATTTAATTGAAAATCAAATATAATTAAATAACCAAAATCCTGGGTGATATCAAAATATAGGGAACCTTGAACAATAAAAATATTTTACTAACCTAAAGTCTTAAACTTTAATTTATGTTAATGTTTGCATGATGTTATTATTTGAATACTCATATGAAATTATTGTATTAATTAACATCTATTCTAATTAACTTGGTATTGAAAAGTAAAAATATAAAATAACAAGAAGAACAAGATAATTTAGGAAAATAAACATAAAGAAGATAAGAGAATATTTGAAAGATGTGATGTATATAAAAATTATTTTTAGTGAGATAATATTAAAAGAATATGTATGTAATTTTATTTATGTCTAATTCTATAAATAAAGAAAATACTTTAAATTGTGGTGTAAAAAATAAATTTTGTTGTGACAATATAGTCACCATAAATATAAAGAAGAAAAGAAAATAAATTTATTTGAAAGATTGTGGTGTATTTAAAAATAGTGAGAGAAAAATAAAATAATATTTTTGTAATTTCTTTTATATCTATTTTAGTCAATAAAGAAATTATTTAAAAATGTGGTGTAAGAATTAAGTTTTATGGTGACAATATAGCGATCCTAAGAATATAATAAAACAATATATTTTCATGTGCAGAATATTCCTTATTGGAGCCGGTGGCTAAGAAGCTCTAGAATCGAATGGCAATACAGTCTCTGTACTTTCCTGAACAAAGAATCCCACAAGATGGAGCTTCCATTGAAAACTCCGATCTTGGATTAATCGTAGATGTAGAAAGAGATTTAGTGAAAGGTAGGTGAGTGGAAGCATTAATTTGGATTGGAGGTGAGGGAGCGGCCACTGGAGACGACAACGTGACGGGGTTGGTTGAGGCTTGAGTGGTGGGATCAAATCGTTCAGAAGCGATAAACATAATATGTTGGAACAAGTGGAGAAAATGTGCACAACACGCTTAAAAAGGCAGTGAAGGAAAGACAAAAAAATGAAAGTGAATTTTGTTTACGGTAGAAACGAACTTTGTTTAAGGCATTGGCACGCATAAAGAAGCAGTGAAGGAAGAAAAAAATTGGGAGGGGGAGCCGAAAAATTGAATCTGGGAGGTGGAATCTGCAAAGAAGGAAGAAAAAAGACAGAGGTCTGGAGATTGCAGTGGACGGCCAAGAAAAGAAAATCGGGATTGCTCGTGATAGTCTTGTTTTGGAGAATATTGAAGCAAAGAAAAAATTGGAGGAGCCGAGTGGTGCATCAAACGCCGAGGGAGGAGGAAAGAAAATTTAGAGTTGCTCGTGAGAGTCTTAATTTGGCTATGTACCATGAGGAGAATTTAATGATCGAATACAGAATAAGAATAAGTATATGATTAATGAAGATTACATTGATATTTATATACACAAGCTATTCGTTGTAAACTAGGAAAACAAAATAATTAGGACTCTCTCCATAGAAGAATTACAAAATAATGAAAGATTACGATAATATTGTAGAGATCTTGATCTCAAAGATTCTGATTTATTTCCTTAACAGTCCATCTACAAGGTGGACTTCTGGACCGATTTAAACCTGAAAAGAAGTGATTTTGGTGATATGTATTGCGTTAAATTATTGGACCATGAATGTAGAGGGTGTCATCCCAGGTGTCACTCCCCTCACATGGTGGGTGGGATCGCTCATTATGAGGCCGGCCTCACATACATTCATGTGAGGGGGTGACACCCTCTATGTTCAAATATTATTATTTTAAATTATTTGTTTTTGGTGTGCAACACATCCCTGCCTCAGTGGTAAACAAAATTTAAATGACGGAAAAACTTATCATTCTGATGTAGTAGTCTACATTAATTTATTAGCAAATCACGATCCTGTATAAATTTCAACATCAACAGAATGTGATCACATAGTTAGCTCCCGTGCATGTAAAAGTACTGGTTGGATCGTCAAATGGATAGCTGTACGCAGTAGGGCAAGCTCGCTTGAAAATTTGTGAATAGTTTGTAGGCTTGCATGTCGCCGGGCTATTGTATGCTCCGGTGCAACAGTATTGGGGTTGATGGAAGGCGAGACACGCACTTTTACACGCCACCCTCGCCCCATTCCCTCCGACCACCACCACCAATTCCGGCGGGCATGCTCTATTCAAATCGGCTACGCAGATTACTGAGCCACACTTTCCCGTCCCTCCAGAAGGGACGATGGAAATTGGCAGGTTAAATCCATCCACAAGGCTGACATCGTAAAAATCTTGTGGGCTGTTGAGGGTGAACTCGGCTAGTGAAGCTGGTGGTATACCACCTGCACCATTACACTGCAGAACACCTCCACAGTCACCGGTGGTGCATCTTCCCTTGCCGGATTGGTCGAAAGCGCATCCAGTACGAGCCCAGAAGCGTCCTGACCACCCTACAGGTGCATTGATGGTGGCGGCTTGAGCCGGCCGGAGCTGGAACCCACCATTCACCAGTAGAGGTTTTCCAGCTCCTGATAAAGTCGCTGGCCAGATAGTGTATGGACATTTGTTTTGCAACGTAAAAATTACAGCATTTGCTCCTGGAAAAGATAAAAATCAGCAGAAGGTTGGAGCAAAAAAAAAAAAAAATGGCAGAAGATTTGGATTCAGCATAATAAATTCAAATTAACCTAAGAAATTCCAAACTAGAACGAAGGAGAGATGCCATAACAATGCCATGATTATTTCTTAACCAAATGTGAACAAACTTCAAAGAGGTGGAAGATCTATATATGTGTGCGTGCGTGTGGATTTCAGGGTGCAGATTACATATACTATGATTATGATGTGATAAATCTAATAGTTTCTTTGATTTTCTAAATTAATGACGAGATTTTACTAACTAATCATGGCAATCCTAAGATGAATCCTTTGACCTGTGGCAATCACAAACAAGAAAATGTTGGGAATATTGGGTATGTGGTTATATTAGGTTAAATTACAAAATATAGAAATGAACGATGAATAAATTGGTAGAACTTGTAGGTCCTAAAAAATTAAACATGTATGAAATGTATTTTCCTAATTTATTTTTGTAAATTATCCTTGATTGATTTGGTATTCATTTTTATAATTAGAATATAGTTATCAGTACTTGTTAATTAGGATATTGACAAAGATTGTTACATGTTTTCTGTTGGGAAAAATCAATTTCCCACTCCAAATCAACCAAACGCATCGGGGAAAAAAAAATAATTGAACAAAGGAGAAAACAAAGAATTTAACATGGCTCAACTGACCGCTGACAACCACGGGAGAAGAACATTTTTTATTGATAATGAAAAAAACTCACTCATACATTTTTTCTCTCATTCTCACAATTTCTCCCTACCCAAAACTAGAAACTAGAAGAACAACGCACGCAGTACCTCCACTCGTACCGTTTTCTCCTAATTCACCACATCGACAATTTATCCCTTCGACAATGAATTCACCACGACAGTCAATTCTCAATTACTGTCCATGTGCAATCCATCTCAAGAATACTAAACATAACACGCAATATGCATCATACACCCCAACAGTCTCTTTGAACTCTCTGTCGTGTGCCAACAACACCATGGTAGACGAATCACATTCTCTACTCATGTGTACTCTCCACCACAACATTGTCATCAAAATCACGGTAGACGAATCTCATTCTCTACCCATGTATACTTCACCACGATACTCAATGCGACACAACAAACATCACTCGCCAACGCGCGTGCCCGAAGGCACTCGCCTTTTTTTTTTCTTCTCCTTTTTTCTCTCTTGCTTGTCTTCTCTCTCTCACGTCAATCTTTTGACTACTTTTTCTTCAACTGCAGATCATCTCCAAATATAATAAAATATGTCAAAAACTTACCTAATTATAATTTAGGTTAATTTCCTAATTGTATTAGGATTCCTTAATTATTTTCCTAGTATAATAATACCATTAATATTTTATTCCTTTTTCAATTGGTATTATACATACAAAGAAAATATTTTTAACATAATCAAACCACTTTAATTTTCTTGTCAAACAAGAATTCTTTATTCCATAATATTTTGTGTCAAAAACCCAACATTTTCCTGTAATTATTTTGTCAACTCATGGAGATATTATTATTATTATTATTATTATTTATTGAAAATCTCTTCCAACTTATTATGGTCTCAACTCATGGAGATACGGATAGTTGAAGTGATGTGATCCAGACCACGGATACAAGCCTGCACAAAGATCCGTTGAAGGTCAGAGGAGGGCCGATGACTCGATTGCAGACAAAGAGGGCCAAGGAAGCAATGGACAAGCTAGTTCAAGAAACAATGGCCAAAACAATGTTCATGTCATCAAAAGAAACAAGTTCCATGTTGGGGCCGAGTCAAAACGACGAGTGGATCAACATCATTCAAGCCGTCGAAGAAAAATGTGGATTTTCAATGTTACGGCCGTAACATATATTTCCTCACGGCCGTAACCAACTTTCTGCTGAAAATTGATTTTGCGAGACATAAGCAATCACGGCCGTAAAGGTTGAGTATCACGACCGTAATGGAATTTCTGCTTAAAATTGGAATTTGGACGTTTTTGGACTTACGGCCGTAGGTCATATTGTCACGGCCGTAAGAGTGAATCAGAAGCAAGGTTACAGCCGTAAGAAAATTAGTCACGGCCGTAAAATCAAATACGCGTGAATTTTAGGGTTTTTTATTTCCTTATTTTTAGGTAGTTGTTTCCTTGTTTAATTAGAACTCTTTAACCTAGTTTTTTACCCTATTTATAGGGATGTAATTTTCATTATTCAGAACACAACTTTGATAATATTAATTGAGATGCTATTTGCTTTCACAACCTTTATTCTTTATTGAATAAAATCCGAACTTGGGAGTTAATCTTGTTTGTTCAAATCTCGGTGAGAATTATTATTATTTGTGATCAAGAGGTCAATATATCCCAGTGATTGTATTGGTTGCTTGGTTCAATTAATTTTAATTGGATCCATAAATCGAGGTTCTTGGCGTTCTTGGGTCGATTCCAATAATTTGTGGGTTGCGTAGCTACAATTGCTACGTGGTTTGCATCATCTGGTATCAGAGCTTAGACTCCAAAAATCAAGGTTATATCTTTGTTTTTGTTTTCTTGAGTTTCTTATTCTTGTTCTTCGTGTTCTTCCAGTTTTTGAGTCTTTAATCCAGAAAAGTGTCACAAAAAATTTAATAGTCGTTATTTCCTTCGTTTGTTATCCAAATTAAATTTCGTTTGTTGCGTCTTTCTCGTAATTGAATTTTCGAGAAAAAAAAAACGAAAATTCTCATTAAAATAGCTGATATTTGATTTCAAGAATTATTTTCTTGAAACAATCTTTGTTTCCATAAAAGTGTCAAGTCCCTTATAAGAGTCAAAATTCAAATCTTTAAAGGTCTTCTTCAAGTTTTCCAACAAATTCATAAATTCTCACTCTTACTTGATTTGAATCATTCGGGCTTAAACTTATTTGAGTTCGGGTTCATTCTTTAAAGCAATTGGGGTGAAAGCTATTGAGTGGAAAAAGGCAGAGAGGTGAGATCAATAGAGGGTAAAAGCCAACTTTGAGTGATACACGAGCGAAATACACGTGAGGCATATAATATTTAGTTTTAGGATGTCTGAACAATCTTCTACTACAAAAAACAACGATCGAGCCAACATGGCGGAAGAGATGGTACAACGGTTTGAGCGGTTGTTTGGGGATGTGTTAGGTAGGTTAGAAAGGCTTGAGCAACCTCGGGAAGTGCCTAATGCCCGTAGGCAAGGCGGGCAAGGTCGTAGAGTGTAGGGGATCGATGAGAATGAAGAAGGTAGTGATTTTGACGATGGGGCAATTGTGGATAGAGTAGTTAGGCATGGAAGAAGGGATAGAGATCTTGGTGGCGATAGAATGGATGGTAGTATGAGCAACATCAAAATGACAATTCCGTCATTCAAGGGTAGGAGTGATCCGGAAGCATACCTAGAATGGGAAAAGAAGATGGAATTAATTTTCAATTGCTACACTTATTCGGAAGAGAAAAAGGTTAAGGTAGTTGTACTTGAATTCTCCGATTACGCTATTACTTGGTGGGATCAATTGGTGACTTCTAGGAGAAGGAATCGCGAGAGACCCGTTAGTACTTGGGATGAATTAAAAGCTATCATGAGAAAGATGTTCGTCCCTAGTCATTACCATCGGGAACTGCATCAAAAATTACAAAGTCTCTACCAAGGATCAAAGAGTGTGGAGGATTATCATAAGGAGATGGAGATGTTGATGATTAGAGCCAATGTAGAAGAGGATAGGGAGGCTACGATGGCTCGATTTTTGAATGGGTTGAATAGGGATATAGCTAATGTGGTTGAACTACAACATTATTTGGAGATGGAGGATATGTTGCACATGGCTATAAAAGTGGAGAAGCAAATAAAGAAAAAGGGGACAGCAAGGTATCCATCTGGTTCTAATTCTTCTTGGAAGCCGAAGTGGGAAAGTAAAGGAGATGGGGCTGTTTCTAAAGAAAAGTTTGAAGCGCCAAAGGGGAAATTTGAGGCGCCAAAGGGGAAGGAGGAACAAGCTAATAAATTCGTACCTAAAGGGGAACCTCAATCATCTAGGAGTAGAGACATTCAATGCTTCAAATGTTTGGGGAGAGGACATGTGGCATCTCAATGTCCTAATAGGCGAGTGATACTTGTGCGAAAGGATGGAGCCATGGAGAGTATAGTGAGGAAGAGGATTATAGCGATATGTCGGCATTGGAGGAAGTATGTGATGATGAGGATGTGTTATCCGGGGAGCATGGCGAGTTATTGGTGGCAAGGCGAGCTCTTAGTACTCAAATCAACACGGATGATTTGGAACAACAACGGGAGAACATATTCCATACACGATGTCGCATAAATAACAAGGTATGTAGTATGATTATTGATGGTGGTAGTTGCACTAACGTCGCTAGTACTATACTTGTTGAAAAATTAGGACTACCTCTGTTAAAACATCATAAACCTTATAGGCTTCAATGGTTAAATGATAGTGGAGAAATTAAGGTGAATAGGAGGGTGTTGGTGAATTTTTCTATTGGTAGTTATGTGGATGAAGTTATGTGTGATGTGGTACCTATGCATGCCGGGCACATTTTGTTAGGTAGGCCTTGGAAATATGATAGGAAGGTCACGCATGATGGGTATAAAAATAGGTATAGCTTTATCAAAGGGGGAAAAACCATTACACTTGCACCATTGACACCATCACAAGTGTATGAAGATCAAATAAAACTGAAAAATGATGAAGAAAAAAGAGTAAAGGAAAATGAGAGAAAGAGAGTTGAGGTCACGACCTCAGAAAAATGAGAGGAAAAGAGAGTTGGAGCCACGACTCCAGAAAAAGGAGAGGCGAGAGAAAAAAAGAGTGTTGGGGTACATACCTCAGAAAAAGAAGAGGGAGCGAAGAGTGCCAGAAAAGAAAGAAAAATGAGTTTCTACGCAAAAAGGAGTGAAATCAAAAAGGCATTCATGGAAGAACGACCGATGGTCCTTCTGCTGTACAAGGAATCATTCCTTGCATTTGATGAAACTAACAAATCCCTCCCTAGTTTGGCTATTTCTTTATTGCAGGAATTCGAGGATGTGTTTCCAGATGACATACCTAGTGGGTTACCACCCATTCGAGGTATTGAACATCAAATTGATTTTATACCTGGAGCAGTCATTCCAAACCGTCCAGCTTATAGGAGTAATCCCGAGGAGACAAAGGAGCTTCAAAAGCAAGTGGAAGAATTAATGAGTAAGGGGTACATAAGGGAAAGCATGAGTCCATGTGCCGTACCCGTGTTACTTGTGCCGAAGAAGGACGGGACGTGGAGAATGTGTGTTGATTGTAGAGCCATCAACAACATAACGGTAAAGTATCGTCATCCTATTCCTAGGTTAGATGATATGTTGGATGAATTGCATGGCTCTAGCATATTTAGTAAAATTGACCTTAAGAGTGGTTATCATCAAATTCGAATGAAAGAAGGAGATGAGTGGAAAACAGCATTTAAAACTAAGTATGACCTGTATGAATGGTTAGTAATGCCTTTTGGACTTACTAATGCACCTAGCACATTTATGCGTTTAATGAATCATGTTTTACGTGCATTTATAGGTAAATTCGTTGTAGTTTACTTCGATGATATCTTGATATACAGTAAAACTTTAAATGAACATGTGGAGCATGTTAGGTGTGTGCTTGTGGTTTTAAGACAAGAGCAACTTTTTGCTAACTTTAAAAAGTGTGATTTTTGCATGAAAAAAGTTGTGTTTCATGGTTATGTGGTTAGTGCTAAAGGGATAGAAGTAGATGAAGAGAAAATCAAAGCTATTAAAGAGTGGCCAACACCTAAAAGCATAACTGAGGTTAGGAGTTTTCATGGCTTGGCTAGTTTTTATAGGCGCTTTGTTAAAAATTTTAGCACGATTGCCGCACCACTCACAGAAATTGTCAAAAAGAGTGTAGGGTTTAAATGGGGTGTAGAACAGGAGCATGCATTTGATACTATCAAAAATATGTTATGTGAAGCACGGGTTTTATCACTTCCTAACTTTGACAAGGCTTTTGAGATTGAATGTGATGCCTCAGGGCTAGGCATTGGAGCTGTTTTAATGCAGGATCAAAGGCCAATCGCCTATTTTAGTGATAAACTAAAAGGGGCTGCACTTAATTATCCCACATACGACAAGGAGTTATACTCACTTGTGCGCGCTTTGGAAACATGGCAACATTACTTGTGGTCACGGGAGTTCGTGATACACACTGATCATGAATCCTTGAAGCATTTGAGGGGACAAGCTAAGCTGAGTAAGAGACATGCAAGGTGGGTAGAGTTCATCGAAACATTTCCCTATGTCATCCGGTACAAACAAGGTAAGGAAAATGTGGTGGCAGATGCATTGTCTCGAAGTAGTTTAGATGGCAAGAAAAAGGCTGAGATGGTTAAAGCACTCCACGACAAGGTGAGGTTGGCGATTGAAAAAAAAAATGAACATTATGCTTCGCAGGCTAACAAAGGAAGAAAGGGCATCATTTTTGAACCCGGTGATTGGGTTTGGGTACATTTGAAAAAGGAGCGGTTTCCAGAACAGCGCAAGTCAAAGTTACAACCGCGAGGGGATGGTCCATTCCAAGTGATTGAAAGGATCAACAACAATGCCTATAAATTAGGCCTTCCTGGTGAGTATAATGTTTCGGCTTCCTTTAATGTTTCTGATCTATCTCCGTTTGATGCAGGTACAGATTCGAGGTCGAATCCTTTCGAAGAGGGAGGGGATGATGTGATCCAGACCACGAATACAAGCCCGCACAAAGATCCGTTGAAGGTCAGAGGAGGGCCGATGACTCGATTGCAGACAAAGAGGGCCAAGGAAGCAATGGACAAGCTAGTTCAAAAAATAATGGCCAAAACAATGTTCGTGTCATCAAAAGAAGCAAGTTCCATGTTGGGGCCGAGTCAAAACGACGAGTGGATCAACATCATTCAAGCCGTCGAAGAAAAATGTGGATTTTCAATGTTACGGCCGTAACATATATTTCCTCACGGCCGTAACCAACTTTCTGCTAAAAATTGATTTTGCGAGACATAAGCAATCACGGCCGTAATGGAGTTTCTGCTTAAAATTGGAATTTGGACGTTTTTGGACTTACGGCCGTAAGTCATATTGTCACGGCCGTAAGAGTGAATCAGAAGTAAGGCTACGGCCGTAAGAAAATTAGTTACGGCCGTAAAATCGAATACGCGTGAATTTTAGGGTTTTTTATTTCCTTATTTTTAGGTAGTTGTTTCCTTGTTTAATTAGAACTCTTTAACCTAGTTTTTGACCCTATTTATAGGGATGTAATTTTCATTATTCAGAACACAACTTTGATAATATTAATTGAGATGCTATTTGCTTTCACAACCTTTATTCTTTATTGAATAAAATCCGAACTTGGGAGTTAATCTTGTTTGTTCAAATCTCGGTGAGAATTATTATTGTTTGTGATCAAGAGGTCAATATATCCCAGTGATTGTATTGGTTGCTTGGTTCAATTAATTTTAATTGGATCCATAAATCGAGGTTCTTGGCGTTCTTGGGTCGATTCCAATAATTTGTGGGTTGCGTAGCTACAATTGCTACGTGGTTTGCATCATGAAGTTTGAGGATTAATCAGTGCATCTATCTGACCACTTCAAAATTGAAATGGTCTGATGAAAAACGTGGGAAAAGATGTTACATTCTCATATCACGATTGATGATTATATTGACACCATCAAAATTATTAACCACATCACACATTTCATATTTAATAAATTAATCATAATTAAATTGACTTAAATAATCATTCCATCATATTAATTTATCTTATTTGTCATTCTTATGTACACCACAAATATCAAAAATCCTAAATTTTATATAATGATATGCTAATTAAAAATGCAATCATTCTCTCTTGCATGGGATGCTCCAATTTCCTGTCTTGTTTACAGTAATTGGTGGATGGATATATGGTCTATACAATTCATTTAAACATAACCCAAATGTTGAAAAACTGAATTTTTATCGAAAAAACCAGAGGAAGTCTGTCTTCATTTCTTGAGTTTGTCTTGCATTTCTTGAGCATTTCTTGGAAGTTCGTTCAAATCCAATCTCCACTATTTTTCTAATAATAAAACAAAGGAAAAACATGATTTGTACCCATCTTGATCCATCCAATAAAACAAAGTCTAATTGTGAAATGAAATGAAAGACAATGACACTTTATTAGAAAGTAATTATTCAACGGAATTATGATCCAAAAGTTCTTACTATAGCAATTTCAAGAAGAGTTGAAATAGTATATGAAATCTATGGCAGCCATTTTATGTGTGTGAATGCTTTCAAATCTATTAGTTTCTTGGATGATTTGTGGTGTACGGTTTTATTTTCCTTTGATTTAGTAAATGTTATTTTTGTAAAATTGAATGTGGTGTATTTATAAAATTTATACTTTAATAAATGAGTGTATATAATGTGGTTTGGTTAACAAATTTGGTGATATCAATATAGTTACCCTACCACGATTTCATAAGTTGTGAAGGAAAATAACTATGGTGCCTTTCATTTCACTTCGCCTACTGTGAATAACAGATTCAGTACAATCCATTGTGTATCAGGCATGAGCTCCTAAATTCTAGATGTTGGTTTCCTATTGGCTGTAAATATTCCTTCTTGTAGACTGTGATATATATCATACTTGAGAAGTTTAAAGACTAAGGCTTGAGCACCCTAGTGATTTTCCCACATCTTTTCATGTACTTCAGTGAGAGTTTGAGTTGCTTATGAAGTTTTGAAGTATCTAAGGTAGAGCAGTATTAAGCTCCTACGAAAGAGAACTCCCCTGATCTGCAGTACATAGCTGCTCTATTTTTAATCCTTACTTCTCAGGGGTTTGCTAGCAGGTTTACAATAGGTATAAATTCAACTATGGAGTCCATTTATGAAGTTTCACGATCGATGTCCATGACTGCTGATTTTGGAGCTATGCTTGGCTCTAATAAAAATTTCATGTTTACTGTTTTGTCAATGCCATCCACGCCCATGAATACCAAACAGGAAAGTGCATCGGCCTTAATGTTTTCTGATCGAGTGATTTTTAAGATCATGCGTGTCTTGAAATTCCTCTGTACGTCATGGGCATATGGAATATAGGCTCATATTTTCCTCTTTTCTCTCGGAAGTACCATCAATCTATCCTATGACAAGTTGAGAATCACTAAAAATTCTTACGTGTTCAAGCTCGAGGTTAAGGGCGAGCTCAAGGCCAATGATTGCCTTCGTATTCTGCTTCATTATTAGTTGTTTCAAATTCAAACTTAAGGCACATTGCATCTCTGTGACTTAATCCGTGCTGATGAAGTGACCCCTGCCCCCGAACCCGATGGGTTGGAAGCTCCGTCAACGAATAATTCCCAAAATTTAGTGTTACTGATCAGGGATCTATAGTCTAGCTCTCTAAGTTGAATATTTCCATAAAATCACGCAAGGTCTCGTTCTGTCCTTGAGTGAGCCTCATAAGGGAGGTAGCTATCTTCATGATGTGCTTGTTATTGAAGAAGAATGTGGAGAACTTTTTGACAAGACCTGAGAAGGAGGGGATGGAATTGGGCTCTAGGGTAGAGAATCAATTCCTAGCAGCGTTGTTTAGTGTTTGTGAAAAGGCTTTGTAAATCACCTGATCTGGAAAAACATGTAAGTTCATGACGTCGATATACATGTTGATGTGATTTACCAGGTCTTTCCATCATATTCTTTGATTTGGTGGGGTTGAATAGGGTTGGGTGAGGGGTGTGGGGTGGGGTGGAAAATAACATTCTCTCTCTCTCTCTCTCTCTCTCTCTCTCTCTCTCTCTCTCTCTCTCTCTCTCTCTCTCTCTCTCTCTCTCTCTCTCGAAAAATTGTGTTTCCAAATGGTTGTTCAAATATTTAAAAATGATTAATGAAGTACATAATTAAATCAATACAAAGAGGTATTGAAAATGATGACAAAAGAATGAGAAAAAATCGGAATATAGACGTCCACGCGATCGCGTGGCCTTGGGTTCATGCGATCGCGTGGACGGATTATTTTAAAGCAGAATAATTTTCTGCTACGCCATGCGATCGCATGTCACATAACCACGCAATCGCATGGTGGTTTCCGAAAGGTACATTTTGGTGCCTAAGTTGGTTTTTTGCACCAAAAGGTATCATTTTGTCCAAGAGGTGTGTACTTTCGTAAAAGGTGGATTAATCTCTATATAAAGGATGTTATATTGATCAATTCAATATATGAAATATGAGTGAGAACATCCATAAAATATAAAAGCCATTTCCACCAAAACAAATACTCATTTTCCAATTATTTTTTGTTCCTTTTCCATGGATTATTAGTGCTTAATAAATACATGATTTGAGGGCCTGATTAATCCGCTAAAGCACTTGCCATCTAACCCTTTAAGAATCTCGAACGAGAGGGGGCAAATGTACTTTTAGGACAACGTGTAATCACGTGTTCAACCCTCTCGTTTGATTCCGTAATTCGGTGTTATTCCATTCATATCATGATTTCAATTGGATGATTCCATGTGTGTTGGATTGTGATTCTTCAAGTGACATTCAATGATTTCGTCTCCAACCTCTCGAGGTAAATTTATTTTTTATAACAATTTAAAATTACATTTTGTCGGTGGAGACGAGTTTTAAAAGAAGTGCATTATGATTCCTTCCGATGAAAAAGTTACTAATGCGTAAGTGTACCTATTGAATTCAAAAAGGAATAATGGTTATTTTAAATTATTTGCATGTAATTCTGATTAATTATGTGCATCTTTGAACCTTTGGTTTGATTATATATAATCAATACGTATTATTTATAGAATTCATGGCATATGCTTGTGATTGATAAGGTACTCACTTACTTTGAGTTAGACTAAATGTGTGAAGTAAATGGGTAATCAGATTGCATTGGTAAATTATAAGTCCATCATCTCTTTACTACAAAAGAAATAGAAGAATCTCTGAAACGGTGCCATTGCTTACTGATGCCTGTATGCTTATTTGGAGTGGATGATTCTATTCAAAGCAAACTTCTATAAATTATTTTAAGTTACCAACTGCATGCCGTAATATTGTTTCAAACAAAAGGAACATGTTTTATTTGAAAATGAAAAGAATATGTGCCTTTTCATTAATTAGTTATGACTATGAAAATATGTTACTTTAAAACAATGCATCTTTTCAAAATGCCAACTGCCATACTATTTTGGGAAAGGCATGATAAACTTAAAATGAAAAGGTGTGAACCATCATGAACATGCTTATGTTTTAAGATTTTCCATAAGTACTGCATGTAATGTTTCATGAAAGTGTGTCTCCATTTCATTAATCTTGTTCTATATTGATTCATTTGATGAAAAATATATTTTCTATTTTATATTATGCAAGTACATTGATTGATGTATGAATCAATTGGACTCTTGAAAAATGACATGAGAATTTTATAAATTAGTGAATAAAATTATGCTTATTTGTGATAACATTTTATTTTATGGAAAATAGAGTTCCTAAAATATTAAGGCATGTAAGTATAAGTATTTGCACAAATTGCTTTAACAATATTTAATCAAATATTGTAGAGAAAGTAAATGTGATAGTTTACTTAAATTATTTCATGATATGTGTGCTAATAATTTTATTAGCATAAAAGTGACCATTTTCAATAGTAAATTGGAGACTACCAATTGTGTTACGAATGCCCATTGTTGGCTTAAATGTGGTAGTGAAAATCTTGATACTTATTGTTGTATTAAGAAATGTGAAATGGCTCTACAACGAATTATGTAGATGCCATATTTTTGAAAGCAATGTTATTTTCCTAATTAAGGAATTATAGGGGTGAGATCAAACTATGATCAAGAAGATCATTGATGAATATTGAGATTTATCATATTGTTTATCTCTTTTGAAATAAAATACTTATAGGAAGTATTTTTTATGAATGCATAGAGATGCATAACAATTATTGAAAATTTGTGAATTTTCATTGAGAATACATGAGATCGGATTTATCTATACTTATTGTGATTATTACAATGGTCATGTGAAAAGTGATAAATATTTACACAATTGGATGATGAGATCACAAATATGATTTTATCACGACCATTGATTAACAGTGATATTTGTTTTGGAAAAAAAAAATTGCTCATATCTCGAAAAACAAAGTCTTTCAATGAGGAAAAGAATTACAAATTTATTTCTTTCAAATGAAGTGAAAGAATCAAGAAACTTGTGCTTATTCCAAATATGTGGGGATAAGGCGTATTATAAAAGAAAATTACATTGTGCTCATAGTGAAGACAATAATTTTTTGCAAATATCAATAAAACGATTGAGGTTTTATTACAAAACGTTTCTTTCAATTGAGTTGAAAGATTATACATAAAAATTGAATTTAGCCTAAAATGAAAAGTGGCATTTTGACAAAAGATTCAAACTATAATTTCCGAATTAGTAAAATTATGTTGTGATTGTGATCAAATATCCTAACAGAAACTTTGACAAGTTTAAAGGATATTAAAATGCAAACAAGTGATTAAGTTGGATTACATAAACAAAATTATCTATACTTCTAAAAGAGAGAAGTATAAAATTAATAAAGTGATAGAGTCACTTTATGTGTTTGACAATATTGTTGTCAATTGAAGGAGTGATTAAGTGTAATCACTAAAATATATTTGACAAAATGAATTGTAAATTCATTCTTTTTGCGAAAAAGAATATTGAAATTAATTTTGTTATACCTCAAATGTAGGGGTAATATGATTAAGTCTTAAAAAAGACTTTTAAAAGTTGTGAGGGGGTGGATACAAGCAGTGGAGGAAGAAAAATCATGGAGTGCAATGACAAAGGTAAGTAAGTTGTCATGCATTATAAATTTATATAATATATTCTATGCATGGAATGCATGTCAAATTTGCAATATAGAATACTATATTGTTATACCTTATTTTGACATATAACATATCATTGAAATTGGATTTAGTTATTAAATACCATATTTAATAATATTGTTGGTGCATTGATTATGTGAGAATCTAACTTGATTATAGCATATTGCTTATTTAGTTGAAAATTATGAAGTATATGATTTTTAAGCTTTAAATTTATTAAAGTAGAGTTTCATGGATGCATGAGATTTTAATAACCTTAATGGTTTTCTTAAGATTCTCATTATGATTAGTATGTTACTCTTTATAACAACATGATATAAATGTTGAATCATGTAAATTTCATTTGCTTGGACTCCTTGAGGAATAAATATATGCTACATTTATTCATAGTATAAATTGCTACGTACTAAATGGATTTGGTATATGAGATAATTATAAGGCATTGATACGAGGCAAATGATAAAAATTTATCACGCGACAATAAAGTATTTTTGTCTTAAAACATGTGAATCATTTGCAAATACTTATGTGAAGTATTTATTATCAATTTGTCTTATTTGAATAAATAGAAGTTTATTTATTATACATAAATACATTTTATGAAATTTTTGTCCAAATTTGTTATCATCTTATTTCATACTATTAGGGGTGGGAAAAAAATCGGAACTGATGTGATCGAACCAGAACCGAACCAAAAAATCCGGAACCGTATGGTTTTAAAAATAAAAAAAAAATTGGAAATCCGAAAACCGATTTTCGGTTCGGTTCTCGGTTCTGCCTTTAGAACCGAAAAATCGAAGTTAGAACCGGTCTTTGATCCTTATTTATTCTTTTTTATGGTCTTAATTGGTTGTCGTAAAACTAAAAATCAAAAGAATTTGTAATTTTTTTGGGTAAAGTGAAAATGATTAATTTTTTTTTTTTACGAGATTTGTAACGTATCTACCTCATTGTAACATTTAACTTCACACTTGGACTGAAATTCTTAGTAAATGAAAATCGAATGAGACTAACTTATTAATAAGTGAAGTTGTAAATGACCACGATGGATTTAATTAAATATTTAAATACAAATATAAAATAACTAATAATAATGCATTTAAAACTCATGATTCATCTAACAAGTTTACTATATTGACATGCTCGAAAAACCTTCTAGGTCATTTGTTTCCTATTTTTGTTTATGAATATCTTCCGTTTCATGGAGAATCCTATACTTTCTTTGGGGTGAAAGGAATTTCGAAATCATTGATCTTGGTATATTCAGGAGAAGTTTATTTCGGGTTATTGGCTCACTTCCCGATGTTTGATGCTCCTCGATAAGGCTCTCGAAAAATAATTATTATTGTAGAACCGAATTAGAACAGAAACCAAACCAAAACTGAATGGTTTGGTTCTTGTAATTTAATGGAACCGAATGGTTCCATTTTACAAGAACCGAAAAAGTATGGTTCGGTTCCGGTTCTTTAGATACCCGAACCGAACCACCCGACGCCCATCCCTACATACTATTGTGAATAATCAAGTTTGATTATTATATAATTTGAGAAAGTATGCAAGAAGATATGATAGAATGGGTCTATCTAATTGATATTGACATCAATGGTTGATATCATATGTAAAAAGCATTATTACTAATAGAGAATAATAATATGCAGCATACAAGTGAATATGAATTATTGATTAGATATTATGGTTCACAAAGAGAATCATTCACTTAAATGAAATTGAGAAATTTGAAGATTATCCCAAAGTGTGGGGATAACACTCAAACAAATATTGTAAAATATTTATTGTACTCGTTGAGGAGACAATTAAATTATTGACAAAACAATTGTGTTCATGAAATTAAGATTCTATTTCTTTCAATTGAGTGAAAGAATTGCGAAAAACAATTTATTTTATGAAGTAAATAAATTGTAATATAAAATTAGATTCTTTCATTGAGTGAAAGAATATTTTTTTAGTCTACCCTATAAGTGTGGGGGTAGTACAACTAAAATTTAAATAAAGTTTAAAGTCTATAAAGTGTACAAAATAGACTACAAAATATTGTGAAATATTTGACAAGTATTGTCAAATAATTGAGAAATGATCACATTTAAATATTCTAAAGAAGTCTAGACATAAATTGAATCAAAGAGTGATTCAATAACTTGTGAAAAAGTTAAGTTAAAACTTGACTTTATATCTTATGTAAAATCATAAGAACATAATCGAGTGGGATGAGGTGAAACTCCTTTATAAAAGATCCGCCAATGACGGCAACCCTATCTGTCATTACGAAATGAGTAATTCACAGGTTGAAAAGGTAACAACAAGTCATTCGATAAGTGGATAGTTTCAACACTTTATCAAAACATACCTCATTATAAATTAAAAGTGTTGGTTGTTACAGTTGGAGGGCTGAGTTTTAAAAACTCTTAATGAAGTTCAGAATTACAAGTATCCCTAAATGTAACAAAGATACTGAAAGAACTTCACCTATATGAACTTAGAAGTGGTGCCGCTTCAAAAGTTTGGAGTTACTTTCTGAAAAGTTCACGAATCGGATAGGCGCAAGGCCATTAACGCGCTAAGCAAAAACTTGTGTAGAACAAAAGACTTTGAGTGTTGTGTGTGTGATGTTGCCGTTATTGTCACATGGAATAACGGGTTCAAAGCTAAGGCTACCCGGGATTTCGATAATACTTTGCGACGTTTACACCGAGGTAAGGTTCAAATCTAAAAATACCTTATTTTATGCATAACACCGTTATAAAATGAGTTGGTGAAGATATTTGAACAAGTGGGGGATTGTTGGAAAATTTTGTTTCCAAATAGTTGTTCAAATATTTAAAAATGATTGATGAAGTACACAATTAAATCAATACAAAGAGGTATTGAAAAGGATGACAAAAGAATGAGAAAAAACCGAAACATAGACGTCTACGCGATCGCGTGGCCTTGGGTTCATGCGATCACGTGGACGGATTATTTTAAAGCAGAATGATTTTCTGCTACGCCATGCGATCACATGGCACATAACCACGCGATCGTATGGTGGTTTCCGAAAGGCACCTTTTGGTGCCTAAGTTGGTTTTTTGCACCAAAAGGTGCCATTTTGTCCAAGAGGTATGTACTTTTGTAAAAGGTGGATTAATCTCTCTATAAAGGATGTTATATTGATCAATTCAATATATGAAATATGAGTGAGAACATCCATAAAATATAGAAACTATTTTCCACCAAAATAAATACTCATTTTCCAATTGGTTTGTATTCATTTTCCATTAATTATTAGTGCTTAATAAATACATGGTTTGAGGACTTGATTAATTCGCTAAACTATTTTTCATCTAACCCTTAAAGCATCTCGAACTAGAAGGGACAAATGTACTTTTAGGACAACATGTGATTGTATTCAAGCATATCGTTTGATTTCATAATTTGGTGTTATTCCATTCATATCATGATTTCAATTAGATGATTCCATGTGTGTTGAATTGTGATTCTTCAAGTGGTATTCAATGATTTCGTTTCCAACTTCTCGAGATAAGATCATTTTTTATAACTCTCTCTCTCTCTGGTTTTGTTTATTTTAATTACTTTTTGTGGTAATTGTAAAATTACAAAATTGGCCTTTTAGAATTTGTCAAAATTGTCAAAAAATCTATAAATTTTGTCAAATTTGCAGACGGCTGCAATTTTCCTTTTTTAAGTATTTGATGAATTTGGGATTTTTAGAAAAATGTGTGATTGAAAAGTGTGAGATAGATCTCATAAACATATGTGATTGAAAATGAATTTTAAGAAAATTTTGAAGAAATAATTGTGACCAAACTGGCTAGTAATTTTTGTCAAAAGTGGCCCTTACAGGAAATTAATTGAGTTTTTACATCAATGGGAGAGATTGGGCCATTAGGGATGGATGTCAACATTTAAGCCTCTGTTAGGCAAACGGTATAAAAATATGTTTTTAAAAAAGAAAAAAACTCAAATCACTTTTTAATCACACATTTTTTCTATCTATTTTTCAATCACATTTTACCTCGAAAACATAAAAAAGATGTTTTTAAATATAAGATTTTTAACAAACAGAGCCTATAAATCACTAATAATGAAATATTGACCCAACACTTGAAACATTAAGATCTTGGATTTAATTAATAAAGTACATTATATAGTAATTGCAAGCATTATTCGTATTTTTCCCTATAAAGTAAAAGTGCTTGGTACACATAACATAATAGTGATAGTTAAGTTTCTTAACTTTTAATCAACTTGTATAGTTGTAGATAGAATACTTTAATTATGTGAGTATTCTTGATAAGTCGATTCATGTAAAATTTAGGGATGTTTCCGTCTCTAAACTTTGTTAACTACTTAAAACTTTCATGAGAATCCAGGATAAAATGAGAGATTATGTTTACGTGTCAATTATGAACACAAAAAGACATGCAAACATGTGTATGAAGTGTTTTCTGTTATCCACATAGGGTCGTTGGTTAAAAACTGTCTACCATTCCACCGTGGTTAGCATTTGTCACATTATCATTAAGTGATGTTTCAAGTCCAAAAGACATCTTCATTAATGCATATGTGTTGGTAAACCTTCTTGAGGATATTTTCTCAAAAAAATCCGTTTTTAAAAAAAAATGTTGGATGGTAATCCATCGTTTTTTTACCATCCACCAATTTATTTTTTAAAAAATGGATTTTCAAATAACATCATATTTAGGGCCTATTTGATAGAGGGTAATTTTTCAAGAAAAATGATAACATTTTTCTACTTTCCTAGTTTTCCTCCGTTTGATAGTAAAAATCTTACCTGAAAAATGTATTTGGTAGACACGCCACATTTTCTTTGTTTTAATGGAAAATATTTTCATTTGGTTTTGGTTAGAAATGATTTTCATGGTACACAGAAATTTTTTTGCTTCACGTTTGATCATTTTTCTTGTTAATTGACTCTTTTTTTTTCAAAAATAACAATTATTATCAAGTACAAATATATTAAAAAATCTTAAAAGAAATAAAATAGCTAACTTTTACTTTATTTGTCATGAAAAATAATGACAATCAAATCACAAAAATTCAAATTTTTTGCACTTTTTTTACCTAAAAAATTAAACTAATCAAACAATTTCAATTGATATTTTCCACGAAAATAATTCCATGCAAATCTATTCTTTGAAAAAAAAAATATTTTCACTCATTTTTTACCATCGCAATCAAACACACTCTTACGAGGATGCATTTATGAGCTTCCAAGAGTCAAGGAAACATTCGAGGAAGTGTGGAAGCTGTGGAGGATGAGGTGGCAACACTTGAGGTCATGTTAAGCTCCAAAGCAGTCCAGACGATGGCAGGGTGTGGCGTGTAGCCTGTAGGTATTCTGCATGCCTGTTAGGGAGGTCATCCCAAGCTTGAATTTATAAGGCTATGGCTGAACAGATATGTGCATTACTTTGGTTGAATTTAGGGCTATGGCTCAACAGATATGTTGATTTATATTCTCCATCTACTTGTACAAATGTATGTAGAAGATCAAGTCTCATTGTATTTGTCGAGTATTAAGAAGACTTCTTTTCTTATAAATACTAAGGTTGCGTTTGATAGCGATTGTGGAATTTGGGTGAAAAGAAAATGGATTCCAATGAATTGAATTTCAGGGAATTGAATTTCTGGGAATTGGAAGTTTAATGTGTTTGATTGGTTTAATTTTTTAGGTGGAAAAAGTGAAAAATTTAGGATAAATTACACAATCATATATTTAAATTGAGAATTTTTAAAAACAGATAATTCTAAACTATTTGGTAAAATCAGGTGTTCCAAATCCAACCCTAATTAATCATCTCTCTCTCTCTCTCTCTCTCTCTCTCTCTCTCTCTCTCTCTCTCTCTCTCTCTATAAACAAACTACCTAGAAGTCTTCCTCTCTCCCCAATTCTCTCTTGCGCTGAAGATTCACCACCACTATCTCTGATCAATAGCACCACTAGCAACACCAACAACCAACGATGCCGCTTCTTATGGTTTTGTAGAGCTGCTGCTTATGATCTAGTTGCGGGTGGCATCGATGCTTAGGGTGTATTTCATATATTATTGCTGCGACAGTTGCTTCGATCTACAGCGAGTGGCGCCGATGCTTATGGCGTTCATTATGTAGTGTGGCGGCGACAGTGACAATGGTGAGAGAATAAGTGGAATTTTGCTATTGAAAGTTGGAGATGAGATTGAGTTTTGCTGGTGGTGGAGCTACAACAGCAGTGTGCGATGAGGTGGGGGTGGCGGTGGTGTTGTATGTGTTGAGTCTGTTAATGGAAGTCGGTTGTGGTGGTGGTTGTTGTGGAGCAGGTGTTTGTTGCGGTGGTTGGGGCAGCTCGACGGTGGTTGTGATGGTAAAGGTGGAGTGGTTGTATTGTTGAGACGATGATGGTGGTGGTCGAGGGTGTGGTGAGTGTCCAACGACGACGGGCGGCGGTGGCTGTTGGTGGTGATTAAAATTACAATTATAACTAATTACAATTGTAATTAATTATAAATTGAAATAAGGTGGTGTGGTGGTGGTGATTGGTTACAAATTAGGTGGTGATTGATGGTGGTGGTGGTGGTTGTTGTAATTAATTACAATTTTAATTAAAATTACAATTATAATTAATTAAAAAATTGAAATAATGTGATGGCTGGTTACAATTTGAAATAAAGTTACAATTTTAATTAATTACAAACCTTGATTTCTGATTATAAAAAAATACCTGATTTTGAAAATTATTTTGATATTTCTGTAATTAGTTACAAATCACTTGAATTCAAAAAATTTCATACTTAAATGTTTGTAATTGTGTACTTAACCCAAAAATTTACCAACTTTTGTTGTTTGATTGACATTATTTTTCATGAAAAATAAAGAAAAAATTAGCTATTTTAATTAAAAATAATAATAATTTTTTAACACATTTGTACTTATTAATAATAATGTTAATTTTTAAAAATAAATAAATAAATTAACAACAACAAAAATAATGAAACGTAACGAAAATTGTACAAAATTTTACTTGAAAAATAAATTCTCCTACCTACCTGGGAAAACCAATTCCTTGAAATCAAGGAAAAACGACGCGTGAATCACAAAGCTAGAAAATCAAACAAAATAAAGTTGGAATTTGATTGGAAAAAGAACATTTTTCATGAAAAAAAAGGATAATCAAACGTACCCTAATAGAATTTTTTCAGGGCAAGTTGAATGTTGAGACACAAAGCTTCTAGGATTTGACTGTGGTTTGTACTACAAATTTGTCTTACATAAGGCTCATTAGTAGCCCTGCACACAATTATTTTATTGATTAACTTGTTCCACTGTTTCTGCAGTTTACTTCGTAATTTGACCTGCATAAAGAAAAGCACAAACATAACTCAATTTACCCATGTGCCAATGGCAAGAAAAAGAATATGACAATGGTCAATTTAAGCCCCTGTTTTGTTTAGGAGTTTTTAAACAATTTCTCTTTAAAATTCATTTTTAAGCGCACATTTTTATGGGATTCACAACTTTCACACTTTTTAACCTCTTTTTAACAACATATTCTTTCAAAAATTCAATTTCCTTCAAAATCTCCTACATCAAGCGGGCTTTAAATCTACAGTTGGTAAGGCGTTAATGCCTGTCTAACGTCATTTCATCTCATTTGTTAATAAACAGGTAGATATCGACGTTAAATCCTTGCTTTGAGAGATTATGTAGAACAATGCTAATTCAGACAAGAGAAGATATTTCCTCTAAGCAAGACAAAGAAAAAGATACGAATAGATACAATACAACGGTACACACACACACACAGAGTTTACATGGTTCAAAGTAGGCCATGCACTTATCAGGAAGCTGCATAGCCATGTTCCGGTCGACCCCTGGAATGGTCGGGCCATTCAAAAGTGCACAGAGACAAGGCTGGCCAAGAGCTTTAACGGCTGCACAGCAAGCCTCAGTTGGAGGCATGTGTATAAATGGAATCACCGAAGCCCCGCAAGGTATCAGCTGAACAAGTGTAGAGAAGAAACTGCTGCCACAACTCATCTGTCCATTGCTTTCCTGTACTTGACCAACCATCACAAACACAAACAGCAGCAGCAAAGTCAACAGGGTGTTTGTTTTGTAGAATTTCATGTTTTCAAGCTTGGTTGAAATCCAATACCAGTAACAGAAACTTATAGCAAAATGTCATCTAGGTTACCAAACTTTAATTTGTTTTGTGCTGATGCTACCTTATATTTCTTACCCCAACATTGTCACACTTAATTCATGTCACCTGTAAGAGCTAGCTAACTCCGTACAGCGTTGACATGATTTTCGCACCTCTGCATATAGTTATGACACTCAGATTTCATGAGATGGCCCTCCTATACAAAAGGGTCAATTATTTTCAAATCAAAACATGCGATATTCTAAAGAACATTCTGATTTGCTGCTTACTTTCTTGTGCATCACCTGTAGATTAGAGTCTAGGACTCTAGAATACACATTTGACCTGCAGACTAGGCAAAGGCAGTGTAATTTATCTGTTTTATGTTGTATTGGAATAAACCATGCCCAAAATCAGGTGTGAAGACAGTGCCAGCATTTCAACATTGGAAACAAAAATATTAAATTGTTCTCTAAATAATTGTCTTGGAGAGTAAAATTATTAAGCACAAATTCATACAGTCGTATCTTATAAACATTTTAGGGAAACTAAGAAATTGAATGACTTGATTGAATCTAGCATTCCTGCTATCTGCCCACCAAATACATGAATCTCCAAGCGCTATTGGCATTAAAAGAACCACATTCAAGCTGTTATAAGTTATCAAAGGTCGGCTTTACTGCCTTTGAGATTAATTACAGCAAGCTCTTGTTCGACAAACTCTCCAGCATGCATGGGAGGATACTTGCTGGCAAGGGGTGATTCCGCAAAGTGGCCTAGAGGTTTTAACACAGCATCTGATGCTATGTGCGCAAAAAGCTACAAAAGATCAAGAGAAAAGTCAAATAATAGCAATTAAAGCCACGATACAAACTTTAAAAGAATCAAAATGATTGCAACCTCATGGCTTAACTCACCGTTGAGGACACTCTCCACAGGCTGCGGTTTTGCTCCAAGGCTAGATTGATTGCATCAGTTGTCCGATTAGTCACAACAACCTCATGCATGCCAGCTATGCAGTCTCCTGCAGTCAACCACTCTATCTGCATATATAGTCATACAAAGTGAGGGCTCAAAATAGCATTGATTATCTCCACTGATGAAGACTTCATCATTGCAAAAAGGATGAAAAAAAACTAAAATTCATAAATTCTTGTTCAAAATTTGAATTAGAAACCAAAGAGGAAAAAAGGTGGGAAGAAATTGTTGGATCAAACATTATTCTAATTTTGTACTAATCTAATCGTAAGGGAACAAAACAGTTCACTGAAGATAGACAATCCAAAAAAATCACATATTTCACTCACATCCAGTACATCAAGTATTATGTTGTATTATAGCGGGTGTGGTTGGAAGCTAATATAATTTAACCAAATTATCGTCTGTTGTATCATTAACTGTATGATTATGGCTAAAATAAATTAACCAAATTATCTTCTCATAAATGGCTAATTATATATGACCAATAAGGAAATGAACAATAAAACGACAAACTGAACCCATAATATGTTAATAACCAAATTATCTCCTGACATATGGCCAATTAAATATGTCAATAACGGAATAAACTACAAAACAACTAGCTTAACCCCACAAGTAAATCATTAGAAATTAAGATCATCTGATCTTCATAATAGCCAGAATGGGGAGAATCCTACCTGCTTTCCTGTTTGAATGAGGAGACACCCCACAGGAACCTTCACTTCCATTTTTTGCCCATTTCTTAGCCAAATATTTAGACCTGGGAATCTACTTCTGCCATGAATTGTGAGGAAGTTGAGGTCATAGTGATATCCAGCAAACACAGTACCTACTTGGCCATGACGTCTTAGGTCACTCCCTGTTGGAGCAAGCAGATGAGGTCCCTGGAATTGGAGAAGTGAAGAAACTTGTGTAGAGTATGTCAAGCCATAAAGCAAGAATACTAGTATGAAAATAGAACTGCAAAATTCTGGAAAACCTTAAATGACATTTAAATGCAAAAAGGCCTAAAAGGAGTTTTGTGCCATTGAAGTAGTAAAGTATTGGACGGGAAAGTGAACTTGGTTTCATCTTTTGAGGATTTATTGATTGGCAATTTTCCAGCTACGACTGCACACTTCAAGTGGATGAATAAATAATTCATTGCTTTAATTTCTGTAAGTTAGAAGGCACAAAGGCAGTACTGGAGGAATGGGAAGGTGAAGGTAAGGAGAAGGGTGACCTTTTATGTAAAGGGAATTCAACTTTTGATTTTTTACATAAATTTTCTATCGTTATAATGCTCATTCATGTTGCAAGCCCCATTTCCAAATAATGAATAAAACTATGTAGATTGCATAATGTGATGGGAATAGAATCAATATAGATACCTAAACCAAGATTCAATTGATAAAAGAAGAGGCTGAGCAAAAGAACGAAATGGAAAAAAGACTGGCAGGCACAACTCTCACACACATTGAATCTCTTCGAGATTGACTATTTGAATATTCACAAACGTTGTTCCAAATAAATTTGGGTTCAATTATATGATTATTTTAGTGAATACTATGAAAGGAAATAGTCAAGCAAGGAATTAAAGGCACTTCAACAATACAGAATCGAATCATACATATTATCAGTTTCCAAATGGAAACCATGTACAAAGACAAGGAAGATAGGAGATCACATATTAGCACCCAGGAAAGGAATGCATCTGAATTTCACATTCTTTTATAGTTACTCTATTCTGCATAAATAACATATTTGATTGCACTTTTACAAGACAGCCTATAGACATCACTTCTCTGAGAGGGTGGGCGTAGGGCTAGAAATTACAATCATGGCTTATTTGTATTTTTATAATAATCAAATAGAATTGTTTCTTGCTGGAACAAAATTGAAGAAAGACAACCACGGGTGATATAACAATAACCAAAAAAAAAGGCAGTAACCTGCTTCATAAGAGAGGTGAATGCATCCTTCTGCAGGCCAAAGCCAATGGCTGCCATTTCAGCAACAGCCTGAACAAGAATAGTATAATACGACAGTTAAAAAATATGTTTAACTAGATGCAGGAAATAAGGAACACACAGTGCTGATGATTCACCTCTATTGCAGATATCATCTTATGTCCCCATGAATTCATGGTATCTTTCCACTCAGGAAATCCCTCAGGTATTACAGGCTCCGAATTAAGCTCCTGCATGATGGATGCCAGTCAATAATAATAGAAGCCCAACCGTCTCAGAAACAGAATAAAAGAAATTCGGTCAACCTTAAAGCGGGTGTTTGATGGTCGTGGACCAACTCTCCACATGTATCGCCACTTAGGATCTGGTCCAGTGAGAGCTGATGGCTGAAACTCTATAGGCATTGCTCTTAGCTTCTCTTGGATTTCTTCATCAACTAGACTACGAGGTACTTCAACTCCTTCAGGTGTCACTCCGACCTAGTACAAATATGAGAGCAAAGATTGTAATTAGATTAAGTGGCCCTCAATCAGTGGAGTATTAAACCACTACTCCATGGAATATTATTAATTCTAATCTATTTACTATGTCTTCCCCTTCAATTAGATAACTATGCCATATTCTCCATAGTAAAAATATAAGTGAAATAAAATGAAAGGAAACAGAAGAAGTTGTATGACTAATGATATTTCCATATTTGCATTTAGCATTGAAGTCTAGAACATGCTTGAATGACAAAGCTACATCGACAACATGAAAAACAGGATAAAATTACTGTGCAAGTTCAGGGATTGTCTACATGGTTTTTAAAAAAAAAAAAATTGAAACCTGAATTGAGCTCCACCTCAGAGTAAGGAGTGCAAATAACGCCTCAAGGTGCTGATATTCGGGGTTTTTTTTTTATGCCTAAGTCTCACAACACCACCTCAAGGCTTGTGGCCCCAAAACGTAAAATTTCTAATATACTCAGCTTGAGGTTGACTTATTTTCCACTAAAACATAAAAAGGTTTTGTTTCTTATAGACCAGCTGTAAGAGTAGTCCACTACCCTCATAAACTAAAATATTATTTTTTTTATAGATTTTCCTTTTGCCCGTTCATTTTATATTGTTCAATTATGAATTTTAAAGATGTTTATGATGTATTATGAGCTTATTTTGCATTTCAATCACTAGGGACAGCAACTGAAGAATTTGCACAGTGAGGCTAGCTCATTTGATTTTTAAGACATTGACCTCTAATTTAATTTATAGGGAAGTTATCCACTAGAAAGAATTTGCCTACAAGTCTTTGTTAAGAACAGATAGCACTAGATAAGCATAAAACCAAAAAGCTTACCAGTCACTCACTTTTACAAATAGAATAGTAACTTACTAATTGCATTTATTTCTGTATATGTATTTTAATTAATGAAAGATGAGCTCAATTGAACTCGTTGAAATGAAAATGTGAGTCACTTTCAGTTTGTAAAACCTGTTGTAGAAAACGGAGTACCGAAATGACAGCACGACATGGCTTCAAAACTTTGCTCATTAAAATGAAAAACTGGACTTCAGTATAATTACAAAGTTGAATGAAGCATAATAAAAATGCAAGGAGAAGGAAGATAATGTTCCTAAGACAAATTCAAAAATATGAAATTGTAGTCATCCTAATTTAAAGTTCTGGGACACCCCAAAGTTCGATCTACGAGCGGAATTAACACAATTAATAACAAATGTGTCACTTTATTAATTGTTGCTAGATGGTTATTCAAGCAAGTCCAATTATCCTAAGTTGAATTACCACAATTGCAATAATGAAAAACAAAAAACAATCAACACAACAATTTGATGACGAAGAAACCCAACGTGGGAAAAACTCCAGGACTAAGTCAGTTACCTCCACTATAAGTAATTTCGGTTACATTTAGATTTATCCAACTTCCCTTGCTAGACAACGCAAATCTACCCTGCTAACCTTCATACAGCTACCTTCAGCAGCTTCCAGATCTTAATGCTTCTTCCAAGTGGATACCTCAAGAACACCCCGTTCTTGTTAACTTCCTATGCTTGTAGTCAAACATTCTTCAACCTCCAATAGCTCTGAAGTTTCACAATTGAAGATGTAATCCTTTTATCAAAGGATGTCAAGTGTTTGATTAGTAACAGTTGATGTTTTCCTGATTTGGGTTATTGGATCACAAGAAAGATATGAATTCATTCAATGGTGATTTTGGTTCTTGGATCATCAAATCATAGGATCAAAGTTATGATATGTGTATACGTTATGGCTCTGAAAAACTAGACAACAACCTCTAAAAACTTCGTGCATAGGCTTGGTATATATAATAGAATGGTATGGGCCACGAAAAATAGGTTAAAAACATAATTAGGGCGCGTTTTGGCCATCGACTGCTCGAGCTGAATTCGAGCTGTCGCTTTTTCCTTAAGGACCGCTCGAACGTGAATCGAGCGTCCTGCTTCTAGGCATGGACCGCTCTAGCGGTAAGGTTCTGGAAATCACGCTCGAGCGTGAGACGAGCATGATATGTAGCTTTCGAATTTTAGCCTCCCTTTTCAACCCAACCCTAATCTACCTTATCAACTCTACAAAATTGCACCTAAGTCCTTAACTTTTACAAATGTTCAATTTAGCCCGTTGTTCACAGAATTGCCAATTACAAAATCCTAACACTAAGAAATATCATAGTATTGCAGCTTCAAAGAGTTTTAACTATACTGTTACTTTAATAATAATGTAATGATGCTACTTTTCGCAGCTACACCAATCATTCTTGTCTCATATGGCCTCGTAATGCTAATAACACTTAATACTGGAAAAACTCTAGCCCAATTATGGCAATTTAGTCAGCAAGGAAAAGAGGTTAATAACATATAATACTGATGAAAATCACTATTACACAGACTTTAGGTGAAAACATTATTAGTACCAAGTCTTGATTTTCCTATCCAATTATAGAAATATAGTACTGGTTTAGTCTGGCATAAATGTTTTCTTGGCTTAACAATTTGAAGAAGCAAAACTATGGACTTTAATTCCAGGTTCAATTTATTTTGTGAAATTGAAAGTCCAACCAATTTTGAATTAACTTCCCCAATTCCAAGATCCCAATTCAATTTCTGTTCATTGATGCACTGTGCACATAGAGAAGGCATACAAACATTATCTAGTTATGTATTTAATGATATGATTCAAATACAAAACAACATACATTTAGATATTTTCCACTCGACATTGAAGGAACAAAACTATAATATACACTCAATCACCATGGTATTGAAGTCCACTAATCAACTCTCCAGTTGAGCACAAACTTAAACATCTAACACTAAAACCAATTGTGTATCTAAATCAGCGCGGAATTTCAGAACTATGACATACTGATTTTGTTATAATCTGAATTATAAGGCCTCAATTACACACTGCAGAATGCTGCCCAAATTATAAAATAAAAGTTTTGAGTGGGACCTGATAATGGAGATGGGGGCGTTCTTGGAGGCGTTTAAAATCGTCAGGCATTTCGAAGTATTTCTCCATCATATCGATGAACAGATCATTGTCTTGCGCTGTGCATCTCGGATCTTTGACTAGTAATGCTCCCGTCTCCCTTAGGGTTCGACTCACCTCCGAACACAGACACTTCAGCTGTGGATCGAGCTCTTCTTTACCAGAATCTGAGTGTTTCAATGAGAATTCCAAGTATGAAGCCAGATCAATAACTGGAATTTTCATTTTTCGATTTATTTATTTTTTTTCCTCTTTGTGTTTTAAGAGAGAGTAGATTCGGAGCGTTGTTGTTGGTGATTTTGGTGAATAAAAAGAGGGGAAAAGGGATGGCGGGAATTTTATGCTTTTCTGCGTGGGGCTGAAGGCGCAACTTGATACTCTTCCATTTTGCTTCTTTCACGAGAGGAAAACATGTATTTATATTATTGGACTTGGAAAAGATTCCGTAAATAGTTTACGTATGGGAAAATCGGTAAACCACAAACGCACTCAAATATTTGTTTGTACGAAAAAGAAATATTTCCAGTGGATTATCTTTAAGCCTCTCTTTGGCAAACTTTGAAAAAACATATTTTTAAATACGATTTCTCAAATCATTTTTTAACTACGTATATTTTCTCTATTCATTTTTCAACACAGATTTTACCTAAAAAACATTAAAAATCATATTTTTAAACATAAAACTTTTAACAAACAGAGTCGCTTGCTTGTTTAATGTGATTAAAAGTTATAATTTTACTACCCTACTCTTCACGGATAACATAGCATTGTACCCAATACAGGTGGGGTGGGGATGGGTCACTGCCACCCATCCCATAGGGAGTGAGTTTTATTTTTATTTTTATTTTTTTGATTAGGGAGTGAGTTTTATGATTAGAGCCCCCCCCCCCCGTGGTAGGTAGGGCAGCAAAATTTTAAAAAGTTGTGGAACCATGTAAAATATGATTATAATTAATTTTTTATTTTGACTTTGATAAAAATCTAAATTTCAATCAGAACCAAACATGATAACTATTTTTTCAACCATATATTTTACCTCGAAACGTCAAGTAACAAAAAAAAAAAAAATTAAACAGAGACATATATATTAGCTTCTAGTTGATAACGTTGTAGCAATTTATAAACTAATTTATTTATGATTTTGAAATAAAATATGTAGTTAAAAAATAGAGAAATAAAATGTGATTAAAAAATTATTTGAAAAATTGTGTGATTTATTAAACTGATTGATACACCAAATTATTTGATTTACCAAACGGATAGTTAATATTATATATCACATTTAAACATAAATATTAGTATTATTACGAATATCATGATAAACAAAAGTTCAACACATCTAATCCTTAGACAATTCAATAAAACGATAAAAATGACTTAATTTTAACCCCTTAGTCTATACTAGTGACGGGACATTTATATGCTACAATTATTATTAAATTATATAAAGAAAGTAATAGAAGAAAATGAATAGAAAGATCAAGTATCATATTTCTGAAGGAAAGACAAATCTTGAAGCCTATAAAAGAAACTAATAAAAGGAAATGAATAGAAAGATCAATTATCAAATACCATATTTCGGAAGGAAAGACAAATCTTGAAGCCAATATATATAGAGACAGAGAGTAGAAACTCACCTACCTTCGCTTTTAGAGTGAAAGAGGGAGAAATGATAAGAGTTATTATATAACTATTATAAGTACTACATATTATACATATTTAACGTTGTATTATAAATGACAATAATACTCACGAACCCGAAACTCATTAGGTACATGATACAAATGGACGGAAATTACCATACTTAATGAGTTTGTAGGTAGGGTATGAGTGTACATTTAAAAACTCGATATGAGTATGAGTCGGGTATGGGTAATGTAAAAAAACTCATATCTGACCCATATAGCCATTAATTTTCATTAAAAAAAAAAAAAAGGAAAAATTGCAACCACGGTTCCAAACTTTTTCTTTTTTAGCAGACTTTACCCAAACCTTCACTTTGTGCCACTCACAGTCTCAAACCTTTAATTTAATCGCGGGAAATTGACAAATGAATGGAAAACATACAACATTCTGTTAGTTGACTTAAAAATTGATTTGGACCAAATTTAAAAAAGTAATATAGTAACTTTGCATTTTTAATATAAAATAATTCAAATAATTAAATAAAAAAATGAAAAAGAAAAGAAAAGAAACAAAAAAGAAAACTATTCACCCTCTAATCGCCTGCCACAGCCATCGCCACCAACCACCGCCATCTGCCACAACCACCACCGGGAAACCATCCTTTCACCTTCTAAATGATTCCAATCAACACCGACCACCATCACAGTCGACTGTAAACCACCCAAAACCGACCCCACATCCAACGTACTACAAACCCCACACCACTGCATCAAGACACCTACTGCTCAACTCCAAAACCCCTCAATCAACACCCAATTCACAACAAAAATCAAAGAATAAAACCAACCCCAATCATATACCTCGATCGCTGGCTACTATAACCAGAATATCGCCAAGAAACCGCAACATTACAGCCTCGATTTGGTTTCGTCTTCTGCAAACCATCCAAACCTTCTCCTTTTCATGCACCCATGTATTCTCCCTGTCGCTTCCGTACATCGACGACACTATAGCTGGCCTTTCGACCGGAGGTGTGGATCAGAGAAATGGGCGGAGCCCCAGTCCGTTGCACTCAGAGGAGGCTCGTGTAATTTGGAGAAATGGGCGAGCCCCAAATCCAAGTACAGACACACATTCGTTAATGGGGTTCACAGACAATTTCGTAGAATATGATGTGAACGAAATCAAATTTAATTTGCTGAGCTTTATCAATTTCATAGAAAGCATTTGCAGGGTCCAAGCTAACATTTTACCCAAACTAATTTTGCAATTTTATAGCCATGGCCATCGATCCTTCAACGATGATATGCGTGGTTGTAGGCGGTGAAAGTGTGATTTTTGTTTGATTGGATCTTGGGGGTTTGTAGGGGAGAATATTTGGGGGTTGTGGGATTGGAGAGTAGTAGATCGTGGGCTAGGGTGTGTTGAAGAAGATGAACAAAAATATATATTTCTATTTCTTTTTTTATTTTATTAAATGTTAAAATTACAAAGTTACCATTTTGTCCATCTTATTTTGGTCAAAGCTAAATTTTATGATCAACTAACAGAATGTTTTTCATCCATTTGTCATCCATTATGTTAATTTATAAGCCACTGTTCGGTAACTTTGAAATATTGATTTTTAAACCAATTTATAATCTACACAATTTCTCAAATCAATTTTTAACCCAACATCTTTTATCTCTCCAAATTTTAACCATTGATCTTACCTCGAAATCCATGAAAAACCCAAAAAAATTGACCAAACTGATCCGAACTGATTGTAAATTGTAACGATTGCATTAAAGAATATAAGTTAAAACATCTAATTATCATCTTCCAGAATTTTAATTATATTTCATAAAGATTGCAAAAAAATTCGATCTGTTGATCCATTGATCCGACCCGATCCGGTCATAAAAAATCACGATCCGTGGATCGAATTTGGATCGGGGGTGATCCGCGACCTAATTCTTTTTTAAAAATTAACAAAAAATAATTATTAAATATAAAATATATAATTTTTTATTGAATTTAGTACAAAACCATTAATTCTCTACATATGTAATTTTTTTTGTATGAATTAGATATTATATTAGTTATTTTATGAATCATGTATTGATTTGTTTGTCATTAATGAAAATATATAACAAAAATTTCTTAATGTTTTTTCTGATCCGAACACGACACGATCCGAAATTTTTATTGTTTGATCCAATCTGAAACTTTAGGGAGCGAATTTGAATCGGTACCGATCTTCCCCAATCCACTTCATCACCATCACTAATCTTTCACCCACAGTTATGCGGTTCATCCATTTGAAGAAATTTTTTAATATGATAAAAAGTTATTGAAAAATGTGTAAAATAAAATCTCATTGTGTTTGGTAAATTATTTATAAACGGGTTTATAAACAATACAAATTTCAAATCATTTATTAATCACATGTTTTTTCTTTCCAACTTTTAACAACACATTTTACCTCCAAATTATAAATAAATCAATTTATAAACCGCTACAGTATTACCAAAAAAAAAAAAGACAATAATATTTAGTTGAAATGAATAAAGAAAAATTTGGCAAATATCTATACCAAACAGCCAGTGAACCTTCTCTATTTTTATACATATCAATTTAAATTTTATTTATGCCTCTTTTGTAGTTTCTTTTTTTTTTCATTTTTTTTTTTTTTTGACAAAAAAAATCAATAGTTTATAAACTATTATTAAGAAATAATTTCAAAAAATAAATGTGATTAAAAATCAGTATTAAAATTTGTATTTTGTAAGACTAATAGTTCATAAACTAATTTTGTTTATATTTTTAAGATAAAACATATAATCTAAAATCTAAAAAAGAAAATGTACATGATTAAAAATAATTTGAGAATTATATAACAATAAATTGATTTATAAATCATTATTTTTTAATTTACCGAAAGCATACTTATATATAAACAACTTTATCAAACAGTGGCTCAAGTTGTTTTTAGTTGAAGAACGAATATCTTTTAATTTGAATTATATCTCATCACGTTAAAACATTCACTATATTACTTCTGTTCTTCTATTTACCACCATTATATAATTTCTAAAATTATTCAATTGTTCTTCATTAATGAATTCCAAAAAAATTATTTTTATTTAACAATTTATCTTTGTGAATACGCATTTAAGCAATTATTTTTTGCTCCCAATTCAATGTTTCAAATAAAATCATAAAAAGCGGTAAGATCTTCATAGAAATAGAATATAAAGTTTCCAATTCATAAGACTAATAATAAAGCAGGGATAGGGTTTGAAAGTTACGCGACTAATTAAAACAAGATTTACACAACAGATCCTTGAATTAAGCCCTTTCGCCCCTAATCCTCCTAGCAAGCTGAATATCCTTGGGCATGATAGTCACCCTCTTAGCATGAATAGCACACAGATTGGTATCTTCAAACAGACCAACAAGGTACGCCTCAGCCGCCTCCTGCAACGCCGCCACGGCAGAACTCTGGAACCTTAGATCGGTCTTGAAGTCCTGAGCAATCTCACGAACCAGTCTCTGAAAGGGTAGCTTACGGATCAGAAGCTCAGTGGACTTTTGGTACTTACGGATCTCACGAAGTGCAACAGTTCCGGGGCGGAATCTGTGAGGCTTTTTAACTCCGCCGGTGGCCGGGGCAGATTTCCTGGCGGCCTTGGTGGCGAGCTGCTTCCTTGGGGCCTTGCCTCCGGTGGACTTGCGAGCGGTTTGCTTAGTACGAGCCATTGCTTTTGAAGCTAAAATTGATTTTGTGAGTTGTTAGATACAGAATGCTGTAAATTGAGGTGATGCATTTTGTTCATTACCAGGGTGTGTTTATATAGAAATGGAGGAGCGGGTGGAGTGAAAATTTGGGGTGATTTTGAATTTGGGAATTTTGGGGGGGGCGGTTGATTAAGGAAATGGACGGTAGAGATTAGAGGAAACAGAGGAGTTTGGATTGTGATCCGCGTTAGGTGCAATGAGCCACTGCTCTTTTGCCACGTCAGTTTACGTTTTTGGAGGTTTGTTGGTTGGTTGGTTGTTCCCTTTCCCGGTTTCAAGAATTCAGCCTCTAATTTTCAAATTTGAGATTATGCACATGATTTTTATCAACAAAAATGCTTTATAGTGTGTTCGACAACTGTTATAATAGGTAATGATTAGTGTTATTTGTGTTTTTTAGGTAAGATGTGTGATTAAAAATTAGAGAGAGAAAATATGTGTGATTAAAAAGTAATTTTAAAAATTGTATTTATTATAACAAAAGTTTGCTAAACACATTGTTACACATTCTTTTTTTTATGCAATCATTATAATTTTAGCCACTGTTCGACAGAGCAGAAGCTAGGAAAAAACCAATTATTTTTTGTATGGTATGGATCTCAAGGGGGTTTGAGGGTCAAAAATTGAAAAGAGAAAAGATGTGTGGTTAAAAAATTGTATTGAAAATTATAGAGTTTATAAACCAAAAAAGTCAAAAAAAAAAAACTCAAAATTCGAACGGACGCTTATAAAACAATTTATAACCAATACATTTTCTCAATTAACTTTTTAATCACATACATTTTCTCTCAATGTAGCTCGCTACGGTAATTCTCACCGTAACAAGCTACGATGAGTGTTCTGGCTAAAAGATGAGGAATCCGTTTGAAACCAAGAGTAGTGCAGTTGATCAAGTCGTCCAATGTAAAGATTCTGACATTTTGTACGTATTGCTTTTCGTTTATCAATGAATCAATGATAATGATTTTTAGAATCACGCTGCCGAAAATCAAAAGTTTAAAATAAAGTTTTATACATACACACATAACAATAATCTATTTACACACCATTATTTTACGTAATGATTATAATTTATAAATCAATTTATAAATAACAAAATTTTTCAAACTACTTTTTAATCACATATATTTTCTCTCCCCAATTTTCAACCACACGTCTTACCTAGAATACAACAAAAAACAAAAAAAAAAAAATTATGCAGAGGAGCCGCCGAACAGTTTGTTATTATCCATCATATTAATTTCAAAATCAATGGTCCATATCCATTCGATCATCCATTCGGTCGGATTTTTCGAGCTCTTTAGTATTTTACAATGATTTAATGAAAAATTAAAAATATGTTGATTATAAAGGCTATGCCATTAAGCCTCTGTCCATTATTTTTAAAGTTTTGTTCTGATGACTTATTATAATATATTTTCAGAATCACCTAGTAGCGCTCCATAGCGTCGCAACTCGAGTTCCCCGATTGAGGTAGTTTTTGACTTCAAAATTGCAATTTAAGGATAGTCACCGATCACTTGAAGTTTTATCGTTTTATTAATTTTTTTGTTTAAGTTGTTTATTTTTTATAGGATGTCTATTCTCGTCTTTTTACTTAAATTAGGATTCGCAGAGACTATTTAAGGTTGTTTTGTCTTTCAATTAGCATTTATTCATTTGAAATAAAATTTCCTTTTTCTGGTGGATTCCAGTTTGTGTTTCTTTGAATTTACGCTGGATAATTCTTACTTCCGTTCCGCGTCACATACAAAGGCACAATCATATCATATAATACCCCAATGTACAGCACATATTAAAGTTTGATACTTAATCTGTGACGACCCGAATTCTCGACCATTCGAGTGCCACTAAAAGTGACTCATATCATATTATCGAGACTTAAATAGTAATGTAAAATTATTCAAAAGAATAATTAGAATCCCATAATTTTATTTGTGAATAAAAATAGAACATAATTTTCTTACATAAAGTTCAACATAATTATCTCATCAATCTTAACCACTTTTGCCACTTCCATGTTGACCGCCTCGAACCTTCAATTATCTGAAAATGGTAAATATCGTGGAGTGAGATTTATAAAATCCCAGTAAGTATACCAAGCATAAATTTTCTTTTGAAAGCATATGGATCATTTTCATCATAACATAGGATAGGATCGAAATACTCATAAACATAGGGAGACACAAGAATTTTACCGAACTTAAATGGCAAGAATTCTTATGTGTAGCGCTACTAAACTCCGGTCCCCTTAGCATAATCATAAACATATCATATGGAACCCATAACAATCTTGTGAGATTGATTTCATAGCAATGATCCAAACATTTTCATAAAAACATAAGATATACTTACTTGTCATAAAAACATACTTACTTTTCATAAAAACATAAGGTATATTTACCTTTCATAAAAACATACTTACTTTTCATAAAAACATAAGATATACTTACATTTCATAACAACATACTTAATTTTCATAAAAACATAAGATATACTTACATTTCATAACAACATACTTAATTTTCATAAAAACATAAGATATACTTACATTTCATAACAACATACTTAATTTTCATAAAAACATAAGATATACTTACATTTCATAACAACATACTTAATTTTCATAAAAACATAAGATATACTTACCTTTTAAAAGATTAAAATGAAGTGTAGTAGTAAATGGACCAAAACTTTCTTGACCACCTTGAATTTCTCTTACTTGTGGATTTTGTCAAGAGATTGGAAATAAGTGTATATGTGTAGAGTTGTGTGTAAAAGAGATGGGTTTAAATAGATGTATAAAGTTGGCATATTGTAAACATAATCATTCAATTCTATTAATTTTAACACATCCTTTTCTTAAAGTAAAGCACCATTCATATACTTTTCCATATTTATACAAATAATATGCTCTTCATGATTATATATAATGGAGTATATAAATCATTCATATACTTTTCCATATTTATACAAATATTATGTTCTTCATGATTACATATAATGGAGTCTTATCAATCATTCATATACTTTTCCATATTTATACAAATATTATGCTCTTCATGATTATATATAATGGAGTATATAATTCATTCATATACTTTTCCATATTTATACAAATATTATGCTCTTCATGATTACATATAATGGAGTCTTATCAATCATTCATATACTTTTCCATATTTATACAAATATTATGCTCTTCATGATTATATATAATGGAGTATATAATTCATTCATATACTTTTCCATATTTATACAAATATTATGCTCTTCATGATTACATATAATGGAGTCTTATCAATCATTCATTCATATACTTTTCCATATTTATACAAATATTATGCTCTTCATGATTACATATAATGGAGTCTATAATTCATTCATATACTTTTCCATATTTATTAAATTAAGATTCTCATAATTATTATATATAATGGAACCTCTCATGCTTGCATATATTTTCTTAATTTCAATAATAAAAATAATTTTTGTATAAATAAATATTGGGATAACATTGAATTAAGTACTTGAACTTAATATACTTTAAATCAAGAGAATGGAGATATTTTTAGAAATTCGGAATTTAATTTAAAATCGAACGATCTCGATTATTTCTTGACTTGGCTATACGAATATGTCGTGGCGTTAACTTAATAAAAATGGGTGAAATAGTAGCGACACGATTTTCTATTAAAATAATTATTAATCGCGTAAAAATTCTTGGTCGCTACAAACTTACCCCCTTAAAATAATTTCGTCCTCGAAATTAAACTTACTTGATCTTATGATTTCTGAACACTTAATCAGAATCTCTTCTTCTTCTTCTTCTTCTTATGTAGCATCATCGCTACCATATTTAACCCACTGGACTTTGACTAAATGCATCAATTTGTTTTCTTAAGACATGAACTTTTCTATCAATAATAGACATATGTCTACTCATAAATTCTTCTGAATCAAAATGAAAATTCCCAATCGTATGTGATATTTCATCATATCTTGTAGTACTCATGTAACCTGTCACTTATCATCGTATCATGTAACCTCAAATATTCGTATTAATATCTCTAAAATTTCAATAAATCTTTACTAACATATCATACCATAATAATTTGTCATTTCTTCTTATCACCAAATATCCCAAAATAATTAAAACGATTACCTGAATATTTTCTATGTAATATACCCAAACATGTTATTCACATATCAACATAATCATCAGTTTATCTTTCCAATATTTGTAACCCAAAATTTCTGCAAAATTCAATAAACAAATATCTCCCAAATAATTAAAATTCTTAACTCAAATATCATAACATTTCCCGTAAGGTATTCCTTTCACTTGCACAAACTTATTAATCCTGATTCAATACAGTCCTTATTTCACTTTCACGTATCCCCGTATTATTTCTATACCTTGATTATTATATCAAAATATCAGTACCCAAAAATCCAAGAAAATATTCCATATCTCAAATCCCGTCATCATCAAATCTTCCTTTTATCAAGAAAGTAAACGGCGCATAAACTCTTGTTCCCTCTTTTCCATTATTCTATTCCGCGCTTTCTTGCTGGAATCAATATCACGCGGATTCCCTCTGATCCTTAATGCTTTTAAATAGTTCATGCTGGGAAGATGTTAGATCCATCAAAAACATGGATATCATTCTTACAAACATTCGCAAGTATTATTCCAGTCTTCCAATGAATGATCTGAGGAAAATTTATCGAATAAGACTCGAAAGATTGAGGTTGCTGATGGCTCATGGTGTTTCAGAAGATGTTCGCTGGTTGATCGAAGCAAAGGTTCGACTATCTGGTGAATTACCTATGACATTTCCAAAGCACATGCCTGGTTTAGGCAAAAGCACCTTCGCAAAGAAACGAAGAGCAAAAAGGCTGAATGGTTGCTACAAATGTGCTCGTTGGAACTGTGATACTCGTTGCAAAACAGTAGGATATTCTTCTACTAATCGGGATGATAAAATCAAATTCATAAAGGGTGGACTGAGTAAGGAGTCTTTGGATGATATTCGACTGACTCTTGAGACGCACCCAAGTGGTTATGTGCAACGTGAACTTCTCTCCTTATACGCTCAGTTTAACGAGGACAAAAATCGTTATAGTCTCCAAAATATAATAGCAAAAGATCCTGTTTGCCAGTCTGTTTTACAAAATGAGGCTTCTGGCAGTTCATCAATGATATAAGGTAAATCTCTTGATACACATTTAAATATTTTGCTGTTTTCTTTCACGCGTTTTGGAAATAAAATATATTTTCCTTTCTCGAGTTTTGATAAAGCTGGAAATAAATATATTTTCCTTTCTCGAGGTTTGATAAAGCTGGAAATAAATCACCGAAAGGTGATATCTTTGGTAAAACAGTCAAAAGTTGGCCGATTTTGTCAAAAGTAAATCTTTACTTTTTCAGAATCAATCAAAAACAGTAAGTTTTTTCCGGCTTTAAATAGCCAAACATATTTCATAGTTCAGGCATCCCAAAATCACATCTTCTTCGTAAGTTTTCTCTTCTATACTATCAAAGATGGAAGCACCAAAACTTCGACAGATCAAAACTATTTGTGTATTTTGTGGATCAAAAGTGGGGAAAGGCTTCAGTTATCTAGAAGCGGCCGTAGATCTTGGAAAGAAACTGGGGGAAAAAGGTATCACTCTTGTGTATGGGGGTGGTAGCAGTGGTCTAATGGGTTGTGTTTCCCAATCTGCTCTTGCAGAGAAATCAAAAGTAATCGGTGTCATACCTGTCCCTTTGGTAGATGTTGCAGGCAAAACACGAGGGCATGAAGTTCAAACCTTATCCATCCATGAACGCATAACTTGTATGCTATATGGTTCTGATGCCTTTATAGCCCTGCCCGGAGGTTTTGGTACCTTAGAAGAAATCTTTAACATTACCTCGTGGGCTCAACTAGATCTCCATACTAAGCCTATTGGGCTTCTGAATGTTAACAATTTCTTTGATGGTTTGTTAACCTTTCTTGATTATGCTGTGGAACAGGGATTCATCTCTCCATTTTCCAGAAGGCTTCTTATTTCTGCTCCTACTATTGATGAACTACTGGATAAGCTGCAGTCATATATCTCAATACAAGATCCAGCAGGGGTTAAGATAGATTGGTCGCAAGGAAGGGGAATCAAGCGAAAATGGAGTCCGGTTAATGTAAACTTAACTTTATGAATCTTAGAATAGGTGGGGGTAGAGTACGGAGTATTCTTACTCTCGAGACACCCCTCTAATTTCCTAGGATTTCCTTAATGTTTAAATCTTGTGTGTACCTCAAAGGTTCCAGGTGGTAGATTACGGAGTATTCTTACTCTCGAAACACACCTCTTTGAAGGTTTCTTTATTTCCTCAAAAGGTCAGAGGTGGTAGGATACGGCTACTCCGGAAACACATCTCTCAATTTGAGGAATTTCCCATGTTGCTTTCTTTTGCTTTTGCGTGTTTCATGTATTTCCTTTCTAGGGTGACTCTTGTGTGTTCTCCTTATGAGAAAATAATAATATCTCTGTTATCATCTACTAAATCTCGTTTGTGATGTAAATGAACTTGTATGTCTAACTTCAATTCTCTTAGTGATTGCATACCATACTATGCTCTTAACTCCAAACGATAAAATTCTAGGCAGAGTTTTCCTTTGAAATTTGGACTTATCCAAATCGTAAGCATACTTCATAACTCACAATAATAACTAATTGTACATTTGATCACAATTTCATCAAACTTCAATATCATCATAAATATTCCAGAAAATCAATTCATAATTCCTCAACATAGAAATTTCAAATCATAATTTCTAATATCACCATATCAAGTCCTTATTTCTCAATAATTAAGAGCCTAAACTTTAAATCTCCAACTTCATAATTCTTCTCATAAAAATCTCAATAAAATCATATCACTTATAATCTCAACATCTCATCATAACTTCATAAAACTGACTTTCTATTTCTCGTTTAATCTAAACGATGAATAATTCGAAAATATTATCTAGTCCTTTCTGTTGACTTCTCATACTTAGTGCCATGTCTAAAATCAATTATGCAAAGTCCATTTAGGGCTCATCATTTCTAAACTTGACGACAAAGATTATTTTGAAAATCATTCTTAAGTCATATTATTCCATTATGCTCAACACCCGTTCTCTTTCTTTCTTTTCTTTCTGAATTTTTTTTTTTTTTTCAGAATTGAAACTTGAAGAGTGGTACCAATAATCATCCACAGTTTTTCCTTGCTTTTAAGCAAAGGTAGTGATAAAGGGATAAATTATTGAACCGAAAATTGAAACTTGAAGAGGAAGTACTAATAACCATCCACAGTTTTTCCCTTGTTTTTACACAAAGGTAGTGATAAAGGGATAAATTATTGTACGAATTCATTATCAATTTTGTTTGTTTAATATATTATTCCATATATTTTGGGCAAAAGTTACAACCCAACTTAATTTCTAATTGAGTCAATCTTACTAAGCTTAATATGCACCAAAATTCATATCAATATCCTCTATGTCTCATGATTCTACATAAAAAGAATAAAAAAATTGAGTCTTCTATCAATTTATATCATACTTGACATGTATATTATGTGTAACACATAAAGATTCATAACATATGAATATTTCATACTTAACATGTCTTAATAAAATCGTAAATGACTTGCAAAGCATATAACATACCTGGTTCGATGAGTCAATACGTGAAGAGTGACATAGTAGAGTGATGAGTTAAAATATTTCATATAATCTTATTTTCCTTTAATCAACAATAATTTAATGTGGTTGTATCCAAATCAACATTTTCTTGAATCATAATTCCTAATTAATCACAGTCTTCAAAACAAATCCAATATCGATATAGTAATTATCTCCCCATCAATAATTAATAACTTAACCCAAATAAAATTTATCGTCAAATCTTATTTTTCCTTTAGTCCCCGAACTTCTAGAAATTTATCAAAGACATCAATATAAACATCATATCACTAACTAATTATATTCCATAAAATTTTCAGGACATTACAAACTCCCTTGCTTAAAATGAATTTTGTCCTTGAAATTCGCACATCAAATTTCATCATACTTTTCAAAATCATAACCATGCTTGACATGTGAAAATTCAACTTTTTTTTTTTAATAATGAATAGTGATTTCGTTCACTGTTCATCATGAATAGCACGTCGTTTTACTGTTCACGTGAATAGTGATTTTTTTTTTTTTTTTTTTAAATTTCAAAAATCTACAGAATCGTTTTTAAAACTCTTTGCTCTGATACCAACTGTGACGACCCGAATTCTCGACCATTCGAGTGCCACTAAAAGTGACTCATATCATATTATCGAGACTTAAATAGTAATGTAAAATTATTCAAAAGAATAATTAGAATCCCATAATTTTATTTGTGAATAAAAATAGAACATAATTTTCTTACATAAAGTTCAACATAATTATCTCATCAATCTTAACCACTTTTGCCACTTCCATGTTGACCGCCTCGAACCTTCAATTATCTGAAAATGGTAAATATCGTGGAGTGAGATTTATAAAATCCCAGTAAGTATACCAAGCATAAATTTTCTTTTGAAAGCATATGGATCATTTTCATCATAACATAGGATAGGATCGAAATACTCATAAACATAGGGAGACACAAGAATTTTACCGAACTTAAATGGCAAGAATTCTTATGTGTAGCGCTACTAAACTCCGGTCCCCTTAGCATAATCATAAACATATCATATGGAACCCATAACAATCTTGTGAGATTGATTTCATAGCAATGATCCAAACATTTTCATAAAAACATAAGATATACTTACTTGTCATAAAAACATACTTACTTTTCATAAAAACATAAGGTGTATTTACCTTTCATAAAAACATACTTACTTTTCATAAAAACATAAGATATACTTACTTGTCATAAAAACATACTTACTTTTCATAAAAACATAAGGTATATTTACCTTTCATAAAAACATACTTACTTTTCATAAAAACATAAGATATACTTACATTTCATAACAACATACTTAATTTTCATAAAAACATAAGATATACTTACATTTCATAACAACATACTTAATTTTCATAAAAACATAAGATATACTTACATTTCATAACAACATACTTAATTTTCATAAAAACATAAGATATACTTACATTTCATAACAACATACTTAATTTTCATAAAAACATAAGATATACTTACATTTCATAACAACATACTTAATTTTCATAAAAACATAAGATATACTTACCTTTTAAAAGATTAAAATGAAGTGTAGTAGTAAATGGACCAAAACTTTCTTGACCACCTTGAATTTCTCTTACTTGTGGATTTTGTCAAGAGATTGGAAATAAGTGTATATGTGTAGAGTTGTGTGTAAAAGAGATGGGTTTAAATAGATGTATAAAGTTGGCATATTGTAAACATAATCATTCAATTCTATTAATTTTAACACATCCTTTTCTTAAAGTAAAGCACCATTCATATACTTTTCCATATTTATACAAATAATATGCTCTTCATGATTATATATAATGGAGTATATAAATCATTCATATACTTTTCCATATTTATACAAATATTATGTTCTTCATGATTACATATAATGGAGTCTTATCAATCATTCATATACTTTTCCATATTTATACAAATATTATGCTCTTCATGATTATATATAATGGAGTATATAATTCATTCATATACTTTTCCATATTTATACAAATATTATGCTCTTCATGATTACATATAATGGAGTCTTATCAATCATTCATATACTTTTCCATATTTATACAAATATTATGCTCTTCATGATTATATATAATGGAGTATATAATTCATTCATATACTTTTCCATATTTATACAAATATTATGCTCTTCATGATTACATATAATGGAGTCTTATCAATCATTCATATACTTTTCCATATTTATACAAATATTATGCTCTTCATGATTACATATAATGGAGTCTATAATTCATTCATATACTTTTCCATATTTATTAAATTAAGATTCTCATAATTATTATATATAATGGAACCTCTCATGCTTGCATATATTTTCTTAATTTCAATAATAAAAATAATTTTTGTATAAATAAATATTGGGATAACATTGAATTAAGTACTTGAACTTAATATACTTTAAATCAAGAGAATGGAGATATTTTTAGAAATTCGGAATTTAATTTAAAATCGAACGATCTCGATTATTTCTTGACTTGGCTATACGAATATGTCGTGGCGTTAACTTAATAAAAATGGGTGAAATAGTAGCGACACGATTTTCTATTAAAATAATTATTAATCGCGTAAAAATTCTTGGTCGCTACATAATCAAAATGTTGGTATTAAATTTAATTTAACTTTATTTATGTGTTTTCGCTAAAAATTTGTAAACCTCATTACCAATTTTCCTTTTAATATATTTTAACTTTTGATTAAGTTTATCTTTTAACCAAACGCATTTTCCATCTTAACTTTTTAACGTGTTTTACTTTAAAAACATTAAAAAAAAAAAACATATTTTTAAACACAAAATTTTTAACAAAAAGAGCTTTAGTTTATTTTTTAATGTATTGTTTTCATATATTTTTATTCGAAATTTAATATATATTAATTAATAAATTTTTTTTTAATCATTTTTTTTAAATATATTAATTTTTTTTTGTCAAAATTAAAGAAATGATTAAATTTTATTTAATTAATGCATTGACAACAAAAATTTCATATCAACAAATTAATGATTCTTGTAATATGTATTTTGAAGAACGTTCTCATTTTAATTGAAATATTAGGAAATAAAATTTCAATGATTTTATTTATTTATTTTCAGGATATATTAATCTTAGGCTGCGTTTGATAGCGATTGTGGAATTTGGGTGGAAAGAAAATGAATTTCAGGAAATTGAATTTTAGGGAATTAAATTCCTGGGAATTAAAAGTTTAATGTGTTTGATTGGTTTAATTTTCTAGGTAGAAAAAGTGGAGAATTTTTCAACTTTTGTTGTTTGATTGACATTATTTTCCATGGAAAATAAAGTAAAATTTAGCTATTATAATATTTTTTATTTTTTATTTCATTTTTTAACAAGTTTGTACTTAGTAATAATAATGTTAATTTTTGGAAAAAAAAAATAAATCAATTAACAACAACAAAAATGATCAAATGTAACAAAAATGGTATAATATTTTCCATAAAAAATAAAACCTCCTCCCTCCATTGGAAAACAAATTCATCCAAAATAAGGAAAATACCGGATTTCGAGGCAAGTGGAAAAATGAATTCCATGGAAAACTTAGGCAACCAAACAGCGTCAAGTTGGAAAATCACATGGAAAATCATATTTCCATGGAAAATATGGCGAATCAAACGCAGCCTAATTTTTTTTTCATTTCTAACGTAACATATTTATATAAAATTTATTTATTTCAACTTTTACTGAAATAAATATAATTATTTTTAAAAAAAAATAGTATTTTTGTTTATAAACAAAAATATAGTAGACAAACGGAGGCTTAATTAATTAAAAATACTTAATTGAATAAATTAAATTTAAAAAAATATAATTTATAATATTAAGGATAATAAATGATTTTAAAACATAATTTTAATATTGATGGTTATAGATGTGATTTTTTTCAAATACAGTCCAGAGTAATTGTCCGTGATTCTTGTTAATGGTCATGGCATTTGATAAAATGAAAGGAAATTTTTAATGACAAAAAATAATTAGTTAATTTGATTTCGAATACAATATATTTTAAATGGAAGGTACAAATGTGATTTATAATATTAAGAACAACAAATAATTAAAATACTCAATTAAATTATAGTTTTAATAATAATATCTATAGACATTGACTGAATTCATTCAATATTACTATTAATAATAAAAAAAATCATGATAATTATAATCAAATATACAAATAACAATAACATCATATTATTATTGCTTTGTTTCACTTGTGTTTGATACCCACTGTTTGGTATTCATTATTCAAACCTCTCATCTTTTATAACTCATTTTTAACCACGTATTTTGTCAATAAAATAACTTACACATAAACTCAAAAAAAAAAAAAAATCATATTATTCAACTACACATTCTCCAAAAATTTACACCTACAAACCACATTATTTGTAATAATGAGACTCATTATGGTATATCATTTTGATTTAATATTATTTATAGAAATTTTACTCAAATATTTATATTCGTGTAATTACTTTAACTAAGTCTCTGACACAATCATTACAATTTATAAATAACACAATTTTCTAAACAACTTTTAACCATGAATTTTCTCTCTACATTATTTAACAACATATTTCACCTAAACAACATAAATAAATTAATTTATAAACAGGGATTTCTTTGACAACTATCATTTTTTAATATAATATAAGATTTGTTTTCATTTGCCTTTGTTTGGTAAAATTTGTTTATAAACGTCGTAATATTTTATTGGACTTTTGAAAAATCAACAATTTCATCGAATAAACAAATTTTGCTCACTATTTCTTATTTTGGAAAAAATTGGACGAACGAAAACTTGACACGTTGTCATTTATAAACAATATTTATAAACAACCATTTATAAATTATTTACCAAATAGAGGCTAAAGTATGTTTTTTAGTTTTAGATATTTTAATATATTTATGAGGTACTTCATTGTATTTGCAAATCAATCGAGTTGTACAACAGTTACCAAATTCATTTCAGAAAGATTCTTCTATAATTTATTTTTAGTAAGATTTAGAGTTCACGTGGTGTTCATTTTAGATAAAAGGGATAATTGCACTACATACTATATTTTTATCTCTTAATGGAATTTTAATTACATTAGTATTTTAATTGATTTTTTACTTACTTTTCTTTTTCATCTTCAAAAATTTAGAATATTCTCACCAATATTGCGCCACCACCGTCGTGTCACCTCCATTTTCTTTGACGATGCTCGGTGTGTTGTTGAAATATGTCACCATTGAGTTTTCACCAAGATTTCACCAATTCTACATGTGTTTAATGAAATACCTAACCAAATATAATAAAAGTATCATAAAAAAGTTGTAAAGTATAAATGTGTGATACTAAAGTTCCGCCCAAAGTATCATAAAATTTGATCGAGTTTCAGGTCATGATACTAAAAATTTGAAAATATTCTTTAAAAAACAACTTAACAGGATTCGCATCCCTATAGAAATCCTATAAGTAGGAAAAGATAGGTTTTTTTTTTTTTTTTTAATTTCAAATTGTTTGAAGATTGAATATGAGTGCAACCTTAAGAATGCATATCACATTAATATAAGCTCGGGACAATGATGATAGATCTTATCCTAAAAAATCTACCGATTAAAAATTATGAAACTTGTCATATAATCTAATGCAAGTCCTAATACACACTATATGCAATATAAATTGAAAAACAATGTTAAAGAGTTTAGAAGTCGAGTTAACGCCTTTTAGTTGTTGATTTATAGTCTCAAGCTTGACTTTATACAACTTTCATCATGGTGGCCTGAAACAGGTTGTTAATGCTTCGCATTACTTACAGTTGGCCATTTTGCATGTGTTCATCTTCTTTCGTACTTTTATGAATCCCATATCATTGGGTTGAACTTTCAATTTTTCTCTTGGTTTTACCTTGTGCTTCAAAATTTTATCACTATTTTGTACCATTTTTTCCAACTTGAAGCAACTTTCAGGTTAATAGTATTTATTTATCTGTTGATATTGAAAGTCAGTTGTTCGTCCTGCACCCTTAAACTCACCTCTCATTTTTCTACATGCATCAAAACTCGTCCTGTGGTGAGGAAGGGTTCCCAAGTATAAGCAACATTCTTCCATCTTCTTCAATATCCAAAATCACAAAGTCCGCTGGGTAAATAAATTTGTCCACTTATACTAAAACATCTTCTATATTTCATATGGATATTTTATTGATTTGTTATCCAACTGTAATGGGATGGTGGTGGGTTTGTGTTCTCCCAATCCAGGTTTTCTGTAGACAGAAAGAGACATTAAATTAATACTTGCCTCAAAATCACACAAAACTCTATCAATATTTAAGTTAGCGCAATGCAATGGATATAGAAACTCTCTGGATCTTTGAGTTTTGGTGGCAAATTGTTTTGTAAAATTGCACTGCACTCTTTTGTCAATAAGACAGTCTCAAATTCCTCAAGCTTCCTCTTTTTAGATATCATCTCTTTCAATAACTTGAGATAGAGTGACATTTGAGATAGAAAAACTGCAAACGGTATATTTATGTACGGTTTCTTGAAGATTTCAAGGAATTTACCAAATTGTTTGTCTAGCTTGTGCTTCTTCACATGTCGAGGAAGGGAGTTGGTGGAATATAAGCTTTGATAGGAAGTGGAGATCATTCTTCTGATTCTTCATCCTTGTCTTGAGATCAAGATGTTGATTTAGCTTTATTCTTAACCTCTCATTTTTCACTTAATACTTGCTGTTTGTTCTTTTCAGGCATCTTCACATGGATTTCTGGTAGTTGAACATCACTTCTGCTAGTTATATCCCGCACACCCTTCTCTTCAGCTTTGTATTTGCGAAGTGCTTGAGGGAACATAATTGGAGGTAAGTAAGACCAATCCTCAATGGATGCCTTAAAAGATGGAATGGCAGCTCCTTTGATTTCTACAATAGTTATTGCATTAATTTGCTCACTCAGATTTATTACTGTGTTGCTAGGAAAGTTCTCTTGTGCTCTATATGATAGTTGTCCAACTATTTGTCCGATCTACCTTTCTAGCTTGATTATTGATGCTTGTTGATAATTTGTTTAGATTTTCTCAAACATTTTATCTATTCTTTGCATTTACTGTTGAAACACATTTCCCAAAATTTGTCTTTTTTTCTTGTTCTGGTCATCCTAAGTTTTCTTCCTAAAGTAGTATTTGATTGAATTCACAATTATATCTAATTTTCCCCCTCAAGTTTAAATTAGTTCTACCTAATTAGGTTAACCACATATTTCTATTTTAGGTCCGAACAAGCCCTAATTAAATGCATACAACCGAATTCATATAACGATCACAACAAACACAACCATTTATCTCTATCCTTTCTTTAAATTGTAGTAATTTATTACATGGTCTAGATGTGTAACTCACCTCTCGACTTGTTACGACCCACAATTAATGAATTGGTGATCAGGTAATTTATGCAATAATATCATAAATAAATTCAATACATATAGTTTAAAGCACAATACTTAAGAATTGAAATTGAAATAATCAAACAAAGTTACATCGTTTGTCCCAACAATTAATTTAGTTACACATGATGAAAGAAACACAAGAAGACATTAGAATCAAACACATCTTTAGGTTTTGAAATTAAATTGAGAATAAGTAGGAGTTCGTGCTCCAAAATCCAATCTCTAACTCAAACCTTAGATTTCTTGCTTAAATTCTTGAATTTCTCGTTTTTATTCGTATGATGATATAATATGAAAAACTCCTTTGATAGTCTAGGTTAAGTATTTATATTGCCTTCAAACTCATTTAATGTTCTAGTTGAAGTAAAACTCAAAAACGAATTAAAAAGAAGATAAAAAATGAAGAAAAAATTTGAATCGGACTGTCTACCCATGGTAAAATTTCAACTTCGTCAATCAAATTTCAAACGTGCATAACTTTTGATCTACAACTTCAAATTGTGCTTTGTTTATTGCATGAACTCTACACTCAATTATCTTTCCAACGACATATTATGGGATCTGTGGAGATATGTGTATTAAAAGTTGTAAATTAATTTATTCGTATATTTTGCACGTGACTTTCTCGTTTTGCTTCAATCTCTTCCAAATTCTAGTTTTTCCAGAGACAATTAAGATAAATACCCAATTTAGCAATACAACATTCTAAAATACTCATAATTATCCAAATTTAAGGTTATGATAAGTAAAAAATCGTACTTATCATTCGTCTCCTGATAAATTGTTTCTTGAAATACCAATCTATGAAAATTTTTGTTTGTTAAAGATGCTGGAATTTCACCCAATAGCTTGTATGTCATAAGACGATTGCTGGAAATTCAGCTGTCTTGGTGAGGTAATATAATAGAAAGAAGTGGGTATCGCTCCGATAAGTTGGTTTTGACCGAGGTCTATTCCATTAGGATAAGGAAGTGTAGCAACTAATGGTGGAATCGAACATTTTATGGGTGAGTTCAATGTTTATGATGTACGAAAACATTTTTGTCCTAAATAATATGTACAAGGTACACATTGGAAGCTTTAACATCATGATCTGCATTATTTATCTGAATGAAGCTCTTCAACAGATTTCTTTAATAAATGTCATGGACTCAAGAATTGTGGTTTTTTGAAGGGAAGGTCTTGGAAACGACTAACGAGTAAGAGGAGTAGTATTACCGATGAGAATCTTAGGAGGCTTGGCAAAGAAAATTAATCATTCGAGCCAAAAGGTTACATGGCCACATAGTCTATTATTATCACTGTAGCTGAAGTAGATGATTTGCATTTTCAGCTTGCTAGAGTTGATGAGTATATCATAACTTGTTTGAGTTCATGATGTATAACAAATCAGTAAATTCAAACACAAACTGAAAAAGCTCCACAAACTTGCATTTCTCTAATACAAAAGATCAACTACAATTAACTATGCAATTGAGACAATTTCCAAAAAGAATTTAGAGGGAATTCATTTTCCAAACATGACAAAACATCACAAATATCCATTCCAGCATCATGAGCACCATCGATTCGTCTTACAATCTTGCACTCGTGTGAAGTAGTAAATGAACATCAAGAAATAAGTCTGTCATATTAATCCCAACAATAGACAAGGGTTGCAAATTCTCATCTCATTCACTCCTACATACACAAGGCTTTTTTGAATTACATGACCCACTTTAGCTATTACATAGTCATCACTCGAACATCACAACAACACAAGAAATGTCATCTTTGCTCCCCTTGATAGTGCCTCCTAATCAACTCCTCCGCTGCCTTTATTTCACTAACACAATCAACATCTTCTTGGTTTGACATTACCTACAAGATAATTATAGTTCTTTCAGTCAGACTAAGAAAAATATGCATACATAATGGATTGGTTAATGCTTCAAATGAAAGAGATGAAGATCTCTAGGGCACAGGTTATTGACACAAATTCAAAAATTGTACATGTTTAACACAAAACCAGTAACACAATTCAATAGCAAACAAAATTAGTTCTAAAAGTCATCCATCTATTACAACGTTCACAGATAAAGTCCAAAGCCTCAAATTAACTGCAAAAAGTGGAAGATACCATGTTTTATTACTATTCTCCGGAGAATATTCTCTGGACTTTCTGACAAAATAGAGGCTTATGAGAACTCATCTAGACATGATAAACACTTTTCTTATACAGGAAAAAATTTCCTACCAGTTCATATCCTCGTTCAACAACAACATCATCACTAGTACATTATTTGAAAATTTAAAAAACCTCGACAAAAAAATTAGATTTTAACGTATATATCTGAACAAAAATCTCGCAAACTCGAAAGATTACTACATACCTGGCTTGTAGTCAAAATGTTTCACTGATTTGCTACGATACAATAGTTATAAATAGAGATGGCAAAAAAATCCGATCCGCCCCGTCGATCCGTCGACCCGATCCGATCCGATCCGAAAAAATCCCGATTTGTGGATCGACGGATCGAAAATTATGTGATCCGCCCCGATCCGAAAATTCACGGAGCCGATTTGGAACGGGGCTGATTCAATCCGCCCCGATCCGCGATCCGACATTTTTTTTAATATAATTTTTTTATCATGTATAAAAATCTAATATGTAAATTTTGTAGCAAACTTTAATTTTAGGGAATAACCTGCAATCTTTGTATTTAAAAAAAAAAAACACATTTTCATGTTCTTCATTTGAAGAAAGAATTCCAATGAGTGATGGCAAAAAAACTCGATCCGTTGAATCGGCGAATCGACCTCTATACGTCTCGTTTCAATAAAATAAATAAAATTTAATAAAAATAATAATTTTTCTATTTTTTTTAAAGGATTTAATTTAAAATATATTTTAAAAAATTTTAAAAAATTAACGAAATTTGACGGATCGCAGGGCGGATCCGGATCGGATCAAAAAAATTCGGGGGGGGGGGGGGCGAATCGGGCCCCGATCCGCCCGGTTGCCAACACTAGTTATAAAATAGATATGCACTGAGTACTTTTTTCGATCTATCGCCTCCCTCTTCACTGGTGAGTGTGTGGGTAAAATGGGTTTGGGTAAAATGCTCGATTTTTTGGCCATTGACTGTTTTCTCTTCCACCATCGCCCCTCTCTTTCATTGCTGGGTTTGGGTAAAACGTTCGATTTTCCGGCCACCAAGCATTTTCCCTTCCACCACCGCCTCCCTCTTTCACTGCTGAGTGTTTTTGAAATGAACATGGGTTTGGGACAAAACGGGTTGGGTAAAATGGCTTAGACCTTAAGGGTATTCTAGGAATTTCATCAGTGTTTGTAAACTAGTTTGTACAAGTAGAATTATTGCTTAAAAAAAATATTCCCTTAGTTCACGTCCATGACGAGTGCTAGGGCTCTTTCCCACCGTGCGGTGACTTCCAATCGCTGGGTTCCCAGCCTCCATTTTTAGTTTGTGGTTCCTCTGAGCTTCACCCTTTCCTCTTCTTCGCTACCCATATGGATCCTAGCGAGATTAAGGAGTTGTGTCAGCAGCTCAAGCTAGAAGACCTTGACAGCTCGAGGGTCTCAATCGGAGAAGATGTGTGCAGAGTTGGGCTATCAACCCTGAAATCATGCTTAGTGAGGAAGATTCGAAGCGCAAAAGTAGCCAATAGGGAGACAGTGGAGAGGGTCTTCCGTCTTGTATGGTAGCTCACAAGGGGGTTTAAAGTCGAGAGTAAAGGAGCTCAAAACATGTTCACATTTCAGTTTGAATCCATGCCCGACAGACAGAGGGTACTAAGAGGTGGGCCTTGGCTTTTCAATAATCAACTTCTAGTCCTAAAAATACCAGACGAAACAGGGGACCTTGCGGAAATGGAGTTCAATACTAATGCTTTCTGGGTCCATCTGATCAACGTTCCCCTAGTGTGCCATACTGACCGTGCAATCCGGGAGATTGGTAGACTGATTGGGGAGGTGGTGGACGTGGATTCAGCGAATTTTGTACCACGGGTGAGGGTACTACTGGATATAAATAAGCATTTGAAGAAAGGTATTTCAGTTAGGCTAGCCTCAATGGGGAAGGAATTTGTGGTGCCCCTCCAATACGAGAGGCTGCCAGAATTGTGCCTACAATGTGACGTTTTGGGTCACCGGGTGATTGAATGCTTACAAGAAGGAGTGTATGAAGGGGGTATGGAAAGTCTCAAATACAATGGAAAAATCAAAGCTCTAACAGCTGGTGTTCGAAGAAGACAGCAATCCCCCAGGGGGAAAGCGGGGGAGGAGGGGAGCTCAAAGATCGAAAGTAACGAGGAGGGGTCATCAAAGGGAATCTCTCTCAGTGGAATCAAGGGGCTTCAGTTAAAAATTCCCAACAAAATAATGCAGAGAACAATGAAGGGGTTTCGAGCGGGAGAAGCATGGGAAAAAGCTCACCTGTAAGCAAGGTGGATAAAAGATAAGGAACCTAAAATAACCATGGGGAGTGGGGAATGTCCAGCAGAGGAGGTAAATAATTGTATCGGATTAGGCATGGAGGAATCGAAAAACAAAGGAAAACATGATAGTTATTACGTGGAATCAGGGGGTAATAGTCATGGGGAAGCCAATTGAGCAACCAGTCGAGAGGAAAAAAATGGAAAAAATTGGCAAGGGGATCGAGGGGTCCAGCCATCTATTCTCCGGGGAAGAGACTGCTCCTGGGAGGATCGGGGAATACAACTTTTAAAGGGAAGATAAGTCCGGAGAGTAAAAGGAAATTGGCTTGGCTAGAAGTGGAGGTGGGTAGTAATAAAAGAAACGTGATGCATGATGAATCCCAGGATATAGAGACAGTGGTATCCAACTACAAACTGGCGAGTCCTGTGAGGCAGGACCGCCGGACACCATGAAATGACTTAGCTGGAATGTGCAGGGGATGGGGAATTCCTGCACATTGAATTCGCTGCGGAATCTCATCCGTATGCATTCCCCCGGTGTCGTCTTTTTGTCCGAGATGAGATTGACTGGTGGTAGGGCAGCTAGTGTTCGATGCACACTAGGCTTCGGATCAAATTTTGTTGTTGATAGTAGGGGCAGAAGTGGAGGCCTAATGTTACTTTGGAAAGATGGATGGAATGTTCAGATCAAGTCGTTCTCCAAAGGACACATTGATGCGATCATATATGAGGATGGTGCTGAACCGTGGCGCTTTACTGGTTTCTATGGCAATCCAATCTCAAATGTGAGATCACAGTCATGGGATTTACTCAGGAGACTTAAGGGTATGTATGTGATGCCATGGTTATGCGTTGGTGATTTTAATGAAACCATCAGTCTTGAGGAGAGGATGGGGAGTGACACTCGACCAGCTCAACCTTGTGACAATTTCTGTGGTACATTGGTAGACTGTGAGCTTTTTGACATGGGATTCAAGGGACCTGCAATGACATGGAATAATGTCAGAGTGGGGGAAGCTCATATTCAGGCACGACTGGATAGGGCGGTGTGCAACCCAGCCTAGTCCAACCTCTTTCCCATGTCAGAGGTATTTAATCTCCCTTTCTTAAATTCGGATCATAGACCCATTCTTGTCAAACTGGATCGCTTGCAGGCTAACAGGAGGAGAGAGGTTCAGCATAGACAAAAACGTTTTGAACCCCTCTGGCTCCAAGAAGAGGGGTATCTTGAGGTTGTGGAGGACATCCTGGTTCGGAAAGGAAGCACAAGTCCTGACGATGGAGGCGACCCTTTGGTGCAGGTTAATTTTACCCTCCAAGGATGTTTAAACAGCTTGAGTGAATGGAGTAGGGTAAAACTGGAGAGTAGGAAGAGAATCATGGCTGATCGCATTAAGAGAAGAGATAGTCTGTTGAGCTCAAATAACCCTGGGCTGGTTATGAATGAGATTAAAGAATTGGAAAACAAGATTACTGTTATCAATAGAAGGGAGGAAAATTACTGGAGGCAGAGAGCCAGAGCGGACTGGATGAAAGGAGGAGATCGAAATACCAAATTCTTCCATAGGAGGGCAACCGAAAGGAAGAGAAAAAATGCTATCAATCGTTTGAGGGGAGAATATGGAAGTTGGATCGAGGAGGAAGACCATCTTGTTAAACATATTGAAAGCTTCTATTCATCACTCTTTACGAGTTCCCTCCCATCGGATGAGGACTTAGATGTGGGAGTTCAACACATCCAGAGGAAGTTGTCAATTTGGGAAGCTCAAGATCTCTTAGAGCCTTTCACAGTGGAAGACATTTTGAAAGCTCTGTTTAGCATTGAGCCACACAAAGCACCAGGAACCGATGGGTATCAGGAAATCTTCTTCCAAACTCACTGGGAGACACTCAAGCATCAGGTTTCCACAGCCTACTTAAAGGTCCTAAATGAGGGGCTTTCCATCCGTGCACTGAATCAGACAATTGTGGTTCTTATCCCTAAGAAAGCTGCTCTGGAATACATTTCTGACTACCGGTCTATATCCTTATGTAGTGTAGTGTATAAAATTATTGCTAAATGTCTGGCTATGAGAATGAAAAATGTTTTACCTTCCCTTATTTCGGAACCCCAAAGTGCTTTTGTTTCTGACTGCCTTTTTACGGATAATGCTATTTTTGCTTTTGAAGTCTTACATTCCTTAAGCAGGTGCAATAACGGGAGCAAAGGTTTCATGGCACTTAAGCTAGATATGAGCAAAGCATATGATCGAGTCGAATGGAAATTCATTGATGCAGTTATGAGGAAAATGGGATTCCCGATCTACTGGATCTCATGCATTATGGATTGTATCTCGACCTCAACTATCTCCTTTGCCTTCAATGGAAAAACACCAGGTAGTGTCACTCCCTCCCAAGGACTCAGACAAGGATGCCCCATCTCACCATATCTGTTCATTATGTGCGCTGAAGCTTTCTCTGCCCAAATCTAGGCGGCCGTCTCTCATGGGAGAATGACAGGAGTGAGTTGTAACCGTGGTGGCCTGCTTGTTAGCCATCTGTTTTTCGTCGATGACTCCATTTTGTTCTCTAGGGCTGAAAGGGAGGATGCAGAGGAGACTTTGAACATCATTCACCAGTTTGGGGCAGCTTCAGGGCAACAGGTGAACATGCAAAAAACTAACATAGTCTTTAGTCCTAATGTGGAGATGGAGAAACATAAGGCTATTGGTGAGATTTTTCACCTCCAGACCCGGAATCATCATGATACTTATCTTGGTCTTCCATCCATGGTTGGGAGAAATAAAAAGAAAACTTTTGGGGCAATCAAGGATAAGATTTGGAAAAAAAGTCCAGAGCTGGCAACATAACCTTTTTGCGAGTGCGGGAAGAGAGATCATTATGAAGGTGGTCCTACAAACCATCCCTACATATGTTATGAGAGTGTTCAAGCTACCCTTCAACATGTGTGATGACATTCGAGGTATTCTATCCAGATTTTGGTGGGGAGCAAAGGTGGACAAGAGGAAATTACACTGGATCAATTGGAAGAAAATGTGCAAAAAATAAAATGAATGGAGGAATGGGGTTTCGAGATTTACCTACTTTCAATTAATGCCTTTTGGCCAATCAAGTTTGGCACATTATTCAGAATCCAGATTTATTTGTTAGTCGAGTCCTGAAGAGTAGGTACTTCCCAAATGGAAGCATCCTAGAGGGGGAGGCTAAACCTGGATGCTCCTACGTCTGGTCGAGTCTTGTTTGGGGATGGGAAGTACTTGTCAAGGGATGTCGTTGGAGAATTGGGGATGGAAAAAAGGTGAGAATATATGATTATGCATGGCTGTAAAACGGGTTGGCTATGAAAATTTTTCCCCCAGGGCCGTAAATCTTGATCGGGTTGCTGATCTTAAGTCAGTTAGTGGAGGCTGGAATTCCGACCATATAGAATCAACATTTTGGCCTATCGATTCATCTCGTATCTTGTCATTACCCCCGGGAAATCCCGTTTCTCAAGACATACTGATTTGGAATTACTCAAGAGATGGCCAGTACACAGCTAAACGGGGATACCAACTGCTTATGGAGCTTGGAGAGCATGAGGAAAACTCCAGTGGTAGAAATGCTTTCTCATGGTGGAGTATCCTTTGGAAGTTAAACATTTTCTCTCGATCGAAACACCTAGTCTGGCGGATTCTAAACAAGGCAATTCCATCTATGGATAACCTTCGGTCGAGACATATATCCTCCCAACTGAGGTGCCCAAGGTGTGGGGCATCGGAGTCTGAGTACCACATCTTCATAAGCTGCCCCTAGTCGAAAATATTCTGGAAAAGCCTTGGTGTCTGGAGAGTGTGGAAAGAAGTTCACTGCACCGGAGTCGAGAAAGATTTCTCCGAGATCATGGTTAGTTGCCTCCTAAATTTCCCAACTGATGTTCTTGAGCTTGTTTGCTTGTGGAATATTTGGAAATCAAGAAATGAGATTTTGCACGGGGGGTGAGTCAACCAGCTGAGTATTTGTGTGGGCTTGTGCTATGTCAGATAAGTGACTTTGAGGCTGCAAATAGACATGAAGGTTCCATTTGGGGAAGTAAGTCCATAGTCCAGACGAGATGGGAAGGTCCTTCTGGGAGGTCAGAGGGGCTTATTCTGACGACAGATGCAGCAGTAAGGAAAGAGGATGAGTTCTTTGGCCTTGGGGGTTGGTTTAGAGATGATATGGGGGTGATCCATGCTGCTTTTTCTTGCTGTGTTCGGAGCTTCGGAAATGTTGAACTGACAGAGGTCCTGGCTATTAAAGAAGGCATCTTACTTGCAGTGGAGAGGAAGATGCCAATTAAAGCTATCGAGAGTGATGCTCTTCGGGTTATCCAAAGCTTGATCTCACATAATCGTTGTGACCCCAATGCCAACGTTCTGGGTGATGTTAGTGATCTTTTGATTAGTATTAGTTGTGACTCTTGTTACTTTGTCCCTCGTGAGAGGAACTTGGTAGCTCACAAGCTTGCGCAATTTTGCGATTTTTACTACATGTAATCATATTTGGGATGATTGTATTCCTAGGTTCATTTCGTCTAGTATTCGTGCTAGGGAATGAACCTTTTTCTTCTTCGAATGCAATAGTCCTTTTCACAAAAAAAAATGTAGAATTATTGCTTATAGATAGACATAGAGATGCGCACTTCTGAGTTCTCGAATTAGAGATGGCAACGGGGCGGATCGGACCCCGATCCGCCCCGCCCCGAGATTTTTTTGCCCGATCCGGATCCGCCCCGCGATCCGTCAAATTTCGAGTCGGGTCGGGTCGGGGCGGATCGGTCCACCGATCCGTGGACCGATCCGCCAAAAAAAAAATTTATTTATTTTTTATTTTTTTAATTTTTTTTTTAAATTTTTTAAAATATATTTTAAATTAAATCTTTTATAAAAAATTTAGAAAATTTATTTTTTTATTAAATTTTATTTATTTTATTGAAACGAGACGTATAGAGGCCGATTCGCCGATTCAATGGATCGAGTTTTTTTACCATCACTTATTGTAATTCTTTCTTCAAATGAAGAATATGAAAAATGTGTTTTCTTTAAAATGCAAATATTGCAGGTTATTCCCAAAAATTAAAGTTTACTACAAAATTTATAATATTAGATTTTTATACATGATAAAAAAATTATATTAAAAAAAAATTTCGGATCGTGGATCGGGGCGGATCGGATCAGCCCCGATCCAAATCCGCTCCGTGAATTTTCGGATCGGGGCGGATCACAAAAATTTCGATCCGTCAATCCACGGATCGGGATTTTTTCGGATCGGATCGGATCGGGTCGACGGATCGACGGGGCGGATCGAATTTTTTTGCCATCTCTATCTCGAATATATTGGGAAAAAAAAAAAAAACTAATTGCATGAACTTTATTTTGAAAGAAAGTAAAACTGTTGATCCAATTGCAGATAGACTAGCATCATTTACACGGATCCAATGGAGTCCCACACAAGCATCGGTTATGAAAGAAGGACGTGTAATCCCAACCCTCGGAGTGAAACTTCAACTTCCAACCAGTGGGTATTTTACCACATAATCTGTTATAAGTGAGATTCAGCCTCTGCAACATTGGATCCTCCGTGATTTGAGGTGGAATACTCCCATAAATCTTGTTGTGCGATATATCCAGAACAACCAACGACTCCATGAAACTCACCTTCGAGAAATCAAACTCGAAATTGTTCCTCGAAATGGCGATCACATTAGTGATCTTTGCCTTCCCAAAAAACACGGACGCATCTCCAGATAGATTGTTTCTCGAAATATCGACTGAAGAGAAGTTTAAGTTTGCTAAAGACGCTGGAATCTCACCGGACAGCTTGTTATGAGACAAGTCAAGCGCTGGGAACTCAGCCGTCGTCGGGAGGTAACCGAAAGACTCCGGTATCGGCCCGGTGAGTTGGTTTCGACTGAGGTCTATTACTCGAAGATACGGCAGAGTAGCAAGCGAAGGCGGAATGGAACCCGATAAGCGATTGAATGGAAGTTCAAGAAATGCAAGGTTCTTGAGGTTTACCAGAAAGTGGGGTACTGGTCCTGAGATATTTGTCCAACTTATTTCAAGGAATCTCAGATTTGTCAATTCTCCAATCGCCGGAGGGATTTCGCCGACGAGATTCGGTATCTTGTGAAGCCGGAGGTTCTGTAGGTGTGTGAGATTGGCTAGTGCAGTTGGGATTGTGCCTGTTAGATAATCAGATATCATTTCAAGTTCAATGACATAATTTGTGGTCTCATCACATTTCACACCATTATAAGCACAGCAATCAAAGTTGGGATCCCAACTGGGTATTGGGTTTGGATTTGAGAAGCTGTGTTTAAATGCTAGAAGTGCAGCCTTGTCATTTGGGTGACACAGTTCTGCTGCAGAAAGTGCAGGGAACAAAAGGAAGAGGAGAAATGGCAGCATATTATTACACTATACTGTGAATATTTGTTCCTTGGAAAGGTTAATATTTATAAATGAATTATTCAGCGCTTCACTCTCGCAATTTACATCATTTACAAATTCTCGGGACATGATCAATAGGGATTGTTAAGGTTGGAGTTCAATCTTTGTAAATGAATTATAATGTTTTGGTCAAAAATGGTGACTGTGTCATGTTTGGTTCATTGATTGTGGGCAGCTGTTGGTTTACTTTTGACTCCCCCATCCCCCCAACTTGTTCAAAGAATAATTGTGGGATAGGATCTGGCTGGGATTTGGGGTGAGATTTTGAATTTTAGGAAATCAGATCCAAATATTCCATTGGGAAATAGATTGGAAGGAACCAAGATATCTAGATCATAGATTCGTAACTATAATGAATCGAAATACACCTCAAGCGTGCATGTGATTTACAATGTTGAATATGATCACAAAAAATTGTTTTGAGACGTCTATCTGTCCTATCAAACATGCCAAAACCAAAAACCTTCTTTAAATTTTTGGAGGTTCTCTAGGATTTACGATGGCGTGGGATATCCATTTTATTAAAATTTAAAATAATGTTATTTCTATCTTTCTTATCTATCTATGGATCATAAGAAGAAAGAAAAGAATCTAAAAGGTTTCTTGAAGTTGGCATGTGCATAGTTGTTTGATTTTTGTAGCCTACATAGTTCATATTTAGTGGACTTGGTTTATATTTCTCAAATCTCTCTCGAAAATTAAAATTTAATACTACTCTCGAGTCTAGAATTTCTTGAAATTCTCTCTTCTTCTCTCACACCTCTAGACATCTCGGTTCCTTTTAACAATTTTTGCCATCGTGGTCAATACCAAACTCAATACGAGTAAAGACCATAAAACCCCTAGACATAGATGAGTTCAAAGAAAAACAGTAGCATATGTATCGAGTTATTTATCCAATCGACTACTCAGGTCTAAAATTACTATCAAAAGTTGCATATGTTGAAGTTATTTATCCAATCGACTAATCAGGTAAACTCTTTTTTTTCTTTGAACTCATTGTATTTAAGTGTAAATGTGATTGAAGCTCAAGAGATTTGATTTTTATAGCTGATGATCCATTTGAGGAACAGCTTTTCCTAACCGTTGAGGACCCGGTTCTCCCTCAGAAGATGGTTTACGGATGTTTATCAGTGGAAGAATCCAGTAACTTACATACAACATGGTTGATATATATATATATATCAACGAATTCCACGTATGAGTTTGGCACAATCAACTTATTAAAGCAATTGACTTTGTAATTAGATGTGACAATATAATTTGCATGTTGAAAAATAAGAAAACTCCGATGAAGTGTGGGACAGAGAAGGCTACTCTCTCCTGTTATCGTCTATAGAGTTTATTCTCTATTTAATTTTGACAAAAATAAAATTTGTTGTTCCCAGATCATCAAACCAAAAGCGATTTAAACATAAAAATTGATGGAAATCAAAACTTGCAGATCTTGGATAAAAGTAAACAAAATAGGCCTCTTACCTAATATACCATGCCAAAGAGAACCGTTTTTTGGTAAACAATACAAATGGTTTCCAACCTTTGAATTTCTTGTAAAAATAGTCTCCCCAACGTTTAGACTTTTACATTTATACCCTTAGAATCAATAAACGTTGCGAAAATTGTCTCTACCGTTAGATTCCGTTAGTTTTTACCATTAAAAATATGTAAATAGCACAAATGGTCCATAACCTTTGAGTTTATTGCGATAATAGTTCCTAACATATTAAGGTCACGTTTGACATTTTTAGTTTGTAACTTTCAAACGTTTGACATATTTAATCCCTAACATATTAAGCCCCTATACTTTTGACATATTTAGTCCTTAACATATTAATCCCCTATTTGAGACCAATTATATCAAATAATATAGTTTGTAATTGTAAATTTTTTTAAGAATTTGTTGTTAAAAAGTAAAAAAAAAAAAAAAAAAAAATTATTTTTAGATTATTCTATTAATAGAATGTATGGTTAAAAACGAGTTTTAAAAAATAAAGTTTATTCTGGATTTCTAAAACGCACAATAAAATATTTAACAAAAATTCACCGCTTCAACATATTGGTAAAAAAAATAATGAATCCATGGAACATAAACAAACAAATACATTGGACATTATTTTAGGAATTAAATAAAAAATATGTTTTTATCAGTTCTATTTTCGATTTTGAGAATCAATCAATATCGATTTTCAAAATTTCATTTTTTTTCAAAACTCGTTTTCTTCTACAAGTTCTATTAATGATTTTTTTTTTTTTTTAATTTATGCATAAATTAAAAAAACATAAATTAAAAAAAGAAATCTTACGTTTTAATCCAAATTCTCCAAACATACTTTTTGAATCGATCGATTCTCGAAATCGAAAGTTGAACTGATAAAACATATTTGTTATTCAATTCCTGATGTCCAATGTATTTGTTTGTTTGTATTCCATAAATTTATTATTTTTTTTATCAATAGGTTGAAATGTTAATGCGATGAATTTTTGTTAAATATTTTACTGTGCATTTTAAAAATCTAGAATAGACTTTATTTTTTAAAATTCGTTTTCAACCACATATTCTATCAATTAAATAAACTACAAATAAATTCAATTTTTTTTTTCTAACTTTTTAACCACAAATTCTTCAAGAAATTACAATTACAAACCACATTATTTGAAATAATTGGTCTAAAATAGGAGATTAATATGTTAGGAACTAAATACGCCAAACGTATAGGGCTTAATATGTTTGAGATTAAATACGTCAAACGTTTGAAGGTTACAAATTAAGTATATCAAACATGACCTTATTATGTTAGAGACAATTATCGCAAGAAACTCAAAGATTAGGGACCATTTGTGCTATTTACACGTATTTAATGGTGGAAACTAACGAAATCTAACGGAATGGACCATTTTCGCAACGTTTGATAATTCTAAGGATATAAATGCCAAAATTTAAACATTGATGACCATTTTCGCAAAAAACCTAAAGGTTAAGAACCATTTGTGCTGTTTACCCTTCAAAAAATTAAGGTTACAAAAAATATACTAGAAATAGAAAGTCAAAGTTTCATGAAGAGCAGGGGGTCAAAAAGATACTAGAACTTCAGTGAATGAATGAGACTTAGTATGAACTCGAAATGAATAACTCAGAGTGAGTCAACACAACTCACCAATAATCAATTCGAAGTGTAACAGATCTTTCATGATCTTTACAGATCCAGCTAAAAGCAGCAAGTTTTGAAAATGGATCCAACCAAAAGTTGAATCGAAGGTAGATCATACAAAACATTTTCCGGGAAACGCTTTGTTTTCTCAAAAAAATCTTTTAGAAACAGAACAATCATTTGTGAAAATGCAAGTATTTTCAAGATCTTAGGGCTTCAAAGAATTAGAACGAAGAACCCTTGATTTTTAACGAAAATCGATCTGATACAACTTGTTGGTCCCATAGCATCAAATCAAAAGTGATTTAAACATAAAAATTTCAGAAACTTGCAGAAATACAAAAGATTGAACACCAGAATTTTCACCCACTAACAAGACCGGATGTTCACGTACTAATACTATTCACCCGTTGAGCATCTACAAGTAAATTATGCTCCAAGTCCATTAAAATCAACTAAGAATAGAGTTTATAAGTGTAAGAAGAAATCAACAGACTTCTCAACTTCCTATCACCTCACTAAGTAGTTTACTGCAGTAAACTAATTACCCAACTAACATCCATACATAGTATAAACTTCAAAACCCACAGAAGATTTACAATTGAATGAAGACGAAGAAGGAAAGTTATTTCAAACCCTAGCCCAGAACTCAACAGAACAAGACCAACGCATAAATTTGGGACAATAATATTTTGAGTTTAGCAACTATAAATTTAGGGTGTGTTCGATAGGTGAGCGAAAAAAGAAAAGGAAAATGTTTTCCATTTAAGTTTTCTACCTTTTTTGTTTGATTGTAAAGTATTACAAGGAAAATATTTTCCACTTAAGTGAAAAAAGTAGAGTTTTTCCTTAAAAACAAGGAAACTAAATTCTCATAGGTTTGATGGGAAAATGTTTTTCATGAAAAATCTATTCTTTTTCCTTTTCCACTCAACCAATCAAACACACCCTTGAGATATTTGATGAGAATTATACTAGAAATGGTCACCTGATCATGTGGCAATATTCAAATTGATTTTAGTTAAAACAAAATTAGACAACATTCATATCATGCAATCAATCTAGAGTGATTACCACTAGTAGCTTGGTCCGGACTCAAAATATATATCCTATTGAGCATACATACGGCTTCAATCAATATATATAATGTAAATTCAACGGATATTCATTCATACGGCCCAAGGTCTTTCAGCTTAAATATGCAACAGTGAAGACTTAAAACGATATATATCAACTACAAAGACCATGTCAATACTTGTTAAAATGAAACAAACTCGAAGAATAGTACGAAAATGAAGGCTTTAAACATTGCATTCCAAATAGAGTTGAAATTCAAAGTCTCCGAATTGCCATCTTTGAGTGCTCTTTCACATCATATGCAATGACAAAATCGAGAGTATAAGAACTACATTGTTGGTAGAGATCAGGCTAAATGAAAAACTACAAAGCCACAAGAGTTTGAAACACCAAATCTTTTAAAATTTTAAAATATCCCAAATTTTCAACACACAATTCTCAAATCAGAAACCATTCAGTATCCTACTTGTCATCAATAGTGATCGCTGGACGTTTAGCTCTCTTCTTATTTATCGATTCTTGCATTTCTGGAGGAATTTTGCATCTTAGAAATTGAACTTTAAACATAACTTTTACAGAACTGCTTTCCAAGAGCTCAAAAATTACTGCATCATCCACCACAAGATTGTTATCATCCACAAACTTTCTCCAACTCGAATCAAAGCCTTTTGGTGTCATATCACCACAGAATTTTAGCTCCCATGTTTTGCCAAAGCATTTTATGATAGCTGGGACTGTGATAGACGGCAAAGCAGAATCCAATCTCGGTGGAAAGCTCTGCAAGCATAAAGTGAACAAACACAATCAGCTCCTAATTTTGTAAAATGAGCAATCCTCTGTACAAAGGATGATTACCACACACTTTAACGATGCATTAGTATTTGAAAAGCACAAATAACTACTTCATACCTGTATATAATGATCAACCTTCACCATTTTCAAAAATATGGTAATAACGTGAGTGCAAGAGAACAACATACTTGAAATGTGGATATTTATTAAAAATCAGAACACGTTACCATTTGATATGTAGGTCCCACTTGAGCTTCTGAGAGCAGCAAGTCATAAAAGGGAAGCTCCAAAAGAGGTGTAATTCTTTCCTCGTCCAGATGAGTTATATCAGGGCTGCTCAACATGGGCTGGGGCTTTGATATGCCTTCAACCTTCTGAAACAGATAACCACAGAGACGCTATAAGAGTTGTATAATAGAAGCATATGGTGGGCCCTACCTAGCTACGAATCAAAGTTAAGAAGCAAACAATGAAAATCAGCAAGGGAAGAGGAGATAAAAAGTCCGATTAATGGGTTTCTTCTTTGAGTTCTAACTAATTCATTTTTTTACATTAAATTACAATACTAGTTGGAATACAGTCAAAAAATGGTTATTTCATTTCTTGCTTAAAAGGAGTGTACAATTATACAGAGTGTTAGCGTTACAAATTTTTACTACACTAGTCCCTAGCAAATACTTGACTACTAATTTGATACATAGATAAAATATGTACTTTTTAACTGACTTCATTAAAACTAATGGGAAGATTGTTCTCCTCGTTGCAGCTCCATTCTCCAAATTAAACAAGTATTTCCTATAGCTCGTGTGTGTATTAGTCGCATAAAATGTCACAAATCAACTCCTGGTTGGAGTAATTCTACACATGTAAGTTTTTTTGACATTTTTCTGTGATATGCCGAGGTGTTACCTCGACATTTGTTGATGCAGAGGTGGGCCATGGCCAATCAACCAATGCCGAGGTGACACTTCAAAAATGTCACTTAAACATGTCAAAAAAACGTCCATCTAGAATTTTTGTTACGATTTAATGGAATTTCTTCATTTATTAAATCAACCTTTTTTTTTTTTAACAAATGTGGCATCAAAGGAGGCCTGAAATGATGAGTTCTTCAACACTTCTCTACTTTGATAATTTACGATATTGTCCTTAAACCAGAAGAACCATAGAACCAAGTAATGCAAGTGAATTAGCTGAAGAAGGAACTTAAAAACTAACTATAAGGGTAAAAAAGGTTACATATGCAAAGTGAAATGTAGCTTTTGATGTAAGAAAAGAAAAGATAATGAAAATAGCAGGGAAAACAATATAAGAGAAGACGACGTAGTTTGGGACATATAAACCTAAAGAAAGTTCATGCTAGTGATAAAATGTTGGTAGAATAGGTTAATTAGTGAGGAAATATAAACCTAAAGACATAAAACTAACATGGGCCAGTTTAATTATTTTGGTTCTTCTAACAAACAAAGCAATAGATCAAATGTAGTGAGGAAATAATATGTAACGACCCAAACATATGGGACATAAGACATTGTAACTTATAACAGGTCTTTCACAAATCTTACTAACATTATCACAGTTGATCAGATGAGCATTTCGTATTTTGTATTTCTATTACACTTCAAAATTATGCCCCTGTTCGACTCATTAAAAATTTAACACAATTTTCTCTCTTCTTTTCCACATACATTTATCAATAAAATAATATTATTTATAAACTCAAAAAGGAATCCCTACTTTTTAACCATATATTCTCCTAAAAATAATTAGTAAGTTTTTTTTTTCCCCAAAAAAACTCTTTAAAATGAAAACCAAACATGGGTATTATATAAATATAGAAGGAACACGTTACTGCCTCTCTTTATGAGCATCTTAAAGGATTTTCGATCAAATTTGGCCAACACAAAATACATCACTCCAAGAAGTCAAAACCTTTACCCCCTAAAAGTAGAAGTGTTTGTACATAGGAGAAATTGTAAGAACAACTTTGAAGTATTAAATTAACAAATACAATCAACTTAAGTTAGAATGACCTTAAAACGAGCTGCTTGGTTTTCATTTTAAAGAGTTTTTTTGAAAAAAATAACTTTTTGAATAGTGATTTTTAGAAGAATGTGTGTTTAAAAAGTAGGGATTCTTTTTTGGTTTGTGTAGTATTATTTTATTGATAAGCCTCTGTTTGGTAAACCGTTTATAAATGGTTGTTTATGAAATTGTTTATAAATAGTAACGTGTCAACATTTCGTCGGTCCATTTTCTTGAAAAGTAAAAAATGGTGGGCTGGAATATTTGATCAACCGAAATTAATGACTTTTCAAAATAATTGTCAAATAAGACGTTGTCACGTGACTCTTTATAAACAAAATTTATAAACAAATTTTACCAAACTGAGGCTAAATATGTGGTTAAAAAGAAAAGAGAAAAATGTGTTAAATTTTTAATGGATCTCAATCAAGGGCATATATGTATAAGCTGCCTAAAAATGTTACTTCTCATAGAAGATTACTACTCCATCAAGAGCTATCATGTAAATACCCAAAAACCTTCATATTTTTTTTTTAAAAATAAAATAAAATAAAATAAAGCGACTTTCCAAGATTGCATCAGTAAATAGCAAGTAACATTTAGAGAAGACTACGAACTACCTTAACTAAACAAGATCATTTGGTTTATCAATATCACATATCATTAAACATTTTTGTAAAATGAAAATAAATTTTTAAACTTCAAAATCTAAATTTTGAGGTAACTAATTACCAATGGATATGGAGGTTCCATATTAGATTTTGAGTGCAAGAGGTCATTGAGGGGTTTCTCCACAAGAGGTATAATTCCATGCTCGATCAAAGAAGAGTTTAGCATAGTCTCCAATCTTGGAGCATTATCAACCTTCTGAGCAGTAGTTGTTGAGACATCCATCTGAATGAAATAACAAAGAACTTTATGTAATTCAGAAAAAAAGATAAAATTTTCTGCTAATAGTGGAAAACAGTCTGATTATTTATGTACATATGCCGCGAATGTAACGACACAATATCATTAAACAATTTTGTAAAATGAAAATAAATTTTTAAACTTCAAAATCTAAATTTTGAGGTAACTAATTACCAATGGATATGGAGGTTCAATATTAGATTTTGAGTGCAAGAGGTCGTTGAGGGGTTTCTCCACAAGCGGTATAATTCCATGCTCGATCAAAGAAGAGTTTAGCATAGGCTCCGGTCTTGGAGCATTATCAACCTTTTGCGCAGTAGTTGTTGAGACATCCATCTGAATGAAATAACAAAGAACTTTATGTAATTCAGAAGAAAAGATAAAATTTTCTGCTAATAGTGGAAAACAGTCTGATTATTTATGTTCATATGCCTCGAATGTAACGACACAATATCAATATCACATATCATTAAACATTTTTGTAAAATGAAAATAAATTTTTAAACTTCAAAATCTAAATTTTGAGGTAACTAATTACCAATGGATATGGAGGTTCAATATTAGATTTTGAGTGCAAGAGGTCGTTGAGGGGTTTCTCCACAAGAGGTATAATTCCATGCTCGATCAAAGAAGAGTTTAGCACAGGCTCCGGTCTTGGAGCATTATCAACCTTCTGAGCAGTAGTTGTTGAGACATCCATCTGAATGAAATAACAAAGAACTTTATGTAATTCAGAAGAAAAGATAAAATTTTCTGCTAATAGTGGAAAACATTCTGATTATTTATTTTCATATGCCTCGAATGTAACGACACAATATCAATATCACATATCATTAAACATTTTTGTAAAATGAAAAATAAATTTTTAAACTTCAAAATCTAAATTTTGAGGTAACTAATTACCAATGGATATGGAGGTTCAATATTAGATTTTGAGTGCAAGAGGTCGTTGAGGGGTTTCTCCACAAGAGGTATAATTCCATGCTCGATCAAAGAAGAGTTTAGCACAGGCTCCGGTCTTGGAGCATTATCAACCTTCTGAGCAGTAGTTGTTGAGACATCCATCTGAATGAAATAACAAAGAACTTTATGTAATTCAGAAGAAAAGATAAAATTTTCTGCTAATAGTGGAAAACATTCTGATTATTTATGTTCATATGCCTCGAATGTAACGACACAATATCAATATCACATATCATTAAACATTTTTGTAAAATGAAAAATAAATTTTTAAACTTCAAAATCTAAATTTTGAGGTAACTAATTACCAATGGATATGGAGGTTCAATATTAGATTTTGAGTGCAAGAGGTCGTTGAGGGGTTTCTCCACAAGCGGTATAATTCCATGCTCAATCAAAGAAGAGTTTAGCATAGGCTCCGATCTTGGAGCATTATCAACCTTCTGAGCAGTAGTTGTTGAGACATCCATCTGAATGAAATAACAAAGAACTTTATGTAATTCAGAAGAAAAGATAAAATTTTCTGCTAATAGTGGAAAACAGTCTGATTATTTATGTTCATATGCCTCGAATGTAACGACACAATATCAATATCACATATCATTAAACATTTTTGTAAAATGAAAAATAAATTTTTAAACTTCAAAATCTAAATTTTGAGGTAACTAATTACCAATGGATATGGAGGTTCAATATTAGATTTTGAGTGCAAGAGGTCGTTGAGGGGTTTCTCCACAAGCGGTATAATTCCATGCTCGATCAAAGAAGAGTTTAGCACAGGCTCCGGTCTTGGAGCATTATCAACCTTCTGAGCAGTAGTTGTTGAGACATCCATCTGAATGAAATAACAAAGAACTTTATGTAATTCAGAAGAAAAGATAAAATTTTCTGCTAATAGTGGAAAACATTCTGATTATTTATTTTCATATGCCTCGAATGTAACGACACAATATCAATATCACATATCATTAAACATTTTTGTAAAATGAAAAATAAATTTTTAAACTTCAAAATCTAAATTTTGAGGTAACTAATTACCAATGGATATGGAGGTTCAATATTAGATTTTGAGTGCAAGAGGTCGTTGAGGGGTTTCTCCACAAGAGGTATAATTCCATGCTCGATCAAAGAAGAGTTTAGCACAGGCTCCGGTCTTGGAGCATTATCAACCTTCTGAGCAGTAGTTGTTGAGACATCCATCTGAATGAAATAACAAAGAACTTTATGTAATTCAGAAGAAAAGATAAAATTTTCTGCTAATAGTGGAAAACATTCTGATTATTTATGTTCATATGCCTCGAATGTAACGACACAATATCAATATCACATATCATTAAACATTTTTGTAAAATGAAAAATAAATTTTTAAACTTCAAAATCTAAATTTTGAGGTAACTAATTACCAATGGATATGGAGGTTCAATATTAGATTTTGAGTGCAAGAGGTCGTTGAGGGGTTTCTCCACAAGCGGTATAATTCCATGCTCAATCAAAGAAGAGTTTAGCATAGGCTCCGATCTTGGAGCATTATCAACCTTCTGAGCAGTAGTTGTTGAGACATCCATCTGAATGAAATAACAAAGAACTTTATGTAATTCAGAAGAAAAGATAAAATTTTCTGCTAATAGTGGAAAACAGTCTGATTATTTATGTTCATATGCCTCGAATGTAACGACACAATATCAATATCACATATCATTAAACATTTTTGTAAAATGAAAAATAAATTTTTAAACTTCAAAATCTAAATTTTGAGGTAACTAATTACCAATGGATATGGAGGTTCAATATTAGATTTTGAGTGCAAGAGGTCGTTGAGGGGTTTCTCCACAAGCGGTATAATTCCATGCTCAATCAAAGAAGAGTTTAGCATAGGCTCCGGTCTTGGAGCATTATCAACCTTCTGCGCAGTAGTTGTTGAGACATCCATTTGAATGAAATAACAAAGAACTTTATGTAATTCAGAAGAAAAGATAAAATTTTCTGCTAATAGTGGAAAACAGTCTGATTATTTATGTTCATATGCCTCGAATGTAACGACACAATATCAATATCACATATCATTAAACATTTTTGTAAAATGAAAATAAATTTTTAAACTTCAAAATCTAAATTTTGAGGTAACTAATTACCAATGGATATGGAGGTTCAATATTAGATTTTGAGTGCAAGAGGTCGTTGAGGGGTTTCTCCACAAGAGGTATAATTCCATGCTCGATCAAAGAAGAGTTTAGCATAGGCTCCGGTCTTGGAGCATTATCAACCTTCTGAGCAGTAGTTGTTGAGACATCCATCTGAATGAAATAACAAAGAGCTTTATGTAATTCAGAAGAAAAGATAAAATTTTCTGATAATAGTGGAAAACGGTCTGATTATTTATGTTCATATGCCTTGAATGTAACGACACAACATTTGCATGATTTACAAGTGGATAAAGAAGGAACAATGAGCTGGAATTGATTATTTGAATTTAAAGCCACTACCTAAAGAAGGTAGTTACCGAGGAGCTATATTCACTGACATCGGCCCATGTCATACACATCGACATACAATTTTCAAAAGATGTATCGAGATGACACGTTAATTGAATTCTTTACAATTGTTCATTTATATAGTATCACATTTACTTTTATACTTATTACCAATGTTGTAAAGCCCGGCCAGGTCGGTCCAGAAACCCGCGACCTGGCCCAAAAACCGGGTCGGGTTGCATTTAAAACCCAATCAGGTCAAACCCTGTCAACGACCCGGGTTGACTCGAGTTTTATTTTTTTGAATTTTTTAATATTTTTTAAATATTAATTAATGTCAGCGTCGACCCCGAATCGACTTCGAGTTGACCTTCTGACCCTTGACCCAGTCTCTCGGCAGGGTCGATGCCCGGGCCGGGTTTGAAAACATTGCTTACTACTGCTTTACCTATATGTTATATCACAAGAACTTTTGAGTTAAAACTATATATTACTAAAAAGAAAGAAAATTATGTAAAATAACTTCAAAGATTATTCTTTGTCCCTATTTGGTTTTCATTTTAAAGATTTTTTTTGAAAAAATAGCTTTTTGAATAGTGATTTTTAGGAGAATGCGTGTTTAAAAAGTAGGGATTCTTTTTTATTTATGTGTAGTATTATTTTATTGATAAGTCTTTGTTTGATAAACCGTTTATAAATGGTTGTTTATAAAATTGTTTATAAATAGTAACGTGCCAACATTTCATGGTCCATTTTCTTGAAAAGTAAAAAATGGTGGGCTGGAATCTTTAACCAACCGAAATTGTTGACTTTTCAAAATAATTGTCCAATGAGACGTTGTCACATGACTGTTTATAAACAAAATTTATAAACAAATTTTACCAAACAGAGTCTAAATATGTGGTTGAAAAAAAGAGAGAAAAATGTGTTAAATTTTTAATGGGTCTCAATCAGGGGCATATATGTATAAGCTGCCTAAAAATGTTGCTTCCCATAGAAGATTACTACTCTAACAAGAGCTATCATGTAAATAACCAAAAACCTTCATGATTTTTTTTTTTAAAAAAATTAAATTAAATTAAGCGACTTTCCAAGATTGCGTCAGTAAATAGCAAGTAACATTTAGAGAAGACGACGAACCACCTTAACTAAACAAGATCATTTGGTTTATATCAATATCACATATCATTAAACATTTTTGTAAAATGAAAATAAATTTTTAAACTTCAAAATCTAAATTTTGAGGTAACTAATTACCAATGGATATGGAGGTTCGATATTAGATTTTGAGTGCAAGAGGTCATTGAGGGGTTTCTCCACAAGAGGTATATTTTCATGCTCGATCAAAGAAGTTGAAGAAGAGTTTAGCATAGGCTCGGGTCTTGGAGCATTATCAACCTTCTGAGCAGCAGTTGTTGAGGCATCCATCTGAATGAAATAACAAAGAGCTTTATGTAATTCAGAAGAAAAGTTAAAATTTTCTGCTAATAATGGAAAACAGTTTGATTATTTATGTTCATATGCCTCGAATGTAACGACACAATATTTGCATACTTTACAAGTGGATAAAGAAGGAACAATGAGCTAGAATTGATTATTTGAATTTAAAGCCACTACCTAAAGAAGGTAGTTACCGAGGAGCTATATTCACTGACATCGGCCCATGTCAGACACATCGACATACAATTTTCAAAAGATGTATCGATATGACACGTTGATTGAATTCTTTACAATTGTTCATTTATATAGTATCACATTTACTTTTATACTTATTACCAATGTTGTAAAGCCCGGCCGGTCAGCTCGGAAACCCGCGACCCGGCCCAAAAATCGGGTCGGGTCGCATTTAAAACCCAGTCAGGTCAAACCCGGTCAACAACCCTGGTTGACTCGGGTTTTATTTTTTTTATTTTTTGAATTTTTTAATATTTTTTTAATATTAATTAATGTCAGCGTCGACCCTGAATTGACTTCGGGTTAACCCTTGACCCAGTCTCTCGGCAGGGTCGATGCCCTGGCCGGGTTTGAAAACATTGTTTACCACTGATTTACCTATATGTTATATCATAAGAACTTTTAAGTTAAAACTATATATTACTAAAAAGAAAGAAAATTATGCAAAACAACTTCAAAGATTATTCTATGCCCCTGCTTGGTGTTCATTTTAAAGAGTTTTTTTGAAAAAATAGCTTTTTGAATAGTGATTTTTAGGAGAATGTGTGTTTAAAAAGTAGGGATTCTTTTTTGATTTATGTGTAGTATTATTTTATTGATAAGTCTTTGTTTGATAAACCGTTTATAAATGGTTGTTTATAAAATTGTTTATAAATAGTAACGTGCCAACTTTTCATCGGTCCATTTTCTTGAAAAGTAAAAAATGGTGGGCTGGAATCTTTGACCAATAGAAATTGTTGACTTTTCAAAAAAATTGTCCAATGAGACGTTGTCACATGACTGTTTATAAACAAAATTTATAAACAAATTTTACCAAACAGAGTCTAAATATGTGGTTGAAAAGAAGAGAGAAAAATGTGTTAAATTTTTAATGAGTCTCAATCAGGGGCATATATGTATAAGCTACCTAAAAATGTTGCTTCCCATAGAAGATTACTAATCTATCAAGAGCTATCATGTAAATAACCAAAAACCTTCATGATTTTTTTTTAAAAAAAAATTAAATTAAATTAAGCGACTTTCCAAGATTGCGTCAGTATATAGCAAGTAACATTTAGAGAAGACGACGAACCACCTTAACTAAACAAGATCATTTGGTTTATATCAATATCACATATCATTAAACATTTTTGTAAAACGAAAATAAATTTTTAAACTTCAAAATCTAAATTTTGAGGTAACTAATTACCAATGGATATGGAGGTTCGATATTAGATTTTGAGTGCAAGAGGTCATTGAGGGGTTTCTCCACAAGAGGTATAATTTCATGCTCGATCAAAGAAGTTGAAGAAGAGTTTAGCATAGGCTCGGGTCTTGGAGCATTATCAACCTTCTGAGCAGCAGTTGTTGAGGCATCCATCTGAATGAAATAACAAAGAGCTTTATGTAATTCAAAAGAAAAGTTAAAATTTTCTGCTAATAATGGAAAACAGTCTGATTATTTATGTTAATATGCCTCGAAACGATATTTGCATGCTTTACAAGTGGATAAGGAAGGAACAATGAGCTAGAATTGATTATTTGAATTTAAAGCCACTACCTAAAGAAGGTAGTTACCGAGGAGCTATATTCACCGACATTGGCCTATGTCAGACACATCGACATACAATTTTCAAAAGATGTATCGATATGACACGTTGATTGAATTCTTTACAATTGTTCATTTATATAGTATCACATTTACTTTTATACTTATTAACGATTTACCTATATGTTATATCACAAGAACTTTTGAATTAAAACTATATATTACTAAAAAGAAAGAAAATTATGCAAAACAACTTCAAAGATTATTCTATGCCCCTGTTTGGTTTTCTTTATAAGAGTTTTTTTTTTTTTTTTGAAAAAATAGCTTTTTGAATAGTGATTTTTAGGAGAATGTGTGTTTAAAAGATAGAGATTCTTTTTTGGTTTATAGGTAGTATTATTTTATTGATAAGCCTCTGTTTGGGAAACTGTTTATAAATGGTTGTTTATAAAATTGTTTATAAATAGCAACGTGTCAACATTTCGTCGGTCCATTTTCTTGAAAAGTAAAAAATGGTGAGTTGGAATCTTTGACCAACCAAAATTATTCACTTTTCAAAATAATTGTCCAATGACATGTTGTCAGATGACTGTTTATAAACAAATTTTACCAAACTGAGGCTAAATATGTGGTTGGAAAGAAGAGAGCAAAATGTGTTAAATTTTTAATGGGTCTCAAACAAGGGCTATATATGTATAAGCTGCCTAAAAATGTTGCTTCTAATAGAAGAATACTACTCTATCAAGAGCTATCATGTAAATACACAAAAACCTTCACAAATATTTTTTTTTTTAAAATAAAATTAAATAAAGTGACTTTCCAAGATTGCATCAGTAAATAGCAAATAAAATTTAGAGAAGACGACGAACTACCTTAACTAAACAATATCGTTTGGTTTATATCAATATAACATATCATAAAACACATTTGTAAAATGAAAATAAATTTTTAAACTTCAAAATCTAAATTTTGAGATAACTAATTACCAATGGATATGGAGGTTCGATATTCGATTTTGAGTGCAAGAGGTCATTGAGGGGTTTCTCCACAAGAGGTATAATTCCATGCTCGGTCAAAGAAGTTGAAGAAGAGCTTAGCATAGGCTCCGGTCTTGGAGCATTATCAACCTTCTGAGCAGCAGTTGTTGAGGCATCCATCTGAACGAAATAACAAAGAGCTTTATGTAATTCAGAAGAAAAGCTAAAATTTTCTGCTAATAGTGGAAAACAGTCTGATTATTTATGTTCATATGCCTCGAATGTAACGACACAATATTTGCATGCTTTACAAGTGGATAAAGAAGGAACAATGAGCTGGAATTGATTATTTGAATTTAAAGCCACTACCTAAATAAGGTAGTTACCGAGGAACTATGATGCATTGACATCGGCCCATTTCAGACACATCGACATACAATTTTCAAAAGATGTATCGATATGACACGTTGATTGAATTCTTTACAGTTGTTCATTTATATAGTATCACATTTACTTTTATACTTATTACTGATTTGCCTATATGTTATATCACAAGAACTTTTGAGTTAAAACTATATATTACTGAAAAGAAAGAAAAATAATATGGTAGAGTGTCGGTATCCGACATGACAAGCATTGGACATGGACAAGTTGGCCTAGTTGATGTGTCCATGCAACACACCTGAGGAATGATGCACCTATGGAGAAGTTTCTCGATACTCCAAAGTCTTGTGATGGAGAAAAATCTCTTTCTGGAATCTGGACAATTTAAGTCATTAATTATTTTAGAAAGGTCAAGATGTCGAAAAAGGGATGAAATGCTTTAAAGATATTGACGATTTAAGTGTTTTAAATGATAAGCTGAAATGGAAACTAATGATTTGGACCACTCGGAGTGTGGACGAGTCTGTTGTGGATAGTTTAAGGCATTAGTTCTACGTTTTGATCAATGGAGAAATTCCTTCTAAATTCATTGGTTTATCTGTATCAATACAAATTCATTTTTATAAACGACGACATGCTGGACATCAAATGTACGAAATCTAATGCTCTAGGCATCTACACGTGATATCTCTCATTCACTACAGACTTGTGATCGAGGAAATTATGAAATATCAAATCTGTCTTTAAAAAAAATTACCTGCTTTGAAGAACAATATTTTATAACTTGAAGTTTACCTGCAAATCCTTATGAAGAATGTCCCAAGCTTCTTTAGCTGTTTTTGCATTGAGAATCTTACGAAAGAATTTTGATGAAACACCTCGTTGAATAATAGAAAGAGCTTTTCCATCATTTCTTCTATTTTCCCCGAATTGTTGCTTCTGTTCCGCAGTCAGCATCAAAGTGGGGTTGGGTGCTTCATACCCTTCTTCTACATATTCCCACAAACCTTCCGATATCAGAACTGTTTTCATTTTAACTGACCAATGATCAAAATGTTTTCCAGAGAACACTGGAATGAAAATATCCTTGCTTGAACTGGACATCCTTCTCAAATGAATAGATTTTACTAGTTATTGCAAGTAGCCTTCAACCCAAGTCACAATTCTACAAAAGCATTGCAAATAAGATCAAATGAGTTTAAAATATGCAGACAAGGGAGAAATAACTCATTTTAATTTTGGATTGTTGCAAGCCCGAAGTTACTTAAGATTTTATTAAAAATATAGTCGAAGTTTAGTTACCTATAGCATGCAAAACTAGAAATTTCAAAAAATAAGTTCCACATTATAGCGTTGAAATAAGAAATTGATAGTTAAAGGAAATCAACCTGAATTTTTCCATTAATGTCGAAAATCACTCTACACTTCATGAAAATCGACTAAATCTTTTTCTTTTTATAAGAGATGACAGCTTTCCATAAGCAAGCATGTATATGCGAGACAAAACTTATCTATCATGTTCAAAGCCAGTCAGAATTGTAACAACTGATCTTAATTCACAAGTCATCAAGGTGAGGTTGAGTAACATGTAAAACATTACACAGTTTTAATAGTTTGTTTGTCCTACGGAAAATCAAGAGAAAATCCCATTCATCATTCACAACAATCAGATCGAATGTGACTCCAACACATAAAGCCCGTTTTACACTAATAAAAATCGCGATACTACCTTCCAACTTTGTTGATGAAGTTGAGTAGAATCACTGCTGTAAAGGATAAATTGGTGCCGAGGGGTTATGAATACGTCCCCCTTTTCTCCTCTCCCCGGGTCCCCCCCGGTTTTAGCGTATTTTGGAGGAAGAAAACCTTAGCCGCTTCAGCTTGGTGGTCCCCCTTTGTCTGTGAATATGACTTGAAAGGGCATAGGTTCTAGTTGGATATGCATGTCTCTTACTGGGCTTCGGCTCAGTTTGTTAAAAAAAATTTGTTTAGAAATATGTTTTTTTATATTTTTTTAAGTGAAATGTGTTGTTGAAATTTGATGAGAAAAAATGCATGTAATTAAAAAGTTATTTAGAAAATTATATTATAAAAAATATGTATAAAAACATGTTTGTCAAAAGAGAGATTTTTTTGTTTCCCCACATGGCTGATGGGTCACAATCAAGCAAGGGAAATTTACATGAGCATGTTATTGAAAATTACGTAATATATATACTATTTATAATATTACACAATTTAATAATTATCTTTTTAGAAAAAAATGCGATTATTAGAGAGAGAAGGAATTATTATTAATTTAATTTGTTATGATAACCTTAAATTTAGGAATACTATTATTTTTAAATTACTTTAATAATTAAATTATGACAGTTACAATCACTTTCAAAAAATCTCCTAAACAAAGGCAGTCTTGCTTGACAATCTCCAGAAGATTCCGAAATTGACATGAGTTTATGACAAGTGTGAAAACTACGAGACCAATAATTACCACTAGTATAACATAGTGTTGTAATATTACACTGTTTGTAATATTATTATGCCTTTATTTGATAGGAATTAAAATTAAATTTTTAGTAAATTTTGATAGAAATTGATAAAATATGTGGTTTAAAAGTTGTGGACCCCATGAAAAGTATAGTTAAAATTAATTGTTGACTTGACTTGAATTAAAATCTTGAATTTAAGTTCTACCAAACATGGGCTATATGTTATAGTCTAACACATGCTTAATAATTTCGTAATATTATAGTGCTCGTGATATCCTCGAATTGCAATTCCCTATAGCATGCTCAGTAACATTTTATTTTCATGTCACTATCGTGATAGTGCATGTAATATAAGTAATTTCTACATCGGTACCTTTTTTGCTACTATTTCATGAATTACGTGATTTTTCAACATGCTCATTAATGTTTTTGTCATGTAAATTGCAATATACTAGAACGACTAATCTGAGGTTAGTGGGGTTATTAAGAATGTAAATACTTATGTGATTCGTAATTCATTGTGGTATAATATTACAGACCATATAATATTCATAAGTAGTATACTAATCTCGTTTGATTAATTATGCTTCCTCTATCTTGCTCGATAATATTTACTGGTCATAAATGTACAGTGCACGTATTTATACATGTATTTGTATGGAGTATTATACTTTTTTATTTGTTCTTACACTTTAATATTATTTGTTTTATTATATCATTTGTAATTTTCTATGGACTGAATTACGTGATGTTAAACGATAATATCCTAGAAGTTTTTCTTCAAATTGATTTTCAATTTATCGTCACTTGATTTACAATCATGTATTAACCTTTTTATGCACAGCGCATGAGAGAGATTCGGTTTTGAGGAGAGAGGTTATTGTATATTTTATGAGAGAAAAGAGTGAGATTTTCCTTTTTTTTTTTTTTTTTTTTTTTAAATACATGCATTTTTATAAATTAGGAGCTTGTTTGCTCTCATCCACTTTTTCCAACTTTTACCTTAAATTTGTTTTTAATAACACATTTCTATAAGATCTTTCACTTTTCATAATTTTCTGTCACTCTCAATCAAGTAATACATAAAAAAATAAAAAATCAGCTTAGTCGAATATTTAAGATTTACTTTAAACAAATTGTGATTAATAAAAAAATCTTTAAGGGTAAATATATTGACACCACACTTTTTGTTAATCACACAACATTTTAATTGTAATGAAGATTCCAATTTTTTTCTGATTTTTATATTTACCCCACTAAGTTTTTTTTTTTATAATTTTTTTTATCATCAACTCTTTATTAATTTTCATATCATGTCTTTATGAACGAAACGATTTTCTTTCAAAATATTTGTTACATGGGAGAAAAATACTTATTTAACTCTCATATTTTTAAATAATCAAAATAATTAATTAATACAAAAGTTAAACAAAATATTTACACATCTTTTCAATGTAGCAAAATATTTGAATAGAAATCGTGATTAGAAACCAAATATATATGTTAATTAATTGAATGTTATGAATAATAATAATAATAATAATAATAATAATAATAATAATGCGATTAAAAAAAAGTTGATGACATAAAAGCAAAAATAAACAAATACTGAAGATCTTTCTTATAATTAAATATAATTAAATTATGGTGTAGATATAAAAAAAAATTTGTATGAATATAATTACCCAATCTTTAATTAAATGTTTTGGAATTTAATAATTCAGTTTTCTTAGAATTTCGTTTACAATTTTTTTTTTTTAATATTTCTCATAATGTTCTCAAAAAAATAGTAATTTAAACATGTTCTCTTTTTGTCGGATAAAAAATGAGTGATTAATAACATATTCCTAAATTAGAATCTAGATGTTTATGACTTTAATTCAAAATATTCAGAATTTATTTATATATATATTTTTACATTTTTTATATTCATCGTTGAAGCCTTGTTTAATTGTTTGACAGTGATCGTCAATTGATTTCAAGCCTATTCCAACTGAGACAAAAAAGTTAAAATCATTATTCATGATCACACCTATTTTTATTGTGTTTCATTACTCAATTTTAACAATAAAATATTTTACACATAAATTAAAAAAATTCTCTCATTTTCAACACGTAATATCCTATCAATCACTATTCAAAACTCTTTTTTCTACCAAATAATAGCACTCAAACAGAGGGCAAGTAGTTTTATTTGTAACGTAATTGCAAAGTAATATATATTTTTTTTTAAACGCAAAAGACAGTTACGTTCATTTAGGAACCTATAAATATTAGTCTTATTTAGTTGAAAAGTAATTATACCCATTAAATTGTAATTATGTGCAGAGATTTGCAGTAATTATCTTTGGATTATTAATTAATATATTGTTCACTAATTAATTAGGTAATAAGTATATTTAATGGGGGCATGGCACTATTTGTCACCTAATTTCATGGCCGGACCTGCCTAGAGGCAGGTGATGCCATGGTTTCAGAGCCTATATTATTTTTGGGCCCTTTTTTTTTTTTTTTTTTAATATTTCAGCACAGGTCCATAAAATTGAGATTTGTTTGAATATAAAACTTTAAGGTATATGGAATATAATATTTTGTTTGTCGTTTTATATTAGTTAATATTTTTGAACTTTTTATTTTTTTTGCAATTTTATGGTGAACTTGTATAGTTTGTTTTACGTGAATATGAATTTAATCTTTGTTTTTAGTTTTTTCCTTAAAAAAAAAATAAAAAATTTCGGGGGCGCTGCCCCCGAACCCCCGTCTAGCACAGGGCCTATATCTCGAAGAACTACTGTTTGTTTCAGGTCTACAAAGTCACAGGTACGGCTCTGCCTAATTTGCAAGACTTTTGAGCTCGATTTGCCTAATAATGGAATGAGAAAAGCATCAAGAATTAAAACCATATTATTTAAAAATATATATATAAAATCTTAATATATATAATAATAGTATAGCCGTCAAAAAAACCCACACATAGTTTCCCGCCATTTTTCCCTGCTATTTTAGGAAACTTTGTAATTTTATTAATTATTTTAATAATTGAATTAGGAAACTTCAATTAATGCAAAATTAATTATATGTGACATGTAATAAATGACCTATTGATTGTAAAAAATAAAAAAATCTATAAAAAGATCAAATTGTATATTATTTTTAATTCTTTTGACAATTATTGTAATATTTTGAAGTCAAAAAAATATGCAATATAGGTGTCAAATTCATGATCTTAACGAGAAGTTCAATACAAGTTAACAAATGAGAGCAAACTCTAAATATATCGTTATTAAAATTTCCTCAAATAATAAAAGGTAAAAGTTTTACTTATACTTTTTAGTTTTTTTAATATTCAAATTCAATCTTTTTAATTTATCTCATTTAAGTCATAAAATGATATTTATCATTTTTTTACCTAACTTCAATTTGACATAAATGATTAATTTCAAATCTTTTTTCTTATCAAATTAAAAGAAATAATGATATCCGATCTTTCTAAGTAAATTCAATTAAATCATTTTAATTTCTACAATTTCAGGTTTCGATAAACTCTTTGGTAATTTTGAAATTAATTTTATAAATTTACTCATTTTGTTCATTTATCTATTTTTAAATTTTTATAAACTTAAAATAAAATCAATTTGTAAAATATATACTACAGAATTTAATAATTAATTCATTGAATTCTATAGAAAATAAAAATATAAGGTTTTATTTAACATGCACAAAAAATAGTTTTGCGTGTGTGTGGGTAACATGGCCATTTTCAATACTTGGTGAAAAATAAAATGTCACATTGTATTTGAAACCATTGAATATGAGTAAGTTTGATATAAACTATATATATGATTTTAAATGTGTGATTGAAAGTGAAAAAAGGTAGTATAAAAAATAAAATAATTGTCAAATCAATCAATTGAGTGGTTAAAAATTGATTTTCTTTTTTTAGAATGTGTGGTTAAAAAGTAATATGTGCAATTATGAAAAATTAGTTTTAAAATAATATGTGGTTGTTAATGAACATTAAAAAAAAAAATTATTTTTGAATAATCAATTCTATATGAATAAATAAAGTAAGGAAACTAGATAATGAACAATTAACTGTTAAAAAAATGCAATTCATAACTTTTTTTTTTTTTTTTTTTTGATATTTTGATTGTATATTGAATATACAATTTATGCATTAAAGTAAGAAATCTTATAGAGAGAAATGAAATTACAAATTATTCGCAATTTGTGTATACAAGTTATTATTATTATTATTATTATTATTATTATTATTATTATTATTATTATTATTATTATTATTATTATTATTTTATTGTATTATTTTTATCGGGCATTGTATTTTTACAACTTATTCAATAAATATTATTTATTCCGTACATCGCACGGGTGCGATTACTAGTATATATAAAAAAAATGAAGCAGCAGATTTGCCAAGTTCTTGCACTTTGCTGCTATGCTTGGTACTTCAATGGTGATTGGAGACGGTGTGCTCACTCCATTACTAAATTTCAGTGATATGTGCATTATGTAAGTAGTGGGTATTGTTGTGGATGATTAATAGAAACCATGAAATGGATTGTGACTTAAAAAAAGCTTCATATTATTTAATTATTGTTTCATGTTCTTGATTTGTTAGTTATATTGCTATTCTTTATTTCTAGATTTGTAGGTTGAATTACTTGGTTATCAAGTTGTAATTGGTCTATAAATAGCCACAAATTATTGAATAAATATCATCAATTACAAAAAAATTATTTTCTTTCACTGTCTCTTCTCTTTTTCTTTCTTATGTATAAAAATTGTAAACATATAAGTGGTATCAGAACCGGTTTGAGACCATGTATACCCATGCTAAAACAAGTGCTGAATTTCGTTCTGAAGTTTATGCAATCTTAGAACGACATGAATCTAGTCTTGAACATATTCATGCTACTCTACAAACAGTACTACCCGAGCTCCAAGCTTTACGAAGCTCACAAAAACCCACCAAATTCCCAAATTGAGATCAATCATGTCGCACTTGCCTAACAGTGCAATGAGTTTAATGATTATGGTACTTATGGCGGTCCTCCCATCTTTGACGAGGAACCTTGATGCGAACCCCTTCAGTATATTGACGGAAAATTCCCACAACAATTTAATACAAAATCCAAGAAAGCTAAAGTGGTAAAAAAGGGATAAAACACATTAACCCAAGTTTAAATCTAACCCAAAATTCAATGATTATACTAACCCTAACCCAATGGGTATCAACAAAACAAATTTCAAGGTGGTTGAAATAAACAATAACACAAGAATAATAATACTCAAGATAAAGTTGATTAATTTCCTAAGAGATACAAGATCAAGAACTAAGGGTTTACCTCACCCATGGGGGACTCTCTTAAGAGCACTTTATAATGAACAACCAAGTTTATGAGGGTTTGAAATGAAAAGAGTATTTAATGTACAAAATGTGGGTAAAATATTTAATTTCGGAATTTGCAAGAAAACCCCCCTTTTTTTTTAAACAAGGTGTTTCGGTCGACAGAACTGGTCGACCGAAATTATTTTGGTCAATCACATGATCGACCGAAATGGCACTTTCGGTCGACCAAATCTCAGCCGAACGCGACTAAGGCTGCCTTCAAAATTCTCTGCAAACTTTCGGTCGATCGGAGTAACTTTCAGTCGATCGATCTTGGCTGAAACTCCATTTCTTCAATCTTTTGCTCCAACTTGATTCTTGGCTTGTTTTTCTTAGCTTATTCACATTGTTTAGCCTCGAATCTTGAACTTCTTTGGCATTGGATCTCGCGATGGGTCCCACGGGCTCGCGCATCGATGTTTGACTTTCTCGGTTCTCATCATCCCCTCCTTGAAAATGATTCGACCTCGAATCTTGCTTGAATGCACTGTCGTGAGACTCCTTGAGCTTTGATCTTGCAATATTGTGGATCACAGGTTCGTGCAATGAAGTTGGACCTTCGTGATTCTCTTCATCTCCTCCATCTCGAAAGAGATTCGACCACGAATCGACACCTAAAATAAAAATAGAAAATTCAGACATAATAAATGTAACTGAAATTTCATACTCACCATGCAAAATCAAATTGTAGGTGTTGCCAAGAGCTTGAAAGGTGCCAACACTGTTGAGTAGTAATTTGGATTTTATTATATCGGGAACCCGTTCTTTCCTCCAAATGAACAACATCCAACCACCCGGGTCAAATATAACTCGCATTCTATCTTGGTTCAGATTGGAAGTGCATTTTTCAATATGAGCCCTAAATTGACGCTCACTCTGCTCTATCAAGGGCTCAACCAGACTTGTCTTTTTATGCCCACCCAAACTAACATCTCCATAAATAAGCAAGTGCATCAATCTCAAAAGAGTTAGTATGCTATGGCCAAAAACAACATCAAGTGGAGAAAATTTGCTAATAGGACGAGCAATTCCATTACAAGCAAATTTAACAACCACAATTTGAGCATCATTTTTATGCAAATGCACCACTCCCCAAAAGAAAAGATTCATCATTTTGATAGCAATGTTGGCTGCATGCCATGTAATAAAATGCGAAAGTTCAATACCCCTACCAACATCCACAAAATTAGCATAATTTCTTTTCTTTAGTCCAAGTAAACCCAATACAAAATCCATAGAATGATTAACCCAAAGTTTACTAGGAACGTTCAAATGGGTGCATGAGCCACGAGGCCAAACTTTATATTCAACCCCGTTGTAAGCGACGTGTTGACGAAGATTATGAGCAAATGCCACATTGATTTTCATCTTGGGCCAATGAGAATGTTCAACTAGTAAAGTTTTGGTGCCCTTAATCCCAAAATGTCCCATCAAGCTCCCCACATGTACCTCTCTCACTTGTAACTCGCGCATGGGCCATTTAGGAACAAACAATATAATCTCCCAAAACAAATAACTATCATGTTTATAGAGTTCATCAATTTGTCTCTCATTACATGATTAAAAAATGTTAAATAATTTTGGTTGACTAGCATGCATGTCCCTAACATATTCAAAACAAAATTAGTGGACATTTAGAAATGTTAGAAGCGAAGTCCTTTTATCATCAAGATATTCCAATAAATTTCTATCATGGACTCCTCCAACTAGCAATTCCTTTATAAGACAAATAGGCACATCAAGCATATTCTCACAAAATAGGAATTCATCATGCTCATGAAATTTACTATATGCAACATTTTCACTAGTCAGAATTACACTTGTCAAATCCACGTCAACATTATACAACCCTCTAATATATTCGGAACATAATAACCTTGCATTCAAAGAAGTGTTAGGAGCATACCTCATAGATGTTACATTAGTTATTTCATTTTCTTTACCTCGATTGTACTCGTTGTAGTAGGAAAATGTTTGCATGAATTTCTTTCACATGGCATGCCTTTAGAGTTACTTGTTGCTTTGATAAGTATGCTTAACGATCCCCTACAACAAAGAAGTAACCAAGCTAGGGAGAGAAATGTTAGAATATTCAAGAGTAAAGAACATTTTGAGATGATCTTTTCTCTCAATTTTCTTGGTGGCACTCATCACTTCATCACCTTTTTCTGAGGTAGGAACCTCAACTCTCAGTTCTTCTCTTACCTATCCTTTTTCTGGAGTCGTGGCTCCAACCTTCATTGTCTCTCTTTTTTCTAGGGACGTGGCCCCAACTCTCATGCTCTCACTTTTTATTTCTTCAATTTTCTCAATTGAATTCTCTTTTATTTTCCTATTCTCCCTTTCTTTTTCTTTTTCTTTTTCTTCTTTTTCTTTTTCCTTTTTCTTTTTCTTTCTCCTTTTCTTTTTCTTTCTCGAATTCCTTCTTGAGCTTCATTTGGTCTTTGCATACTTCTTCCGGGCTCAAAGATAGGATCACAACCTTTTTTCATTCATTTTGAAGCTACACCGATTCCTCATCCTATCAAGATTCGCATTTCGCTCACATTGCCAAGGTTTTTCCAAAATTATGTGAGTATTGTGTATTGGAAATACATCACATATCACTTGATCACTATAGGTTCCAATGTTGAAAGTAAGAAGAACTTGTTCACTCACTCTCACTTCCCTATCGTCACCCAACCCTTGCAATACATAAGGATTAGAATGTCTCATAACAGGTAACCCCAATTTCTCCACCCTACTAGCACTCACCAAATTCGTGTCACTCTCCCCATCTATAATGAGACTACATGCCCTATCCCCCAAAAGGCATCTAGTGTAGAAAATATTTCCTCCATACTTCTCCCTCTCATTATCATGGGCCAAAAATTTTGGTAGCCTAGCATTCATCTCCTTCACTACTTTCACTAATCCTATGGAATGGTGAATTTTGCATTCTCACACTATCAATATTTTCATTAACTCCATTCCTCCTATCATCCAACCCATCTTCACTCCTATCTACCCACTCTCTTCTTCCTCTATCCATTCTCCATTCTTCTTCAACTTCCCCTTCATTATCTAACACATCCCCCAATTGATCATCCACTCTTCTTCTATTTTCCCTCACCATTCTCCTACTACACATCCTTTCTTCACCTCCCCTATTTGATGTACTCTCTCCTCTTGTTCCTAAATTTTCCGACTCACCCCCAATCTTCTCCCTTTGTCTAGCTATGGTGGTTGAAAGATTTTGTAACAGGTACTTCAAATCTTGAGTTTGAGAATGGGAAATGGCCATGGTGTGCAAGTGTGAAAGTGTTCTCACAAGAAAATATTTCTCTCGTGTTTCACTCAAATTTGGCTTTTACCCTCTATTGAGCTCACCACTCTTACCTTTTTCCACTCAAAATCTCATTTATCAAGTTCTCCAAGGAAGGTAATCAACTAAACCACAAAGTATAATTCTTGTGGAGTCAAAGAAATCACAAACAAGGAAGAAGAAATTTAGAATAAATAGACACAATAGCAAGTGGAATTTATGTGCTTGCTATACTCAAAAAAGAACAATATTATGTGGGATAAGATGCTAGGAACACAATTTCAACAAGAGGATTGAATAACCACAAATATTAGACAAGGCATAAGTGAAGAGTAATAAGCACAAAGAGTGTAATTTTCAATGAGGCAATTTAGCAAACACTTTATACTCAATCTTTAAATGACCTTGAATGTGTATAATGTGGATATATGAAATCTCCCAACAACACAATTGTGGCAAGGAATGAATGATCAATAATTTTCCAATGTATGGAGCAAGTAATATATGGAATAAAATGTTGATAACATAATCTCAATTATGGGAATTGGATAGTCCCAAGTAATTAGCAATATATGGGCATTGAACAATAAAGCACTAATGGAGTATTTTTCTTTGGAACAATTTATCAAACACTTTATGTGTACACTTTGGATAATGTAGGAATATAAGTGTTTGGCTAATGGAAACCCCCAACAAATGCAACAATCAATATACCCAATATGTAGGAATCAAGAAATACTCATGGGCATATAAATTTCCAATTTTTTTCTAATTAGAATAATAATAACAACAATGTAAATGATAGATTTATCAAATTAGAGCCAAGCTCTGATACCAAATGATGCGAACCCCTTCGGTATATTGACCGAAAATTTTCACAACAATTTAATACAAAACTCAAGAAAGCTAAAGTGGTAAAAAAAGGGATAAAACACCTTAACCCAAGTTTAAATCTAACCCAAAATTCAATGATTAAACTAACCCTAACCAAATGGGTATCAACCAAACAAATTTCAAGGTGACGGAAATAAACAACAACACATGAATAATAATACTCAAGATAAAGTTGATTAATTTCCTAAGAGATATAAGATCAAGAACTAAGGATTTACCTCACCCATGGGGGACTCTCTCAAGAGCACTTCATAATGAACAACCAAGTTTATGAGGGTTTGAAATGAAAATAGTATTTAATGTACAAAATGTGGGTAAAATATGTAATTTCGGAATTTGCAAGAAAAATCCTTTTTTTTGAAATAAGGTGTTTCGGTCGATCACATGGTCGACCGAAATGGCACTTTCGGTCGACCAACTCTCAGCCGAACGCGACTGAGGCTGCCTTCAAAATTCTCTGCAGACTTTCGATTGACCAGAGTGACTTTCGGTCAACCGATCTTGGCTGAAACTCCATTTCTTCAATCTTTGGCTCCAACTTGATTTTTGGCTTGTTTTTCTTGACTTATTCACATTGTTTAGCCTCAAATCTTGAACCTCCTTGGCATTGGATCTCGCGATGGGTCCCACAAGCTCGCTCATCGAGGTTTGACTTTCTCGGTTCTCATCATCCCCTCCCTCTTGAAAAGGATTCGACCTCGAATCTTGCTTGAATGCACTGTCGTGAGACTCCTTGAGATTTGATCTTGCAATATTGTGGATCACAGGTTCGTGCAATGAAGTTGGACCTTCGTGATTCTCATCAAACCTTCTTTGATCGATGCTTACTGTAACATTGGAAATCTGACGAAAGCTCGAGGATTAATGCAAGATGCATACAGCTGCTATATTGAGGTTCTCCTCATAGAACCAACTTTTGCCATTGCATGGTCCAATCTCCCTGATTTTTTTATGGATGCAGTTGATCTTAACAAGGCTTTGCAATATTACAAGGAAATGATTAAGTTCAACCTACTCTTTTTGAATTTGGGAAATGTTTGCAAGGCTTTGATAATGCTTCAAGAGGCCATTGTTTGTTATCAACGTGCTCTACAATTACAACCTGACTATAAAAGTATTAATTGGAAGTGAAGGATACGATAAATTATTTCAAAAATAAAAAATAAAATTCCATCATTAAGGACAAGGTGTTCTTAAGAGGGCGATAATGGTACGTGCAGTATGCAAGTGATGGGTCATTGTTGTGGATGATTAATAGAAATCATGAAATGGGTAGTGGCTTAAAAATAACTTCATATAATTTAATTATTGTTTCATGTTTTTAATTTGTTAGTTATATTGTTATTCCTTATTTCTAGATCAGTGGGTTGAATTGCTTGGTTATCAAGTTGTAATGGTCCATAAATTATTATTAACAACTATTGAATAAATATCATCAATTATAAGAAATTGTCTTCTTTCACCGTCTCTTCTCTTTTCCTTTCATAGGTATAAAAATTGTAAACATATCATTAAGTTGAACAAACTATTTGCATGAATGACATTTTATAATGGAAAAAGATTAACTTCCAACTCTCTGACAATTTTATTAACTATGGGAGGAATCAAGCAGGCCAAAATCACCATGTCTCAAGGTATGTAATCACTATTGGAAATAGTCGTAACGGGTAAACTTTGATCAATAATTCGAGTGAGTCCCAATATGAGTAATTTTAGGGAGATATTTTTTATGAATATTTTTAAATGACATTATGACATGTCAAACATTTATTAGGCGGTGAAAATAACTATCCCACCACTTACTTTTTCACTATCCAATGAATGTGTGACATGTCATAATGTCACTTAAAATGTCCTCAAAAAATATCTTCCAAGAATTATTCTCCCAATATTCATTTCATGCGTGGGAAATATGATGAGTTGAAATTATTCTTCTCCGAATGTAGATAGCTGTAATATATTTGGATTTTTATGAAAAATTGATGGATAAAAGTGAGATGTTGATATAAACTTTCTTGGAATAATAAGAAAAATTAAGCTTGTCTCATATAGGAAAAAGAAGAAAATTTTAACTAATTTATTACCTTCAACTTGACACTTGAGTTTGGGCCCTAAATGTACCAACACGGGAAAATTAAACAAAAAATTGCATATAAAGTTCACAATTCAAAAATAAAGATTTATTTATTTATTTATTTCTCATGTGAAACAATTAAAATTGTTTCCCCTCTCTCCAATTAAGCATCTATTCTTTAATACAGTCATTATAATATATAAATCAGTTTATAAACAATACAAATTTTCAAATTACTTTTAATCACATAAATTTTCTCTTTTCACTTTTCAACCACTTATTTTATCTCGAAAACATAAATAAGTCAATTTATAATTACTACAGTATTACCTAATAGAGCCACTCTCATCAACCCACGACAGTAATATATCTACTTCATCCTATCACACGCCATTATTTCCCTTGCTCTCTCTAGAATCACTCAATCAAGCTACGACGTACACATAATCCCCGCTCAAACAACTGTTTTCACTGTCGTGAAGATGTTTCTATACATCGTTGGAGAAAAATAAATTCATGCACTCATGTTTGCAGTGGTGGAGATAAAATAATTATGTTTGGTGTTAGAGGTTGTGGTGGTTCTGTGCAGGGGCGGAGCCAGTTCAGGCCGAGCGTAGGCTTAGGACCGCACTGACTTTGGCTCCGCCCTTGAAAGATGAATTGTAGCCTACGCTGAAATCTGAATGAAAGGGAATAAGTAAGATGTCAATAAATGAGAAAGAAGAAAATTCCCAAAATAGCTGGAAAAATTTGGGGATATCTTATCTGATTTTGGCAGCATCATGAGGGAGAAATTCCCAGCACAAAAAACAGGAAGGAAAAAAAAAATGGTTGCTGAAGAAATCGCCGTGAACTTTTGTGTGTGTGTGATTGACTGTGAGAGAAGAGGAACTGAGGGAGAGAAATCAATCTGGTTACTGGTTAGTCTATGCACGTGAGTGAGAGAGAGAGTTGAAAAGGAAAGATGGGTTGGTTAAAAAGGAAGATGGGACCCGTAAAAAAGGTTGAAAAAAATATAAAAATGAAACTCGTATATCTGTTTGTTAAAAGTTTTTTTGTTTAAAAATATGTTTTTTTATAGGTGAAATGTGTAGTTGAAAAATGGAGAAAGAAAATATGTGTAATTAAAAATTTATTTAGGAAATTATATAAAAAAAATATATTTAAAAACATGTTTGTCAAACGGAGACTTAATAGTTCGTCTAACATACACGAAGTAAAAAATTGAATCACTTTGGTACTTAACTTTCGAAAAATTAATTTTTTATATTTGTTATTTGTGAGTTAAAATTTGTTTATTTATCATTTGTGAAATTAAATTTTCTCTTCATTTTTGTTTTTTCTCAGGAAAAAATTTTCAGGGCGCTGACCCCGAACCCCCGTTGTCCCAACCTCAATTAATTTTCGCCCGCGCTGACCTAAAATCCTAGCTCCGCCCCTGGTTCTGTGGGGGTTAGTTGGAGGTGGTTGCGCGTTGGAGTGCTGCTGACCTGGTAACACACAGTAAAGCTCAAATAGTCTCAATTCACATAGAGAATTTACAACAAAAACATCATATGACAACGAGCAAGAAATGTTGTAAAATGTCTTTTGCAGCATTCGTATACATGTTGCAAATTTCAGTGTTTCAGTAGAGGAAAATGATACGAAAAAGTTCACTGTGTGTTACAAAAGATGAATTGCGCGTTGCGATAAAAACATTTGGCAAAGTTTATTACGTATTGCAGTAAACCTTTTGCAACATTCTTTGCGCTTACGGTTGATAATTTTGGCAACATTAAATGCGTGTTGTGGTAGACCTTTGACAAGTTTCTTGCACGTTGTGGTTGATACTTTAGAAACGTCCCTTACGCATTGCGGTTGATACTTTTAGCAACGTTCTCTGCGTGTTGTGGTTGATACTTTTAGCAATACTCCTTGCGCGTTGCGGTGAATCTTTTACTTTTTTTTTTTTTTTTAATTTTTCAATTTTTCTCAAATCAATATAGGTAATTTCACTAATAATCAACAAATTTCTCAAACATATATGTAATATGTAAAATATGAAACATATGTTCTATAAATAAACCAGCTAATCAAAATAAAGTACAAGCATTTTAAAGCAAATTAGACCAAATATATTTTAATACAAAAAAAAAATAAAAAATTAATGTACTTTTTTGTTTCAAATTAGTTTACAATGGCATCACGAATATAACCATGAAAACTTCATTATTCATCAGTCAAAATGACTTCAATGCATCAAAAAACAACTCATCTCAAAATGTGTTGCAAAACCTGTGAATCCAATAAAGTAATGATTAAGTAATATGAACCTAAAAAAAGTCTTATATCTAATAATCCTTATGTAAATTATAATATTAAACTTCAATACAAGATATAACTTAAAAAATATGAATATAGTTCAATTTTATACAAGATTGATTCAAGCAGTATAAATTAAGATTATCAAAGCAGTAAAATAAGTTTGACAATAGACCAAGGCCGAAGTAACATCAAGAAGTGAACAAGTTAATTATATTTGCTTCTAGTGAAAAGATAAAATGAACAAATCAAGAATCCTTCAATGTCAACCAATTATAGCGAACCAAACAACACTTACTGCTTTAGAATCGAGAGGAAAACGAAATTACCTTACTCTAACTTGCAACAATACAGAGCTCCAATAAAATATATTCATGTATCCCACCTATGACTATTATTAATGAAAACCTTGAGATGGAACTTACTTTTTTGCTTGAACATTACCGAACATTAAGAATGAGAAGTGATTAGGGTACGCCATGGTTTTATGCAGCAGAATTATAGATTTCATCCTTTTTTTGTGATGTAAAAGTAGGTATTTAATATTTATTTTTGGTACCTCGGACACGGGGATTTTGGATAGCCTACGATCGTCGAATTTAAGACTTCTCTCTTTTGGCACTCTACTCGACATATTCGAAGAAGAGGCAGCTTGATCTGAATCTCGTGCAAATATCTTCAGTTGGAACACAACTTGAGGAGAAATCTTTATGGACACTTTCGAGAAACCAGACTGAGGAGAGGTCTTGTGAGGCACTTCATAAGAATTAAATTAAACTATTATTTCTCTCTATATGAGTTAAATTCTATTCCACTTGTTGTAATAAAAAAACATTTATGGAAAAATCATGATCTTTGACTAAATTACTATGCAATGGCTGAAAATTCATGAAACCTAGCAAATATGCAATTTAATCCTGGGAATAACAGAGTTTTTTTAAGCCAAAAAATGAGAAACCGAGAGGGTCATTAGTATATCTTAATCTTAGTTGCTGAAAATTCAAGTTATAAAATAATAATAACAATAAATTCCAAAAATTATTGGTCTTACCTGTGAATTCAATAATTATATTTCCTACAAGGGATATATCTTCTCATCTTTGCACTAGTTCCCCATAAAATCATAGTAGATTACAAATCACCTTCATGATCAACTCTATCAAATCCACCCTCGTACAAAAGACACAGCTTATTCGACGGTTACTGTTCATTGATATTTCACGATGCGAGATATCCCCGCAAGTGTACGGGTCGTGAGAAGCAATATAGTGGACCTAGGAGTCTGGATTATCGTCCCACGAGGACTGCTATTAATTACCGAAATATTTTAGTTCTACACTTTATTTGAACAGATAAAGAGAATTTGTTTGAGAATTTATACTAAAACTAGAGAATTAAATTAAAGAATTAAATTGCGAATTTGCTTTTGTTTTAAAAATGATTGTAAGGTAGTTGGGATTCACGAATTCATCTAACCAATTAAATCAATTCCAATTCCATGTTCTATTTTCTAAATATGTGTTCGATCAAATTCACTAATTCAAATTGAGATTCCTCTCTCAAGTTTAAATCAATCCTACCTAAATAAGTTAACTTTATATCTCTACAACGGGTCCGAATATTCCTTATCTAGATGCATTATACACAAGAATTCACACACGATCCCAATAATAACAAGAGTATATCTCTATCTCTCGTTCAATTACCGGATTTATTACCTAGATCTATGTTATTAACTCACTTCTCGGATTATGAAAATAACACCTTAAATCATGAAAGAGTGACCAGTTCATTCACGCATTAAACGCAATAATAAATCAACACATGCATTAAATCGTTAAAATAAGGAATATGGAATTAAAATAATTAACTAGGCTACATCGTTCATCCCAACATTAACTTTAGCTACACATCATATTTAAATAGCAAAAATAAAATATAATGACGTTCATTGAAAATAACAAAGACGAATGGAAAGATTGCACCAATTATCAATTCTTCAAGTATCTCCAAGTCTCGCCCCTTTGCAATGCTCCGATCTCCGAAAAATTTGACGTGAAAAGCTTAATTGTAACTCGTTCTATGGAGAGACAAAGGTCCTCTTTTCGTGCCTCATGTGTTGTATATATAGGTTTAGGTTAAATTCTCGAGTAAATTCTGTCAAAATCGCGCACAAAAGCCCAAACTAGGCCCAGTCGGAAGCCCACGCGATTGCGTGGTAAGGATCCCAGCGATCACGTGGAAGAACTTAAAACTCTCGGGTTTTAAATTCGCATCATCTCGCGATCGCGTGGTATGTATCCAGCGATCGCGACTTCCATCTTTTTTCGACTGTGTAAGTTGGTCCCTGACTTTTAATTGCACCTTCAATCCTTAAATTCCAATTGTTGCAATTTAGTCCCCAAACTTTATCTTCTTCTCAATTTGCCCGTTTAAGGTCTCAAATCCTTCAATTCATTCCTCCAACCTTTGATTTCTTCTCTTTGGCATCATGTAGGTTTCCCGGTTGATATTATCACTCCCCATCTGCTCAATTTAGCTCCAATTAACACCCAATTGTGTCATTTTTCCATTAATTGCTTCGTTCTTCGCCTTTTGGGATATTTTCTACAAAGTAAACAAATAAACATAAATTAAATAGCATATATCCTAAAAAGACAATAATTTCTTCTAATTTAGACATACAGATAAGCATATAAAATACACTTATCAGTTACCATCTCTATATTTCTGGATCAGAAAAAAGGCATTTGCTTTAAGGATCTTGACACATTGCACTGAAAAGAACACCCATTAGATGAGCATCAAGTATCATTTCATGTATAATATACGTAAAAACATAATCATTTAGTTAACACATTGGAGCTGACCCTTCAAATATCAACACTCGAAATTTAAAATCATAGTTTAGCATCATTAAAAGTCTATTGATTAGAACTTACTATTAGCATAAATTTTTCCTAGCAAAAAACTCTATTTGAGGTTCAAATTCTTGAGAGAAGATAGTAGACTAAGAGATGCCAAAATGTTGCAATTAAATGAATCTTCACCTAGACCACGGGCCTCTAAATTTCCCAACTTCGACAATCTGTTAAAACCTGCCAAGAAACATTCTAAAGTCCTCCATTAAAAGATAAGTCCTAGAACGAATGTGCCACTATCAAAACTTGCCAAGAAACATTCAACATTCCTCATTGACAGATAATAAATTACAATCAAAATCCCAAATGATATACAGATTGAGATTTTTAATTTTTATATTTATGAACTTAATGAATCGCGTTTTCCACCAATATCTTGATAGGTTTGTCATCGCATTTATTGATAACATATTGATATACTCAAGGGATGTTTATCAACATGAAGAACATTTGAGGATGTTTTTGGAAACCCTACATGAAGAAAAGCTATATGCCAAGTTCAAGAAATGTGAATTTTAGCTAGATCAAGTAGGATTTCTTGGTCATGTTGTGACAGCTAATGAAATTGAAGTTGATCCATCCAAGGTAGAGGTAATGACCAATTTCTCAAGACCTTAGAACGTGGGTGAAGTGAGAAGCTTTCTAGGCTTAGCTAGATACTATCGGAGATTCATAGAAGGGTTCCCCTAGATAGTCAGTCCTATGACATAGCTAACTCAGAAGGGTGTTAAGTTTGTATGGTCCAAAAAGTGTGAACAAAGTTCAAAAATTAAAGGACATATTGGTCCCAACACATTATTGGTTGTACCCAATGATTCAGAGGGTTGTAATTTATAGTGATGCGTCAAAGCTCAGTTTGGGTTTTGTTTCCATGTAATATGGGAAAGTAATAGCCTATGCCTCAAGACAGTTGAAACAATATGAGTAAAATTATCTGACACATGATTTGGAACCTCCAGTGGTGGTTCACACCTTGAAGATTTGTCATCACTACCTCTACGGGGCAAGTGTGAGATTTATACTGACCACCTGAGTCTTAAGTACTTCTTTATCTAGATGGAGTTGAATATGAGACAGCGATGATGGATGGAGTTAGTGAAAGATTACGACTACACTATCCTTTACCATCTGATTAAGGCTAATTTAATCGCAGATGCTCTAAGCAGAAAGAACATGTGAGTATTTTCAGCACTGTGCACTGAACAAGATCATTTGATTTGGGATTCTGAAAACATAAGGATTGAGGTCCTAAATTTTCCAGTATGAACACATTCATTTTTGGAAAACTTAGTACTGAAATCGACACTCAGGGACAAAATTGTAATAGCCCAAAAGGAAGATCCTTTTTTGAAAATAGCCGAAGATCAAGATCTGAGGTTTAAAGATAAGTGTGTTTTATACACTTATTTGTACGTCTAAATTAGAATAAATTATTATCATTTTAGAACATATGCTATTTAATTTGTGTTTATCTGTTTACTTTGTAGAAAATATCCCAAAAGATGAATAATGAAGTAATTGATGAGAAAAATGCACAATTGGATGTTGATTGGAGCTAAAACGAGCAATTGATAAGTTTGTGACGTCAACCGGAAAGATGCAATATGCCAAAATGAACGAATCATAGGTTGGAGGACCTAATAGAGCTTAAATGAGCAAATCGAGAAGAAGATAAAGTTTGGGGACTAAATTGCAACAATTGGAAGTTGAGGACTGAAGGTGCAATTAAAAGTCAGGGACCAACTTGCACAGCAGGAAAGAAGATGAAGTCGCGATCGCTGGTTCCACACCAAGCGATCGTGAGAAGATGTAAAAAAATTAACTCGAGAGTTTTTGGGTCAAGCACGCGATCGCTAGGGTGTGAACCACGCGATCGCGTGGCTTTCCGGCCGGGCCGACTGTGGGCTTTTTCTCGCGATTTTTATCAGAATTTTCTTGTTTTGACCTAGGTTTTCTCCAAAACCTATATATACAACATAAGAGGCACGAAATTGAATCTTTTGCCTCTCCAAAGAACGAGCCACAACTGAGAATTCAACATCAAATCCTTGGAGATTCCAATATCGCAGAGAGGCGTGAATTGAAAACAATTGAAGAATTGATGATTGGTGCAATCTTTCCATTCTTTATATTGTTTTTCAATGAACGTTTATTTCTACTGTTTTTGTTATTTCATGATGATGTGTAACTAATTTTAACGTTGGGATGAACGATGTAGCCTAGTTAATTATTTTAATGCCATATTCCTTGTTTTAACGCTTTGTTGCATGTATTGATTTATTATTGTTCGTAATGCTTGAATTGCTTGATCACCAATTCATGATTTATTGAGTTATTTCCATAATCCGAGAGGTGAGTTAATAATTTAGAACGTGGTAATAAATCCGGTAATTGAACGAGAGATAGAGATATACTCTTGTAATTATTGTGGTCGTGTGTGAATTCTTGTGTGTTATGCATATAGATAAGGAATATTCGGACCCTCTGTAGAGATACATGGTTGACTCATTTAGGTAGAATTGATTTAAACTCGAGAGAGGAATTTCAATTTAAATTAGTGAATTCGACCGAATGCATAATTAGGAAATAAAACTTGAATTGGAGTTAATATAATTGGTTAGGTGAAATCGGGATCCCCAACTACTTTACAATCGTATTTAAAAACAAAAGCAATTTCACAATTTTATTTCTTTAGTTTAATTCTTTAGTTGTAGTTAACAGTTTCAAACAAATTCGCCTGTTCAAATAGAGTTAGGAACTAACACATTTCGGTACTTAATAGCAGTCCTCGTGGGACGATAATCCGGACTCTTAGGTCCACTTTATTACTTCTCACGACCCGTACACTTGCGGGGGTATTTCGCATCGTGAGATATCAGGTGAACAAGTTTTTTGCGCCGTTGTCGGGGACTCTTAATTAATATCGATACTCATTAGTTCTTATTTTACTTTGAACTTTATTTTGCTTATTTTTATTTTTATTTTTATATTACTTTTCAGTTTTTGCTTTTAATTTTTGTTTTCTTTAATTTATGTTAAGAAGGACTGAGTCATTTGATTTGCTTCCTTTTGATACAGAAATTGAACGCACTTTTCGACAGAGGCGTAGACAACAGTTGGAAGCGAATCAACAAATAGACTTAGCCATGGCAGATGATAAAATTCAAGATAATCAGGTAAATCAACAAAATCTACCAGCAACTGTAAATGGACAGCAACAAAATCATGGAATGCGCGTTTTGCGAGACTACATGATTCCTCCTGTGGGGAACATTGGAACATGCATAGTACCTCCTGCAATCCAAGCTAACAATTTTGAGATCAAAACCCCTTTGATCTCACTGATCCAAAACTCATGTGTTTTCCATGGATTGCCGACTGAAGATCCTCATGCACATCTTCGATCCTTTTTGGAATTGTGTGAAATGCAGCGCATGAATGGAGTTTCAGATGATGCTGTGAAATCGAAGTTATTTTCATTCTCTTTGGCAGACAAAGCTAAAGCTTGGTTCTACACTTTTCCCCTACATACAATCACCACTTTTGAAATCATGAGTCAGAAATTTGTAAATAAATTTTTCCCACCTGGCCGCATGTCAAAGCTAAGGCGTGAAATTCTGTCCTTTAGTCAACAGCCAGGGGAATCCATTTTTGAAGCTTGGGAAAGGTTTAATGAGCTTATCAGACAGTGTCCTACCCATGGAATCGCAGATTGGATCTTAGTCCAGACATTCTACAACGGGTTGACGAATGAGAATAAGAAGTACGCTGACTCCGCAGCTGGAGGATCAGTAATGGATATGACATATGAAGAAGCTTCTGAGATTTTTGAGAAGATGGCTGCGAACAGTTACCAGTGGTACTCAGATAGATCTACATCAAAGTCTGGAGGAATTGTTGCAGTTAATGAGATTACAGCATTAAATGCTAAGCTGGATGCTTTAACGAAGAAAATCGACAGTATGGGTGTGCAGCCAGTAAATTCAATTCATACAACTTTGTGTGATTTTTGTTTCGAAAATCACGCGATAAATTTCTGCCCACTTCAACAAAATCAATCATACCCAGAACAGGTCAACTTCGTAGGAAACAGGCAGCAGGGTGGTCCTTATTCACAAACTTACAACCCAGAATGGAAGAATCACCCAAATTTTTCATGGTCTAACAATCAGAATGTTCAGCGGCCGCCTGGATTTCAACAACAGTAACAATCCCAGAAAAACATATCCGAGAACATAGAAGAGTTAATTCAGCTGGTCAAGAGTCAGAATGGTGAGATAATGAATCAAGCTGTTGAAATAAAAAAAATTGAAGAAACAAATGGGAGAGCTGGCAGCTAGCAGCTCAACAAGACAGCCAGGACAGTTACCAAGCAACACTAAAATGGACCCTCGTGAGCATGTTAATGCAATAACAACGAGGAGCGGGGTTCAGTTATCTGAAGTGACTGCAGAGGAAGATGAAAAGCAGAAGAGCCAAAAGAAAAATGAGGTGGAAGAGGAAAAAGGTGAAAAAGAACAGAGGTTGACTCCTGAAGTTCAAGAAAAAGTCGAAGAAGAAGTTCGAGTTCGACCACCAGTCAAAGCTTATGTGCCCCCAGTTCCTTATCCACAACGATTGATAAAGCATAAGTTGGAGCAGCAGTTTGGAAAATTTTTGGAAATATTCAAGAAACTGCACATAAATATTCCTTTTGCCGAAGCCTTGGCCCAAATGCCCCTCTACTTAAAGTTTATGAAGGAGATGCTGTCAAACAAAAGAAAGTTGGTTGATTTGAGACAGTAGCACTGAGTGAGGAGTGCAGCGCCATACTTCAAAAGAAATTACCACAAAATTGACCGATCCAGGGAGTTTCTCTATCCCTTGCACTATTGGTAATTTCACTTTTGATAATGTATTATGTGACTTAGGGGCTAGTGTTAACCTAATGCCTTTGTCTGTATACAGGAAACTTGGTTTGGGGGAGCCTAAGCCAACGAATATCACTTTAAAGTTGGCGAATAGATCAATCCAATATCCATACGGTATTGTTGAGAACGTGATAGTGACAAATTTTTCTTCCCAGTCGACTTTGTGATCCTGGACATGGAAGAGGACACTCAAATGCCCCTCATTCTTGGAAGGCCTTTCCTGTCTACTGGACGAGCCTTAATCGACATTGAAAAGGGAGAAATCATCTTTAGGGTCGAGAAGGAACAAGTCACGTTCAGCATCAAGCCAAGGCATGATCCAAAGATTCAAAATGAAAGTTGCTTCAATGTGGATGAAGAGGTCAAGAAACCAAATGGCTGCATGAAGAATGAGATTAAGATTGAGGAGGCTTTAATCACAAAACATGAGTGTGTGAAGGTAAAAGATGGATGGAGGGACAAGAAGGAAGAAAAGTCTAACATCCCTCAACAAGTGGAAAAGGAGGCCTTGGACTACAAGAAAGTGAGGAAAAGGATTGAGAAGTGCAAGGCGGGTAATTGCAAGTGGTGCAGGGGCTCAAGAGGATCATTTAAGCCTCCATGATAAAGAAGTGCAAAAAGTCGAGCTTTAAACTTAAAACAGAGCGCTTGTTGGGAGGCAGCCCAACCTTTCTTCCCTTTTATTTATTACGCTTTCATAATTTATTTATTTGCTGAACTTAGATATATGCATGGTAGGAATTGTGTTTGAGTGTTTTGCATGTTTCATGTTGAGAGCACTTGTGCATAATATTCTATCATTGCATATTTAGGTATGTTTTTTTTTTTTTTTTGCATGTTTACATTAGGGTAGGTTTTTATCGTCATTCCAAACTCACACACACTAGTTTGAATCATGAAGTTAATGTTTGGAAAATCATTGCATCGATCATGAAGTGATTAGGGGGATAAAAACGATTTTGAAAATAAAAAAAAAAAAAAAGGAAAAATTTTCATTTCTGTCGTGAACTACGCGATCGCGTGCCAATAGGATATGGCGATCGCGAGTTTGTGTTTAAAAGTGAACAGATTTCTAAACCTTGAACCACGCGATCGCTGGCACTTCAGCTAGGCGATCGCGTGGCTATACTGGACCAAATTCGGCAGTTTAAGTGTTTTTCCTCATTCTTTCAACTTGAAACATTACAAACTCGTTTTCTCTCCCCTAAACACCTGATATTTGATCTTCCATTTTGTGTGCATGTCATCAACACCTAGTTGCACCAAATTCATTGCTATTTTCAAATCCAAATCCATGAAAGGTATGAAATTCTTCATTTAAATCCATGTTTACTCAAAATTTTGAAATTTTCTTTGAGTTCTTGGATTTTGAAATTGTGAATGGTGAAGAATGGGCTTAGGTTAGTGGTTGGAGATTGTGATTCGTGGTTTAGTAGACAAAAATTTTGGGTTCATTCATGCCTCCAACCCTATGCATTTCCATTGATTTTTGCAATGCCCATTAAGTGTTTGATGAAATGCCACAAAGATGTTCTTGTGCTAATTTTATAAATCCTTCCGAGCATTTATCGTCATGATATGTTTATCATTGATTATGTGTGCTTAGTTCATGAATTAGTTCACTACATTACATGAAAATCAACATTGCACCATGGCAGTCCCATTGCAAGGCAACTGCAGGCCATTGCACCCAGAAACTGTCTCATGTCACCTACTTCTCCACATTGTTTCATGACCATATTGATCTTCAAATGAGCTGAATTTTTAATATATTTTCGATCATGCTGTGAACTTTAATATATCAAAAGATGGCTCGGGAAAATTTATGTTTTTCTAGGCGATGTCAAAGATTGAATGTGTGTGGTCGACCAATTTTGAAAATTCAAAATTTTGCTTTAACTTTAGTTTGGGGGTGTGGTACTGAATTTCCATTATTTCTTATTGGTGTTTATGACTTCTGATGTTAATTATTTCTTATTTGCAGGGAAGACACCAGTCAAAACACGCCAACCCAATTTGAACAATACAAACAAAGGGTCGATTCATCCAATGTAGTGCTACAAGAAGCTTCAAAGAAATACATCATCTACACTTGGGAAGTTCTCGTTCTCTTTTCTTTGTCTCGTTTTACATTGTTGAATATTTTTGACAAACATTGAGGACAATGTTCATTTCAAGTGTGGGGGTGAAAATTCATTGCATTCTTCATTAATTTTATATTCAATCGATTTTATTGGGAAAAAAAAAATTGAAAAAATTGAAAACTTTGTTGACATGTTTATTGCCTAGGATATAGTATGAATCAATTTGTGTTTATGCTTGAAAAGTGGACAACATGAAAGCATGAACTTATTTTGAACTAGTTATGTTTTGCTAGATTCATACTTATTGCGCACATAGCCAGTGTTGGATAATTGCTTGTGTGAGGGATGTGTTTAATACATGTGGGGCAGATTTTATGCAATTTGAACTTAGAAATGACTTGAAAATCCCTGAACTTAGATTGTTAGACATCCCACCCTTAAATTAGAACCAATCATGCTAAAAGGCAAGTTTGGGGGTAAAATGGTTAGAATTTGTATGTATTGACGGGTTGGAAGTCTGTGGTTCTTGGTTTTGCACTTCAGTCATTACAGTTTGGTCAACAGGTATAAATCATTTCCAGCATAAAAACAGAAAAATGCTGAAGGTCTTATTCTGCTCTTCAAATGCCTTTTTGACTCGAGTAAGTAAGTCCGAGGGGTCTTTCAAACCTGGTGCCCTAAAGCCAACTGGCTTGGGAGTCATCGACCTAAAGCTCGCTACATGGGTCAATTAGAAAGCAAGTACGGAGGGTGGACTTACACATAAGACATTATAACATCTTTAACTTTTCTGTTTAAGCCTTTATGACTCGGGCAAGTATGTCTAAGGGGTTCTTTGAACTTGGTACCCTAAAGCCGTCTGGTTTGGGAGATGCAGATCTGAAAGCCCGCTACAGGGGTCATATAGAAAGCCAGTATGAAAAGTTCTGCACAAAGATGGTAAAAGACAGGGACATTAAAAGAAAAAGTCGTCCATAAAAAAAAATTATTATTGTATGATATAAGCTTTGTAGACTGAGCTGTGGTGGTGGAGGTTGGGGAATTGGGGACTGCTTTCTTTTGATTTTTTGTGCATGCATATGTCTGATTCTGATTACCTTGTGTGGAAAAAGCAAAGAATATTTTTAGAACCCACATAGATGAAAATCCGGGATGTGAGAGAAAAGCAGAAAGTGGTGATCATCCATGAGCGTTGAAAGGAATGTCATTAGAATTTATAGATTGACCACATGGGATTTGGGCTTGATTATGCATAATGAGCCACACAGTGTTGAGTATATCTTTTGCATAAGTATGCGTTTGACATTGGCTATTCACACACACACTTGAAAATCTGGCAGATATAACTAGAAACTATTTTGCATTGTTGTTCATAACTCGTGCTTAAGACTTGAATTGATTTGGATTATGGAGGCATATGGTAAACATGTTGACACAACAAAAATAATTTCTCTTTTATTTCTTTGATTTTTGTAGTTTATTTTCCATTGTTCGAGGACGAACAATAATTCTAATTTGGGGGTATTTGATAAGTGTGTTTTATACACTTATTTGTACGTCTAAATTAGAATAAATTATTATCATTTTAGAACATATGCTATTTAATTTGTGTTTATCTGTTTACTTTGCAAAAAATATCCCAAAAGATGAATAATGAAGTAATTGATGAGAAAAATGCACAATTGGATGTTGATTGGAGCTAAAACGAGCAATTGATAAGTTTGTGACGTCAACCGGAAAGATGCAATATGCCAAAATGAACGAATCAGAGGTTGGAGGACCTAATAGAGCTTAAATGAGAAAATCGAGAAGAAGATAAAGTTTGGGGACTAAATTGCAACAATTGGAAGTTGAGGACTGAAGGTTCAATTAAAAGTCAGGGACCAACTTGCACAGCAGGAAAGAAGATGAAGTCGCGATCGCTGGTTCCACACCAAGCGATCGCGAGAAGATGTAAAAAAATTAACCCGAGAGTTTTTTGGTCAAGCACGCGATCGCTAGGGTGTGAACCACGCGATCGCGTGGCTTTCCGGTTGGGCCGACTGTGGGCTTTTTCTTGCGATTTTTATCAGACTTTTCTTGTTTTGACCTAGGTTTTCTCCAAAACCTATATATACAACATAAGAGGGCCGAAATTGAAACTTTTGCCTCTCCAAAGAACGAGCCACAACTGAGAATTCAACATCAAATCCTTGGAGATTCCAACATCGCAGAGGGGCGTGAATTGAAAACAATTGAAGAATTGATGATTGGTCTAATCTTTCCATTCTTTATATTGTTTTTCAATGAACGTTTATTTCTACTATTTTTGTTATTTCATGATGATGTGTAACTAATTTTAACGTTGGGATGAACGATGTAGCCTAGTTAATAATTTAGAACGTGGTAATAAATCCGGTAATTGAACGAGAGATAGAGATATACTCTTGTAATTATTGCGGTCGTGTGTGAATTCTTGTGTGTTATGCATCTAGATAAGGAATATTCGGACCCTCTGTAGAGATACATGGTTGACTCATTTAGGTAGAATTGATTTAAACTCGAGAAAGGGTTCTCAATTTAAATTAGTGAATTCGACCGAATGCATAATTTTGAAATAAAACTTGAATTGGAGTTAATATAATTGGTTAGGTGAAATCGGGATTCCCAACTACTTTACAATCGTATTTAAAAACAAAAGAAATTTCGCAATTTTATTTCTTTAGTTTAATTCTTTAGTTGTAGTTAACAATTTCAAATAAATTCGCCTGTTCAAATAGAGTTAGGAACTAATACATTTCGGTACTTAATAGCAGTCCTCGTGGGACGATAATCCGGACTCTTAGGTCCACTTTATTACTTCTCACGACCCGTGCACTTGAGGGGGTATTTCGCATCGCGAGATATCAGGTGAACAAAAGGCCAACTGTGCGTGCCCAAGGATGAGAAACTTAGGATTGAGATTATGACTGAAGATCATTCCACTCTTTATGTTGCACATCCATGCGGAACTAGAATGTATAGAGATTTTTGTAACACATTTTCGTGGAGAAACATAATAGGAAGGACAACACTATTTTTTTCAATATGCATGGTTTTTCAACAAGTAAAGGTAGAACGCCAGAGTTCGTCAAGGCTATTGAACCCTAGGAATATACCCGAGTGGAAATGAGAGTAGATTGTAATCGATTTTGTCATAGGTTTTCATAGATTGGCAAGAGGTCATGATGTGATAAGTGCTTTATTAGCACGTATTTAATTCACTTATTATCTTATTTTGTTATTGGTTTGATCCTATTGAAGTATCGTTTAATGCATTTTCATTTATTGTGTTATGTAAGGTCAAAAAGAAGAAAATGAAGGAAACATGACCAAAGAAATACCAAAAATCAAGAAGTAAGTTCAAGGGCATATTTAAAGAGCTCCAAATCAATAATGGCATGTGGGAAGAAGATTAGATGCAAAAATTATGGTCAAAGAAGGTTTGGGGTGAAGTTAGAAATCAAAAACCCGCAAGAATTGTGATCACGAATTTTAGTCATAGATTGAAGCTCAATTTTGTCATAGAATACTTTCGAATTTAGGAAGAGCTATTTCAAAATAATTGTAGATATTTTAGTTTTCTTTCCAACGCAACTTGAATCACCACAATCGGACTTCAGGAGAGAAAGTTATGACCAAAACATCGAACATAGGCGCTTCTCGACAGAAATAAAATCACGGCCGTAAATGGTAAAGTTACGGCCGTAACTTCTAAATTTCGAAAATTTTCAGAAGCTTGCTTACGGCCGTAATAATGAACGTTACGGCCGTAACTTTCTCGCGAAGAAATTTCCTTATCTGATTCAAGATCTATCTTTGGTATATCTTTAGGGTAAAGTTAGGGCACGATTTTGGGAGTATTAAAGGAGCAAAATCACCACAAAAAGGAGGCTCGACATTGAGAAAATTGAGAGAAAAATAGAGAGCATTCTTGGGAGATTTTCAAGGGCAAGAATATCAACAACAATGGAATTCATGAAGCAACTTGAAGAATCTACCACAACCATGCTAGGCTAAATTCTATGTCTTGTTCAAAGGGGAAGTGGTGTTAACTTAATTATGTTATTTTCTTTTCCTACAAATTAGTAGCGTGAATTTATTTCTTTATTTCAATTGTTGGATTATTATGTTTTGAATGTTCAATTGAGTTTATTTGATTAATAGTTTAATTTGGCCAATTGGATTATTGATCTTTGGATTCATGAATATGCTATGTTTAGATTCTTGATCCGTAATTGTCATTGAATCTTTACTTTAGTAGCAAATAAATCTCGTACAGGTTTAGTAATAATTCAACTTGGATTGATTAATTCGAGCTTGTGTAATTAACGATCTAATTCAATCTATTCATCTAAATTTTCATACTAGTCGTGCATTAAATCTTAAGAGCTTGTTTAGGATTGTCTGTGACTAGAATTGGTTCGAAGAGCTTGTTTTGAATCAATACACATAAGGAAGAATTTAGATAATCAGAGCTTGTTGATTATTTATGATTGATAATTGAATTAGGGATAGAAACACGTTACAAGGATATGTATAACATTAATTGAGGACACAACCGAACCCGAGAACAAGATTTCTTCTCATATTATTTCTTTAGTCATATTGAATTGTTTATTTTTATGCATAGTTTTCATTCAAGCAATTTCAAACAACAAACCCCCATTCCATTTTAATTGATCGAACAACTAAAATTAGTTTCCGTTCCTCGTGGGATCGACCCTTACTCTCACTACTACATTATTAATTAATATTTAGCGAGTAAGGAATTATTTATTATTTTGGTGTATTGCGACACGCATCATGATGCCATTTGGGTGATTATGGACTGATTAACAAAGTCTGTTCATTTTCTACTAGTTAGAACGGCTTCCACAGTTATACGTCAGAGAATTGTTCAACTTCATAGAGTTTCGATATCTCAATATTTCAGATAGACCCGAGATTTACTCCGAAATCTCGGACAAGCCTTCAGAAAGATTTGGGCACCATGTTAACATTTAGCACTGCATATCACCCTCAAACCGACGGGAAATCTGAACGAACTATCCAAGCTCTCGAGGATATGTTAAAGGAATGTATCCTAGTCTTGGATGGTAAGGGGGAAAATCATTTACCGCTGGTGGAATTTACATACGATAACAACTTCCAGTCTACAATTGGTTTAGCTCCTTACGAGGTATTGTGTGGTCATCGATGATGTTTTCCAATATGTTGGAATGAAGTCGATTAAAGAAGAATTTTGGGTCTAGAATTGGTTGAGAGGACCTTGAAAGTTATAGATAAGATCAAATCAAGAATTAAGATTCCTTAGGATCTTCGGAAGAGTTATGCTGACCAAAGGTGAAAAGAATTGGATTTTGGAGTTGGTGAGAAAGTATTTCTCAAAGTGGCACCAATGAAGGAAGCATTTTTTTTTTTGAAAGAAATAAAAATTGAGACTTAAGTTCATTGTTCCGTTTGAGATTCTAGAGAAAATTGAGAAAATTGCATATCGTTTAGCATTATTGCTCGAGTTAGGCCAGGGCATAATGTATTCCATATTTCTATGTTGAGGAAATACATACACAATCCTAGTCACTCGAGTGATGCTCGATCGTTATGTGTGAAGGGTGATTTGACATATGAAGAAGCTCCTGCAATGGTTTTAGAGATAAAAACCATGTTCTAAGAAATCGGGAAGTTCTTTAAGTCAAAGCCTAGTGGGGTAGAAACGGAAAGGATGAGACTACTTGGGAAAGAGAAGAAGAAGTTTTACCCAAGTATTACGACCTAATTAATCAAGTAAGTTAAATTTCGGGGACGAAATTAATTTAAGTAGGAGATGTTGTAGCGACAAAAATATTTAAGTCTAATGAGTATTTTTTATGTTAAGGGTTCAAGAATATTTCAATTAGCTTGCCATGTTGCTACGACACTTCCCAATTATTCTAAATTAATTAATGATCATTGTGTGCACTTAGCAACTATTTTGTTTCAACGATGATTAATTATTCTTAGCCTCGTCTAGTTATAAGAAATATTTTATCACGTTACATGTTTCATACTTATTTTAAAGTGGTAAACTTATTAGTCGAGCCTGGAATATTTTTCCAAACCAAATTCAATTGTTTTAATATTGTCTTTCTTTTTTAATATGGAAGTTTTACATCTACACATTATCACCCTCTTGATTTTAGCCAACTTCAATTCACTTCCCCATTTCTTTACCCACTTACTTACCCTTAGTATGCATATAGTATATTGTAATATATACTTTATATTCTAATCACTCTCTCACAGTTACTCACGGTCTCAACTTTTCAATGACAAGGTTATTTCATTTATTCCTTCTGTTGCACTACACACTATCAATATTTAAAATACTTTGGCAAGCTATTAATTTTTGGTGATTGTGCATTGGAACTTTATGTACGATTCAACTCAAATAGTTTTGAAAAGTTTAATATGGTATCATCTCTCGTACACATGTTATTACGTTTTTGAGTTAATTGTATGCTGGCTTGAAATTACATGATAATTACGTATGTTTGTATGAAATGCTTGACTTAATCTATGCTAAATAAATTGTTGGCATGCTATGACTATTTTTATATTGGAAAAATGTTTGGTGATTGAAGGTAATCACTGTTAAGGAATATATGACAGAGTCGATTGGACCAAACCAAACTAATCATGCAGCCAGCCCTAACTAGATCAACACATGGAAATATATCGTTATATTATATTCTTATCATTAAAGATTGTAATAGATTATTTAGATCGATTTAGTCAAAGATTGTATTAAATTATATTTAGATGATTTAGATTAGATTGATTTAGTTTCCTTTGTATTCAAAACTCTTGTACTATATATATTCGTCAAAGAACATTAATAAAATTGTGTATTCTCTTATATTCTTTTCTATATGGTATCAGAGCTAGTGTAAGACTCTCACGAACAACCCTAAGCTTTTCTTACTTTTCTTCTTCCTTGGCTGTTTTTCACATGCACCACTCGACCTCCTCCCTAATATTTATTTTCTTCTCCTTGGCTGGCTCCTGTCAATTCTTCTTCTTTCTTCCCTATGTACTTCCTTACACTTTCTACTTCCAACTCTTTCGAACTCTTTCCATTTTTTTTCTTTCACAAATTCCCAGGAGCCTCTTCAATTCTTTTGTTCGATTATCCATGCTTCCGATTACTTCACTTCTTTCGTTGGTGTTGACCAGTTGCTCCTCTTGGCCATCTATGTGCCACCTGTCGCTGCTCAATTTGGCACCTATCGGGCCTCCTCAATTTCCTCCTCCTCCTCCTCCTCCTCCTCCTCCTCTCTCTCTCTCTCTCTCTCTCTATATATATATATATATATATATATATATATAATCTCTAATTTCTTTTCCTTTCTTCCTTCACTGCCTCATGAATTTTAATCCTTTCATCTACCAATATTCTCCACTTTTCCTTCATCTTTTATTATCTTCACCAAAGTCTTTCACTCGGATCCATAATTCTAATTTCAGTCCCTCCTCAACAATATTATGTTTATCGCTCCATCAATATATTTTCATTCCAAGATTGCAATTTCCAATGGAAACTCCATCTTGCGGGGGCATGTTAAGAAATATATGACAGAGTCGATCGGACCAAGCCAAACGAATCATGCAGTCAGCCCTAACTAGATCAACACATGGAAACATATCATTATATTATATTTTCATCATTAAAGATTGTACTAGATTATTTAGATTGATTTAGTCAAAAATTGTATTAAATTATATTTAGATGATTTAGATTATATTGATTTAGTTTCCTTTGTATTCAAAACTCTTGTACTATATATATTTGTCAAAGAACATTAATAAATTGTGCATTCTCTTATATTCTTTTCTATAATCGCATTAAAATTATTAGACCGACGAGTTTAAATATTTTCCTAAGAAGATTGGTTTTCACATGTATTTAAATGTTGGTATATATTATTCTTGTTGACCACAAAATCCGGCTGGACCTTGGACCAACACGTCTTAACTCCTCCCTCTTGAACACGTGGATCTCCTGCGCACTGTGACAAACAATCAATTTGCAAAGGGGGCCGAGGTGGCTCCTGTTTGCCCTCCGATGCCAAAGTCAATGTTCATTTCCAGCAAATATAAATTGGGTGCGGGAAATATAGGTGTGTAAAAAAGAGAAAGGGGAGTGAGGATAAAATATTTAGTTAAGAGAGTGAAAATGCTAACCCCTTACATGGCGGGAGGAGGCTTCTATTTATAGAAGTATTCGTTGTTTTGGATTGTGATACATGGCGGACTTTACACGTGTATTCACCCTAACTCTTGGAGGGGACAACCTTGCTTTTTGAACGTAATCATTGCTACATTTCGTAGGGGATGGGCGTCTGTCACATCTTGGTAAAGGTAGTGTCACATCTCTAACTTCATACCTTGTCCCATCTTTATCATTGTCTTCCTGAAGGCGCTTAGCGTTAGCCCTCTCCTCAGAGGAAAATTTACGGGCTATGGACAGTTGAGTTTTGAGGTCATTAATTTCCTTTAGCATGCTGTCTGCATGACGGAGAGCAGTCTCAGCATCTTTCTAGTCCCACTGCGCCTCCTCCATGGAATATTTTACCTCGTCAATAAGGGCCAGCGCCCTGGCGTTCATGGCTTTAGCAGCGAGCAGCTTCTGAGATGGACTGGCACTGGAAGAAAAGGCAGACCAGCCCTCCATCCAAAATTGTTCAGTAATTAATGCGGCCCTGGAGGGAGGAGAGCTGGGGGAGTCGAATCGGGAAGGACTGAAGGTAACATCTCTGGGGAGAACACTGATTTTAATGCGCTTGAGCTCTTTTGCCCCCTCAAGTGTCACTTCGTAAGCCAAATCTGGGATAGACACAGATGGCTCGTTCACCAAGTCCTGAATCTCTGGTGGCAGAGGTGCGGAGGTGGATTCCTTGTCCTTCCCCTTCTGAGCCTCTTCAAGGGGGCGGGATCCTCCTCAGATACGCGCTCGGAAATATCCTCGGAGAATGAGGATGGCGTAGAGACATCCTTAGCCTCCCTTTCTCTCTTAGAGCCACCCCTATTTGACCTTTACCCTTTACCCTTTGCGGTAACTCTTTTAGGATTAGCCTCCTTTTCTATGCTGGGTTGTTGGGGACCCACTGGCAGTAGATTGAGTGGTGGCAGTAGGGTGGAAAGAGGACCCTGAAGTTGGGCTGTGGACACCTCAGACACCTCCTTTGCCACCCCAACTTGTAGGTTAGCCAGTACTGCTTTCTGCTTCAATTTCACCGCCGTGGCGAAGGGCAGGAGGGATCTTTTTAGCCATGAGACCCTTCAAAGAAATCTTCGGGAAGTCCTTGGAACCTAGCAAGAAAAGAAGGAAAATGGGGTTATGAATAGAAGAGGCATAAGATATAAAGGTAATAAGGAAACAAACTTACTCATGGCTCGCATAAGACCGTGCTTAACAAATAATTTGTTTTGTTGAATGACCCCCTGGAAAGTGCCCTTGTAAGCAAACAAGTGACTTACTGCCGCTAAGTCTGCGTCAGGGAGGAGGCGGGGAAAAGTGTCCCCTGCCATAAACCAATAACATGTTAGGAACCAGTCAAGAAAAGTGAATAGAAATTAAAAAGCAAATGACACTTAAAGCACTAAATCAAGTACAAGACTCACTAGGTAGGGAAAGAGTTCGGGGAACTGTGATTTCTGGACTAGGGTCCACAGGAGAGCTCTGCCACTCCCAAGCGACCCAGAACCATTGGTTCTTCCAGTTCTTTATCAAAGTTGGATGACCGGTAATAACAGGAGGATATGAGCCCCTGGGAGACAAGTAATACCAATCTTTGACGTCCGACCTCACGTCTTTTTCCCTTCTAACTGATTTCTTCAAAGTATAGAGGGTATGAATGATGTGCAGTGAGATGGGATAGTCAGGGTTGACCTTTTGTCACACAAGCCAAGTACCCACAGCCTGTGTCCATAAGTTGGGGGCCAGCTAGTAGGGGCACATGTTGTAACTCCTAAGCAACGCTTTGAAGAAGGGGTACAGGGGTAGCCTCATCCCGCAAGATAAAGCATCATAACATATGGCCACTTGACCTGGGGGAGGGTTGCAGGGTCGGAAAGAAGGTGTAAGGTGCACTAATCGAACCCCTTCTGGCATCCTGAATTTTTTCGAGGCTCCAGCCAAATCAACCCCTCGAATTTCAGTAGCAATCTCACTGCTCTCCCACGATTCTGGGTTTGGATTAAGGTCAACATGATACCGAGACACTTTATTTACCAGGTCTACCCAACCTTCAACTTGGGTTATCTCCTCCTCCGAAAGCTCCAGCTCTTCCCTATGTGCCCTAAATGGGGCCCTAACAATTAAACCGAGGTCCTGGTGATCGGAAGAAGAGTCTACTTCCTCTTCTCTTCCCAAATCCCTGTCCCGCTTGCTTCGAAGCTCTCTCAAAGATGCCTCCTACTCGGATGATAGATGAGCCATGTAGTTCTGGTCTTTTTCTTCTTCGCTATCAGAATCACTCAAATAAATTATACCACTGATTTTCCTATTCCTCCTCTTAATCTGCTCCCTAAAGAAGTGGGAACTAAAAATCGACAAAGATATGGGGCAGAAACCTCTGACAGGAATCTCCATTGCTAACATTTCCCGTGAACCCATTCCCCCAACTCTTTCCATTTATTCTTAAAAAAAAAAGAGTCAGACTCACCGAAAGAAAAAACAAAGGGCAAAACAAAATTCTCAAACCCACGCTTGAAGACTAGAAATAAAGAGGTTTTCTTTACACTTACAAAGGAAAAGAAATTTACCTTCGGAAATGGAAGTCCAAGATTGTATACTCGGGACGAAGAATGCGCCAATGAAGAGTGTATAGCGATAGGGATGAGTTCCTATGTGGAAAGCCCTTGAAGAGATATTGAAAGAATCGTTGTAACGTGAGAGACGCTGCAACTTCTTGCTAGAATGTGGCTACAAGAAAATTTCTGAGAAAAAGATAAAGGGAAAACAAGGAGCAGAAGGAGGCTTTATATGGAACCTAACGGTCTAGAACCCTTGGTTTGCCAGCCACATAATTAACACGGATAACCAACGTCCCTTGGGGAATGGATTAATCAAGGCGCCAACTGTCAAACGAAGGGAGAAAATCTTTCAGTTAACATAATGGCCGCCACGCGCGGAGAGATGTCACCTATCATTCCTTTCCTGCTCATTGGGAACCGATATTAGTAGCCCCCGTTTTTTTATATTAAATGTTGATGTAATTCCAATTTTCGCTTGAGAAGTATAACTGGAGCAGAAGGTCGGCTTTACCTTAAATCCGAGCTCCCGCTAAGGAATGTCACTCCGAGCTTTAAGCTTGCAGCGCCATACGATAATTCCCAGTCGAAAGAGGGCAGAATAATAAAATATAAATATATATATATTGGATGTAACAGATAACAATGTTTGAGCCAGATCGTAATCCAGTAGCTACACGATTACAGAAGGCCATCAAAACAAAGTCAGTGCCTCGAACATACAACAAATCCTACCTGCCCATAAATGATCACATCGGATTTGATGGACTAGTGTTGAGATCGTATCCAAAATGTGGTACATTGGGCCACCAGTGAAAGCCCAATGAGGGCCCAATGGACTTTAGCCCCATGATTAAAGTTTAGGATATCGCCCTGGGCCAATGGTCGAGGTGGCTAAGTACACGAGCTCCTCTAGCCGAACTGATTTGTGTCTAGCAGACGCGCTTTATGCTTAGCCGAGGTGCTTACGGTGGCGCCTCGGATTTAAAGATGGGACAAGGTATGAAGTCAGAGATGTGACACCGCCTTTACCAAGATGTGACAGGCGCCCATCCCCTACGAAATGTAGCAATGATTACGGTCAAAAAGCAAGGTTGTCCCCTCCAAGAGCTAGGGTGAATACACGTGTAAAGTTCGCCATGTGTCACAATCCAAAACAACGAATCCTTCTATAAATAGAAGCCTCCTCCTGCCATGTAAGGGGTTAGCATTTTCACTCTCTTAACTAAATATTTTATCCTCACTCCCCTTTCTCTCTTTTACACACCTATATTTCCAGCACCCAATTTATATTTGCTGAAAATGAACATTGACTTTGGCATCGGAGGGAAAACGGGAGCCACCTCGGCCCCCTTTGCAAACTGATTGTTTGTCACAGTGCGCAGGAGATCCACGTGTTCAAGAGGGAGGAGCTGAGACGTGTTGGTCTAAGGTCCAGCCGGATTTTGTGGTCAACAATTCTCATTAGCGTGTGTACAAGCTACTGAGTATTTCTTCAAAACGCTCATTATTTAAAATATTTTATACACGGAGGAGCTTGACACCGGCGTTATAGCATGCGGTAGTGACTCGAGTTTTAAAATTTATGTCTTGGTAAATTTTAAGATGATGTTTTATATTTATTCAAGTAACGTATTCAGTGGATGACCGTTATTTGTTTTGAAATTAATTGTGACTAGTGATGGCAACAAATCGTTTTCAAATCAGATAGGCTTGATCCAAATTTGATCCGCAAGATTTCGGATTGAATCAAACATTAAAATTCAGATCGGACCGATTCGAATCGGGTCGGATCAGATTAAATAGTAAAAAAATCTCTTTATCTATTTTTGCTAACTACAAACAAGTCAATAAATAATTCATAAAATAACTAATATAATATCCAACTCATACAACGAATCAATGCATATGTAGAGAATTAATTTTTTTTTTGGCCAAATTCAACAAAAGATTAATATTTTAGATTTAGTTATTAAATTTTATAGATTTTTTTTTTAAAAAAATCTGATTAGGATAATATCATATCACCCCGGCCCAAATTCAATCCTTCGATCCACAGATCTGAACTTTTTCTGATTGGATCGACATTCGAATGAACGGATCATTTCGAATTTTTTTTCCATATCTAATTGTGACTGTTGTCTTAATTTTAAGAAATCTACACTCACTTTAAAAAGAGGAAATTATATACAAACAGGTTTTTAAGTTTTGAATTTCAAAAATCAGGCTTTTTTATACACACATCAAGTGAAAATTCATAATCACTCCTATATTATAAGAGACTCTTTATATTTTTACTGTTCAATTTTGGTGATTTCCTTTCACACGTTAAATTCAACAATTCATCCAGTTTCACTACAGTAAATGCACAATTTCGTCTACTACGACATCTTTTTAGCCGCTGATGTGTTAACGCGTTTTCATCTTCACATTAATTCTATGCTATTCATTAAGTCGGTCTCCGTTTCCACCCTTTTTTACAGTGTATTTAATGGTAAGAACTTTTGCATTTCCCTCTTCCTTTTAGCGATAGTTCTTCACGTTCTATCCCGTCTGAGGAAAAATTTGTATTTGAAGCACGAACTGATGAAGAAATTGAGCTCCAAAGCGATAGGGAAAGTCAAACTGAAGTAAAAGAAGAAGCAGATTCGAAAGCCAAAAAAATCTGATCAAAGAAGAAATCACAGTCGCCGTGTGATTTCTCTTCATACTCCGAATCAATAGCTGATGAACACTTCCGGCGTAGCACTACCTCCATTGACGAAATTTTTTTCGGTCGATCCAGTTTCTTTTTCCATCTTCACTCGGTCAGTGTTTATGCGACAACAAATTCATGATTCAACCACCCCTTCGTTTAGTTTAATTCCCTCTAACTAATTTATGTTTTCTCTTGATTTTTTTGCAATTTAGGTTGTTCATGTCGCAAAACTTATCATCAATTGAAATAGGGGCTGAATAGGAGGTGAGACTTCTGTGTTTTATTCATCCACTTCTGTTCATAAACGTGCAGCGAAGGTAAGCTTCTATTTTCTTTATAAATCAACGAGAAATAATTTAGGATTTCAGGACACTGTGGTTGGCAATGGAATGTTTTCTACACATCTAGCAGAGTTCTTTGCATGACACTCTTTACAGTTTTTTTTTTTGAATTATTTTTAGTTGCTTTGTATTTAATTAGTTCTCTTATGATTAAGGTGCTTCTTGTTCTTGAATTTAGTTGTGAAGTGTAAGAGAAATCTTTTCCTCCCCCTTGGATTCCTAGCCTTATTTTTTTTCTCACCATGAGTCAATTTGGCTTCTCTGATTGTCGCCACCTTATTTCAGGAGAATTTTGTTCAACAAGTAATATTGATCTTTATGATTTCTCAAGCTGGTTTCATAATCAAATTTTCTTCAACTTTCATCTTTGTGCTTCATGTGTTGCTATTGTTTTCTTCCATTTCAACCATGTTGCTGGTATTAGTTGGGTTATTCTTATTCAATTCTGCACAACTTTTCTACTTCTTTTATTATGTTTCCACTTTTTATTTTTACTTTACCTACTCAAGTGGTAGCAAAAATATCGAGAATAAGTTTCCCCCTGTTTATTAATAGTGCCAGTGCAAATTGCCAATTATCATATTTACAATTGAAAAAACAAGTCTTATTCTCCTATTCCAAAGGTGCTTCACTATAAAGAATGGTAACTACTTCCCACACAAAATAGATTAGTTTCATCGTAATTTATGAATGGCAGGTTCATAAATTTCACGTGTTGCAGAATATGTACTATGTTTCATTGAATTACCAACAAAATATAGCATGACATAATTCCTTGTTGCAGAGCATTGGAAGAACTCAGATTCCCTACTTCTGCGAGATTCAAGGAATGATTTAGGAGCTTCAATTAAATCAATGAAAATTGGTACTAAACTTTATGAATTGGACAGGTAACTTTAAGTTTTCAAAATGTGAACTGAAGTTTCATATTTACATAATTGACATTTGAGATTTAACAAGGTCTGTTCAAGGGTAGCATCTCCAGATATCAATTTTTCATTTTTAATTATTTTCATTTTTTATATTTAGCAGAAGGAAGAAACAAGCTTTGTGTTTGAAATTTTTGCTTAACTATGAAAATGAAACAGGGCCATTTGGGAACACATTTGCTGTATCAAAAATTCACTAATAGGTGCTTTCTTAAATAGAATATCGTGTAAATTCTTAGTCATGGATTACTTTTGAACAGGGAAGAAATGCTTGCATTGAAGTGTTAGCATTAGATAGATGAGGCCGGAGCTCTTGTAATATTTTCACTCTCTTGCAACACAGAGTCTAGGTTTTAGTAGGTTGAAAGCCAACTACGCATTTACTTCTTTTTATTTTTCATCATGACCACAGATCTCCTTCAATACCTATGCATATTATTTCTTTTTTATATTTCACCAAAGAGATTATATGGAATCATTGGTCCTTTCTGGTACACAATCCAGGCATGTCTAAGATCAGTTTCCCTATCTAAATTTGTGCTTCTAATCTTAAATCATTCTGATCATTTATAGGAATCCTGATGAACATGTACTCTTCTTTGTGTAACAGCGATCGAGATCAAAAGAAAGGCTCCTCGTACTCGTACTGTTTGTCAAATTGTGAAAGCAAGGTCGATTATACTATAATGAATTCTTCAGTTTTCTCCTCTTTCCTCAATTAAAATTTATAGCATCTTTTTTACATTACATTAGATGGGGGAACTGTAGCTCATATCATCTTTCTTACTTTCTGCTCCATGATAAATATTATTCTAACGTTTATGCTTCTTCATGTTGGGATATTTGACCCAAATTAAGAATGGGAATATCTTGGACAATTGATTTCCTTATTAAAGTGGTTAACTTGGAGATCAAGTTAAGGTGAAAATAAAAGGAAGATAATCTTTTTGGCATGAATATCTTTCCTTATTCTGATTATTCTACTTCAACAAAGAAACAACTTGGGGCACAAGTAATACACGTTTTGGGATATGTTTACCTATAAATATGTGTATTGAGGAGCCAATTAATTGCACATTATCTAGAGAATATTGTAAGAAAAAATGTAGTCTAGCATCTTAGTTTTTCTTGGGTTCTTTGTGGGTTGTACAAAGAAGTAGAAATTGGTAGATGTGGTAAAACTTGGTTATTTTTCCTAAAATACTTGCGGGGTTTGGTGAGTGCAAATTTTATATAATTGTAACAATTTATTATATAGTGAAAAGCATTGGCGAGGGTCCGTGGACGTAGGCAAGTTTCCGAACCACGTAAATTTCTGTGTTCGTATTTTATTTTCTGGTTTGCTCAATTATTTCTTGAACATAAAAAATTCCTGTGGGTTAATTAAAGAGGGAATTTGTGTGTAATTCCCAACACTTCATGGTGGACCTGCTGTGGTGAATGCACTCAATGGATTATTAGTATAAATTGTTTTTGCATACATTTTGATTTTCGTTGTACCTGCAGTCCATGGGTTCCTGAAATGCAGCATCTCATCTGGAAATTGCCGCACCACCTCCAGCCTATGTGCTCAGCCGAAGAATTGGTTGACAGGTGCATTTATTAAGGCTATCAATTTCTGATTTCTTTCTCTTATATTTTTCTTTTGATTTTAAAAGTTGGTTTTCTATAAAATAAACAAAGTTCGACTAACTTATAAGCTGTATTTTTAACTGCCTTACTGCCTAAATAAACCATGAAGCAGGTATTAAAAGCCTAGCCAAACAAGCTCTATGGTCAAAATAATTACCAACCACTATATCAAATAGTGGAAATGCCAAGTTGTCTTTTCATCCTCAGATGAGTGGTGTAAAAACATTTGAATTTTTAAAATGAGGACTCAACCCCGATGATGGAACAAAAGCGATCATGGATGAAGAGTGAAAGCATTAGAGATTTTGGAGGATAGTGTACTATAGAGTGATGAATATGGAAATGTGGATTTTGTGTAGGCAAAATAATATCCCTTTCTCATCAAAATTTTGATTATACATTTAAAATAAAAAAATATAGCCAGTAAGATTTTTTGGAGGCATTATTTCTCTGCTTGTGTTTGCTTTATTAGGTTTGATATTGTGATAATGCATTTTAAGGCATGCTACCTCTTAAAGAGTTAAACAGGTTTTGCAGTGTAATTTTTTAGGGGATAGATATTTTGCTCAATGGCCTTTTCAGAAGAGGTACTGACTCTATTATGTGTGTGTAAGGAATCAAAATGCAGAACTATATCTATTATTGTTGAACTCGTTCTACTTCTCGGGCTTTAACAGAATCGAGCACATAACTGGGAAAATATATTTCAGGGAAAATGTATGCATTTGCTACTCTTGATATCAATCTATCTTTCGTACAACATATTGCTACTGTTGTATAGTTTCAGTTACCAGGTTGCTTCTTGATGGTAAAATATTAGAATGAATCTCATAATATACCCTTGTTAAGACTTCTCAGTTCTGTCTATTATTTAAGTACTGGTATGCTTTCTATCTAATCTTATAAATTATGAAGTAAACACAATCGGCATTTCAATAGGTTTAGATAATGTACGCAACTTCGATTTTTTTCATGTGTAATAATTTCTTTAAACAAGTAGAAAATAATTATTGAACATGACATGAATATATTTTTTTAAATAATCTGAAGATGCTCATACGTTGTGTCTCTTTTAAATAGAGTATGACTTTGATGAAAACCCAAGGGAAAGAGCTGCCAAGCCTATGGTGGATGGTGAAACTGAAAGATCCAAGGGCTATACAAGGATTATACTGTTGGGATCATGTTTCAAGTATGCTATTTAACTCCTTCCACTACGAGTAAAATTTCTTTATCTACTTTTGCTGAAACTCCTTAATCTGTTATTAGAATATTGCTGCATTCTAACACTTCAATTTATGTAAATCATTTCCTCATGTTTCACAGTTTCTATATATAATATATAAAGTTGACTAATTATGCACCTAGATTGCTGCACAATTCAGTGTTGCCATTGATTTTCCTTGGGTAAGAAGTATATCATTTTGAACCTCAGTTATTTGGGAAGATATTACATTAATTCCATCCTTCTCTCTTTTTTACATTGCACCATTTTTTGTAATTTCAATTGACTGCGTTGCTGAAGAAAACACATTTTTGTGATTGACATTTGGATTTTTTAGGACAACCATCATATGGCGTTAAATGTAATGAATTTCCACTTGTTGAGAGTGTTACACTTATCGATTCAAGTTGGCTCCAATAGTTTGTTCGTTATGTAAATTGCTCGTGAGTAACACTTTATAAAACTTATCGTTTTCATGAAATTGACAAATGTGCCATTGCTGATGATTATCAGTTTATATGACTCATTGATTTCAGGAAATATAAATTTTTGAATCGAATCTATCTGGTATAGTGGTTCTTTTATTCATACTGATAAATGTTTGATTCTTTAAACTTTCAATTTTGACAAAAGTTTTACATTTATGAAAAACTGTACGTATTAAATAAAATGATAAAAGGTAAATACGATAATAGAATTGATTGAAAAGCAGAACTCGTGCAATGCATGAGTCGAAACTAGTAATATTATAAAATTAAATTAATCCAACCCACCACTCATCCCCAAATCAGAGACCCTAAATCAGTTCTCACTCTTCATCATCTCTTGTAACCAGCCTCCAAACTCTCCAGCCAAAAAATTTTGGACATCAGAGTGACACCATCACCTGTCCCTCTCCTCCGACGATCTAGAAGCTACAAGAATTTGTGCAATAATGTGTCTCAGCTACAACCGTGCAGCTTTGCAGCAATCGTTGCACGTGGTTGTGGTGTCTCCGCACTTTTGCTGGAACGCTGTAGTCGCGCGGCTGCTAGTCGCCGTGTTCAGTAGGTATGTGGTGGTGCTTGATTGATAATTTTTTTAGGCTTGTGTGGTTTGTTGATGGTGGTCGGAGATTTGGAGGTGGTGCAGGTTTGAGGAACTTTCGGTGGAGATAAATGGAGTGGTGGTCAGAGACGGATCTAGGGGGTTGCCAGCTCGACCGGTCGCTCGTGTTGGATTCGTAATTTTTTTTTACCTTATAATTTTGACGTCAAATTTTTTTCCTCTTAACCTTGTAGTGACCGCTCGTGCTAGATCACTTTCCTAGATTCGCCACTGATGGTGGTGGAGGTGATTGGAGGTGACTGTAGATGCGGTGTAGGCGATTGTGGTGACGCGGTGGTTCATTGGAGGTGACTTTTTTGGAGGCTGTGATGGTGGTGGGCGGGGTGTGGATTTAGATTTGAATGTGGTGGTGGAGAGGTGATTGCTGCTGGTGGCAGTTGTTTGAGACGATGGTTGTGTTAGCGGTGTTGTCGATTGGTAGTGGTGGTGGTGGTGGCGATTAGTTGTGGTGGCAGCAATGGTGGTAGGGTAAGGTGAGGGGTGTAGTGTGGTTAGGGATGAGGGTGATTACATTGATGGGGGGGTGATTGGTGGTGGCAGTTGGTGGTGAGGTTCGGTGTTGTGCTGGTTGTTTTGCTGTTGCTAGTAATGGTGGTTGTCTGTTGTGGCGGTTGTGGGTGGTGGTGTGTGACCAATAATATGAAATTTGTCACTTGTAAATAGTATATGATCTAAACTTTTTTGAAGATATGGGACATTTAATTGAATTATTGACATAATAATTTGATAATTGTGGCTCAAAAAGAAGTTGTGACCAATTAATTATCGTGATCATAATTTGTGATCTATAAAATTTGTGATTTGTGATCGAGAAATATATTGTGAGCAATTAAATTGATAATTTGTGATAAAAAATATGTCGTAACCTCTAAAATTTGTGATCTGCGACTGAGAAAACTTATGATTTGTGAAAAATGTGATCTAAAAATTTCGTGATTTGTTCTCCAGAAAAATCGTGACATGAAATTTGTGATTTTTTACTAATAATGAAATTGCGACTCATAATTTGTTAAGTTATGTGACCAATTGAATCGAATTGTGACAAAAAATAATCACACGTTTTTTTTTTACAACATGTACTTTAATTATACACATTTTTATGTTACAATTTTTTCTCGAGAACAAATCACAAGATTTTGTGACCTACAAAATTGGAGATTTTGTGACTTATAAATAAGTTGTGACTTAAGAAAATTTGTAAATTGTGACTGAAAAATAAGCTGTGACTCATAAAATCAAGATTTGTGACCGAGAGAAAGTTGTGACCTATAAAATTCAAGATTTGTGACCGATAAATAAGTTTTGACTTACTAGATTTGTAAATTGTGACCTAGAAAGATGTTTTGACGTATAAAATTTGTGACTTGTGACCTATACGAGAGTTGTAACCGATTAATTTGATAATTTGTGATCGAAAAATAAGTTGTGACTGAGAAATAAATCGTGACTAATTAATTTGATAATTTGTGACATTTAAAATGTGTCACTTGTGACATGTGACATGTAACCATAAATTGTATAGTTGTAACCTTAATTATTTAATTATAAATTTAATTATAATATATTTTAATAAAAACTTGAATTTTGAACTAAAAGAACAAGTTTCTCAAAATGAAATCTTATCTTTAAAATTTCTTACTTATATATTTTGCCCCTTTTAAAAATTCGCTACAATTTTTGTATTTACAATTTCTGCATGTTTTAAAATGGAAAACGACCATTTACTAGTTTCCTATCGTATGGAACTAAAAATAGGTCGATTGGAGTCCCATGAAATTTATTATAAATTCTTTGGTAAACTGCGACAGGACAGTTTCGAAAATTGGATTTAGCCTGTTCGAAAATTGATTTCATACCTCAAACGTTGTCTTCAAGACCCAAATTTTGATATGTTGTATTTATATGAGTCTTTGATACTGGAATATCATAATTTCTCGACAACGTTTGCTAGGTTAAATAATATTTAGAAACCAACTACGTTTTTGATTTTTTTTCTTTTTCCCTAAAGCCCTTTTCTAATTGTTTGTTTCCATATTTTCCAAGTCCACATAAATAAAATTGTTATAAATTTGAAATATTAGTTAATTAATTCAATTTAAGGATTTTACTAAATTTCTATTTTAAACGATTAATGCTAACGAGTACGGAGTACATGTTCGATAACACATCGGGTTAAAAGGAATTCATGACGTTACAGTGAAGGTAATGAACATTTGTAGCAAGTCAAATAAAGGAACAACAAGAAAATCTTACAGCCAAAAGAATGTCACCCATCTTCTTCATGCCACAACGCAACAACACTATAAATGAGTGGAGACACGACCAGTCTCGAGTGTGACAGTCAATCCTTACGTTCCCAATTCTGGAATCCTTTACACACCTCCATTCTGTCCTTGTAGATGGTAGATGACAATTGTCAAACATGCCAACCGTAATAACAGTACATGGATCAAAACTCACATCCAGGCAGTCCATTTCCTCCACCAGATCAAAGGCGGTGGTCCCTCGCCCCGTTCATTACCGGATACAATTCCAACACCGATGGCCTGCGAGGTCTCCCTCAAGTTGAAATCCTCTTCAGGGTTTGGATTTCTATTAGCATTCACAACTTATACCCCATTTACACTTGTGCCTCCACACTTTTCTCACGGCACATTTCATTCTTGCTGATGGTTTCAGTCCATAAGAGCAAAAACTAGTGTTTGAGAAAACACCCAAGGGGAAAAATCTCGAGGTAAAAAAGTGAGTCTGAATTTATATTCTGAGGAAAAATCCAGAGGAAATTTTGATTGAATTGATTTGCGAAGTCAAGGGTGGATTCTATAAACAATGGGTCAAATTTCGCCCCTCTTTTACCATACCCCCTCCCACCCAAAAAAAATAAAAATAAAATAAAATAAAAATAAAAAACAAAATATTAAAAATAAATGAAATAAAAAATAGCATTACCCCCATCTTCACCCCTACACCATTTAGTAAAAGTTGAATAACTAATGAGGAGATTCTTCTACTTTCTCTTGATGCTGTGAAATTTCAAATTCACTGTTTTATACATGCAACTTAAAAACAGGTTCGACATGTTCTGAAATTGTTATTCCAGAAAGGATTATTTTCCAACACGTTATTCTTACTACCTGATTTGAATCACAAGATTTACTTCCCAGATAGAAGGGCATCAATTTTGTGCTCAAGATGTGCTTCGTGATCTTCCAGACGACCCTTTATTACATCATCTTCCCAGCGAACTAGCGTTGGAACTCCTTTGAGCTTAAACCTCGAGTCAATTCTCCATGGGTGCTGGGGATTCCTCCATGTAGGTCTATCTCCAACATAAGCCTTCAACAGGGCCACATTGTCTTGTGATGATTCTAGTTTCTTGTATATGATGGGCTCAGCTCTCACACAATCTGAATAAAGAAAACCAAACATACGTCATTTTCTCATAAGGTGGGGGGGGGGGGGGTGCACTAGTATCTGAAGAAGAAAAAAGGTGTGCACTGTTACAAGAATCCTGAAACTTCAATTCAGATTTGTAATTCAAAATAGAGAGAGAGAGAGAGAGAGAGAGAGAGAGAGAGAGAGGTAACCAAGAACTAACAGATTGAGCATCACTAATATGTTGAGGTCATTTGCTATCTATATTAAGGAGAATCATTTGAACATAAATCAAATTCCATATACCAATGTCTAAAAAATGCTCAATAGGGTACCAAGATATTTTACCTTTACAGTAAATAGCGGGGCATTTGTCCCCAACCTTTCATTCTTTTCACATCTATCCCAAACCTTATTTTCTTGGTGGCCATACCCTCGACCTTTAAAACTGTTGACAACTTAGGTCCTTTTGCACCTTTCCATCCATTAAAATCGTTACTTTTCTTATCATCAATTCACATGAATCTATCTGGAGGATATTATTGTCCATCAATTTATATCACCCAATTCCCCTTTTCTCATCTTTTTTAAGATCATTCCTCACCATTTCTCACTTTACATTCCCCTTCAACTAGAGGGCACAGCTGGTAGAAAGTAGAAACCATGGCATGAATGCTAATAGATTGGTTTTCCAACATCAAGGCATGGCAAGAAGGCTGAATGTTTAAGTTCCATGCCACCGTGTTTACTAAAATTGAAAACGTGAGTCCCTGTTAAGAGTCTTACGGCTGCAAGGAATGAAGATAAAACTCTATTTTTGTTTTTTGTTTTTTTCCGTCTCCCACTTTCCCATTTTTTCTTCTTCTTACTCACTCATTCCTCCCTATTTTCTCAATTTTCATCCCTTCAACTGTGTAGTCAAAAGCCCTACATTTTTTATTATAAAAATAATCCTTTCAATTTTGTGAATTGAGGGGTAATATAATTTGCACATCCTTATATGTATGATTTGGAATTGATATTGTTGAATTTTTTTGTGATTTGTTTTGTTTGCTTTTGGTAGACAAGGAACTAAACTCTGGTCTTGAAAGTCTACCTTTGAGCGGTTCACAAGCTTCCATTGAATAGCAAACATAAGTAGTTGAAAATGTTGATTTGGGAGCCAAAATAGAGAAAAGGTATTGGGAACAAGTCGTTGCATACATGGAAGGTGAAAATGTAATTGAGCTACCAGAAGAGTTGGTTGATTCTCAATATGAGCAAGAAAATGATGAATCTCGACAACATGTTGGACTGGTTGAACTCAATAATTGGATTAATGATATACAAGAGTTGAATGCTGGAAAAGAACAATCATCAGATTATGATTCGGATTATGTAGAAAGTATTGATAGTGGGAACGAAGAAAAAAGCCGCACGCAATCGGATAACCCTATATTTAACGAAAAGACAGATATGTCTAACCTGCATTTTCTCTTAGGGTTTTGTGATAAACATTTCGTTTATAAACCTTAGGTTGCGTTCTCTTTACCATTTTCTAGCTGTTTTCTGTTTCCGAAAACCCAAAAAACGCGTTCTGTTACATTATTTTTTAAAATGAAAACATATTTTGTAAAGAAAACAGAAAGCGCAGATTTGACGTTTTTCGCATTTTCTTTACAAATTCGAAAATGCATCACTTTTTTTTTCTTCAAATTCAGCCAACACTACCTTTTTTACCCTTTTACAAATTATCATTTCTAATATTATTTATAGCTAAAATTTATTTCTAGTATTATTTACAAATTATCATTTCTAGTATTATTTTTAGCTAAATTTTATTTTTAGTATTATTTACAAATTATCATTTCTAGTATTATTTATAACTAAAATTTATTTTCACAAAACTCTCGAAGTTAGCTAAATAAGAACAATTTTCCTCATTAAAAAACTCTTTGTTTTACCTTTTTAAAATAAAGAATAGATTTGACTCTTCAAATTTAGAAAATCGAAACTCATTTCTATTCTTACTTTATAATGATAGAATTTAATTAGTTACATATTTCAATACTTTATTTATCAAATTATTCCAACTATATTCGAATGATGAGTGATTTATAGTTAAACAAAATATCATTTTCTGTGATCAAAAGGTTGTCCCAATCCACAAAATATCATTTTATAAATTTATTCGCAAGCAATATAATTATAAGTACACAAAAAAGTTTTCTACAAAGTTTCAAATAGAACGTGTTTTCCAACTTTTCATTTTCGAAAACAATTTTCAAAAATAACAAACCAAACGCATTTTCAGTAATTTTGAAAACAATACTGAAAATAGAAAACATTTTCAGAAATGAAAACAGAAAACTGATACATAAAGAGAACGCAGCCTTAAAGTTTCATGTTCTGACTTCATTTTTTCACTCTAACTTTCACCTACAACTATTGTTCTCTAGCAAAAAAGTCTTGATCAAGGCTATAGATGACTATATAATCAACAATAGTAGGGATACGTACGGTGAAGATTGACAAAATAATTAGAGATGTGTGGAGAAACTATGTCCATGGCTACTCTATACACAAAAATAACCTGATGGTAAGACTTTTAGAATTAATACCCCAAGAAATAAACATGAGTGTTCTACGATATTTGAGAATAACAGTGCAAACTCAACTTACTTTTCCAATAAGTACTTTTATATGTTTAGAACTAATAAAAAAAGACCATTGAAACATTTGAAAGAATGGTTAAAAATGATTGTGTTGTTTCAGTGCCCCAATGGTTATTACAGAACTAGAAATAAGGCTACGTTTGATTACCCAACTTTTCCATGGAAAAAGCTATTTTCCTATTAGTTTTCCATCTTTGAACATGTTCGATTGCCAATTTTTCCATGGAAAAGGCTATCCTCATTTTCCAGTCACGTGCTCCATTTTCCTCAAAAACAGTGAATTCACTTTCTTGACTAGGGAGTAGAATGTATTTTCCAGGGAACTTATTTGATAATTTGAGTTACGTTTGATCTTTTTTGTTGTTATTAATTGATTTATTTTTTTCCAAAATTTAACATTATTATTATCAAGTACAAATGTGTTAAAAAATGATTTTTTTTTTTTATAAAAATAGCTAAATTTTGCTTTATTTGCCATGAAAAATAATGTCAATCAAACAATAAAACTTGAAAATTTTCTTACTTTTCCACCTATAAAATTAAATCAATCAAGCACATTAAACTTCAAATTCCTAGGAATTCAATTTCCTGAAATTCATTTTCTTTCCACCAAAATTCCACTCTCGCTATCAAACACAACCTAAGTGTTTAGCAATAGTGAAAGCGAGTAAGCGACTAACAAAGAGCAATTTCAATTGCTGACTGACTATGCAACTGAGTTGAAAAGATCAAATGTGGGACAATTTTGGTGTTATCAACCAAATGGGTCATGGATAGTTCAATAGATTTAGGAGGATTTATGTCTGTTTGAGTGCATGCAGAGAAGGGTTTAGGGCTATAGGGGAATCATTAGGCTTGATGAATATTATTTCATATGTTAACTACTGTAGGAATAGATGGTGATAATACAAATTTCCAATTGCATATGCTGTGGTAGAGTCCGATAATAAAATTAGATGGAATTTGTTTTGGACTTTAAAGTAAATGATGCAGGTCCTTGGAATAGCCACGGATGGACCTTTATAAGTGAAACAAAAAGGATCAATAGATGCATTGGAGTGTTATAGTGAGAATAATGTTCATCGTTTTTGTGCTAAACGCCTATACACCAATTTTAAAGTTAAGCATCACAGATTGGCTTTGAAAAACATCTTTTGTGCAGTTGCAAAAGCTACCATTGAGACAAAATGGCAAGTAGAAATGGATAGACTCAAAAGAAAGGATAGTGATGCCTATAAGTGGTTAATTGTTAAACCTGCAAGCAAATGATCTAGATCACATTTTAAAGACCAATCTAAGTGTGATATTCTTCTCAATAATATATGTGAAACTTTCAATGGTGCAATCATAGTTACAAGGGGCAAGCCAATCATCGTTTTATTGGAGACCATTAGGTTTTATTTGACGTCAAAGATGGGTGGATAAAATGACAATTAGTACACAAGTGGAAAGAAGATTTTGGGGCAATTAGTACATCAGTGGAAAGAAGATTTTGGACCCAAAATCTAGAAAATAATTGAAAAGAACCAAATTGAATCAAGGTAATGCTTTCCTTGTTGGGCAGGACATTACAAATTTCAAATAGATCATTATGTTAGTAGGCATGTATGTTGTTGTTCTAAGTAACAGCACTTGTTCTTGCAAAAAATATCAATTGAATGATCTGCTTTGTTCACGTGCATTAATTTGTATTGCTGATAAGGGTTTGGATTTGAAGAAATATTTTCATCCATGTTATAGCAAGGAAACTTATTTGAAACCTTACTCACCAATAATTTGTCCCATGCATGGACCTTATTTGAGGGCTAGCAAAGGAAATAATCTAATTGAACCACCACACTACAACAAAAGGGTAGGTAGACCAAAGAAGGTGAGGAAGGAAATTGATGAAGCACCAAAATCAACATTCAAAAGGAAAAGGACTGGCACGAAGGTAACGTGCAAAAATTGTGGCAAGTCGAGTCATAACAAGAAGCCCTATAATTAGCAGGTTTGAAGCAACAAAAATCAACATCAAGAAAAACTGATTCAAAATCCAGTTTTGTCAACACAATCCAGCTATTTTGTCATCTTTCATCTATGGGCTTTGATTTTTACGCTGAAATGTTGCAGTGAATTGTGTAAATACTTTGAAATTCATCTGTAAACTGATTGTAAGACTTGTAGGCTTTAGCTTCGTTTTGTCCACAAATGTTTCTATAGTTGGATAATTAATATCAAATTTGATCTTATGCACATTTTTATTTCAATTAATATCATATTAATTTGGCGAATTTTACTCTTGCTTATTCATTCTTATGTTGTAGTTGTGTCCAAAAATATGAAGCATATCTGTTTTTCTTTCACAGCTCCTTAGCCTCTTTCAAAAAGTTAGTACCCTGCTTTCTTTCTACTATCAGCTTTGGGTGATTGAATAATGCTGGACAATAATACACTCCATATGAATTCATATGAATTGATGATAAGAAACTAACAGTTTTTATGGATGTAAAAGTACAAAAGGAACTTAGCAGCCAGCAGTTTTAGCCTCTGTTCAGATATTTGTGGGTGATTATAATTTGGCTTATTTGTATTTTAGATTATAAATTGGTTTATAAACAAATAATTGGTATTACCGAACATAGGCTTAAAAGTTGAGGATATGGCCTCCAAGAAAATAATGCTGGGGATAGATGTGCAAAGAATTTGAAAGGTTGGGGACAAATGCCGCTATTTAATCTTTACCTTTATGAGGCAAGACACGAGCCTCAAGGCTTAAGCCTCAACCAAACAAATAATCAAGTAATAAAATTAACCAATAGTGAACTAGGAAAAGCCTAAAAGACTGTCATCTCATCTATCTTCAGAACCTTCAAGAAAAGGATCTTCAAAAAAATGATCAAAATATTTTTATTTTAGTATCTTCCTCTTCATGATTGAGTTTTTCTCAATATTTTCCCACATCCTCCACTTCTCTTTCACCTTCACTATTAATGGAGGAGAAGCAAACAAAAAAAGAGGGGGAAATTAATTCCTTGTTTGGTTTTCATTTTAAAGAGTACAATAAAAAAATATTTTTTGAATAGTGATTTTTAGGAGAATGTGTGGTTAAAAAGCAAGGAATCTTTTTTGGGTTTATGTGTAATATTATTTTTATTGATAAATATGTGGTTGAAAAGAAGAGAAAAAATGTGTTAGATTTTTAATGGGTCTCGAACATGGGCTAAGGGGAAAAAAAAAAAAAGAACAAAAGAAAAAGTAAATTTACACATTGTAGGTCTCATCATCGATCTTCAGCGGCTGAAGATGATCAGCTTGGATGTTACTTTTGCAGTATCCATGTTTCAGTATCATGCCAACAACCCTACACAATACACCTTCTAAAGGACCATCTAAGTAACATCAAGTCTCGTTCAATGGAAAAGCAAATTGGGAGGAAGATATAAAATTAATGTGATGCTTTCGCTTCTGAGTTTATGAGAGATATTAGGACGGCGAATTTATAGGGAAATAAAATTAAATAGCCCTTTCTTTCTGACAAACATTTGCAGACACACATTTTAATAAACGAGATTGAGGTAAGCAATGGGATGGAACAACCTGGAAAAAGAATCAGGGTTGAAATCAATAAAGGGAAAAGGCACACCATTTCTCTGGAGGCAATGTGTAAGCCCTGAGACATGGATTGAGCATAAGCTCAAGGAGTTTCAAAATCTCACAAATGAAAGTTGTGTAAAAGTTGGAAAACAAAAGAGTAAAAGTTTTGTAAAAAATATGCACTTATCAAATAAAAGAGAAGCAACAAGGGAATAAAATCCACAATCCATGACCATAATTATAGAAAAAGAAACCCCCAAAATAACTAAAACATCACTCCACAGATATTCTCACAATCATAGACAAAGAACATACTAGAGGTTCAACAGATAATAAAATCCATCAAAAAGTGTTAATCTGGGATTCTTTTTCCCCCCTTTCAATTAAAACCCTATCCAGTACCCCCATCTTGGAATCAATTCGACAATTGTAATATAACAATCTTAATCAGCGTTAAATAGGTGTATGACACACTCAAAACTGTATACATAGATGAAGAGAGATATATCATATGGAAAACATGGATTGAATTTTTACCAGGGCACCAGCTAAGATTGGTGGATGGGTCTTTGTCAGCCAAGAAGACTATGAAATTGGCTTCGTAGTTTGGTGATTCACTTGTAAATTTCTGAAAAACCCCATCAAATGTTGATATTGTTGCTTCCAAAGTCTTCATCGGCATTTTCTGATCTCCTTTTCTTCTCGCAAATTTCAGTATAGCTTCCGGGATATAAATAGAAGAAGATATGTAGAAGAACTCCAGGCCCAGTAAGCAAAGTACAAAGAGAAGTCCATAAAGAAGAGATTTGGTCATTGAAATAAGATAATCAAGCCTTATTTAGGGTTTCAACCCATTAATTGTAGGAATGAATCTACATTTCCCCCATTGACTTTAGGTGAGAGATTGAATATAAAAAACATTTCATTTCATTCTTCATCCCATTTTTCATTTACTAGTGGAAAATCGTGCTATGCACAATCCCAAACGTCGTGCACGAGTTTGATTGATATGAGAACTATGTTTGTACAATACTTCGAAGATGTTTTATTAAAAAAATTATTGTGTGCATTTCTCTTTTTTTAGAAGTCGTTTTGTATGCCATGGCAAAAAGACTGTTGACATAATCACAAGTATATGATGAAGCAAATTGTACAGGTTTACAAATAAGGGTTAGAATGATATTGCATTCCCTTAAACCTAAAATGAGACTCAAGACAAACTTAAATCAATCAGTTTTCGTAAGAGAGGTTATTTAAGACTCTAATATACACTTTAACGGGTGATTCAACACTTTAATGATGTTTGATAATGCCCAAGCAGCTGTTGTCAGGTCTCAAAGCGAACCCTTATATGGAAGGACCATTGTTGGTAGAGGCGGTAAAGCTCCTTGGGATAGCAGAACATTTCTCAGCTCTTCTTCTTTCACTAACATTTCTTAATGCCGATGCATTGCTCTAAAACAGGCACCAGACTCTTTTCTGCAAAAGAGGAGACATGAAGAATAATTTTGAGCAAATACCAATCAGATAAAATGTAAAGCTGCATGGCCGTTGATTATAAGAACCAATCAAAGTTAATAATGAACTTTGTTTACGGTATCCAACAACTAATTTAGATTCATAATTATTTGGGAAACTTATGCAGGAGGCTTAGGTTTGTTTTATGGTTTCATACAAGTATCCTTTATCTTCATATAATCAGTATAGAGCCAAAGCATAATGTTGTTTTTGGTATGAATTATCTTATACATGCAAAGTCTAACAATGCCTTTATAATAAGAAACAAAAAAACAATATGAAGTGATATGATGAAAAAAGAAGCTACCAACCTCGTAGATGATCAATAAGTGATGGTGATGCAGGCAATAATGCTTTTGTTTCTTCGGGATTTTCCTGCTGTTATATTTGTCAGACACCAAGAAGCTTCAATCAACTAAAACGTGGCAATCCGAAAAAAAAGAAGTTAAAAGACTAAAATTAGAAAGCTAGTCTACATAACTTCTGTACATATATCTGAAGAATAAATATTCTGAATCTTTCTCTTACCTATTCGTAGATGAACAAGGTTGGGATAGAACGCCAATGATGGATTGATGACCAGGCAAAGAAATGTCACCTCCTTCTGCAAATTAATGACAAGTGATAGTATAAAGACGTACTATATTCTAAGCATGTTTGGAGACTTAATAAAGCTTTATATCACGTACTTTACAAATCATTCTCAATCTGGCTTGCAATATATCTTACCTATTAATATACATAATGAATCTTGTATGAATTTACCCATCATCTAAACCAAATAGAAGGGTTCATAGAAAATTTACCTTGATTACTTTGACACCAGACTTTCATCCTTGTAAAAATGGTACAACTGAAAAATGACACACATCAAGAACAGGCATCTACTGATGAAGAAGAAACGTTCACGAGATAATGACTCATTTGAACCCACATTGTGGAAAAAATGTGCAACAAATTGAGTCCCACCTTTGGACAAGCTTGTGTATTAACCTGAATGACCATGTAGACAAAACCTAATCGGAACTTCAAAGCTTGCAACAACTCTTGGTGTTCATTGACATTATTTTAATAAACCAAAGAAGAGAGATAGAGTAAAGCCAAGCTTGATTTTACTATTTGAGTCATTTGAAATCATGAAGCATCTGATGCAACCTTCTCTTGTATTTGTTTGTCAATCTTGATTCTTCTCTGTTCAGAGTGCTGAGAAACATCGTTTGCAAGCGTTTGATAACGAAAATTGAGTGTCTGTGAGATCATGACCAAAATTTTCGTCCGTTTCATCATCATAATTTGATTCAGTCAGGTGGAAAGAATTAGCCTGCAACTCCAACTATTAGTTTTGGTGGATAATTTTTAACGTGAGATGATCAATCTGCAAAGAATTGCAAAATTAGACAACCAAATGCATATAGATGAAATTTTACAATATAAAAATCGCCTCTATTTAAGTAGGCTTCACTCCGTGTTAATTAAAGTTTGACAGTATTAATAACCTTGAGGTAAGATTGTAAGAATAGACAAAATATGTGAGTGCATTTTTTATATTAGTATTAGACCAAACAAGGCATTACACTGAATAAAATCTTCATTTTCTTTTTCTTTAATATAGTCTTGTACTGTCATAATCAACCTTAACGAACACTCTACAAAGGCAACGTTGGTCTAACACAATATTTAACTCAGCAATTTAGTTATAGAAACATGAAGATTTAAAAGAAATTGGAAAAGAATTTAGCAAAATCTAGAATTCCAAAACACAGAGAATATATGAACGCACCTAAAAAAAATTAAAAAAAAAATCAGAAAAATCCATTTACAAGAAAAGGAATAAGAAGATTACAATATTTGTGAGGAGAAAAGAGGCTACAGACACAACCAAGCAACTACAAAATAGAACTGAAATAGAGTATGATGAACGATAGATACGGGTGATGGTAAAACTATTTGAATCCCAGGTATACCTTTATGGAAGATGTAAGTAACTGATAGGCAGATGCTTTGGAGTTTGCTGATTGATGAGATTCCTCTTTAAGTCTCTTCACTCTCTTCGCGTCCTTCATTGTCTTTTTCATCTTTTTCATTCTTAGCAGGTAGTAAAAAAATAATGGCTATGCAAAAACCTTCTAAAGATTATCATTTCCTACAGTCATCCAAAGATATGTTATAAAATTCTAGTTTGATTATGATATTGATGAAGATTTAATATTGATAAATGAAGGATGAAAATTTCAAGACTTAATTTGTCTAGCTTTTATCTATATATTTATCTCCATTTGAAAATTTGATTGAGTTCTCATTATGTTAACATGATTTTCACAATTATTATCTCTTGAAATATGATAATATTGATAAAGCAATAAATATTTTGTATACATATGTAATAAAAGGAAATATCCACCAATTCAAAATAAACATCAAGTGAAGAATATATCCACCAGAAATTCCACCTGACTAAAAACAAAGCCTTCAAACAATGTGCTCACAATATCATCAAATAGGCTAGGAATACACAATTTTCAGAAAAATGTGAAGATGAATTCTGAACTTCGAACCTTTGCTTGAACACTACAAAAACTTATTTATTTAAAATTGAATCTTCAATAGATTATCAAATCCAAAATGTCATTAGATGGTCATGTAGTCGCACATTATGTAGCATAATTAGCATCTCTCTGTATATTATCAAAAACAATCATCACCAATTTTTAAGGCTAATAAACATAATTATAAATTCCTAACTCTTAAATAATGTTATTATTATCCATTACCTAAAATCTATTTAAATTCCCTGGTTTGTCAAGTTAATATTCTAAATGAAATAATTGTTAGTACATTGTCGTATAATTATCATAGGGAAACAATTAAAGCACAAAGCATTATTGATAAAAGAATTTACTCCACCTAGCATGGGAAAAAGGCACGGTGGCACAGGTGTCCATGCACAATTGCACGCGTCGGTGGTTATTTGTAGCCTTATCAAATCTAAAGTAGATGAAAGTTGTATACCTTGAAGAAAGGGGATGATGAAATATGGGTGGTAAATTTTCCACGCTAGCCTTCCATGTTCTTCCACAACCAAATTTCATTATGCTTTCATTAACTTAAAATTCACAATCATAACCTATTGAAACATTATACACGTGAAACAATCTTGTTGAAAAAATTAAGATTGGCATGAAATTAAAAATTAGCAAGCTGATTACATTTTTGAAAAAAATAGTTTCGTCTGCCTTGCTTCTATGTTTTGTAGTAAAACTTGTATAGTAAAACACAAATGAATAGAAACATTCTCCAATGATGAAAACAATAAAATAATAGCTGGTACCTTCTTTTTAGAGTATTTGTAGTCTGGATGATATGATTTTGAGAGACTAGGGATGGCTGGAGTTGGCAAAGGACGGTAACTAATCCTTTGATAAGGTAGTACAAACATTGTGTGAGGAGGAAATAATATCATAACACAACCATGAAGAGGAAACATTGCGTGAGTTTGTTGAATTTGTAGATAAGACACCATTGTTTGAACTGATGTTGTGATTTAAAGTTTCTTTCTAATTTAGAATTCAAGGTAAAGACACACTATTTGTGAAACAACCACGTTATATATCATATTGTACCTAACACCGAGTTCATAAATCGCAGGTCTCCACATCCAATGAATTCCAACGAATTCTTATACCAAGTGTTGGGTGAAAATGCATAGCGCATTGTGGATTTGAAATTGATTACATGTGCATGAAACCATTTTCAGCTGGACGATGTTCCCTATCTACATGCATTAGCTATAATCGATGATAAAGGAGATGAGCAATACATATATTTTTCACGATACCACACTAAGGATAGTTATGTCATCACTGGAGATCTTGTACCACTTGTAGATCATAACCAATGGAAAGTTGATAACTAACAATGTCCTGGTAAAATATTGCCACCTATATTAAAGACATTAGACATAGGTAGGAGAAGACCAATAAATAAGGCAAAGAAAAAGGAGAGAGATGTTACATTCAACAAGTTGTGGAAGATGTAAAGGTGTAGATCACACTAGAAGAACGTGTAAGCAACCTCAAGATTTGAGTCATGAGAGTTTCGATATGTAGTTGAGACAAAATAATTTTCCACATCAATATCATTTGCATCTTCGACCATCACCTTGTATACAACTATACATCGCTACTGAATACTTAAAACAAGTGCTCATTTTCATAATAAACTTGTTATCTTGGCTTCTGTGTAACTTATTTCAAATTCCAAATAACACGTGATTAATATTTATACATCAAAATGATGTAGCGAGAGTTAGCATCAATCGATTCATTGCAATGTAATTTTTTAATAGAATTTTGTTGTGCAACATATCAATCGATTATATAACATTCTGTATTGTGGAAAATTGAAGTCAGGCTATTAATTCTACCTCCAGTCGATCACATCATTAGAATTCTCCATCTCTAGTCATTCACTACATTAGAGTTCATATTCAATTTATGTATTGATAACATGTTCAAATTAATAACAAATAGGACTTCTATGGATTGATTTTCTGCTTCCAGGACTCAAAAGACTAGATACGACTAAAAAATTGAATAAGGAAATTTGCCATTAATGTTATTAATGTAGAGAATTTATATTACCTTGCTTTTCCAAATAAATATAAACTCAAGTACAAAATGTTGGTAAAAATGATATCAAGCAAAACACAATATAATGTAAAATGGATACATGCCTAAGATGGAATTTAATAAAACTGATAAAACAACATTGTATTATCATCACAAAGTGGGAGTGTTTTTCCATTCGGAACATTCACAAAAAAACAAAAGATTAATGGACCAGGATTCAAATTTTTTAAGAGATGGGCATAAATCTAGACAATGATATTCCGCTAACTAAAGAAGATGGACGTTAAAATTCAATTTTGCTACGCAATAACGATACCCTTCAGCCTTCTCTTTCTTTTCATGCTTTGTGATATAAGATCGAAGTTAGTTTCATAACCTTCAATAACCTTCTTGCAAACATGCTTGTATAGTTGATCTGAAAGGTTCAATCTGGAAATGTTAAGATCAAAAGTATCCTTCATCTCTTTAATCTACTAGTTGCTAATATATTCGGGAAACTTTATCAAAACTAGACCACAATTATGCTTGAAAATGATTTTGGTAATAGAAAAAAATGTAAGAGGGATTTCAAGTTATAATATAAAAAAAATATTAGGATTACAAATATGAACAATGAGTGATAATATAGATTCTTCAAATTTAATGGAATGTGGGTGTGCTAATAATGCATCATTTGCTTATATACGTACCCCTAATCGTCCCGGGGGACATCTATGTAAATCTTAAAGGTACCACCACTTTGGATTGCCAAAGATTAATATTAACCATCAGACATGGCAATACTTAAGCAAATGCCTCCAAAATCAGCGATGATCATCCTCTCTCACTGTTAAGCGGCTAGAATTATAGGCAAACAAGGTCCTCTATTTGATGTTGAAGTGACAAAGGATCCAATGCGATTTCTTATCCATCATGACTGGAATGAGGATGTTTTCAACCTCTGCCCACCATGTATTGCAATGCAAGTACTCACCATTTACATACTGAACTAGTGATTTGAATTTAGAAATTACGCGTATCTCTTATTTTGTGACAAAATCTTCAGCTAAGAAAAGAAAAAAGTTTGGTCGGGTTGATTTTCATTCCGAATGGTGTATGTCTCCACTCCACGGCTATTGGGGATTCATATAGGCCACAAAATTTTGGAATATGCGAAATTTTTGTATGAATATCCAAGTTCTTGACACAATGTATGAATCAATGTGAAGATTTGGGTTAGAATAGAAATGTGAACGAGATGGATTACGGAAATTCTTGAAAGACCGTAGGGGATCTTAATTTTCATGAAATAAGAAAGAACGCTAATTTGAGGATTCATTTGGCAAGGTAAGAGATTGGCTGGGGCGTGTTTAGTGGAGCGAATAAAGCTAGGGAATTGATTAATGGAGGAGTGATATAAATCTTTAGTTATCATTTTTACAACAAAAATTGCATTAATTTTAGTTAAAGAATTCTTTATTAGTAAAATTGATATTTAGTAAAAACAATGTAAGTGGTGTAATTTCCTCTTTTTTTAAAAGTGACATAATGTCACCTTGTACCATTTTTTCCTTTTAACTAAAAAGTGACACTTTATCACTTTTTTCTACTTGAAGTTCAATATTTCAATGTTTGCAATATTCATCATTGACTAACAAATTAAACAAGTCTACAAACCCTAATTTATACATTACACATTTTTCATACACAAACATAATGTCATTTTTTTACCTTTTTAACTAAAAAGTGACATTATATTTTTTCTACTTGAATGTCATTTTTTCAATTTTTTGCAGTATTCATTAACATTCTAAAAAAGTGGCATTGTGTCACTTTTTCTTTGAAATAAAAAGTGACACAGCTGTTATAAATAATATAAATATGTGAATGACCGATTACCATTATATCACTGTAAACTTTACATATTACTATTGTGTCATTGTCCACTCCTATAAATAGGAGCCATATTTCATTTCATTATACACACCATAATGATAATTATTCTCTCCATCTCTCCATCTATTTCTTGTTATGATTTTAGTAGTTTTACAACACGTTATCAGCACGAGTCTCTAGCCAATTGAGTAATACGACGGGAGTATGCTCTACAGTTACATCTAAATGATGAACCTCAATATCAGAAACTACATTATTATTAATCAATGTTTTCCTTCCCCAAATCAAACACTTTTGGTTTTAGAAAATAACTCATATATTGTAGATCTGAAAACTTCAAGAAAGATGGAAACTTTACATCTTTGCATGATTAAAAAAGTTCTATATGAGGAAAGAAACATGGTCTCGATGTGCAAAAGGGAAAATAGGAAAAATCCGAAACTTTCAAAGTCGATCTACGCAAAACTATACATCCAATCGAAGATCGGAGACCAGATCTGAAACCACGGCGGCGAGACGATTCTTCGGCACTAGCGGGTGTCGACGGCGATGAAACAGCGCGACGGTGTGTGAATCCCACGCGCAGACGTCGAACCGGCTCGTGAGGCAGAATTCGATGATAGTGTCAAAAGGCAGTTTGTTCATATCGACCTTTTTTTATTTTTCTATGGTCTTACTTTTTTGTTTGGTGCAGTTTGGGACATTTTCCGGTGGTCGAACGTGGCAGATTCGTAAAAACTATTTTTGAAGCAATTCAGGCGAGATTTTGAACTTTGGACCAAAAGTAAGTTTGTTCTAAATCAAATTTCAAACCTATTGACGGTTTCAATTTACTTATATGATCAATATATTAAAATATGGACAATTTTGACCTTGATGATATGTTAAAGTATATTAATCGTGATTTAATGAATTTGATCATGATTACTGATCTGATGATAAGTGCTAATAGAATATATAATCTCAATCATTTAACACTACTGTGTGATCAATAAGATAAATTAAAAGACTTAAAATAAGTTACAAGTAATATAATAGTTACCATGTCGTGATGTATTTAGTTATTAATTAAATATAACTCATTATCGTAACGGACTAGACTATTATGAATACCTTGACTGAATTTGGAGATATGATTTGCTCATTTATTAAAGGTAATTATTTCATTATGTTGTTACCACATATATTGTTGGTTTTATCAGCTTTAAATATACATATTACGTTACCATCTATATGGTTGGTTCTACAAGTTTTAAGTATATTACGTTACCACCTATATGGTTGGTTCTACCAGTTTTAAGCATATTACGTTACCACCTATATGGTTGGTTCTACTGGTTTCAAATATTTCTACTCATATAAATTCGATATATTGTTGTTATTTAACATTTCAACGAATGGTACCAGAAGTTACCATTAACAAAAGATTGTTGGATTTTAATGAAAATATTTTAACAAATGATACCAGATGTTACCAATATCTGTATTGAAATGACAGATGAAAATAGATTATTCAACAAGAAAATGTTGATGTATGATAAGAAAATATCACATGATAGCACGGACATGGCTAATGTGAAAATAATCTCATCAGTATTATGAGATAAATATTATATGATTGAGATAAACAGATTTGATCAAAGTTCTTACATAAGCACTTATGTACTCCAGAAGAAGTACATATTTACTCCAGAAAAAGTAAAGATTATCATCTGAACATATTGAAATGATATTATTATTGCTCCTGAAGAAGTATAAAGTAGTCATACTGAAACAAATCAAGAAAACAGATACATGCAAAACACAAAAAAGGGGGGAAACATTTATGATCCTCAAAAGTAGAGGTATGTCTCAAGAGTAATAATACTCCGTCCTCTACCACCCTAATCTTTTTGTGTGTCTCAAGAGTAAGAATACTCTGTACTCTACCATCCACAATATTCTGGAGATTCACAAGGATAAATTTACATTAACGGGACTCCATTATCGCTTGGTACCCCTTACTTGCGACCAATCTATCTTAACTCCTGCTGGATCTTGTATTGGAACATATGATTGTAACTTTTCCAGCAGTTCATCAATAGTGGGAGCAAAAATAAGGATGCTCCTAGAAAATGGAGAGATGAATCCCTGTTTCACAGCATAATCAAGAAATGTTAGTAAATCATCGAAGAAGTTGTTAATATTTAAAAGTCCAATAGGCTTAGTATGGAGTCCCAGCTGAGCCCATGAGGTAATATTAAAGATTTCCTCTAAAGTACCAAAACCTCCAGGCATGGCAATGAAGGCATCAGAACCATATAACGTGCAAGTTATGGGTTCATGGATAGATAACGTCTGTACTTCATGCCCTCGTGTTTTGCTTGCGATATCAGCTAAAGGAACAGGTATATACTTCATGCCCTTGTGTTTTGCTTACGATATCAGCTAAAGGAACAGGTATAACACCTATCACTCTCGCTTTTCTCTATTTGAGCGGATTGTGAAACACAACCCATCAATCTACTACTGCCCCCTCCATATACTAGATTGATACCTCTCTCTCCCAACTTCCTCCCTAGAAGCACTGATGCTTCTAGATATTCAAAGCCTTTCCCGATTTTTGATCCACAAAATATAGACATAGTTTTGATCTGTCGAAGTTTTGATCCTTCCATCTTTTAAGAGTATAAGGAAGGAAAACTTACAAAAAATTGTTATTTTGGGATGCATTAAACTGCGATTGTAACACCCCAAGTTCAAGAGTCTAAAACTTAGGCGTGTTAACTTCCATTCACATTATATGCGGAAATAAATTTTTTAAACATTAAAATGCGGAAACAAATCATTTAAAAACTTCAACGTTTTCATTTTCTGTTCTAAAATTTTATAGAAATTTCGGCAGAGTCTCCTCTATAACTTGGACATAACCAACCTGTAGAGGGACATCATACCTACAATACATATGTAAATTCTCAACCCATTCAAATCCAACTTTTAACATCCAACCACAATTCCAAAATTCGACTTCAACATCAATTTCCCAAACTCCTCAACAAAATAACTTGAAGTATAAATTTATAAACTCATGAAACATGATGAAAACTAATCACAGGGAAATACCATAACTTATTTAAACTAATTTCAACCGAAACCATTATCAAAATAAATGAATTAAGGAATAAATTCAAATGATAACTTTAATAATTTTAACTTTACTAAATAATGTCGACAGCGGGTACTGTCTGAGTCAGCCGCCAAATGTTCTCCTCGGATCACCTAACTTTCATCACCTGAAATGTTGGGGAGGGATTGGGGTGAGCTAAAGCTCAGTAAGTAAACTGTATGCATGAATGCATGCTTATGACATGAATGCTTTAAAAATTCCATGTATGTATCCCCATTTACTTTACTTTCCAGAACTTTCAAACTTTTCAAACTTTCACTTAACATTTCAAAACTTTCACTTCATTCCATCGTGAGCTCACTTGGTGTAACTTCTAGTCAATCAGAATACAGTGGGCTATTATTTATTTGGAACCAGATTATCATGCGCATTTCCACCGCAAAGCGGTTTAACATTCACTTTCCCACCGCAAAGCGGTTTAACAGTCCACCGTAAACGGTTGAACATTCCGTCGCAAAGCGACTTAATTCGGGTACGCCGGTCCCCCGCGCCCCATTTCCCACTCGCAACTGTCATGACATAGAAGTACACCCATTCTTTCAAAAACTTGGGATACATAATTTTTTTTTGACAAAAGATTTGCACTTCGACACATTCCTTTCATTAAAACATTTGACTTTCCCATTTCGATGCCAGTGCATGCCTAATGATGCAATGACATAATAACGTGCATGCTTTAACATTCTTCTCAATAACATATGCTTTCATAAAGTAAATACAATTCATCAAAGTAAGTAAGTTGCACGAAAGTCATTTACACATAACTTTCACATTTACATTCAACTTTGATGAAAATAGGGGGGAGTTTACTTACTTGAAATCCTTAGTATTTACCGTTCTGAACTTGCAAGTGGAAAAGTCTCGAATGTCCGTGACGTCAATGTACCAAAATCCCTAATTATTCACATTCGTCAATAAATATGGCTTTTAGTTGACAATTAAATTCGTCATTCATTTTAATACTCAATCAAACATTAACTGCAATTAAAACTTTAATTTAACTCACATGTGATCTTATATCGAGACTAGAGCACATAAAACTAAAGAATTTCCTTTCATACTTTCAAATTCCCAAAACATATACTTTTAGTTCAAAATCACATTTTAAACTCTAAGCAAGGTTGAAACTTTCATGTGACTTATAATTCAAATCAATTGGAATCTTAAACTACGTCAAACACAGATCATACTTCATTCGAAATAAGAGATTAACTCAAATGCCAAAATTGAAATCTAACTAATCAAATTACGCAAAGGTTAAAGTGATGGAATCTTCATCACAACTTGAATTTCACAAAGACAATTCCAATTAGCATGCTAACTATTCGAAATCGGTAAATTCTCAAAAATGACAGTAAACCTTTCAATTGAATTATTAAATTCATAATTTTGGAAATGTGAAATTATTCCATATAAATCAAAAAATTAAGAACTACAATAAAAATGTACACTAAAAATTCAATTTATACAATCTTAGTATTTGAAATCCCAAATTTAGAAATTTCTATTTAAAACAACCATAAGCCAATAGAAAGTCAATTAAATACCCTCATTAGTTAAAATCTGAAAATTACATACATTCCATAGCTAGACATAGATACTAGCATCATCATCAAAATTCTCAATTTCGAAATACATATATAAAAATCGCAGTTTAAATCTAACAACTGGAATCTGGAAATTTCACATATTTAATATGAATAGATACATACATATATGCAATAACATTTCTATGTTCAAGTGTGTTCGTGCGTGTGTGTCGTGTGCTGTGTGTGTTAGGTCGGGGGAAGGTGGGTGCCTTACCGGTGGTTGGTGACCGTGGTCGGTGATAGTGAGGGAGGCAGTAGCGGCGTGGTCGCCGTGAGAGGCTCGGTGAGGGCGGGAGACAGAGAGAGCCGCAAGAGAGACGAGATGGGAGCGGTGTGAGAAAGAGAGAGTCGCGAGAGGTTGAGAGATGAGGGAGAGACGAGCGCTGAGTGTGAGAGTGAGCGGATCCGAGAATTTGAGTCGGGTGTGGGAGTGGGATCCGGGTTTGGGAATAGGGTAGGGTTTTAAATTTTAACTTTCGAAATTTGTAACTTAGTCCCTCACTCTCCCCATGCGCATAGGTAGGTCCATAACTTCAATTTAGTCTACAATTACCACCAAATTTTTCCCAATTTTAATTTAACACAATTTAGGTCACTTACAACTAAATCAATTAAAAATTATAGCATGCTTAGGTAATAAAACAATTAATCACATAAATTTCACGTAATCAATTTATAAGTTTTCTAATTGGCACATTGATCAAGACGGCGTCCAAGTCCTTCCACTGCAAAATAATTCAAATCATAGACATTAAAAATTATCAATTTAAAATTCATAACAACATTAACATAAATATCACGTAGGGTTTCAGAATTGCCCATAAAATGAAAAGCGGTCTTACAGCGATATTATCTGGCTTTTTAAACTAAAAAATATTCACTATTTACTGCTCGTCTTTTGAAAAAGTTACTATTTACCTTTGACTAAATGACACAACTTTTGATCATATATCTGACAGCATATTTAATGTCCCATAATAGAAAATGTTTCGGTCATCCATCAGAGACGATTTGTTCATACGCAAAAATTAAAATACAAAATACTTTGTTAAAAAATATATATATATGTATACATATATACACTATACTGATTTACCTTGTATCAATGTTGAGAAACCAAAACATCATTGTTTATAACAGATTGACAAACAAGATATTTTGATATTATATTGTTGAGACCATAACGATCTTTCTCTTCATTGAATTGAGCCCATAAACATAATAGCTCACACTGCACATACTCATAAGGGTGCGTCTCAAGAGTCAATCGGATATCATCCAATGACTCCTTACTTAGTCCACCCGTAATGAAATATATTTTATCATCTCGATTTCTGGATGAATATCCAATTGATTTACAATGGGTATCACATGTCCATCGAGCACATTTCTAGCAATAATTTAATCTTTTTGCTTTTCGCTTCTTTGCAAAAGTACTCTTACCTAAGCCAGGTATGTGCTTAGAAAATGAATTTGGTAATTCACCAGCTAATCGAACTTTTGCTTCGATCAACCGATGAACATCTTCTGTGATACCTTGATCTATCAGCAGCCTCAATCTTTCGAGTCGAACTCGGTAAATCTTTTTCAAAACATTTATCGAAAGATTTGAGTAGTATTTGCGAATATTTGATAATATAACATCCAGTTTGATGGATCTGATCTTCTTCCCAAATGATCTATTTAAATGCATTATTTAACGCGTAAAAGAGCGGTGGCTCCGCATGTCATTAATTCTACCAAGAAAATGGAAAAGATTTGTAATCAAAAGGATGGGGACAAGGATCATTTTTGAGATTTCGGTCTAATCGCCTTTTTAGATATAATAAATCAAGGTATACTGATTTATAAATTCGAAATATTGTATTGAACCAGAAGTTTATACGTACATGTGAAATATGTATATAATATGAACCAGAAGTTCATAAGTGAAATATACATTGTATTGAACCAGAAGTTCATCGATATTGTATTGAACCAAATATGCATACATAGGAGTGGAAAAAACTGTATTGAATCAGAAGTTCTATAATAAACGGTTAGATAATCCCGATTAAAAGTTTCAAATTATTTGCTATAAGAATAACTTGTTTAGAAATTGTTTATCATACAATAATATTTTATGTCAAACAAGGATTAGCTTAAGAAGTTTTATGATTTGTTAAAAGTGTGATATGTATGCACTCCACCAAAACACACTTAGATATATGATTGAGATTATATCCCTAAAAATGAATGGCATATGTTGAGGCATTTTTAGCCTATCGATATAAGATTTGTAAACATTATGAGGAAAACATGCCTGAAGAGTAATTATGCCTGAAGCATAATGACAATCGATTCCAAAAATAAATATCTCTTGAATAATTGAGATGATCCATTTGAGGTTAAATACTCACGGTAAGTAAAAAGGACATAGTTATATGATAAGAGATATATGTACTTGATGATAGAAAATATAAAGAGATCTCTATATGTTATATTGAGATGAAATGAAATCGATAAATAAATCGAATACATACACAACTCTCTTGTGAAAATGGGGTTGATGAAATTGTAATACTTTGGACAAATATAAAATCCCAATGTAGGGATTATTGTTCAAGGACCTGAAGTCCAAACAGTTAAATGAGTAAAGCCAGCAGTTATTTGTGCAAATGAAAAACATTACACAGTTGTAAAAGACGACTCGTTGCGCGCGAAATTTTTCATAGAACTGGCATGACATATGATGGATAGACTATAATCTAAATAACATGCTTGAGCTCTTTAATATATCAATGAGTGAGATCAAAATGTATGATTCTCATCTCGGTACTTTAGGAGTATTCTTTGATGTACCAGTTGATCACGGTACGTTGAGATTTCAAGTAAAATGATTATAGATTATATGTCGAAATTGTTATCTATTTCAATGATTGATTAAACTTATGCAAATTAGAACATGTGGTTTATGAGATGCAAGAACATGCATGTATAATCATTGAAAGATTTGATATACCTAGGATAATATCACTATAGAATGATACAAATGACTCAATGATATAATATGTTGGATTGTACTATTTTTGACATCTGGAAAACTAATTATAAGTAAATTTGAAAATGAATATTTTATTATTCACCAGAAGTGAATATGGAAATGAATATATTTAATTATTCACCAAAAGTGAATTCTAGGTTTGATTATTCACCCAAAGTGAATTCTAGATTTTATTATTCACCAGAAGTAAATTTTAGATTTGATTATTCACCAGAAGTGAAAGATGCAATCGGTAAATTAGTAAAACATTGCTTAATATAGAATTTTATGACATCATAAGTGAGCTATCAACGATTTATATAAAGCTCATCATAAATGATATGTTTAATAAAAAGATTCGTGATTGCATCAATATACTTGTGATATTCCATGAAAGGAATAAATACGCGTTGCACTTTTTTTCCCTTAACTGAGGTTTTGTCCCACAGGGTTTTCCTAACAAGGTTTTTAATGAGGCAGCATTTGAGGCGTATTAATGAGAATTCATGAGAATAATGTACTATTTTTCCCTTCGCTAAGGTTTTGTCACATAGGGTTTTCCTAGCAAGGTTTTTGAGGCATTATCATAGCCATTTACGAGCTATAATTCAGTAACACATTGTTATACTGGAATGATATCAATAAATTAAGAAAATCATAGATATCTTATGAAGAATGTTATTATATCGGTTACACAAGGAGATTCGTATATATACATATTCCAGACAAAAGATGATATCAATATTCAAGAAGTTCATGAATCCTCGATTGCACACTTCAGGGGGAGAATCATGCTGTACTCCTTTTCCTTCATCCATGTTTTGTCCTTCTAGGATTTCTTGACAAGGTTTTAACGAGGCAGCGACTGTACTCTTTTTCCTTGGTTCAGATTTTGTCCCACTGGGTTTTACTGACAAGGTTTTAACGAGGCAGCGCTTCAGAAATTCAAGCTTCAGTACATGATTTGTTCTACTTATCATTGGATGTCATTTCGAACATTAGACTTAATGATTCATGATGGTCAATATCAGGGGGAACTGCTGTACTCTTTTTCCTTCGCTCAAGTTTTATCCCACTAGGTTTTCTTAGCAAAGTTTTAACGAGGCAGACAATTGTGGAATTGGTCATTCAAGGGGGAGTGTTATAAATAATATAAATATGTGAATGGCCAATTACCATTATATCCCTGTAAAATTTACATATTACGATTGTGTCATTGTCCACTCCTATAAATAGGAGCCATATTTCATTTCATTATACACACCATAATGTGAATTATTCTCTTATTCTCTCTATCTCTCCATCTATTTCTTGTTATGATTTTAGTAGTTTTACAACAACAGCGTTACTTTTTTACATTTTTTTTAACCAAAAAGTGACATAGTAAAAAAAAGTGACATTTTGCACTTTTTCTACTTGAACGAACTTTTTTCAATTTGCAATATCAAATAAGGATAATGCGAGTCGGTAACATTGACAGCAACAAAATGATATCATATGCTTTCTTTCTTTTCGTCAAAATTCATAAAATGTATTTTAAAATAGTCACGAGACAAATATAGATCATTTTAGTAAGGAATTGCAAAGACAATATTATTGTAAACAAGTGACCAAAGTAGACATAAGCATGGATTTTGAAAGTAAAACCAGTAAAACTTAACCAAAGGGTGCAAAATCAAACAAACAAATGGATTCTTCAATTCAAAACCACCATTTAGAAAAATGGAGAACCCACAGAAGCTTTAGCTTAATACTTGCATCAACCCCATTCCTGATCCCCTACCCACAATTAAAAAAAGTCAATTTTCAATTTTTGCAATATTTATCATTAACTGACAAATTACACAAGTTCACAAATACTAGTAGATAGTAAATACAATACAAGTTCTCCATATACAAACACAATGTCACTTTTTTAATATTTTTGTCACTTTTTAAATAATTTTACCACTTCTTTAATGAAGTGACAAATGCAACCTTAAAAAAAAGTTACAAAATATCACTTTTTTATCACATTTTTTTTTAAACTAAAAACAGAGAAACAATGCCACTTTCTTAAAAAAAAAAAAAATTACAAAATTACAAAATGTCACTTTTTCTTTTAACTAAAAGATGACACTGTGTCACTTAGTGTCACTTTTTTCTACTTAAATGTCACTTTTTGCAATTTTGCAATATCCATTGTGGAACTTAACAAATTACAAAAGTCCACAAACACTACTAAATACATTATACATTCTCCATATACAAACATTTTAAAAAGCGAAAAATTCTTCCAAATTGGATAAAGAAAGCGAAACATATTTGAATAATCAATTCGTTTCATCCGAGTATTTCTCCATATACCAAACACGGCATCATGTTTCTAGCAGCCTCAACACACAAAGATAGTAAGCATGGATGGAAGTAATGAGTAGATAAGATAATTGAAAGAGGGCACATATCGTCTATGAAGTTACAGATGACTCCTACAATGAGTGACCTTTAAAATAGGCTTTCACATTCCTCAATATGTGATGCTTGTGAATCTATCATAACCTTCCCAGCAGGTGAAGCTAACAATAATCATTATTCATTTTCTGAATAAATTAATAGCCATGTGCATCCCACAACGAAAGCGCCAAATTCATTACAGCACATCTCCACCACCATCCATCAAAATTCATTTTCCACAACCAACATGAACCAAGGATGCTAACGTAATTGCTGAAATGAATGTTGCAAAAATAATCAATGAACCAACTGGGATAGTCATTGCTTATGGCTTGGACAGTTATATTCACTATTGCCATATCATTGTACCAAGACCCATCAAACAGTTCTTATATACATTCTAGCAACAGGTGTAGTACGAGCCACAGTCTAGAATTTTTTAAACCTTGCAGTCTATTTTCGAATCCACATTTGAAGATCTGCAAATCCCTCAGGGCATCTCCAACGTGACTGCAAATGGAGGAAAACTTCAAAAAAATGCCATTTTCTTGCTCCAACCGGACTTCATCTTGCACGCTAAAATGAAGTTTGCTACAGTGGCATGCCATATATGGCGTGCCACTGTAGCAGACTGTAAAAAAATTGGAGCAACTATGCTGTTGCCCCAATTTTGTCCCAAACTTTTTTTTTGTTCAATTTTACCCCAAATATTGATTTGAATTTCAGTTTTGACCTTTTTTTTTCCCCTTATTTTGAACACATAGTTATTTGATGAATATAATTCAATTTTGGTCCCAAAAAAATTATTTAGAAATTGCATTTTAATTTATTTTGTTGTAGTAAAAACAATGGTTATTTCATCTATATTGAAATTTATTTTAATTTTTGTTTCTTATTTGTCCATTATTTTTATCACATAATTAACTTATTATAAATCAAAACATTAAAATTAAGTGACAACAAAATAGATTACTCAACAATATTTAGGAACTTAGAACCATAATTAGTACGGTGACATAGACATTGAAAATTAAAATACGATGGAAGCTACTTAAAAGATAACAATCTAATAATCAGGTAGATCGGATCCAAATCCTCCAAGATCGTCAAAAAAACGACCATATGGAGTTGCTGAACTTTCTTCACTTCTTTTTAGCATGATTCTTTTTTGTTCATTTCGAAAAAACTCCCTTAGCTCCGGATCTGCAATAGAGTTCAAGTCTTTGGCTAGAATGGTATTATCAGAACAATATTCAGCCGATTGCATTCGAGCCCTTTGAATTTCGTAGTTTTTCAGTCTGTCCTCATTCCCCTTGCGGATGACTTCCGCGAGCTCCCGTTGCTCCTCCATGATACTTGCAATGATTTTTGAGGAATCTTCTTCTTTTTTTCCTTTTCCCCTTAGCTTTTTCTATCCCAATGGGTCGTTGGCTTGGACTGTCACTGGCATTATCTTCATTAATATCTAGAGAAAATGAAGACAATCCTTGATATCCTGATGTTGGGGAATCAGAAATTGGGGAATCCACGTGTGCCGATCCAAAGTATGTTTTCTGGCTATGAAAGTCGGGTAACTCCACTTGAACATCTTTTCCAAATTTTTCACTATCCTTAAGGATAGGCCACACGTGATCGAATTTAAATCCTTTCTTGGATTTTTCGTCTTGGCATAATAATATTTTAGCTCGATCTATCTGCAAATTGATATGATAAATTTATTACATTAAAGTTAATTGTAACATACAAATTGAAATTTTTGTAATAAATGCACTTACAATGTCTTGTTCGGATGCTCCGCTTGGGTTTAAATTTTCCACTTGACGTATGCACCCACGTAGTTTACTAATGGATGCATTGATCAATGTGAAACGGGATTGCAGTGAACTTAAAGGTCGGGACTGAGTAATATGTGTTGGTAATGAACTATTATACTCCAACTCGACGCAGCTCCAGAAACGATCTTTTGACTGATTAATACCAACAATCGGGTTTTGAGAAATATCCAAATATACACGACACAAATGAATGTCTTCTTCCACATTGTATGAGGCACTCCGCTTGCTGATACTCATTTTTTTTTTTTTGTAATTGCTAAATGGTGATATTGTTATGGAAATATGAAATGGAGACTTGTTTATTTATAATGCAATTGATGTCTTGGATTGATTTGATAACACGATCTCATCTAACGACTCGGATCTCTTGCAATCTGATTTATGGCTGGGATTAAATTGTGATCTTCGATGTTATCCTGACATGGTAAATTATTGCATCTAATCTAACGGTTCAGATCTTGTACTTTCTGATCGATAGCTGGGATTGAAGTACGTAAATCAAAGTAAAGCTGACATGACAGAGATATTTAATTTAATTTAACGGCTCAGATATCTTGTAATCTGATCAATGGCTGGGATTAAAGTACGTAAATCAAAGTAAGGCTGACATGACAGAGATATTTGATTTAATCTAACGGTTCAGATCTCTTTTGATCTTATCAATGGCTGGAAGCAAATTACACAAATCGAAGTTATTCTGGCATGATATAGATAAGGAATCCATTCTAACGGTTCATATTTCATGCATTCTGGTTAACGGCTAGGACTGAAGTTTGCAAAACGAAGTTATCTTGAATGAATCAGATGAAAATATTCTCATCTAACGGCTTATATCTCCCGTAATCTGATCTACCATTGAGATTGGTTCACACAAATTAACCTTATCAATGAAAATGCAATTATAAAAGGTGAGTACCTAATATACAATTCATCATTCATATCTAACACTTCAAAATTCATATATCAATTTTACGTCTCGCAAAAATGAATTTCAATGTTGGCGGATCTTCCAATGTAAACGACAGTGTTCATGACGAAGACGAACAGATCATGAACGACCTTAAGGCACTTGAGGCCCGTCATGATGCTGTGGTTCGCATGTATTTGAATAACAACATCCTTCTAACTGAAATGGTCGAACATCAACAAACTCCACCAACACATGGCGGCTCGATCCCTGGACACATTGTCATAAATCGCGATAGAGAATCTGCTCATGAACGATTGTTCAACGACTACTTCGCACCGAACCCACAGTACGACGAAAAGTTGTTTCGACGACGTTATCGCATGTCAAGAAATTTATTCTTACGCATAGTGCAGTCTGTGGAGGCGCATGATAGTTACTTTGTTCAGAAAAGAGATGGACTGGGTAGGCTAGGGTTGTCCTCTCTCCAAAAGATTACTGCCGTATTTCGGATGCTGGCATATGGCATTGCAGCGGATGCAACTGATGAGTATTGCAAGATTGGTGAGTCAACAACTATTGAAAGTTTGAAAAGGTTTTGTCGTGCAGTCGTGGAGGTATTTGGAAGCTGTTATTTGCGTTCACCCAACACTAATGACATTGCACGGCTTCTTCACGTTGGTCAACAACGTGGTTTTCCCGGAATGTTGGGTAGTCTTGACTGTATGCATTGGAAGTGGAAAAATTGTCCAACTGCATGGGCAGGCCAATACGCAGGACGGAGTGGGTTACCAACCATTGTCTTAGAGGCCGTAGCCGATTATGATCTTTGGATATGGCACGCATACTTTGGTATGCCAGGTTCAAACAACGAAATCAATGTTTTAGAGGCCTCCCATCTATTTGCCAACCTCGCTAAAGGTATTGCTCCCCCCGCTAATTACGTCATACAGGGACGTGAATACAATATGGGTTACTATTTAGCTGATGGTATATATCCGAAGTGGGCCACTCTCGTACAAACAATTCACGAGCCACGTGGACCAAAGAAAAAATATTTCGCAATGAAACAAGAAAGCTGTAGAAAAGACGTTGAACGGGCATTTGGGGTTTTACAATCTAGGTTCGAAATTATTGCAGGACCGTCACGATTTTGGAAGAAAAGCATCTTACACGATATCTTGACTGCATGCATCATTATGCACAACATGATCATAGAGGATGAACGTGATGTTGAAGCACCTATTCGAGATTGGGTAGAAGCACCGAGCCCACGAGTTGAGATGGTTGTAGATGAAAATGTTCGTTTCTAGGAGTTTCTCGCTCGTCATCGTCAAATTAAGGATAAGGAGGCTCACATTGCACTCCGAAATGCTTTAATTGAACATTTGTGGGAACAACATTCAAATTCCGAGAATTAAATTAGTGAAATAAATATATTTGGTGTATTTCTCGTTTTATTTTAATGATCAAATAAATATTTCAAATATAATAATAATAAAAAGTATGTTAAAAAAGAAAAATAAAAATATTATGTTTATTTGGTGTGAAATTTGAAGTTTTGGGTTTGATATGAGTTATATTATGTTTATTTGGTGTGAAATTTGAAGTTCTGGGTTGGAGATGAGTTATGAAGATAAAGTGAGAGAAACTGTATTTTAGTGTAAAGCTGACTGCATTTTAGAGTTCCTGGTTGGAGATGGCCTCAGAATGCTATTAGTTTCCAGAAACTTAACCCTTCTTCGATACCTAAACAGTTAGCAATTAGAGACAGAGGAGAGTTCTTACTAGTCAGATCGGCTTGTAACATTTTCCATCTCCTGACTTGTGTTCTTCGATGATTACTTGCTCCAGTTCGCTTTCATCAGAATCTAAAATAGCTTCTCTAGGAACTGTAGAAAATGATAATACAAGCAGCTGTCTCAAAGACCTTCATCAAAGGTTACGACGGCTGTTAACAGAGGCAAAATTTCATTCATTCTTGCTTGCTTGTAAATGGACTTTTCTGGAAATAGAAGGCGCAAAGGCAAAATTGATAAATTGCAGGAGAGAAGGGCTTCTGAAGGGTTCTGTTGGTTTATGCCTTAATTATATGGTGTAAAATTTATAATTAGTTGTAAAAGGGTATTTTTCAAATAGGTTAAATATTTAGGGTAGTTTGTGCAATTTCCTCAAAATAAAATCATTTTGTTCATTCTAGAGTAGGCTCAAGCCCACTAGTTAAATAAATCGAAAAAACCCAAATAATTTTGATACCAGCATGCATGAGGTGCAGGGTTCGATATCCATCATCTTCATTTTAATTGTCTTTTCCCTTTTCTTTCTTCTTGTTAAATGAAAAAGTCGAGCCCCTTTCATTTAAAATTAACATTCTGTAGATATTTTGATGCCCCTTTCCACTTATCTTTCTTAATGGACTAAAAAGTCAAGCCTCTTTCATTTAAAACTGACCTTTTGTGGAATTTAAGCCCTTGTTCTCTTTACTGTTTTGAGGTCGTTTTCTATTTTTATTTTCGAAAACGCTAAAAACGCGTTCTCTTTACCATTTTCGAAAATGCATTTTGGAAAACAAAAAAAAAATTGTACACAAAACGGAAAACGCCCGAAACATCGTTTTGGGCGTTTTGTGTGTATTTCGACAAAAAATGTCTAAAACGCGGAAAACGCGTTTTGGGAAAAAAATTTATTTTTTATTTTTTATTTTTTTTTATAGAATTATCTTAATTTAGAACTAAACTTAATATAAAGTTTTTTTTTTATTATTATTTTTTTTAGAATTATCCTAGCTTGGAACTAAGCTTAAATAAAGAATTTTTTTTTTTTTTTTTTTTTTTGAGAATTATCCTAACTTGGAACTTAGTTTAAATAAAGTTTTATTGAATTCAATATCAACATTAACAAAAAAAATGAAATGAGAATTCTTGTTGTTATATTTCAAAAAATGCAATGATAAATGGACTCTGCTGGTTTTGAAAGAACTTGCATTTTCTGGATTTTAATAGAAGTAGAGCTTTCTCAAGTCCCGAACCTGACCAAGCTGTGTTAATATAGACTCTTAATGCTCACATTAGTGAGTTGCATGTAACCATATTTTTATTGTATTCTGAAAGGAAATTTGAGTTGGAATTAGTAGTATTCTGCAAGCAAATTAATTAAAAATAGTTTAAATAGTGTTCTGCAAAATTTCAAACAGAACGTGTTTTCCAGCTTTTCATTTTCAAAAACAGTTTTCAGAAATGACAAACCAAACGCGTTTTCAGCAAATTTGAAAACAAAAATGAAAACACAAAACACAAAACATTTTCGAAAATGAAAATACAAAATAAAATACAAACAGAACGCCACCTAAATTTTTTATTTTTCTTCTCGAGCAAAAGATCAAAAAATTTCCTCGTACAAAATTTTTTATGCTTGGAGCTTATCTTTATTTTTTCTTCTTAAACATAAGATTAGACAATTTCAGCGGTTCACTAATATTTGTACAAATTTTTTTTATTATGTTATAAACTATGTACATTGAAGTTCTCATATATTTCCAATAAAGTTAATTTTGTGCAGACCTTTGGCTTCAATAATTTATGGTTAAACAAAAATGGACCATGATATAGTAACTGTGGGGGTCATCCTATGGTGATTCTATCATTTTTCAACAAAAATTTGGGAGCGCTACCCCCATACTCCCGAGAAGGTGCGGGGGCCTATGCCCCCTTCCAACCCTCGCTCGATATTGCTCTCCATGTAATAATCCGAAAAATTATGACGTCCTTAATTGCCTTTGTCTTTATTCTATCTCATAGTCCATTTCTTGAAAGAATGATTACACCCAGATCCCTCAATAGAAGGCATGTCGGCTTGGTTTCCATTAGTGTGTACTTGATAGAAATCTTTCTTCAAGTGGCTCAGTGACCTTCCCAATTCAATCATCTGTTCTATTTTAACATACGAGGTTATTTTTAGAATTAATTTATCTATTGTTGAATTTCAAGAAAGAAAAAAAAATGGAATTTTTAATTAAATGAAAAGTTGCGAAAAATATATATAAGTGCCTCTCTTCCTAAGATTTTTTCGATCCCTTCCGACCTCCTTCTAATACATGTGATATATGTATGGATAAGTTCTCAGAATGAGCTTCGAGAATCTAAAATCCATTTCTTAGTTCAACCAATGGACAACTTTCGGTGAATTTTTAAAATTAATACTTTACCGAACGGTTAAGGAAATTAGTTGTAAGTGGCTTAGTTCGGAAGTCATAACTTTCTCCTCGATTAACCATTTCTAGCATGGTAAATTGCATGTGAAAGTACGTCGTGAGTACTTTGAAATGATACTAAGAACATTGGATCTCAATATCGTTTTCTATCTCAAATCTTAGGTCAAACCTTGCTCATCGAAACTAGAATTTTGGAAACTAGGGCATGAGATGTCCATCCTAAACCTTCCACGGATGCACCTTAGCTTTTAATACTTACCCAATCTACTTCTCACACGGTCACACCTCCTAATTTCATGAAAATGGTCTAACACCTCCAACTTCATGGATAAGAGCTAACTCTTTCCTTAGCCTCTAAGTAAGATGAACAATCTCCTACAAATGAAGTTCTATTCCAATTCCTGCAACCATTTCACCTTATAAATACTCAATGTTCTGGGATCAAATCCTTACAACCAAAAATCAAAGGGAGAAATGGTGTCAAAATTGATCTTCATACCCTAGGTAAGGAATTCATGCTAAAACTATGTTTCAATCCGTTTTAATTCACCCTTTTCATTCTCACCGAGACATTTGGTGTCGACACCATGTTCATCTAGGCTTAAAACGATGAAAAAATGATTTTCTGACACTTTGGTGTTGACACCAAATGGACAGCGTGTCAACCGAACTTCATTCAGTCATAACTTTTGATTTACAACCCGTAAAGTTCGTTTATTTGAATAATAAGTGAGTGGGATGCGTTTATTTAAATTAGTTGAATATGCTTATTCGAAGTATTTTGATTAATGAAGTAAGTTGAATATGTTTATATAAATTATATGATTTATTATACATGAGTTGGATATGTTTATACGGAACATGAGTTGAATATGATTATTTGAATTAATTGTCTAATAAAGTGAATATTCAACACACCTTTTATATGTTGCAAAATGTGAAACATGTTTTGATGATATGACATTCGGTTCATGTTTTGAAATGCGATGACATTCGATGGGTGATGAATCATAAAGTAAAGTAATGTATAAAGAAATGTTTTGTGCATGAGGATTATATATTTGAACTCTAGCCCCCTCGATAACCAATGCATTATTTTGGATATCGATGTTGATGATGTTGGGAGCACCTCGCGACTCCGAGGGTTGTGAAGAACGACATGGTGATCTAATATCCTTGTAATTTGATGTGTCATGGTCATTTTATCGATATCTGGGTTATGAAAATGATAAGCGCTTTGGGGTAGAGGAAATAATCTATAATCGGGCCGTGAAAACATGATTTTTGAAAAGAACATGCATATGCATCTATAATTCATGTAACATGATTTTTGAAAAGAACATACATGTGCATCGACTAATCATCATACATTTGAACTTGTCTTGAGTATGTGAAATTGACTTGTATATCTCAATGTACAATAACACGTGCACCATTTTCTACTAACTGGCAAGAGCATGCTTATCCCACAACATCTAACATTTCAGGTAATAATAGAAATGAATTAAAGAGGGTGGGCGCGAATCTTCAGACAACGAGACAGATAGTGTCGGGATAGGTTACAACCTGTGAATTGTGAACATACCACCAAATAAGAATTTTTATGTTTGAACTGCCACACTTTTATTGAACTCGAGATCTTGATAATAATGCTTTAAAATTAAAATTGTTACTTTTTAAATAAATGAATTTTATTTAAGTGAAGTGATTTTGAAAAAGTCTTGAAAAATTTTGTGCGTTACACTCTCATTAAAAAAAAAAAAAAAAAAAAAAAAAAAAAAAAAAAATCAACCCCCTAGATAAAAAACTTCTAGTTTCACCCCTGATTTTATGTGTTGTAGTTTTATGTTATTATTGGGTTTTCTAGGTGGATCAAGGAGTTACTCTTGGTGAAGCTCTTCTTAGTCATGATGAATGGCTTGGAAAGAAGGGAATAAATAACATGAACTTTACTGTAGTTACATGGTCCAATTGGGATTGTTAGTTGATGTTAGAATCAAAATGCAGAAACAAAAACTTAAAAAAGAGAGAGTTGAGATGGTTGGCTGGCTTAGCCTACCAAGGCCGATCTCACTGTGGTATGGATGATGCCAAAAACACTATCATGCTACTTTGGTTATGCACAAGAGTTTTAAATTCTCACTTACCATCTCCATCATGATTCAGCCTACTGATGATTCCTTCACATGGAAGCTACCCCACTGCATCTTTCCTTTTTTTGCCAACTCAACCTCAAAAGTTAAGGGATCTAAATTTCCAAGCAATAGAGTTTCAGCCATATTACCATTGTGGAGTGAAAAGCAGCAAAGCAATGGTTCGAGAATCAAGTCTTAAGTAAGGGAGCCTATTCTTTGGATGTCAAAATTGTTGTTAGTGGTACTCTTTGCCATTAGTTTGAATGGATTTCTCCATCTTGACAGTTCAACTAACTTTTAGGATAAACATCGTTGCTATTTGTATTAAAAAAAAGTAACTTTAGTGGTTTTCTACTTCTCTATATATGTAGATATTTAGCTCAAGCTTTTATTGTAGTGATGGAAGATGCTAGTTGTCTATATGCATATTGCTTGATGCAAAGAGAGTATTGGATAATACATATGGCGGATCCAGGGGCTGCTGGGCACAGGCTCACCCCATTTTGGAGAATTTCTTTAGAAATCCTTTAAGATTAAAAAAAAAAGGGGAAGAGTACACCAATAAGGTGGTTATAAAACCACATTTCAAGATTAAAGAAAAAAGTGTAAAGTTTCATGAATCAGGTGGTATTAAAAATTTATGTTATTATAAAAAACCAACCACCCAACCGCACCTCACCCCACCCCACCCCACCCCACCCACTCCTGCCCCAATCTTTTGTAATTTGTATCATCGTCACCAAGAAAGTTTAATTAATATATTACACCCTACCCCACCCCATATCACATTCAAAACTTAGGCAGTATTTGTATCTCTTCGTCACCACCTCTGTATGACACCACTATCAACCACCGTCGTCACCACCACCACCACCACAATCACCAACCACCGCCATCGTCACCACCATCACTAACCACCGTCGTCGTCGTCGTCATTACCATCACCACCTCCAACGTGACCTTTGACTCATCACTGCCGCTACCACCACCACCATTTCCAACGTACCACTTCCACCACCACCATCATCTCCGACTTACAACCACTACTTTTTTAAAATATAGGAAATGAGAAAACTGGTGTTTATATATATAAAATTTAAAAATTGGGAAATTAATAAAAAAATAAAATATGTAACTTATGTTGAATAGGTAAATTGTTCATATTGATCCGTGACTACCAGTAACTTGCAATATGGAGTGTTACCACATGCTGTGATTGGATAATTGTGACATGTGACCTATGTAATTTGACCTTAACATGTGAAGTGTGACTTGTGTGACTTAATGCAACAAATGTGACTTGTGACCTTAATATTTGAAGTGTGTCCTGTGAACTTAACATTTGATCTGTAAGTTTGAATTTTGACATGTGACCTGAATTATTTAGTGTGGCCAATTTTCTTGAATCTGTGACCTTTGATTGTTACTTGTCATCATGTTACACTATGACATGTGACTTGTGAGTGAATTTTGACATGTGACTTGAATTATTTAGTGTGACCAATTTTCTTCAATTTGTGACCTTTGAACTGTTGTGATGATGTTGCACTGTGACATGTGATACGTGACCTGTGACTTAAACATGTGACCGGTCACTTGAATATGTGACTTGAAAAAGTGACCTGTGACCCATGACCCGTGACTTGAACATGTGACCCGTGATATGTTGAAATTGATATGTGACCTATGTAATAAAACTTGTGTTGTTGTGACCTAAACATCTGTGAACTCAAAAGTGCGACATGTGACCTGTGACCTACCCCATATGAACTATGACTAGTTACTTATACCATATTCCTACCCAGTCACCACCTTTGGCACACTTCACCATTGTCGTATAGCCTAACAACATAATTGTCGTCGCAGCTCAAAAACAGAACCTGCTACCATCGCACAACCACCAACTCACCATCGCAACCACCACCACTCACACTCCACCTCCAAAATAGACACCCCCATTGTCAACCTGACACCACACCCGCCTCCACTACAAACAACAATTTCACAAATCCTCCATTCACAACATCAAATTAAACACCTCAATTTCAGACCAACTGAGCATACCTAGAACTCCAAATCCAATTAATACACTTTCACAACAAAGAAAGACTCAATTGAAGCGCTACTGAGTGATTCCAATTTAGGCTCCACTGCTCAATAGTCGATTCCGTCTACTTCTTAAGGATTGAATCGATTACAGGACTTGAAGTTTCCACCACCGGAGGCGAGTGCATTTATCATCATCGTATCTTATGTCAGAGTTCTCAGGTGCTTCCTCTCCACTCAGTATAAATCGAAGGGAACTGGGCTAGGGTTCGGCATATTCTACTACTTAAAGACTCGATTGATTACGGAATTCGAGGTTTCCACCATCGACGACGAGTGCAGTTGTCATCATCGCCGCTTCCGCCAGAGTTCGTCAGTCGATGCTTCTTCTCTCTCCCAGTGTGAACCGAGTGGAAATGCATTGGGGTTGGTTGGGTTAGGTAGTGACGAGGGTAATCTACTTATTTTAAAAAATTTAATATTATTAATTAAAAATAATAAGCTTAATTAAGACATGAATAGTGAATATAATACTTTATTTCTTGAATTGAGAATTATGGAAAACAAAAACCTATTGTGGTGTAATTTCCTCAAAAAAAAAAAATGTATTAAGAGAGGCCTTCCCAACTTTTTGAGCTGCGTTTGTCCCTACATATGAGTAGTTAAAAGAAGTTATCACAGGCTATCCGTTTGTAAACCAAGTAAATTAGTTTATCAACCACATAATTTTTCAAATCACTTTTTAACTATACAACAAATAAAAGCTAAAATAATATGGTGGGGAATATTCATATCTTTGGACTTTGGGGTCTCGTATGTATTCACAACAAGAAAGATCGATATTTAGTTTCTTCATGAGATGGCATTTTTACATTGTCTTGCCTTTCTCTAGTTGTTGTGCCTCTTTTTAGGCTTCAAGCTAATATCATAGCTCATCTTGAAAAAGCAGTGCATCTATCAAAGAGGACGATGCACCTTTCGCAACCATGAGCATTGTTGAGTTAGGCTACACTTATATTTCTATAGGCTCAAAATAGAATAACAAGAAACATGGCTCGATTCATAAAATCTTAGTAGTAGAAGAAGAGAGAATTCAATTAATAAAGGGAAATAAAGTTTTCATAATAAGGAGATTGATGTGTAAAAATCAAGTTTCTAAAATGCGTAATGTACAGCGGGACGACACATAATGCCTAATCGCGCTAATGCATGGCCAATGTGAGAAAATGAGCAATGCGCGAATAGGCTTGTAAAGAGCTCATAGAGAATACGAGAGCCTAGGCTCGCATTTAAGAACACGTGCCTAAATAGTAGTAACAATGGACTTGATCGAGTCAAGTCAGCTCGTGTCTACGAATAATGCTATACTTGATCCTTTAGCTTGTGCGGAGATGAGTTTTATTTTAAAAATTAATAAGATGAATAAAAATGATTACAAATGAGTCTAAAATGAGTCGGCTGGTGAAATTTTTTTGAGCTCGACTCGATCCTAATGGTCTGTGGATCAAAAATCGATGACCAATTCGATTCATTTGCTATTCTATGTATAAATCTCAAGACAGTACATATTCTAAGCTTGTTTTCATTTTATCCATTTTAAGTGCAGAGAACAAAATATTGAAATATTACGATTATAAAAATACGTCAATTAAGCATTTTAAAAAAAAAAGATACGAATTATTACGACCATATGGAGTTTCTCCGTCATTCACATTTAAAAGACCTCATATACGTTCGTATATCTTGTTTTCTTTCTTCACCCCAGTATCGTCTACTCTAATACTTTTCAATAGCCGCTTCTCTAAAAAATACACCAAGTTTTTCTAATTTACACAAATTTCAACTATTTTTTCATAATCGAAGCTTGGAAATTTCAAGACAATTGTGAAATAACTAAAGAACATCGAAAATAGACCTAGGATTAGATCCCATCGTGAAGAAACAGTATACTGGTTTAAACTGAGGTTAGATATAGGGATGGTAATGGATCAGGTATGAGTAAAGTTTGAAAAATTAATACCCTACCCACTGGGGATTTTTAGTCTCCATATCAAATCCATATACCCAACCTCACTAAAGTTGGTCGGAGGCTGGTCAGGTGAGGGTCGGAAGGCAAGTATGATTCCATACTCATTGAAAACCCATTTAATTTTTAATTTTTCTTTTTTGTAATTTTTTTCATGAAGAGAATTGAAGAAAAACATGACAAACTAACGAGAAGTAATTAGCATATTTAAAGAAATCAAACTAACAACTAATTACCTGAAAGAAGTGAAGATATTGAGGGAAATAAGTGAAAACTTGGGAAAGAGAGAATGCAAAAAATTTGAGTGTGGCTATGTTTGGGAGATTGAAAAATATATGTTCGTGAATTGTCACTTGTGTTTGTACCTTTTAAATGTTGATTTTATTTTTTATTTTTGTTAATGCAACAAACCGGTATGCAAGTTTGGTATGAGTTTTGTAGAAAAACTTACATTCGACCTATAACCATGTCGGGTTTTTTAATTTACATTCATACCCGACCGGCAAACCTATTTTGTCGGGTTATTCCCACTAGTGTGTTTCGGATCTCCAACGGGTATCGAGTCCATTAATATTATCAATGTTCAAAAAGCAAGAAAATGTGTCGTCTAGGCTCGTCAATGCGTGAACCGTATTGAAACGCCTCGCTTACCCCTTATGCAAGCATAATGCTAATTGAACGATCAAAATCGATCAAAATTAGTCCAAATCAGTAATAAATCGGTCCAAACAAGTTGAAACCTGTAATAAATTGGTCAAAACGACAGAAAATCAATATTTTTCTGATCCAATCGATTAAAAATCGAAAGAACAGATTTTAGTAATATTAAATTAATTTTAAATACTAAAAAAGAATTAACTAAAGACTGGAGGCGACATTGTAAATATCACCCCTTTGCACTTTAGTACTAAAAAAAAAAACCAACACTAACTATCCTTTTACGAGTCTAATTTTGTTCACCCCCCATTTGGGGGGTGAACGTTACCCCCTTCCTTTTTTTAATAAAAAAAGGGTACAAATCAACTCACAAAAGAAAAGGGACTCACCAATTTTCTTGAAAACTAATGTTAGCTTCCAAAAGAAGCTTTTTATATATGTGCACGCAAACGAAATTTTTTTATTAAAAAAAAAAGTACAAATCAACTTCTCAATAGAAAGGGCCCACCAATTTTCTTGAGAATACATTTTAGCTTCCAAAAGAAGCTTTTCATATATTTGCAGCAAAGGGAAAACGCACTGGAAGACAATACGAAAAAGTCTCCATTTTCGGGCCATTTATTACAATAGAATTAAGTAAAAAAAAAATTTCAAAATATATTTTCAACAGCTCCTTGTCGTCTTTTTCAACAGGTGGGTTCTATTTTTTTTCCTGATATTCAAGATTTCAACTGGTGGGGTTTTTTTTCCTGATATTCAAGATATATACATACTACAGTATTTGGTCATTTGAGTGCACTAACGTCGTTGTGTTCTTCCTGTTGATTAATATATTTGATATATTTTTATTTTTATATTCTTGTTGCAGATTATTGATTTGAAATGGGACTCATATTTTGAAGCTAAGATTTTCAAGTTCATCAACTTTTCAGGTAAATAACTTCTTTAGTAATGCAATAAAATGGGTTCTTGTCTTGAAAGTTATGTGGGTTTGGATTGTAATTTTTTCTGCCTTCATATAAATTTATGATATTTTATGTGATATAATGTTTAATGTCTTCCCAATAATTTATGATCAAATCTCTATGCATGACAATTTGAATTTAAGTCTAATGTTTTCTTGTTGGAGTTGCAAAATGTAAACTTGATAATTAGTGCATCAGCAGCAAAAGGAAATCTGAATTGATGGGCTTTGAGGTTTAGGACTTAATGGAAATCAAAGTTGTAAGAAAGAATTATGGGAGTTTCTGCTTATTTTGTATGCTTATTTTAAATGGAGAGATTATGGGGAGAGAGAGAATTGATGGTAGAATGAAATGGTTGGGTAGGTCATGAGTTCTATATGCTTGGAGTTTTACCATATCCAATGATATGTGGAACTTGGAGAATGCAAATAACTTATTGATTCATGTTAGTTCTTATGAATTAGATTAGAATTTTGATTTTGATTATTATTATTATTATTATTATTATTTTCCTACAGTTTGTTATGAGTCTTCCGGACTTGAATTTTAGTGTTGATGAAGAATTTCATGTTGTGGCTGAAGAATGGGGGGGGTTCAAATAATCATTTAGAGGAGGAAATAAATCAGGCAGGAGAACCAAAAATTGGAATGATATTTGACACGGCAAAAGAAGCCTATGCTTTCTACAACACATATGCAGGGAGGGTTGGCTTTAGTGTTAGGTTTCAACGAACGAACAAGAGCAAATCTGATGGAAATATAATCCAATGTCAAGCATTAGTGTGTTCATGTGAAGGCTCTTATCAAAAAATCAAAACGCCACATAAGAAAAGAGATATTCGACAGTATGAGTGTAAGGCTTCTTTTGTAATTAAACGTGTTCCTGGTGATAAGTGCCAAGTGATTGATTTCAATTCGGAGCATTCTCATGATCTTGTTCCACTTGAGCATTCCCATTATTTGAGGTCCCAGCGAAAAATTGAATTTGTACAAGCTGAAATTATGACTAAAATGCATTCGTCTGGGTTGAAACAAGGACAAATTTTCTCCTATATGTGTGAAGAAGCTAGTGGAGTCCAGAATCTTAATTTTACAAGATCGGATTGCAACAATTTCGTACAAAGAAGACGGGCTGAATTTCTCAAAAAGGGCGATGCTGAATGTCTCCTAGAGTACTTCCAACAGAAGAAAGGTGAAAATAAACATTTTTTCTACTCCTTTCGAACCTATGAAGATGGTGAGATCCATGGTGTATTTTTTTGAGATGCGAAATCTAGACGAGATTATTGGTTATTTGGTGATGCAATATGTTTTGATACAACATTTTGAACAAATAATTATGACATGCTATGAGCACCAATTGTGGGCGTCAACCATCATGGGCAAACATCATTGTTCGGGTGTGGCCTACTAGATGGTGAAACAACCGATGCAATAATGTGGTTGTTTAATACTTTTTTAGAGGCTATGTGAGGAAAAAAACCAAAGAGTATATTTACGGATCAGTCTGCAGCTATATCAAGTGTCGTTGATGAGTTATTACCTAAAGCCCACCATGGATTGTGTTTGTGGCATTTATTTCAAAACGCTGCCAAGAACTTGAGTAATTGTGGATATAAATTATTTTCGCCACAATTCAAAGTATGCATATATGATCCACAAACAATTGAAGAATTTGAACAAAGTTGGGATAAGTTACTTGTAGATAATGGGCTTGAAGGTAATGAGTGGTTAAAAAGAACATATGAACTGAGGAAGAAATGGGCTCAAGTGTACAACCATGCTCATTTTTGTGCAGGCATGACCACGTCACAAAGAAGTGAGAGCATCAATAAGTTGTTGAAGGATTACTTCACTCATGGAAGGATTGTTCTCCGAGAGTTTGTACACATGTACTCAAGGGCAATGAAAAATCGTCGTGAAAAAGAAAGGGAGGCCGAACACTTAACAAGACAAACAACCCCGAACTTGGTTTCTAGCTGGTCAGTTGAGCGTGAAGCGGCAAGCAAGTACACAAGAAATCTTTTTAATTGTTTTCAAGAAGGTATTAAGCAAAATATTGACCTGTCACTAGAATTGGAGTATGATAATGGAACTACTCGTACTTATAGAGTAAAGAGATTGAAGGGAGGAGAAAGATTCGCACAGTCACATACAACCAATTGGAAGAAACAGTGTCATGCACATGTAGAAAGTTTGAGTTCGATGGAATCCTTTGTTCACATGCGTTGAAGTTGTTCCGCCACTTAGAGCATAAAAGTCTACCGCCTCGATACTATTTGAAAAGATGGACAAGAGCATTTACATATGAAGATATTTGTGACCTCTTGGAAGAGATACCAAATGACAATGATCCAATGCTAACAGCTCGTTATAGTGAGCTATCACATATTTCACAAAGAATTGTCTCCACCGACTCTAGGCATGTTGATGTTTTCAATATATGCAAGTCATTGTTAGTCGAACTGGAAGCGAAGACTGAAGCATGTTCAGGTATCGAGGCATGTGATAATTCGGTTTCAAACCCGCAAAAATATTGTCCATTGCGACCCAACAAAAAGGAAGGGGGTAACGTTCACCCCCCATTTAACAAAATTAGACTCGTTCCTTTTATAAGGGTTGTGAGGCTCTCATTCCACATCAAAATTTCGAGGGTAATTATATTACCACCACAATTTTTGTTTCACCCACCACATTATAAATACACATCAATTAAAATATAGATTTCATAAATACACTACAACCATTTTACAAAATAATCCTTATCTACAAAAGAAAAATATAATTATTACACCACACTTGTTCCTTTTGAAACCATGAAACCCTGGTGCTTGTGGATTTTGAATACTCTTCACTATTCTTGCTTCGATTCTTCTCATTTGGGTTGGTGTTTCTTGCATTTGAGGCTTATATCCACCAATATCTACCTTAAATCAACAAGGTTCGGCATTGATTTCACTCTATTTGGGACTTGTCGCACGAAATTCTTGCAATTTCCTTGAGCTTGTTTTTCTGGGTTCCAAGTCTATAACCTCTGGCGGTGTGATTTAGGCATCAATTGCTAGACATGGTAGTCATTTCAATGGTACCGTTCCCCCCCTCTCGCACCCAACTATGGGCAAAAAGAAACACAAGAAAAAAATCCTTTTAGCGGTTGGATTTGATTTCTGAGGATGAACCTACAATGCAAGCTTAGTAAATGACAAAGGAGGCAAGGGTCTAGGAACTTATAAATCTGACGCAATTTCAAAAAAAAATTGGGAAGGACTTTTTGACTCAATGCAGGTGAGGAACAACTTACTGGGAATGAAAATAAGGCTCCCTATGTCAACCTGCTCAAAGATAATCGAAAACAAAAAAATGTCATCTCCCTTTCATCGGTTTCTAACAAAGACAAGGTTATGAGTATGGACAAGGATGATGAGGATGATCTTGATTCATGGGGCTTCTTCTCGAAAACAGGGAGAAAAATTGCCTCTTTGTAATGAGAAGTGTGGTGTGAAAATAAAAAAAAATACAAGCACAAAGGATATTTATGTCTTTCCATTAATTTCTATTTTTGTAAATGAATAAAATATTTAAAAGTGTGGTGTAAAAATTAATTTTTGTGGTGGTAATATAGCCACTCAATTTCGATGTGGGATGGGAGTTTTTTAGATTTTCCCCATTTCTTTTTTTTTTTAATTGCTTTATTTATTTATTTATCGTCAATGCTTTAAATTTTGGAGTCTATCATGATGATATGTAAACAATAAATGAAGAAAGTTTCAAACCCACTTTCTATCATTTGAAAGAGTTTTTAACATGACGACTAAGCAATTTTGGTTAAATACTTTTTTTTAATTTATTTTATTTAAATAAAAAATATCACACAGACAAGATTATGAGATTAGAAATAATGTATTGGAGATGACATTTGACATTCTGTTTCTTTTCATTAAGAGTGATTTTAGAGAGATTTTTTTGGGACATTTTTAAGTGATATTGTGACGTTACGTACATACATTGGATGTTGAAAAAATAAGTAGTCGAGTAGTTATTTTCACCATTCAATTAATGTGAGCCATGTCACATTATCACTTAAAAATGTCACTGAAAAATGTGTCGCTGGAATTATTGTTTGATTAAACGTTCATCTTTACGTGTAAAGATTATGAGACGGCAAAATGTATTACCATCACAAAATTTACTTAACACACCACATTATATTACCACCACTAATAAAAATACAAATATACCCCTTATCTAATTTTAAAACCAAAAAAATGATTAAATTTGTACACCACAGTCCAATAAAATTATTATTTATCTCAATTCATTTTTCCAAACACAAAGAGAGAAGAAACTGCACTTCTGAAAAAAGAATTATTGACCCCGTGATTACGCGTCCAGTCGTCCACTGATGGCGGTGCGGAGCAGTGGTGGTGGCATCCGGCGGAGCCGAAAAGAGAATTATTGATGCCGTAAAAGCTAAAATTGGGAGAAAATTTCAACTTTGTTCGAGGACTCGCCGCCTCCACAGTGGAGAAAATTTCTCCAAGAAATACCTCTTACAGACCACAAAAGTTGACACCAAGTAATAAGCATTGATACAATGATACTCTTGATTTTTCCAGCGGGATTTTCCTTGAAAGATTCAAAAAATCAAATATCAATCTATATCTCCCACTTAACGTTTGATGGCTGTTAAGTGCTAATAATGTTTTTAATTCCAGGAGAAAGAACACAAAAAGGAGGTCCAATTGAACTCAGTTATCCTTTGTTCAATTTTTGGTTTTTCGTAAAGAATTTGGACCCCTACGCAGAACTATGTTGTTTGTTTCTATAAAATTCAAAATCTTTAGATCCCATTAAAGCTTTGAGGTTACATTTTTTAATCTTGTCATTCTCTGTGGTAACATAATTTGTGTTCCCAATCCCAACATTTATAGAACTATTGTGGTATTCGCGTCGACCTTGCGGGCTCTGTTATTTTTAATTTCATTCATAGAACTGTTACGGTAAACCTTCTACGGCAAAACTTCTACGGTATATATACTTCCTTTTCATAATTTTCGTTTTAACAAATTTCATCACCTGTTAGATTATGAATTGCAGGAGAAAATTCGAGTGGGATTACTGGGCAGACATATTACAAGGAAGACAGGTGGTGTAGGTAGAAATTCGTGGAAGAATTTCTTATAAAATAAATGCCGCTTCATTTAAATGACCCAGTCAACAAAAAAATTTATTTACGAAGACCCACAATAATAATTTTTAGTCCAATAACCCCATTCTAAAAAAAATACAGAAAATGATATATAGAATTACAAATATGTCCATGACATTTGCCAAACAAAACCTAGCTTGATTTCATTGTCGTCTTCTTCCTCTCCCCAACAAAAATCTTCCTCCAAAATGGGTCTTCTTCCTCTCCCCAACGAAAATCTTCCTCTAAAATGGGTACCTGCTCTCCTTTCTTCTTCCTACTCTTTCTTCTTCTTCAAAATAGGTCACTAATCTCTGTTATTCCTTCTCCAAACCACAAAATACATTGTCACTCCATTGAGTGTTAATCTCTTTGAAGGTTGAAAATCCATTTTGTAACATTGATATTGGGCATTTGGAGAAGAAGGGAAGGTAAGGATGAATTTGAACAATTCTGAACCATTTTCTTCAAGTAATATCTGAATCAATGCCTGTTGTGTAGTTGGAGGTTGAATTTTTTGTTAGTTGTGCAGACAATAAACATTGCATTTTAGATATGGAAGTGTTTAGGATTTATCAATTTTTGTTGGAATGAGAATAATTGGTTTTCAGCAGGTTGTTGTTCATTTGATTTTAAACTATAACGAGGTTGAAATCGTTACTTTGCACACATACCGATTTTAACATTTTTCCCATCTAAAAAAGATAGTAACGAAATATAAATCGTTACTTCGTAAACATAACGTGTTCAACATCGTTTCTTTTGAAAAGACCTTACTGCTTTATATATGTCCATAACGAGGTTGAACTCGTTACTGTGTACACGTAACGACTTAAATTTCGTTATAGTTACTGCTTCAAAGTCATTCGTAACGATATTAATGTCGTTACAGTTGAAAATACCTTACTGCTTTACTGTTGTTCATAACGACATTGAAATCGTTACTTCATAAAAATAACGACATAAATGTCGTTACATATATTTACGGATATGCCCTCATCGTTCAACATTCCCACCAGTCAACAAAGTCGATCTAACTTTTCAAAAACTATGTTTAAGTCGTTGTAACGATTTCAAATCCGTTATAATTTGGAAGATCGTTTCATTGTAATTGTAACAAAATTGAGCTCGTTTGTGTGGAATATAGCCTAAAATGATGTGGAGGTCGTTACTGTTTCAGTAGAACGAGTTCGAGATCGTTATGTTTCAGGCTCAGAAAGTCACATAACGATAATTATGTCGTTTGTTTACAAATTTGACGACATTAAGCTCTTTCCAGTGTACTATATTACCAAAACGATGTCAATGTCGTTTTTTCAATAACAAAACGATATTGGAATCGTTATGTTCATAGACAAATAAATATCATAACGAGTTAAATGTCGTTCTTTCGTAAGTTTGGCGAACTCTATATCGTTTCAGTGTAAATTATTACTATAACGTCGTCTGTATCGTTTCTTCAATCGCAACACGACATGTATATCGTTATGGCTCAAATCGTCGAGCCGATCATTCTTTTTCGTCCGAAGTGCCTCCAATAGACGTAATCTAACAAAACTAGGTCATAAAATGTGATTCAAACACTTTGTAAATCGACATGATTAGAAAGATAGGATCAATATGAGATGACGTTCCTTTAGTTATCTATTACCTTGGAACTTCTACACTTGAGAGAAATGATCATATCTTTCTAATCATGTCGATTTACAAAGTGTTTGAATCACTTTCTACAACCCATTTTTGTTAGATTACGCCTGTTGGAAGCATTTCGGATGGTAAAGAACAATCGAATCATCGATTTCATCCATAACGATACACAAGTCGTGTTCCACATGAAGAAAAGATATCTAAGCCGTTATAGTTATAATTTACATTGGAACGAGATGCAATTCGTTAATTTAACACTAGAACGATATGGAAGACGTTATGATGGTTTGTCGATTTTTGACAAAATGATTTTAATATCGTTGCATGTGCAAAGAAACGATGTCAATATCGTTTTACTTAAAATTTAAACTAGAACGATCTTAATGTCGTTCAATTTGTACAGAAACGACATAGTTGTCGTTATGTTATTTTCTGAGGCTGAATCAGAACGATATGTAACTCGTTATATGTCAAATGAAACGACATATTTATCGTTATAGTTTTATTTTCAACTCCAACGATCTCAAAATCGTTATTATTACATTGGAACGATTTATCAAATGATCACGATTTTGAAATCGTTACAACGACTTAAACATCGTTACGACAAAATTTGTGCGAGTTTGTTGACTGTTTGGATTTATGAATGACGAGGGCATTATTGTAAATATGTTGTAACGACATAAACCTCGTTTTGTGTACAAAGTAACGACTTCTACCTCGTTATAAATAGATGTGAAGCAGTAACTATAACGACATGAAAATCGTTATGTGTACACAGTAACAATTTCAAGCTCGTTACTACTTTTTTTTTTACTATAATGATTTTAAATTCGTTATGTGAACAAAGTAACGACTTAGACCTCGAAATGGTTCTCCTGTCGTTATGAGTTCTATTACAAGGTACTTATAGCGACAAAACTCATATATAGCAATAAATAACACATTTTCTCGATGTCGTTAAATTTTAGTCAACATTTCAACTAAAACAATCTCGATGTCGTTAAGTTTTTACAGAAACTACATGAATGTCGTTATATTATTTTCAGAGACTGAATTCATACAATATTTAACTCGTTATATACCAAATGAAACAACATCTATATCGTTTTAGTTTATTTTCAACTCCACCAATCTCAAAATCGTTATTATTACATTGGAACGATTTACCAAATGATCACCATTTTGAAGTCATTACAACGACTTAAATATCGCTATGAAAAAATTTGTGCGAGTTTGTTGACAGTTCAATTTTATGGACAACGAGGGCATTATTGTAAATATTTCTTAACGACATAAACCTTGTTATGTGTATAAAGTAATGACTTCTACCTCGTTATGAATATATTCGAAGCAGTAACCATAACGACATTGAACTCGTTACGTGTGCAAAGTAACGATTTAGACCTCGAAAGAGTTCTCTTGTCGTTATGAGTTCCGTTACAAGGTACATATAGTGACAAAAACTATCTATAGCAATAAATAACACATTTTCTCAACTCATTTTTAACCACTCAAATTTATCAACCTTGTTACTATGTTTTTTTTTTACTGGAACAACATGAAATTCGTTACGTGTACAAAGTAACGATTTGGACTTCGTTATGAACAAACCTAAAGTATTATTGTCTTCTCAACTGCAACGACATTAAACTCGTTATGTGTACACAATAACGAATTCAACCTACTTACCAAGTTTTTCTATTTGAACGACATTAAACTCGTGGTTTTGAAAGTATTTTATAGCGTAACAATTCTCTAGTTAAAAGAAAACAAATCTATTTGCCTTTCTTTGTTATGTGAACAGAATGAATCATCTTGATAAATATTTGGAGTCACCCAAGTTGTCAAAATTAACAAATAATATATGCGCATTAACTATTCAATTTATGTTAAACAAAATAAATTTTCATTTAATAAGTCTATAAAATAATTATTTGGTATTATAAAATAAAATAAAACGTCTAACTTCAATTTTTTTTTTTTTTTCCAAAATACTTTTAGAAAATATTACATGTTTATTAAATATAACTTATTACAAAAAAATGTTGGTTCTAATATTTTTTTATTAAATATTAAAGGTTCAATTCATTACTATTTTAAATTAAAATATTTTTAAAAAGTCCTATATGTTTATTAGATATAACTTCTTCCCCAAAATGTTTTTAGTTCAGTGTTTTGGTTGACTTTATAATATTTTTAATACATATTTACTTGTTAGATATAATTTATTACAAAAAATGTTATTGGTTCAAGTAGTTTGATCCTTAAACTTTTTAACTAAAAGTACCGGGTTCAATTCCTTGAACCTTAGATTTATATATGAAAGAAATTTCTTAAAATACAATATATATATGTGTGTTAGAGATATTTGTTACACAAAATGTTGTTGGGTCAAGTGGTTTGGTTCTTAAACTTTTTAACAATATGTGCAGGGTTCAATTCCTCTCAAACTCAATTTTCGGGGAAAAAAAAGGAAATTTTAAGTTAACATACTATGGATAAAAATGTCTTTTAACATTTTAATATGTTTTTCTATTTACATTATTTTTTTACTTTTGGTCAAAGGCCAAACAAATAAATGTTTTATTTATCTCAACTAATTCCCCTAAAATAAAATTGTGGAATAAAATTAAGAGGATGTTTATGTCATTTTGTAAGTGTCTATTTTATTAATTAAGGAATATAAAAATGTGGTGTAGAAATAGTTGCCATTAGATGCTCTTTATAGCCATGATCCCAGATCCACGCTCTGTATCGCTCGCACATTCAATCTAAAGGATTGACTATTCCCATATGAGGTGATAAACTACAATTTTTTCCGTAGATTTATGCAGTTTCAAAATCTAGTATCTCTATTTCCTTTTACGTGGAATTGGAAAATTCTCTGCTTTTCTTCATTCACTGATTTTCCCGCATAAAGATTAATTTTTTTTCCAGTTCTCTGTTTTTAGATCTCAGCTTTGGTTTTTCCCCCCTTCATAATTCAATTTGTTTCTGAACATTTAATTTTGTTAATTTATTTTTCAATTCTAATTCACAATTCTTTGGTTTTTTGAGTTATATATGTTGAGGATTTGTTCATGTGATGGATGATAACAATTTAATGGGTGAAAATTTGGCGGATCTTGATTTGAACCAAGAACCTTTGGACCCACCTGTGAATTCAGATGCCAGATTCGGATCTATGTTGAATGAATTGGAAACTACCCATGGTAGGATAGAGGAGAGGATTAGGCAGCTTGAAGCTGTCACTGCTCGTGCTAGGCAGCGCCAAAGGTGGCGTCAATTGCGTAATTCTGTTGAAATAAGTGACTTTCCTGGTGAACGTGTGGATGTTGAGAGAGGTGCTCTTAGTGGAAGTGATGGTGGTGTTATAGAAAGGAGTGCTGAGAGGGGAAAAGGTTGTAAAAGGGGAAGTTCCTACTTGGTTGCAAAGGCTTTGGAGTCCGATATTAAGAAGGTTGATAAGGAAGGTAGGAGCTTCTACGATTGTAATATATGCTTGGAGGTGGCAAGAGATCCTGTATTGACTTGCTGCGGTCACTTGTTTTGTTGGGTGTGCTTTTATCAATTGTCGTATATTGATTCAACTTCCAAGGAATGTCCGGTTTGTAAGGGAGAGGTATCTGATAGTACTGTTATTCCTGTTTATGGGAATGGGGAGAGTGAACGTGTGGTTGAGTTGGATTCCGGCTTGAAGATACCTCCAAGGCCCAAAGCTCACAGAGTTGAAAGTTTGAGGCAGCAGCAAGTGACAAATGGTCTATCTCATATTCCAGTTGCGGAAGCATTGAGACGAATTAGGATTAGTATTGGTGCAATGGGGGATCAAACTGAGGGTGGGAATCCTAATTTCAGGATTGAGTCCAATGCTCCAGAGTTGCAAACTGGTGAGGCTGCAAGCAGCCGCCGCCACCGCCGCCTTAGGGTCCAGCGGGGCTTTGATTAATGGTGAAAGGTTTGTTGAGGAATGATCCTCGTACTAGTGAATCGGCTGTCATACAATCAGACCTTCAGGCTCCAGATTCAAGTGCAGCTATTTTCTACTCTTCCCAAACAAGGGATGTTCCTTGTACTGTTGTAATGAGGATTTCTAGTGAAATCAATTTGCCAACTGTGCCTTCTTCTTCTGCTAACTGCAGAAGAAGAGTTTTGTCTAGGGTCTCAAATGCAGACAATCAGGATTCCATTGAAGCTAGAAGGAGAAGATTGAGCTGAATGGTTCCTGACAGAATAAGAATGGTAACTTTGACACACTCATATAGAACAAGAATTTTATTATTATAGTTTTTAAATTAGTTGTCGTTTGTTTTATATCACCCGTTTGCAGAATATTATGTTGGTAAATAGTTTTTCGGCTTCTCGCCCAAGGTGGAATTCTTTCAACAAAAAAAAAAAACTTGATTTGCTCAAGATCAAGATTTCTACTCTTCCACAATTTATATAGTTAGTACTTCGTTTAACTCGCATTCCTGTTATTTGGGACAAATAGAAGCTGTCTGACTCCTCTTTCCCAATTAAGAAACTATCCTGGTCCCATCCTACCCTGTGTGCACACTCGAGGCTTACCGACACTGACATGCAAACCAAAAAGTCTTGGGCATTCTTTTTTTGCTGATTTTCAGCTAGTTTGGTCTATGACTCTATATGTTGCTAAGTTCATGTGTTGCACATTTTTGCATTGATGACTTAACTTCCACCTGATTTCATTGTTAAGCATGCGTTCGGGAAGTGTTATAACAAGTAATGATTAGTGTTATTTGTGTTTTCGAGGTAGAATTTGTGGTTAAAAATTGGAGAAAGAAAACTTGGGTGGTTAAAAATGTAGTTTGAAATTCGTGCAGATTATAACTCCTCTTTCCCGCATTAAGTGATTGCTTTTCCTGTATTTTTCTTCACTGTCTGCTGATTTAATGTTCTGGTTGTTCTTTTTTTCATTAACTGGCTTTTTGTGTTATTTAACTAAATTATTTGTCTTTGACAAACCTTGTTTTACATCCTATTAGATATATTTTCTGGAATTACTTTGACCTCCTCAGAAAGTCATCCCCGTTGTTTAATTTACTGAAATTAACCCTGAAATTTGAATCTCTTCTTTAATTTACATTTGCTTCTTGGTATTCTATAACTCTCTTCTTCCTTCCATAGCATGTCTAACGTTTCCGCGTGCTCTCCTTTTCGTCGCAGAGTTAAACCAGTACCAATCAAAGCCGTGTCTATGTAAAGCTTTGTCTTGGGAGTTTACTTAACCCATTCTCTTTCCATATATTATTTTTTTGCGAAGACCGCCTGCCACCGGCCAAACCAACTGCTTATCAAACATACTTCGATGCTATAAAACTTATGTGGCTTTGTGAGAACAACTGAGGATCCATTCTCTTCCCAATCCCGTCTGCTGTAATTTATACTTCCTCAACCACTTTAAGACAGATTGATCCTAAAAATAATAGCTTACTCCTCATTAGCTCATATAAATCGGGTAAGTATTGGTAATTTAGTCCGGCGGCATGTATTAGTTCTTTGTTAGGTTCCTGCAGATTTAGAAGCAATTGTAGAGACAGCAACTCAGAACAAGTGAATTCGAATAGATTTTTCTTGATTGTATTTTTGTAAAACTGCAATTATGTAAGACTGAAATCTCCAGATGAGAATTCCAGTAATTTGTGTAAAGAGTTTAGGAATTGATTACATAAAAGTAGTATGAAATATGAAAAGGTATTTGAGTTTTCGAGAGGCTCAATTCTCTCCACAGTTTACTTATCCTTTCCACTTTTCCACTTTATTTTCCTTCCCTTTATAGGAACTAGTGGTACACGTGTGCGTTACACCGTCATTTATTACCTGCATATATCAAATTTATATTTTAACATATGAAATAAATATTTAATTAAAAATGAGAAAGAAATGAAGACAATTAATTACAAAAGGTATATTACACATATCTTAATTATTTTTTAATTTTTTTTTACTGTTCGTATGTTTATCGTTTCAGAAATTTCTTTAGATATTGTAATTTGAATTGATTTAAAATTTCAAATGGAAAAGAAAAATTATATTTAAATAGAATTTGTAATAAGTAGAAAAAATAGATATATTTGTGATATACGTTTAGAATTTTATTAAAACGAAAATGAAAAGAAAAAGAAAAAGAAAAATAGATTGATAAACGTTTTTATTTCATTCTCTTTTATTTTCTATTTCTAAATAAAAATATTTATGTGATATTGATAATTTTTTTTTTTTTTTTTTTTTTTTTTTTTTTTACGAATTTAAAAAAAATTTAATTGATTTTCAAGAGGGGAAGACGGATCAAGAAACCTAGGGATCAGAAAATTACAGCTATTTAAAAATCTGCATTCAATTTGATTAATAGTGAATTTTGTTACAATTGTAATACTTAGGAACTTAAATAACTTACTACTTAAAAAAAAAAAAAATACTTCAATGAACATTTGTATAACTCATTGGATAACTATTCAACTTTAATGATTATTAATGTAATTAATCTTTTCAAAATATAATTTCTAAATTATCACAAATAATTTATCACTATCCGAATAGTACTATTATAATTGGTACTAACTATCTTATTACAATATTTGATATTTAAATTTATTATATAAATATTTCATTTCATATTTATTTTAATATTACAAATTAAATGGATGTGATCATATATTTAAATAAATGTAACAAATTAAGCAACCGGAAATGTTAGTTTTGAATAAATTTTAACGAATTTATATTGTAAATATATTTAACTTTAGTTACTAAGAAATCATCAATGCATTTCGATTCATAAAAGCGGCACGATTGTTTAACCCACAAGACATAATACTTTATCACTTACTCGTATGAAATTGATTTTTCAAGAATCAGTTTTTTTTAACATTCATTTTCAATCACACAAATTTTAAAAAATTATATTTTACAATTTTTCATACTACTTTTTAACTATACATCTAACTAAAAAATCATTATTTCACAAAAACAATTCTCAAAAAATCAAAGTCAAATAGTCAAAATAATAATTTGAAAATCTCGCAATTATCATGATACGACAACTTATTACAGTTGGAGATCGCGAAATTATACACATAATCTTATACCCTATAATCTTTAAAAATTTATTAAAATTAAGAATTATTAAAAATATTAATCATTTTATTGATATTATTAACTAAAAAGAAACCAAAACATTAATTATTCAATATTAGTCTTCGTTCAATAACTTTTTCTATAAATTATTTATAAGCAGCGCATTTTTTCAACTACATATATATTTCAGAAAATATGATTTTTAATATTAAAGATAACGAATGATTTGAGAATTTATGTGGAGATTTACAACCTATCTGCACTATTACTTTCTCCACTTAAGAATCTATTCAATAAAAAAGTTTTGTTACATATCAAAGGAAGTCATTAAACATATTTTTCACTGTTGACTCATGTCATCACAAAGAAACAAACATTTTGAGAATTTATGTGGAGATTTACAACCTATCTGCATTAATCGTGTGTGCGCGCGCGCTTGTCTTTTTCCCATTCAGTACGCATTATTGCAGTGCCGGCCCTGGGGGTAGGCTACTAAGGCAAGTGCCTTGGGCCACCAATTTTTTAGGGCCTCCAAAAAAAAAAAAAAAAAAAAAAAGTGGAAATTAGAAATTAAACCACCCAGCATGCACAATATTTGAATAATGACGCACATTCCATAGAAATATGTAATTTATCCGTTTTTGATCGATTCAATTCCATGTTTACTTGGAGATACGAGTAATATAATCCTTTTATATGAGGCTGGTGACAGCAGCTCCATTTGCTGGTTTCTTTTAAGTAGATAGTGTACATTTGCAGAGGAAAGAGAAGCAAGAATTCAGGGACTGCTGCTGGATAAAAGTTTTCTGCTGCCTAGGGACGTGACGTGATGATGCTGATGCTGATTTGCTGGAATTGCTGAATTTCTGTGTTGCTGGTGCTGATATCAGAGAAAGGAGGAGAGGCTGCTGCCAACTGTGAAACCGGGATTGCAACCTGCTGAAGAAGTGCTGTCGCTGAACCAGGCTTGAAGAACCAGAAGCAGCAGTGAGCTGCTGCTTACCAGTACCAGGAACCACACAGGACTACCGACTACTACTGTGGGGAGACGAGCCTGCTGATCTGCTGGAAAGGGAGCTGGAACAAAGGATCTGCCGGAAATGGATCTGGAACTGGAATCTGCTGCAAGGAATTGGAGCTGGAACTAGAACCTGCTACTACTGGACATTATAGTTGTGTGAACTGAGAAGAAGACAGTAGGGAAAGGCGTGGTGATGCAGGGAAGAAGAAGGCAGTGACTGAAATGGACAAAATGCTGGATATAAAATCCTTTTATATGGGTATAAATTATTGTCGAATGATGTGTTAAAATAATCCCTCAGATTGTGAAGGATGTTTGATTTTGTAATTTCATCTTTTTGAATTATATAAAGGCTTCTTTTAAATGCATATATATTATTTATTTAAATAGTTAAGTATTGTTACGTTTACAAAAAAAAAAAAAAAAAAAATTATATTTAAGGGCCTCAAAGTATTTAGTTGCCTTGGACCTCTGTTTCATCAGGGCCGGCACTGCATTATTGGTTACATTGATGTTGTGCATGTGGGTTGGAAGCCTTGATGGCTTCATATTAGAGAAACTTGGGGACAAGATACGGAACATTTGACTGACCATATACTTGCTCATTTACTCTCTATGCAAATTTGTACATGTATAGTCTGTGCTTTTTTCTTAATTTTCTTGGATGGGTTTTATTGAGGATAAATATTAAATATAGGATGATATAGGGGATGGGTGCATGTCTTGGGTAGACCTATAAAACTAAGGGCATGTTTGATTGGGTGGGATTCCATGGAAATAGAAAATGTTTTCCGTCTTTGGTACGTTTGATTGCATTTTTGTTGGATATAATTCATTTTTCGAGCTTTTTGTGGAAAATGAATATATTTTCCTTGGGTTTAGTTGTGAATTCATTTCCCAACTTTATCGCACTTTCAAATGTTAATTCAACTTTCAATTAAACACAATCAAATTTCTTGAATTTATTTTTATGGAAAATAAGATCTTGGCAATTCAATTCTTTGTAACTTATTTTCATTGCAACCGAATTTCACGCTTGCAATCAAACATATTCTAACATTCACTAGAGTAGTGGAATCAGAGTAGAATAGTTTAGAACAAAGACAAGGGCAAGAAGACTGAGATTAACATGACATGAACTGATCGCAAAAGATTTGATTCGTCAGTAGCAACGAAACAAATGAGGTCTTGACAAAAGTTCATTAAAAAAATTTATTTATTTTTTTGGGTGGGCTATACTTACTACATGGCATTGATGGTTTCACTCACGTGAATGGGGATAAGGAGGCTAGCCATTATGGAATCTCAACAGGCTTGGAGCAAAAAGTTGTAGATTTTTTTTGTCAATTAGATGCATGCATGGTAATTTAAAATATAGAGGCAAAGAATGTTTCCCTTTAATGTTTGTGGAAGTTATACCATCAGCATTATTCTCTTCCTCTTGAACCTCGAGTTTTGCAGACAAGGTTAGCACCTGAGATGTGGATGTGCACTCCACCTGCTGGCGAGTGGCGGACATCTCAAGTCCTTAGACGTGAAGGATTTTGAAGGACATTGTAAGATAACTGGAGTTTATTACTGTTATTGGCTTAAGTATTTTCTTTCCATTTTTTGACTGATGCGTTGCTCTTTTTTACGATTGGAAATTACTACTTGTACAAACAGTGATGTGGCTATATCATAGTTGTTGAATATTTAAGTGATGTCATGTATAAGTCACTAAATTATTGCCACATACTCTGTTTGTAAATCTGTTTGTACACTTATTTGTACATGTTGCAAAATTCTTTACGATTTTACCATTACAAAATTGCCCTGTTTTCAGTTTATTCCCAAATGAATGCTTTTGGGTACTACCAGATTTTTTTATTTAATTTGGTTAGAGGGCAGTGAGTTGGGATCTGTTGTCTCCGTTTGATAATGCTATTTGATTTATAACTCGATTTATTTATGATTTTGAAGTAAAAAATAGTGATTGAAAATTGAAGATAAAAAATATACGAGTTAAAAATTCCTTTGAAAAATTGTATTTTTTATAAATATATTTACAAACCATTTTTTGACTTTAACTAAACGCATGCTAAATTTTGACATCTCGACACATTGGTGGGATGGCCGAACTAGGTCTCCAGATCTCAACTCAAAATGCATGCACTGAAGTACCAATGTTTTGAACATCATCATCTAAAGATCATGCCTATGTTTGATAAAAAGATTTTTTTTTTTTTATTTTTTTTGTAAACAATCATTTGACAACATTTCGTTAGATAATTTTTTAAGTCAGTAATTTTGACTAGTCAAAAATTATCGTCCTATTTTTTTGACATTTCAAAAAATGGACCAACGAAACTTTTGTAGGTCTATTTATAAATATAATTTACAAACAATAGTAGCCTAAGTCATTAAGGGATGTATTCCTCAACAAATATACAACAATTAGTTATGAATTTACTTCCATCTCCTCATAAATAATAAATCTGGCCAAAAAAAACTAATCAAATAACAATAATTACCAAAAAATAAGGCGGTGTTCTATTTATATTTTATTTTGTATTTTCATTTTCAAAATGTTTTATGTTTCTTGTTTTTATTTGTGTTTTCAAATTTGCTGAAAACGCGTTTGATTTGTTATTTATGAAAACTGTTTTTGAAAATGAAAAGTTGGAAAGTACGTTCTCTTTGAAATTTTGCAGAATACTACTTAAAATTATTTTTAATTAATTTGCTTGTGGAATATTACTGGTTCAAACTCAAATTTCATTTCACAATACTTTGAAAACATGGTTATCTACAACACACTAATGTGAGCACTAAGAATTTATATTAACATAGTTTGGTCAGATTTGGGATCTGAGGAAGCCCTGATTCAATTAAAATTCAGAAAATGCAAGTTCTTTCAAAATCATCAGAGTTCATTTATCAAGACATTTTTTAAAATATAACAATAATTCTCACTTAATTTTTTTGTAATGTTGATATTGAATTAAAAAAAAAATTATTTAGGCTTAGTTCTAAGTTAGGATAATTCTCAAAAAAAAAAAAAAAAAAAAAAAAATCAACTTTATTTTAAGTTTAGTTTCAAGTTAGAATGATTCTTTAATAATAAAAAAAAAATTCCAAAAAGCGTTTTCCGCGTTTTGAACATTTTTTTGGGTGTTATGTGTTTTGTGCAGTTTCTTTTTTTTTTTCTTTTTTTTTTTTTTCAAAATACGTTTTTGAAAATGATAAAAAAACGCATTTTTAATATTTTCGAAAATAAAAACAGAAAACGACCTCAAAACAGAAAAAAGAATAGGGCCTAAAATTGCCAATCAAATATATAACGCAAATATTTAAACTAAATATAAAGAAATGAAAGTATAACCAATTGTGTAACTGCAAATACAATATTTTTATCTCAATTTCAATCTTTGATTGTGTTTGTAGTCTCAGGCCCACGATGGGTAGTTATATTCAATCAATAATTTTTTATATCTACAACACATTTTAATAACAAAAAATATTTTCAATATTTGCCCACTTTTATTTTTATGTCCTCAATTTTTTCAACGTTTTATTATTCTTAATTGTCAATTAATTGGCATATTTGTTTCTAATCACAATTTTTATCCAAATATTCGATTAATATGCATTGAAAATAGTGAAAAATATTTATTTTTGAGTTTTGTATTAATTATTTATTTCGATTATTAAAAAATACTAGAGATAAATAAGCCTTTTTCGCTCCATAACAAATATTTGGATAAAAATCATCTCTATGGACAAGATATAAAAAGTAATTGACGGATGGTGATAAAAAAATATCTAAAAACTTGAGAACATAAGTGTAAAAATAAGAAAAACTTAAGGATATTCACTACAATTAAAATGTTGTATAGTTAACAAAAATTGTAGTGTCAATATAATTACCCTTTGCCAATTCTTGTCCAAAGGTTCCATCTCTCAAAATTAAGCATAAATTCCTTCTTTTTAAGTCATTTTTCGTTTATTTTCTCCAAAACACATTTAAAATCGAGTTTTATCAAAACAAACAACATTATATGAAATTAAATAATAATTTCCTATATGTACTCCCAATATTCATATATAACTGAATAAAATGTACTTATCAGAGTCATAAGCAAATTCAATATGTTTTTTATAATGTAATATTAAGTTTCAAATACAAAGTTAATTATATTATGTAATTTTATTATTATTATGTTGTATGTATTAATATTAATCAACTTATTAATATCTATCATTTTAAGTTAATTATATATGTATATTATTATAATTTCTTAGTTAATATAAGAATGTTTTAATTAATAGTATATTAATCACTGCTTTCAAACACAGCACGATTGGATCAACCTAGAAACCTGCGACTCGACCAAAAATTGGGTTGGGTCACATATAAAACCCATTCGATCAAACAAGGTCAATGACTCGGGTCGACCCCGAGTCGACTCCGGATTGACCGTCTGACCCTTGACCCAGTCTCTCGATCAGGTCGATGATTGGGTCGGGTTTGAAAACATTGATATTAATAATTAGTTATATTTGTATCCAGTGGAAATTAATTAACTTGTTATAAATTAGAGAGAGAAAAAAAGAAAAGTAGAAATACCAATAAACTTGTGTATTTTATTATGAATCAGAGCCCCATATATAGGGAAGAATATGGATATACAAAGTAATAATGTCTAAAGTTACAGGGATACAATTGTCATTCACTAATACAAGATAATATTTACAACACTCTCCCTTGAATGATATATTAAAAAATATCTACCTCGTTAAAAACCTTGTTCGATAAAAACTCAATGGGACAAAAATATCAAACGAAGGAAAAAGAGTAAAGTTATTCTTGGAGTATTAAGATGAATCATGCCATGTTAAAATCTCGCTAGGGAAACCCAATGGGACAAAACATTGGCTAAGGAAAAAGAGTACAACTACTCCCCCTAGTATTGATCACTGTAAATCATCGAGTCGATGCATCACAATCTTGTGAACTGATTTCTTAAATGTAGATGTTGGCAGTTGATGAGATCCCAATCGGGAATCTCAATGAAAACGCGGAATAACAAAAATAATAACTTAGGAAAGATCTAAATCAGATTGAACACAAGAAAACAATAAATAATCAACAGAAATAAAGATATATTTGATGGTAAAACCTTGACCAAATATTCACGACGCGAGAACGGTACGAAATATGAATCAAGATTGGTGAACGCTACAAGGATTGTCAATTTTTTAATAAGTTCGTTGGATGAACGCCACAAAGATTCAATCTTTGATAAGTTCAAGAAAAATGGAATCATCAACATTTCCAAGAGAAAACTCTCTCACAATTAATTCAATAATCAACCAAAACTGTCTTACAATAAAATTAATTCAATAATCAAACAAAACTGTCTTACAATAACGAAATTGTGAATAATATAATGAAAAACGACCTAGTACTAACATAACCGCATTAGAGTTGGAAAATAGAATTAATAATTAATAAAAACGAAAATTATTTTAAAAATAACGAAAATATGCTTCTGTCACAAACGCGCGATCGCGTGGTAGTCTCGACTGCACCTTTTTTCTTCCTTTTGAAATAACGTGATCTGGTTTGATTCTTGGTTCGGGCCCAACACGGAACTTGCTCCGTTTCTCACGTAAATCACTGTCGTAGTATCGCCAATGAATCGACGTCTGCTTTCGACGCCTACTTCAGATCACATCAGCAGTGCTTTTGTGGATAAATCAGCTAGCCATTTGAGTGAATTTGTTGAAAATTCTGGAATATTTTTATACTCCCTCGTTAAAACCTTATCAGAAAAGCCTAGTGGGACAAAACCTGAATGAAGGGGAAAAAAGTACAACTACTCCCCTGATTCAATCTGTATTAAATCATCTATATAGTTACTCCCACTGATTCAATCTCTATTGAATCATTCATATCTTGATCTCTTCAGGAGTTTCGTATATGATAGTATATTAATAGACATTGATAACGGCTACCTCATTAAAAACCCTGCTAAGAAAATCTAATAGGACAAAACCTCGACAGGAAAAAAGAGTGTAGCACATATTAACTCCCCCTCATGGGAACATTACAATTATTTGGATATTGCATATAATTATTTCAACTGTTAATCGGTGCAATATCGAATATCTTCACCAAGCATATATAAATGGCACATAACTCATATTATTTGTTCTTTGAATATAAATTCAATTATTCCTTTGAACTTGAAGAACTATAAAATATTTCCAATCATTTGAACATGCTCTATCGAGCCATGTTCTATAATCAATATTCATCAATGCATTTAACGCAGTTCTCAAATTTGGAAGTGAGTTATTCACTGCAATGAACAATTAACTTATTTACTCCAGGTGAATAATTAACCATGAATTTGAATCTTGAAAATCAATTGCCAGGATTTTCAAATATTATTCTAATGGTACATCTCAATTTCAACACTTTGTCACATAGAGTCATTTGTATCATTCTACATGTAATCTAATTTTATACTACCAATCACATTCAATTACAAATTGAATCTTTTCAAGGTATATTAAATATTTAGATCGCAAAGTATCTATATACTTTGATCAAATAAGTTTCTTAGAAACTTGAACTATATATTTCAAATATATTTAATCTTTCAAGGATTATACTGTATTCTTCAGGCATCGTATATGTTTCACATTGCAATTGTCAAATTGTTACCACCAAATTTAAGTCGTGAAACTTTAGATAGGTAACGATTCCTATATTTCAAATAAATTTTCTCTAATCATTTCACCGCAATCCCAATGTATCGATATATTGATTACCTTTTTTAATCTCACTCATTGGTACTTCAAAGAATACTCCCAACGTACCGAGTTGATGATCATACATTTTGATATCACTCATTGGTACATCAAAGAGCGCAAGTTAGTAATTAGAGTTAATCATCTTTCAGTATTTATATTTCTAATAATTATATATTTATTGACACTTATTACGCATTTGTCAGACAATTAAAATATTGTATCAGTGCCAGATCTTTGAAACATTCTTTGCGCCACGGGTCGTGTATTACGATTATACCTATAGGTATTTAACTGGCTTTACATTTTTAAATGTTTGGACTTCAGGTTCCAAAACTTTAGGTTTTGTAGTAAGTTTAATTCAGTCTGAATACATACTTTTGCCAATTATTTTATGTTGATTTTCTTCGATATATTTTCTTTTATTATTCTCGCTATCATTCATATTATAATGCAACTAGCTTCACGGTTTGTTTTTGTACAAGTGCTTTATAAAGTGTGTCGAAACAATTATCATCTCAATGCGATTTCTTTCCCCAACATGACATAATCATAGAGATATCAATTTTTCAATATTTCAAGTCCTTGAATCTTTTCTAGATATTAACAATTAGTTATATCAATATATACTCTTTCACGAGTATATGCCTCCTTTATAAGACCATCATAATAATTTACTCTATTTTTATTTATTTGCGGATTTTTGTTCGAATAAAAGATCGCTACGCTTTAGGAGTAACATACATCAACATGAAATAGAGCATGTGTAGCTAGTATAAGAGATTTTATTAATCTCTTATAAATATTGCATCTTGTAATTATGTTATCTTTTGAATTTTTTCTTTCGTATTATTAATCGTGAGGTGTATATAACATAATGTGATGCATTTGTTTGATTTTAAGTTACTAATCTTCCCCTTAATGCTGAGAAAATTGTCCAATCAAATTGACAATAATTTTTTCGCCGTTGTAAAATATCACCCATTTGTGATATATGTTCAAACCACGCATTTTTCTCAACATTCTTTATTTTCCATTTCAGTGCATGTGGTGGACCAATTGAACTATTAAAAAATTAGATAAAAAATTAGGATATAACCATAAGACACTTATAACAAGGAGAACTATGATGTTGGCATGATGCGTAATATAATTTCCTAAACAAAAAGGGAAGTATTTTGTTCTCAATTAAATTAATTGAAGGCGTTTAACAAGTAAAAATATTAAATCATTTATCGACATTCCAACTAACACTTATTAAAATGTTGAGATTCATGTCCACTAGCATTATTAAGACACATTCTTGATTATATAATTTGAAGATTATGTTCATAATTTAAAATTTGAGCATTAATTTCGCAAACTTCAGGTTGCGAACACCATGCAATCATCTAGTATATGTATCAAATTTATTAGATATAAATAATATTTAGATGATAAACGTGGATGATGATGTTAGCCCATTTATCACCCTAATTATTTTCAGAAATATAGGAAATTTAATCCCTATTTTAGTTAGTGACAGTCAAAAAATTTTATGAAAGAGAACAAGCATCATATATGATTGAATTGAAGAATTTTCTGGTTCTTCATTAAGTATCCATTTTAATTTCGCATCATTATTGATCCAGTAATGGCCCAACTGGTCATGCCAAATAATAAAATCAAATTGAACTTCTGGATCAATATAAGATATAATTAAATGATTAAAAATTATATAATCATATATCATTCAAGTAGTCAAACTAATCAATGTCCTTATGGCATTAGTTATATGTTTTCTTTCAGGGATAAACATGAACTCAAATGAGATATTCTTCGAAACATATGCTACTTCAAAAAGCATGTTTTTATTGCTCATTCAAAATCAATATGTCAATATTCTTTTGGAACATTGAAATTGTAATATCATACTCTTTTAAGAGCTGTTAATATTATTTTATAATTGTTATGCTTCTTCAGGAGTAACAACATATAAACATATTAGTTTTGAATATGTAGTATGAAATAAGATTTTGCTTCTTCAAGAACAAAAACGAAATATTCTTTTCAAATTAGATATTCTCAATGCTGCAATATTCTGCTGGAATATCGATTTAGATCAATATTATTCTGAAATATTGATTTAAATTGTTCATTTTCTAGAATCGTAACTCAATATTCTTTTGAAATATTGTACTATATTATTGAATGTAAAGTATATATTCAAACAAATGTTTATTGTAAGTTAGTATAATCAAAGTTATATGATAAAATCGAATAGCTATAAAACTTTCTATGGAATTTCAAAGTTAATTGAATATTAACATTTACTTGGAGCAGAAAAAGAAACTATGTTATTTATGAACAACATAATAAATTGAAATCTTTATCATAAAATAAAGTTGTTATTCTTCGGGAGTAGCAACAAAATATTTTTTAGAATATCAAATTAATAACATATCTTATAATGTTGAGCTCTTCGAAAGCAAATTATATTATATTATAATATTTAATATGAGATAAAATTATGATTATACAGGAATCATTTCAACAATATATTATTCTGCATAATAATAATCTTCTGGATTATTAATAAATTCAAAAATTGGAATTTCTTTGAGAATAAGAATGTAATATTTATTACATGAGCAATAAAATAATATTCTTCTAAAATATTGAAATGTAGCAATAACGCAATATTCTTCTGAAATATTGATTCGAAGCTCATTCAATTATAACAATAATTAATATCTATTATGCTAGTTAGGAGAAAAAAAAACGAATTATTCTTCTAGTATAATTATATTTCTAAAATTGCGATTCTTCAAGAATAATAAGTCAATATTCTTCTGAAATATTGACAAATTATGCTCTAGAGGAGCAAATAATATCTTCTGGAATATTGATATTAATGATTCATTATACCTTTCGAACTAACAATATTTGTGCTCTACACGAGTGACGATAAAATATTCTTCTGGAATATTGAAATTGTAATATAATGCTCTTCACGAGCAAGTAATAATATATATACATGATATTACTTCGGTTACATGACAAAGATAAAATCTAAAGATTACAAGAAATTGGATTAACATAAACAAAGAGATATACTACAAATAAACCGTAAACATGGTTATCCAATCTTTACTGATTTTGATTCCAAGATTTTAGGTTGATCTTGTGCGTCACAAACGGTACAGCCAAACATAATTGATATAGGCAAAAAGAGACAATGATAAATTTTCAGTACCTTTTAGGATGCAAATTAATGTGTTGGAACAAGATATGTCTTCTTCCGCAAACGAACTTATTTGTATTCTTCAAAAATAATAAATCATTATTCTTCTAAACTATTGAAAATTATAATTTATGCGCTTCATGAGGGCATAAATTCTTCTAGAATATTAATTATAATGTTGTGCTACTTCAAGAGTAACAAAAATTATTTATAATAGACAACTATATGGTTAATAATCTTCTGGAATATTAATTATTTATTGTGTTACTTCAGGAGTAACAATATAATAAATTATCAATAATAACAATAATACTTGTAATTGATAGATCTATAATTAATATTCTTCTGGAATATTAATATATATACTATTGTGCTACTTCATAAACAACAACACAGTAACATCAATAAATTTGTAATGGACAAATTTATGATTAATATTCTTTTGGAATATTAATATACTATTGTGCTACTTCAGAAGCAATAACATATTGTAATAATAAATAAATACGTCCACAAAATCTTTTACATCCTTTTGACTGGAATTTGAACCACCGAGGTTGTATAAAGGTTCAATGATGCTGGCAGATTATCTCCTCCAATAATGAGAAACTATTTTCAATCTGAACCACTAATGTGCTTCTAACTAATATTTTGATATTGAAATTTTGAGAAATTTTTCTAACTCATTTTGGTAGAGACTCGAACTGATAACGTGTTATAAATTAGAGAGAAAAGTAGAGACATCAAATAACTTTAGTATTCTATTATGAACCAGAGTCTCATATATATTAGGGAGAATAAAGATATACAAAGTAATAATTTCTAGGGTTACAAGGGTATATTTGTCGTTCACTAATACAAGATAATATTTACAAAATAACTATATTTCTTGAAAAAATAATATCAACTTATAGTAATTGTATTTAGTAAAAATCATTTGAATGTTAATAATATTAATAAACATAAAAGTTTAAGAGTAAAATGGAAAGTTAAGGCCAATAAAGTCGGGAAATACATTTTTCCTTTGAAGGCCTTTTAGAGGTAGAATAAGTATTTTCAACATATCCACACTTTTTATATATTTTATTTATTTAATTTAAATTGTAGATTCATATAACATTGGAAAATGACTGTAAAATTGGGTGATTTCTTGAGTTGCTTTATGTTGTGAGTAGTGGTGTTCGTTATGATTTTATTGAAGGTTCAGTTTGTTTGAAGATAGTTGGAATTTTGAATCTATTTTCTATAGCAACGTTCTCATTCTATCTTTTAGGCTGCGTTTGATAGTAATGGTGAAATTTAGGTGGAAGGAAAATAAATTCAAGAGAATTGAATTCCTGAAAATTTGAAATTTAATGTGTTTGATTAGTTTAATTTTCTAGGTAAAAAAAGTGAAAAATTTTACAACTTTTACAGTTTGATTTACATTATTTTTATGGCAAATAAAACAAAATTTAGCTATTTTAATAAAAAAAATTATTTTTCACACATTTGTACTTGGTAATAATAGTGTTACTATTTTGGGAAAAAAGTCAATTAACAACAATAACAAAAAAAAAAAAAGGATGAAAAAGTTTCTTTTAACTGAAAAATAACCCCTTTCAAACACAGCCTTAATAAGCTTGATTTTTTTGTACAAAAGCAATGTGAAATCATAAAATCAATGAATGAATAATAACGCTCCTAATTAATAATTTATTTATTTATTTTATTCTCTTTTTTTTTCAGCAAAAATCATCACAAAGAATAGACGTGTTAATCTAGGTGATCCGAGCCGGGTCGGCCCGTCAACATAAAAGCCCGGTAACGGTCCGCTTGGAAAAAAGTCCGCCCGCTGCGGGTTACGAGCCGGTTCCGGGTTAGTGCACAAATTTCGAACTACAACCCAGACCCGCCCGTTGGCCCATCTGGGTCGAGCCCATGCGGGTTGCAGTTCGTTCTGATTTGGTTCGTATGAATAAAAATAAATTTTTTTTTTATATTTATAGCAATTTTTTTGTCAAGTTTCTAAATATAAAATGATTAAAATGATAAATTCATATTTATATCATAAAATATTTACATAAAATTTAAGATTATATTTTATGTTATATGAATTACTTCTAAATTTCCAAATTTAAATAAAATATAAACAAAAAACAATTAAATGCTAAATGTATTTGTAATTACTATTATCAATGAACATTACATTTTTTAGCTATTAAGGAGAAAAATAAGATTTTGCTTTAAAAGTTGTATTAGAGTTTGTAAAAGAATGGAGATTTTCAATGTTACCATATTTAATAAAAATAGTTTTTTTTTACGGGCCAGCGGGTTAACCACGGTCCGCGAATGTTTGACCCGCAAAACCCGCGGTTCACAACTTCTTGATCCATGAACTGTACGCACCGGTCACGGGTCGGCCCGTGGTCCCGGATCGATTCGGGCCGATTTTCACGAGTCTGATCGGTCCGTCCGTCTTGACACCTCTAACAAAGAATGAAAGTGATATGCTATCCTCTCTTTTATTCTCTCATTTAATATACATTGAAGTGAGATACAACTTCAATAATTGAAATGGCATGGTAATTCTATATTTGACCATTCTTTTCAATCAAATAGTTTATCTCGAGAATATATATATAAAAAATTATATTTAAATACAAAACTTTTTAACGAATGAAACATATAAAGTAGTTTTAGAAATTATCTAGTTTAAAAATAAAATAAAATGCTACCAAATAATGATTAGTTTTAGCCAATGTTTGGCAAACTATAAAAAATATGTTTTTAAACAATATAATTTCATAAATTACTTTTAACTACACATATTTTTTCTCTTAACCTTTTAATAACATATTTTAATTAGGGATATCAATTAGCCGAACCGAGTCGAAGATCAAGGCTCGAGCTATTAGGGGTCGAGCTTTTTTTGGCTCGAGTCGAGTCGAGTCAAAGTTCGTCTCCAAAAATAAGGCTCGACTTGAAAATGTATATATAAAATAAGTTGAGCCAAACTCGTGGTCAAATTTCATAGCTCAAACTCCTATCGAGCTTTTTGAACGGACTTTTTTTTGGCTCGAGCAGAGCCGAGCTAAAACCCGTCTCTAAAAAAAAACTCGGCTCTAATTTTGACTCGAAATCTCGAATGCAAGCCGAGTTAAGTCCGAGCAGCTCTAACCATCTTGTCATCCCTAATTTTAACTCAAAAATAATAAAAAAAAAAAATATACATTTATAAACAAAAAAAACTTTTCAGAAATAGAGTCACAAGATCCGCCAAAATCTTGTAGGAGGGAGGGCTTTCACGTGTTGTTCTTGTCAACATGAGAAATCTGTCGGTCAAAGAGACAATTATCCTAGTCATAAGACTCATAACCATAATTAGTTCAAAACTTAAAAACAAGATAATTTTAATTATTTAAGCTCTGTTAAAAGTGATTTTTTCTTTTTAAAAAGCAAATAATGTAATTTTTTAGAGGTAAAATATGTTGTTAAAAAGTTAAAAAAGAAAATTTATGTGATTAATAATATTGAAAAATGTATTGTATAAAAATAATTGCCGGACTAATAAAAAGTTGAAGAAGAGACTTGTCACCTGATTCGTGTGTTTGGTCTGCTCCTACTACAACTTGTCCTCCCTTTCTTTCCCATGAATTAATTGACTTATAGGTAGGGATGGTCAATGAACACCCCACCCCCCCCCAAAAAAAAAAAGTTCTTTGCTTCAGTGATCATAGAATTTTTAAGTTGCCATAGTTTAGTCATTCAACTTTAATATATTTTCAAGTTATCACTGAACTTTGAATTGTCTCATATCGTTAGCCACTGAACTTTTATATACTATTATGATATAGCCACACAACTTCAATATGCTTCAAAGTGGCCACTGAACTTTGTATGTTATCACGAATTATCCACCTAACTTTAATATGCTTTCGACTGACCACTGAAATTTTCAAATTCTAATTTCGAAGAGGCATGTTCAAATTTAATTTCGAGTTATTAAACAAGGTCGAAATATCAAGTTCTTGGTATCATTTTGAAGTACTAATGACACACTTTTGAGTAGAATTTACCACACTAGAAATGGCTAATCGAGGAAAAAGTTATGACTTGCCAAACTAAGCCACTTTAAACTATTTTTTCAAAACTTACAATAAAATGCTAACTTTAAAAATTTACCGGTAACTATAGATTGATCAAACTTAAAAACGGATTAAATATTCTTGAAGTTCATCTCAAGAATTTATCCTTGTATATATCGCATTCATTCAAATGAGGTCATAAGTGATCAAACGAGTGTCTTGAATAGAGGCGTTTATTCACTCTTTTTCGTAATTTTTTATTTTATTAATATTTTATTTTTTCTCTTTTAAAAATTATGATGTCTCTAATTATTCATTATGACGTAATAAGTTATTTTTAGAATTTATTTAATGATAATGAAAATTTTAAAGAACATAGGATGGTGAAGAAATATCTGATGGGTAGTTTTTTCACAAGCTAATAAATGTGTAGCATATTACACTATATTTTAAAAATGTCCCCAAAATATGTATTTCTAAAATTACTGTCCCTCTATAAAAACTCTTTCTAATGCTTCTAATCTAAAAATCTATCTTCACTCTCTCTCTAGATTTCTCATTAATGAGAGATGGAGCTGGGTTTAAGTTTGGGAGATGCATCAAAATCAGTTGGATTCTTGACGAAGAACGGTGACTTAGAAAAGCATAAGAAAAATGGTTTTGGGTTCTTCATGGAGTTGGGTCTCAACATAAATGGTGGAAATCAAGAACATGCAGTGAAATCACAAGAAAATGATGGTGCTTATGATGATCAGACTTCAGAAGATACAAGGGCTTCCACGGAAAATACTCCAGTTCAGTTTGATCTTCTTCCTCGTGCTCCTGTTCCTCGTCAAACTCTATCTCAAACTCAACCCCTTCCATGGTCTTCTGATAACGGTGATAATTCAAATTCCTGTTTGTAACCAAATATTTGACGAGGATTGTGGGTTCTTTAATCCCCCCCCCCCCCCCTCTTCATATTCTTAAAGAAAAACATCTGATTTTAATTAGTATGATTTTTATTTTATTTTTTTTCCGGGTGCTTTTTTTAACTTACCAGGAAGTTCAGAGAATGGTTCGGTATCAGGAAACCTGGGGCTTGTACCGGCGGCGAGAAATTTAGAGGTGAACAGGTTGCCGCCGCCGGGTGCAGAGGAGGTGTCTGCAAACAGTGTGGGATCACCTTTTCAGATGGATTTTGGCACATATATAAATGCTGAACATGAAAATCTTGGAGCAAACGACGTCTTAGAGACGGAAAGAGGGGCTTCTAGAGCCAGTGATGATGATGAAAATTGCTTAAGCACGAGAAAGAAACTCAGATTATCAAAAGAACAGTCTGCTTTTCTTGAAGAAAGCTTCAGAGAACACAGCACCCTCAATCCTGTGAGTACAAATTAGAGGGACTAAACCCATGTAAAACAAAATTATTACAAATTTTTATTATTATTATTTTTTTCCTGATTTCATTTGAATTATGCAGAAACAAAAGTTGGCACTTGCAAAACAGCTCAATCTTAGGCCTAGACAAGTTGAAGTCTGGTTTCAGAACAGAAGGGCGAGGTTTGTACTATAAACACAAGATTATTCCTCAGGTTCACTTGGACATCCCTCTAATTAATATATGGGATTATCAATTTATCCGTACATTTGTGTGTATTTACTATTTATGCAGGACAAAGTTGAAGCAAACAGAAGTAGATTTTGAGTATTTGAAGAGGTGTTGTGAGACACTAACAGAAGAAAACAGAAGGCTACACAAGGAATTGCAAGAATTGAGGGTTCTAAAGACTTCAAATACATTCTACACACAGCCTCCGGCCACTACCCTCACCATGTGCCCCTCTTGTGAACGCGTAGCCACCACTTCCGCCGCCGCTCCAGCCACCACCACCGATGCTGAAACCACCGCTATTGACTCTAAAACAAAACCCATAAATCCATTTCCATTAACTAGACCAAGGTTTTATCCCTTCTTCCAAACACCACCGCCTGCGGCTGCCCACCACCACCAGTCTGCAGCCTCATGAATATACAATGGAAAAATCTGAATTACTGACATACTGAAATCTGTTCGTATATTTGTTTGGCTTTGGTTGGGCTTTTATTTTTTTATGTTAAGGGTGTCTGATCCACTTATGAGCAATTTTTCAGCTCATATTATGTGAATTTTGTGGGAGGAAATGCAAATAGAAAAAAAGTGAATATTTTGAAGGAGTAGCCAGTCCCTATTTTCATTTTCTTGGAACATATTACAGAAGAAATTATTCTAATCAGTTTTATTGAATAATTATCTTTTTTATCTATTAGTTTGTTTTCATCTTACACATCCTTAATGTTGACTTACATGCGAAATATGAATTTTTACGTCGCATAATTGCATAAATCAAACGCAATTTAATATGTTTAATGATGAATTTTTTTTTTTTTAATTCAAAACGTAATTTATCTGCTCTTTAATCCGTCTTAAGGAAAAATTGTACAAAAAGTTGTCAATCTTTAGGGTTGAAGGTCTTCTAACAGTTTTTAGCGAAGGTAATCGTAACTTTTCATTTTTGTAGCAAGAAGGTGCCAAAAGGCATTTATTGTACTCCTAGAATATCGAGATTCATATTGGAATGGACGACACATGAAAATGTACAAGTCAGTGTGCATTTTATAATTCATTTGCCAGTTTAAACTTTAGCCCTTCTTTTATACAGTTTTGCTAAAGTCATAATTGAGGGTCACAATTTGTTTACGTGGCGTAATTCTCTCTTTTCACACATCACATCATTTTTTAAATTAACAACAATAATAATTTCACATCATAAAATTGCCATTTACATTGTGGAATGAATTGTGTACTTAAATTAATTCTCTTTTATAAACGTAGTTTTTGAAAAAAAGTTGAATTTTGAAAATTTAATGGTTAAAAAGTGATTTGAAAAGTAAAGAATTGTGAACTTGATTTTTTTTTTTTTTATGATTGAGATTGATTACAGTATAAAAAAAAGTAGTATTTTTTATGAGATTGTAGTGGAATCAAACGAGGACAATCTTGCTACATGTACATATATTTTAACACATAGATTAACATAATGTATATGTGGCGCAATTATATTTTTCCATATTACATCATCATTTAAATTAACACTCCCAGATACTTTCAACATCTAAGTAAGATGACCTTTTCAAAAACCCAACCAAATATCCAACTTCCTAAAAATTAACAACAATGCTATACGAACAACATATTTGAACAAGGTGGACAAAATACTCACATGGGATGGGATCTGTTGTCCATTTAGCACTTTTCAAAACTAATTAGGAGAGAACAGAGGAGTTATGGATGTATTTTCCGAACAACAATGCTACATAGACAATACATTTGAACAATAAAGCGAACAACATACACATGCGGTGGACACGTGATTATGTTGTCCACCTTAATCTTATTGTTCAAATGTATTGTTCATTTAACATTTTTTTTTTTCGAAAGAATAAATTGGCTGTCACGGAGTTGAAGGCAAAAGGTGTGCCAATTAGGTTCCCTTTCTTCAATGATTTCATTAATTGAAGGGAAGGAGCGTGTTTGAATAAATCATTTATGTCAAATGACTAAAGTGAATGAGGACAAAAGGTAGTGTATTCATGAAGTTGTCTGCTAAAGTGTGGTGCCCGTTATTAACAGCAATTATTAGTGCACTGTGTTCGACAACTTAAAAAAAAAAAAGTTTATAAATCAATTTATTTATAAATTACACAATTTTTAAAAATATTTTTAATTACACAAATTTTATTTCTCTAATTTTTAATCACACATTTTATTCAAAAAATACAAAAAATAAAAAAAAATGCCGCAAAACGGTCCGTTAACATTTCTAGTTATTCAATTCTTTTCCCCTACTTTGTCTACCATTCTTTTGATATTTTCATATCTTATGACTAAACATATTATGATAGTAGTATTTTGTCCTTGTATCATATCAAATCTTATCTTATTCAACGTATTTATTAAAACAAACAAAAGTTATCGAAGGAAAATTATTATCTCGGCCCATGTATTGATAACATAAAAGGGAAATGTTGTTGACGAGATTTTGGAACCTATGCATACATCTAAAGATTGTTTATTTAGGTCTCCGGAGAGTCAAAAGTACGATGATATGGTGTAAACTATAGAGTTATATAATTGTAAGGACCTGCTTGGTCAAGTTCAAAAGTTTACATATATATATATTGAGAGAGATATATAACACATACCTTGAGGGCTCGAACCAATCCTACTTTGGGCTATTTGTTCGAGTGGTAAATCGTAGGATGTGCCTCTTAGAGGTCAGGGTGGAGGGTACTGAAGGTCTCCACGAGTGGTGGTAACTCCTGCTTGTCACAATGTCAAATTTATTTTCAAGATTCGAACTCTGTCCCCGACCGCGTTGAGCGTGTTATTAGTCTTTTATATATATATATATATATATATATATAGTATTTAAAGTAGTTGTTCTGCCAAGTAACCTTTTTTAGTTGAGAAAAAGTAACTTTCAAAAATGTTCTAAAAGAAAAAAAAGTTACTTAAATAATTTTAAACATGGTCCAAGTCCCACGTACGATCCTTGTCTAGTACTATGTGGTTTCCATATCCAGAAGACAACCGCCTGCCCATGATTAACCCAACAACTTAGCACCAATTTATGATAGGTGTCACATGCATTGCTAAGGTCACAGAACATGTGAATAGATTTTTGATGATTTTAATAAGCAACCGACCGTGGACCTACCCATTATCCTTATTGGGAATTAATAATCACTTAAATAAAAACTTCTATTCCATTATTACATGTAATAATCCAATTATTTGTCATCCTATTTTCTCTGTATCTCTCTCCTAACTTTCATTTCAAAAAGCATTTTTGAATACTCCAGTAAACAACTACTATAATAGCCAAAATAATAATAATTAATGATATCAACTTCATATCTTTTTAACTTGGCTTTTAGCGTGCTTTTAACCATTGAATTCACATAGTACTGTGTGTTGGTTGTTACCCATTACGCGTTTAGTTAGTTGTAGAGAAAGCGTGTAGATTTTAAATAAACAAAATTAAAAAAGAGAAATTTTTTTTTTTCTCGTAATAATTTTTTTTTTATTATTTCTTTTATCTCAAACATTAATTATAATTATAAGCAACATGGGCAATAAAAAACCCACCAACAACCGCATCTTAACACATATCATCTGATGTTTGGTAAACTATTTATAAACGATTGTTTATTAATAGTGACATGTTAACATTTTCTTGATTCATTTTCTTGAAAAGTAAAAAATGATTAGTAAGAATCTTTGATCAATTGAAATTTTAGATTTTTTCAAAAAAAATAAAATAAAATAGATCAATGATATTGTCACGTGGCCATTTATAAACAAAAATTATAAATTTAGGGATTACAATGAAATGTATTAAAAAGTATCAATTTTTGCCCTCTTTACTTATTTATTTATTTTTAAAATTATATGTAAACTTGAAAATAAAAATCATAGTTGGGTTCGAGCGTGGCCATTATAAATTACTTTATTTAAAAAATTAAATAGTCAGCAAATGAACAGGATGAAGAATGATGTAAATCGTGGGCCCGGGATATTGAGCATTTTTATTCTAAAAAGTAATTGGAAGTGAAGTTGAAAATTAAGGTTTGACCAAGACACATTTCAACCTTCATTCTTATCCTTAGAAATTTTTAAAAAAAAAATAAAATAAAAAAAATACAATAATGATTTAAGGTACGAAATTGAGATTGTAACAAACTTCCATTAGAAAAAAGGGTTTTCGCCTTTTGGGTGTGGTAGGTGGATTCATTCTCTGCATATTTACCTCTTAATTACGATACTTTAGATTGTTGTGAATAGGTTAGATAATATTAAATTGAGTGAAATAAATGAGAAATGAAAAACCTATAGGAAAATTATATTTCTTTGTTTGGTTGGTCTAAAAGAAAACTCCAAGAGGAATAAAAGTGATTAAAAAAAAAAAAAATCAAATTAAGAGGCAAAGGCTATTAACGATATCGATATGAAATGAAAAGAAAGTTATGTTGAAAGTTACTTCCAGCTTACCCATTATGGGAAGCTCGGAGGAGGTTCGGAAAAAGTGTCACATGCTAAACACTCGACTACATCAACTAAAACTCATGTTCCAATCTTCCAGGGTTGTGTGACAAATTTTCATGTTAGGTAGGCCTGATCGTTTTAATTGGAATTGAACCTCCTGATTCGGAATCGGAGGTTTTGGTTCAGTTTAAAATATATATATATATATTAGGAATCGGAACCGAAAATCGAAAATCAATTGGGTCCGGGTAAGTTCTTGATTCTTGAAATAAAACCATGAGTACCCGAATGAAATCTATTTTTATATATATTTTAAAATTTATACACCGGGTAAAAAAAAAAATACATAACTTAAAAATCTAATTTTTGTAGTAATTTTTCTAAAAATCTTGACAACATTAAACAAGTCAATACTTGCTCCTACTCTTTTATCTCTCGTTTCATATTAAAATGTTGCATTTCATGAGTTAGTTTAATAATACTTGCAATTTGAGCTTTCTATGAATCAAAAGTCCAAGATCGGATTGTAATTTAAGTTGATGAATTAAAATTTTCATTTTTTATAATTCAGACTTTTATTTTCTTGCATTGTTTACAAACTTAAGTATGTTCTTAATTTTTATTTTTATTTTATAATGCGTTACACTTAAATTTGAATATCATATTTTGAATTGTAGTGTACCTTTTTTTGTTTTCATTGTTCTCTATTTATAATATAATTAATCTAGTCTCCGCTATTGAGTTAAGTAATTGAGTTTGTTAGCTTAATTTTCTCCCTTGTACAAATATTGTCAAATAATAACGTGTTTGCTATACGTATCAAATAGACATATATGAAAATACTTATTTAATGTGTATATAAAGAAAATATTACGGATAGAACCGAACCCAAATCGGAACCGAAGGTTCGAATTTGGATTTGGTCCCAATAATTACAAAGACCCGAATAGTTCCTATTTGAAATTATCGAAGTATAATGGATGATTTCAAGTATTAAAATACCTGGATCGATTCACTCGATACTCAGGCCTAATGTTAGGTGATGACTCTTCAGATTGAATATAACTTTGCCAATATATAATGTGTATTTTTTAGGCTTTGACCTAATCCTGATAGAATCAGTCTCTTGAATATTCTGCATATAATGTTGCAAAAGAAAGGATTCAAGTTTATTTTATTCTCCATCATCATCGGTCCCCAACCTGTGAGATTGACTACGATACAAGTCTTATATACGTTAAAACTATTTAAAATTTCTACTCTAATAATTGGCTAAAGGCCACAGTGGATGAGAAGAGATCTATTGGAGCACTCATACGATGAGCTAACCAATAAGCTAGAGAATTGGGGGCCACAAACACTTGGGTATCAAGTAAAAGATATTCAATTATGATTGCATCCGTTTGGTAAATTTTTTTTTTTTTTTTTTTATAAACATATTTATAAATAACAAAACACAATACATCTTTTGGTAACACTGTTTGATTTATAAACTCGTTTATTTATGATTTTGAAGTAAAAAATAATAGTTCAAAAGCGAAGAAAAATGTGTGTAATTAAAAAGTGATTTGAAAAATTGTATTGTTTATAAACATATCTATAAACAAGAAAGATTATTTTTACAAAGCATACATTGAGATAATGGTAATTAAAATTTGATGAGGTGGTTATGCTACTAGTTATAAATCAGATATACAGAGCCGATTGTCGAAAACATTTTCAAATGTGTGATTAAAAAGTAACGAAACAAACACAACAAAACAGATAATATATATCTCCAAATCTTCACACCCCTTTATTGGTAGAATTTTGTTACTTGTACAAGTAATTTGACAAAGTGGTTGACAATTTGATAACGTGAAAGAGTGGTGATTGTTGATTTAAATGACGACGTGATATGTGAAAAAATAAGACTGTGCATGTAGCACTTCTATTATCGGTAAGTGTCACCTTCGCTTTTGATCAATTGTTCTAGACATGAACTAAATTCAAATACTCATTAAACCTGACTCTATGATGTGACATATTTGAACTTGGATCATCATTCTTCTCGCTATTTATCACAAAACACCTCTTAGCCACTTCACAATACGTGGCAACCAGAAGCGGATCCATAAACGTTGTTCAGTTAGGACGATTGTCCAGTAACTTTTTTCAGCTATGGCGGATTTCAGTTAAATAAATGTATTTTTCAAATTGCAGTCCATAAAATGCCAAAAATTCTAACCAAATTTTTTTTTCTTGACAAATCCAGCACGGACGGTGGACCTACATCTCCATGAGGTAGATCCTCCAATGGTGGCAGCATGGAAGACCTTTCTTTGTGTGGTCATCAATATAGCTCAATCGTCATAACTTCATCTGGAAAGTTTTACCCTATGAATTGTACAAAAAATTTCTGTCTTTCGTTATAATCATTAACTTTTCTTCACATTCGTTATATTAGCATGTGCAAAATATTCATAATCCAACCTATCCAAAGCTCTTAATAATATCAATCTTTTCTTTAATCTTAGGACGTTCATAAAACCTCTAAATATTGCATGTCTAATATCTTCGCCTTCATAATAATTGCACCATCTACTTCAAACTTCTCATCATCAGTAATCATAACTGTTAAGATATTTTTGGTCACATTTAGTAACAAACTTGTCCCCTTTAGAGTGGTTTTTTTCCCTAGCATTTACTGGTGTTCAATTATTTTGTAGTGCGCAAAATATTCTGCAAGTGTACGGATCAGGACGAATAATAAAATTGACAAAAGAATCCGGATTATCGTTCCCACGAGGATTGCAATTAAGTACCGAAATGTTTTAGTTCTCAACTTTATTTGAACAATAGAGTGGTGATTTTTAATTAAAACTGAAATAACCAACTATTCTAATTAAATGCAGCGAAAAGAAATAAATAATAAAAATCTTTGTTTTATTCATATAAATATGCTTAATTGAATTTACGAATGCATATTGAAATTTCCCTCTCAAGTTTAAATCAATTCTACCTAACTACATCAACCACGTATCTCTACTGAGGGTCCAAATTATTCCTTAACTAGATGCACAAAACACAAGAATTTAAATAATGATTGCAATAATAACAAAAGTGTATCTCTACATTTCATTCAATTATCGGATTTTATTTCACGATCTAAATTGTTAACTCACCTATCAAATTATGAAAACAACTCGTAAAATCTATGATTTAGTGGCCAATTAATTCATGGATTAAATACAAAATAAAACTAACACGTGCAACATATATGGAAAACTTCACTTATGAAATTAATAGCATAAAACTATGCTACATCGTTTATTCTAACTAAATAATTATTTGTTCGTCACAATTGAATTAAAAATGCATTAGGAACAACAAAGAAACACGTTGAGTTTATCAAATTAACAAGCGAAAAAAGAATTTTTGCACCAAGAATCAATTTCTCGTTGTTGATCTTCAATACCCAAGCCTTTTACACACTTTAATCTCCTAAGAATTGTATGACATACACGCTGAATACTATGGTTGAGAGGCTGAGCAAAAGTCCTATTTTCATGCCTCATGAGTTGTATATATAGGTTAGGAAGAAACATGATGGAATAAGGAAAGAATTCTGTCAAAAACCCGTGCAAAAATCCCATATTCGACCTACACGGAAACGCGCATGGCCACGTGGTTGGAGAAGTGGCTGATATGTGGTATACGTATTTCAGTTCTGACCATTTAAACAGTTATCGTGCGACCGCGCAAGGTAATTTTTTTTTTTACTTTTTGGTCCGTTTAAGTTGGTCCTCATTCTTTATTTGCGCGGTAGGTCCTCAACTTCTTATTTGATCAATTTAGTCCCTAAACTTCTTATTCCTTCCAATTTCTCTTGTTTTCTCTTTCAACTTCTTCAATTAAGCCCTTAATCTTTGACTTCTTCCATTTTAGACCCAATTGCTTCACAATTTGATCTCACTAATTTCCAACTTGTACATTTTAGCTCCAATTGTCCTCTATTTGCCCTTTATTTTCATCAATTACTTTATTCAATTGATTTTGGGATATTTCTGAAATACTGACAAATAAAAGAGAAATCAATAACATTTATCCTCAAACAACAATGTTTTATTCTACTTTTAGCATATAAATAAGGGTATAAAATACAGTAATACACTTATTAGCTGGGCGTGTCCCCACGGATTTAAACCATCGACCTCATGATATGAGGTTTATTGGGGACATCTCTGGTACCACTAGAACGATTTTTTATGTTATGATTTTTTGACAGCTTTGTGGCGTATCCCTTAACACATGAATTGTCTCCCTTTGAAGGTGGTTTTTGTTACAGTCTTGGCTGGGAGCGTCCCCAAACATTTGAACCATTGACCTCATGATATGAAATTTGTTAAGGCATCCTGTTACCACTAGAATAACCTTGCACGAATCACATGACTTATAAAATCCTTAGACCATTCCTTGTACGGGGAACGTGCGGTATGAACATATTTATTATCAACAACAAATATAATGTTAACTTCTAAATAATAGTGATCATCAAACCATGTTTATCGAATATGAAGACTATATTCATCTTCGCTTCAAGTTGTCTCTTCAATTCCTTGCAATTTCTTCTAATATGTCCATTTTTGTGATAGTAGTAATATTTTACATCATTTTTTAGATAAAAAATGATCAACCTTTTTTACTATAATTTCCTCATGATTCACCTCTACCACGCCTCATGTCATACTTTGCTAAGAGATCTTGATGACATTCAAACTATCAGTTGACTCTTTAATATTGGTAATCTCTAACAAAGAAATCTAAATTTCATTTACTTTCAAAGTAAAATTCTCAACTAATATTGTGTTCAGCAATGCCTCATGTGGCTTACGCAAGGAATACAGCATTATCACCTTATCTTCATCCTCAATCCTGACATCAACATTTAAGTAACTTTGTCATACACTTATGAAATCTATTAAGATGATCCATAACATCGTTATTCCCATCCCTCTTCAATCATATAATTGCTTCTTCAAGTATAGTTTATTTGTTTGGAAGTTATACACATGTAACTCTCTTCTAACATTTTCTAAAAAACTATGATTTTAACGTGGTTTGACAAATGCCATCTATGACATAAATTGTTCTTATCAATTAAGAAAACCTCATAATTCATTATTTTCTATATAATTTCTCCTTGTAGAAAATTCACCTTACACCACGAGTTAAATGTTTCAGTAGCCACTAAACTTCACACATTGTCACGATTTAACCACCGAACTTCTTTATGCTTCCACATGGCCACTCACCTTTGAACCTTCTCTTCCTATCAACCACCAAACAGGTACCATTTTATTTCATGCAGATGTGGAAGACGAAAACCTACATGGAACTTGACGAGAAGCTAACTTTCTATCTGGACGCCAAATACGACTTTCACTCAAACCAAAAATGAATTTTCCTTCTAGTTTCCTATTTTAATTCAACAGAAACCACCAATTTTAGATCCCCAACCCAAGCGTCATACTCATCGTTGAAATTAACTTCATGTTTTACATTCAACTGAACCCTAATCCAAATTTGAGATCCCAAACTCCAGGCATCGTAATAATTTTCGGTTTGAAGGAATGTTGCAGGAGACGACAGATGTTGTGCATTTGAAATTCGGTGTTCGGTATCCTTCACTAGTAAGCCCTAAAAGAAGGGTTGCCGGTTAGGTTAAAAGCGTGTTGGATTTTTGTAATTTCTTCCTTAGAGTAATGCCATTAATACTAGATATGTACTTTGAATTGACTTTGCAATTGGGTTGTATTTATTTTGATGTTTCTGGAATTTGGTTTTTCAATTTTCAACAAACAATACCTGCAGAAATGTTAATCTAGATTCCTGGAATGAAAAATTAGGATTTGTCACGGAATAAAACTGTTCTAGGTTGCTGTGTCATGTGTAATCTATAATTTTTGTGTTACCCTTTCTGTTTTAAAGAAGCTGAGAATGAATCCAAATTTGTAAGTTCAATATTTCTGCACTCATTGCTTTATTTTGCAGTTATGTGGAAGTTTTGAAATTTATTGAGTCTGGTTTCTTGGTTTTCATAATGCAAGGGGAGAACTACGAGATATGCCATAGTTGTAGACAAAGTCAACATTGGTTGGACGACTGTCCGAAGAAGAGTCGATGCCCTGTTTGTGGGGTTTCGTTAGATGGCTCAAAGTTGAGAAGATGACAGAGAATAAGGGTATAGGATATTCTTCTCATGTACTGTGGAGAAGTGCATCTACTTAGATTGAGATGAAGGTGAATCAATTAATAAGCATTCAGATGAGAAGGCGATTAGAGATTTAGCTTCTGAGTTGTCAAGCTTATTGAAAACATGTGCACGAATTACAGACGAGGATGACGTGGACATAACCCTAACAATTTCCATTTTTTTTATAAATTGTGCCGTGTAGTCAATACGTAGTGATTGTGAAACAATTTGTAATGATTTTGGTCAATGTGATCGAGTCATTTTTATGTAAAATTGTTTTGTGGTATGCTGTCGAACGTTCAATTTTCCAATCTTATTTGTCATTCTGCTTCACTTTTCATGAGTGAGAATGCCGATGTAGTCTAATAGGTAACCCTGTAAAGACAACTAATTCATATGAACGTGTGCAGTTTAAAATCATGAAATTAATATTGATATACAAAATTTCCCATCTTCATTTTGAAATAATTAAGCCAACTAGCAGGCTAACATATTTGTTAGAACAATTTGTTAATTTGTACATAACCATCTAAAAAAATTCCGTACATCGATCCACATGAACACTACAAAAAAGAAACTTGATCTTCTAAAAACGATTCATAATTCAATGGCACGTTGATTTTGACAACAAAAGATAGGTAATCTCTATTAGTCTAAAAAAACTTTCAGCTCATGTGAGGACTCATACGTGCTGTTCGTTATCCTAAATGTCAACGCTCGAAGTCAACTTCCTCGCAAGGGGCGTGACATTGAAGTGGTTGTTGAAGCAAGGAAACCGAAGGTTCGGATCGAAGAACTTAAGATTGGGCATAGCTTGCAACCATGAGGATAGGCATGAACTCGAAGCAACTATTTTGGTTGGCAATGTAAACATTATGCCCTCTCTTCCCTCTTCTAAAAAATTCAGGTAGTTTATCCTATGGAATAATAAAACAAAATTTCACTCAGGAGCCAGTGATATTGCTAGAAGTAGTGCAATCAAAGTGAATGTTCAATTACTATGAGTTTGGAAAAAGCATCTAGAACTTGATTTCTATAAACAATGCATTGTGGGATTAACATGTTTACTAATAACTTATTTGTTTACATCTTAGATAATTAGAAAGTAAAGTCACATATGTTTACTAATATTTAGATTGTCACCAAAGTTGGTCAGGAAATACAAAAACCCATGCTAGTTAAGTGGGAAACATAAAAATAAAAAACATTCTAGATCATAGAATGAGATACCCGTAATGCTTAGGTATTTTCTAGCTCGTTTTGTGCTCCAACCGGTTCTAAATCATCTTCAAACCAATCATGCAATGTGATAAAATATGTTAAATGTCATACGTTCTAATTAAGAAAATATAGCAACATTTTACTCAAATTTGTTGGCCCATTTCCTCTTGTTTAATTTTCGCTTTCTTTTTTAGGTATAGTCTAGGTAGGAGGTATGATAGCACCCATGTCTAGCTCCGACCTTAATCGCAACCAATTTATTAAGTTTAATATGTTACTGTAACACGTCGTGTATCTCTCAACCGTATAGAAATGGCCGACAAAGTCTTTGGGATCATTCCTTCATTCTAGTATAATTGAGACTGCATGCATGCATGGAATTCCTGTTAGCTCCCATCGTCTACACACACAAGTCCTCTCTTCCAAATAAACAATATACGTCCCCAAGCTATATTCAACTTAAGTGCAATGTGCATACACGCGATTGCTCCATTATCTTACAAAGTTTTTTTAGTAATTCTCGGACACAACCGACTCGTGCTCATCTTGCATGGGCGGATAGCGTTGGGACCGACAAACTGGAAAAACAGCTATTGCTATAATTGGATCAACTGAAACTAGATCGACGCGACGAAGGAATTGAATTCCATGCCCGAATTCGTACTTCTGACTAGCTCTCGAATGAAGCGAAATTTATTGGAGCGAAAGGTTCCAAGTAATTTAAGGCAGAACCCTAATGAATTATTTCCAACAAAAAATAGTACTTAAGTGCAATGTGCATACACGCGACTGCTCCGTTATCTTACAAAGTTTTTTGGTAATTCTCGGACACAACCGAGCTCATGCACATCATCATTGTGTCTCGATGCTTTTGAATCTGGGTGATGAAGGTGAGCTGCATTGAAGTGAGCATCGATATAATTATCTTTTCCCTATCACCCTGCAAGGTCTTGTTGAGTACTTCGCAACTATTATTAAGAAGTATGTCGCTCTTGGAATGACATGCGAAATGTGACCTGCTCCATTCTTGCGGATGTCTCTCAATAAGCCAACCATATCCATATGCTTCCTCTAAATGGTTAGGAAAAAGTAATATTAAGTGAAACAAGAACATACATTTGTTTGAAGGTTCCAATAAATTCTCAAATGTATTAAGTATATAAGAACTTTCCAAAAAAGGATGGATTTTACCTTCATTTGGTATCAGCTTCCAATTCTTCTGTACTCATCGACCAGGGGAATCCGAATGCAAGTGAAAATCAATTTGGACTTCGAATTTGTTTCAGATATGGTTTTTTGAGAATTATAATTTCAATTTTGGATTTCTAATTACTGAAATCAATTGCTACAATCCAATGATGATTCAGACTATTTGTTTGGGGCGATTTGAGAGTAGGGTTCGATTGGGATAGAATGAAAGCCAATTTTAATTTAAGCAAAAGTCATTTTTAGTTTGAATGAAAGTTGTGTTTGGCTGATGATTTGTTGTGAGATATATTCAAACTGGATGACTTGTGATCAAAACAAGTGATAACCAAAGAAGGATGAAACATGAAGAATTCCAAAGCTCGGACACTAAAGTATAAATACACAAAAGTTGATTTGAAACATGAAATGAAGATTAAGATCACACGGAGTCAATTGGATACAATTAGAAGATAAATGAATAAACTTGCATGAAAAAAAGGACTCGAGATGAAGAATGATGAAACTTAGGGATCAAAATAGAGGAACCACAAAGTTGATGCTTGCAATCCCGATGCCTTTAAGTTTGGACACAACAGGCATGAGCATACATCTATTTGGCTGTACTATTGGAGCCAACTATGTTGTGCGATTGCATAGCCTATTGTTCGACATACACTATCAATTTTCTTTTTGAGATACCTCTAATATAACCCAATACAATAAATCTTGCAATTAAGGGAGGCCATATAATCATTCTTTTGGGAGAAATCTAGAGGCAAGATACATGAACTCAGTCATTTAAAGATTATACCTTGATTTTTGGGCAACTAACAAGAAGGTGCGACTGGAGATTTATCAAGGAGGCTTGAAGAGATTCAAGAAATCATTTCTTCACTTTTTCTTTATATATCAAAAATTATGTCGATATCTTACAATAAAATAATTTACACTTAAATCTATTACTTTTTCTAATTTTCAACCACATCTTACTCAACAAATCACTATTTCAAAATCTATTAACCCCAAGAATAGGGTCAAATTGTGGCTAAGATAGATAGTATGTTATAACAATAGTTGTGAAGGTCTGATAAAGAATAGAAATATACCGTTATCATGATTTGAATAGGTATTTTATTGTTGTATTGCATGACTTTACGTTTGAATCTTTCATAGACATAGGAATGTAAACATGAGATAATAAATTTAATTCTATTCACTAGAGATTATTAAATAGTTTTGAAACATTTTTTGTTTAACAAGAATGAGTAAATATTGTCACGATGTGAAATTGTATTAAACTAGACTAATAACAAGGAAATTCGAACTCTTAGAGCGTGTTTAACCTATTCTTAGAAAAGAATAATTCGTCATTGCCATTTAGAATACTTTCGGGGCTGTATTCAATTGTGACTTTTAAAAACTTTTTTAAGTGAATGACTTTTGTAGATTTCCTGAACTTTCAAGTGACTTTTATGGATTGTTAAGAATTAATAAAAAATCCTCGATGAACTTCTGAAGACTTTTCTTGAAGACTTTTAGAGACTTTTTAGAAACTTTGATTTGGTAAAATAAAAAATAAAAAATTTACTCATAACAAATCATCAACAAAACCAATTCACTTCATAACACAATTAGGTTGACCATCGGCCGTTAGCCTTGTATACGCCAACCAATTCATAACCTCAACCACAAATATGTTGCTGGAACAATTATTATTGTGCATAAAACATGGTACTACCTCTCAATTCTCCTTCAAATTTCATTTTTTATTTGATAAAACAAAGCCTGAAGCCCACCTCCAGATTCATCAATATGTATAATTCGTTCCACATCATAGATATATTTGTGTCCAGGCATTATAAAAAAGTGCGAATTGCATACGTATAATTCGCTCCAAGTAAATGCAAATTGACGGCCAGAATTTTAAATTTCAAACAAAAAACGGACAGAGACCCACAGGAGAGAAGCATCATCATTCAAACAAGGTTTTTGATAAAAAAAGAAAAAAAAAAAAAAAACTCTGATGCCCAGAAGACAAACATTCAAAACAGTGTAAATTGTTACCTAAAAGATGAAGCCTAGGGTGGTGAAGGAAGAGGGGAGTGAACTAGAGGGAGGAAGAGGGGCGTGAACTGAAGGAACTAGGAAATAGAGCCAGGGTGAAATAAAAGAGACGTCTTTTTTATTTGAGCCCTGAGTTTTTACAAATATCAGGGTAGATGAGAGATTGTTTTTGAGACTTTTTATGTATAATTTTTATAAAAAAGTCTCCAAAAGTTTAGCAAATAGAGAATTCTCTCAAAGCCATTCTCAATTTGAATACCTCAAAATTTATAGAGACTCTCAAAAGTTTTAATTGAATACTCTACGACTTTTAGAGACTTTAAAAAGTTCATAAAAGTCTCAATTGAATATACCTAAACTTTTAGAGAGTCTTTAAAAGTCTCAATTGAATACACATAAACTTTTAAAGTCTCCATATGTCTTTAAAGGTCACGATTAAATACACTTCCCATATTTTAATTAGATAAAGAAATAGAATTGATAATCAAGATTTTATTATTCAATTAGAGAAACCAATAATGGATTAAATAAAGTTTTCGTCACACAATATCTTATTCACAATCATCTAGCATTTAATTAATACTCAAAAGAACGTACTAATTTCAAAACTGATATTCTCAAATGAGTTACCATTTTGCGGGAACATGTGTAAGGAATAAATTATACATCAAATAAAGGTACAAAAATAAACAACATATAAGGGGGTTTTGGATGTCCGGTGGCTAATAATAATTGTCATCATATAACTGAACGATTGGCTTGTTTGCCTTGTGGTTTTGAACTCATGTTCTACAGAATGAACAAATGCATGTCCATTAGGTTTTTATGATGAGCGTAATATATTTGTTTCGGGAGTATATTTATGAACTTACTCATCATCGGTTTTTTTTTTTTTGTTTTGAAAAATACATGCTATGAAAATAAATCCAGTTTGCTATAAAACGGTTATTTACTAAAATGTATCTATATTTTATATGAATTTGAAATTCGTTTTCAAAATTCATTTTAAAACTTGAGATTGTTATCAATTAGAACACGGAAATTTTTAAAAATTTAAACCCGGTCAAAAGATTTTAAAATTGAATTTTCTTTAATCATTCGAAGAGCCACTCCATATGGTACGCACATTAAGCAAGGATTGACATGGTCAAGCGTGCATGATTATCGTCCATGATTTTTTATCCATTACTATTATTATTATTATTATTATTATTATTATTATTATTTAAGTAAAGATCATAAAGGTGGTATTTGCAAGAAATATGAATAACCTAATTTGATCAATAAATTTCACTATCAAGTATCAATAGACCATTTGACACGATTTTGGAAAGTCAAAAGAAACTTAAGACATAAAAATAATTTTTTTGACTTGTTTAATTAATTTTATAAAAGAATTTATTTTAATTAGAAGAATAGCTCTTTTAGACATTAATCTTCATATATTAACAAAGAAAGATTCTTCAAAAAATTCTTCTACAAGAATAAAAGACCCATACAAAAAGCTATAAATCAAATATTATCCATTTATTTAAAGTCCCTAATTGATTAGGCTAAAAATCAATTTTTTTTTTAATTACATTTTGATAAAAGTATAAAATGTATAGTTGAAAATCTCGTATATATGGATATGAACTTCATTGTGTATCTTGATTAATTGGATCGTTTCTCTGTGAATTCTTATACCAAGCTTAGTCCAACAAAGTCAACCACAAATTATTCTAATAGATAATAGTAAAGTGAATCCCAAACACTATATCTTATTGCGCTTCATGTTCCAAAATTTTGATGATTTAATAGTGTAATTTAAAATGAATTTGAGAAAAATAAACTTTAAAAATTGAGGTCAAATATAAGCAAAGAATGGCTCATGGTAAAAATATAAATATAAATTAATTAATTAAAAAATTCCTCTTTTTAGAAAATTATTCAATTTATCGTAAAATTTGGATTCAACTCTTATCATCATTTTATTATCAAAATTTCTACATCCCTAGACACAATAAATACCCGTTGCATTATAAGGAGTGCGAAATTGCTAAATTCGTCAACAACTTAAATTCAAAGAAAATTCTTATTATTAAACAATTTTCGTTGACAGTCTTCATTCTTATCCCTTCAACTTTTAGAATAATAATGATTCTTTCAGAATAATGATGATTGGAGGCACAAATGTTTAAATACCCCCACCAAACTTATTGACCTTTTGATAGGCAAATTGACACCAACTTGAAACAAAATTTAAGCCTCAATTTGACAAATATTTTAAAAATATGTTTTTAAATAACACAATTTTTCAAATCACATTTTATCTACACATAATTTCTTTCTCCACTTTTCAACCACATATTTTACCTCGAAAACATAAAAAAAAAAAAAAAATTATTTTTTAACAGTATGTTAAAATTCAAAAACTATGGATCTACAGTTCCAGTACCAAGAGAAAACACCTTGAATCAAAAAGCAAACCAAAAATCTTGAAATCTGGAGGCTTGAACAATGCTAAAGCATCAAAATGCATGCTGTGAGACACTGTGCTATCTCACTTTTTACCTGCATCTTAAATTGCCACTGAGGGTAAGAGAAGAGCAAGCCTAGTTCTGTATCTTGTTATTCATTGGAGCCTTTCTTCTCTTAATCTGCATACATACATGGCACCAATTTCCAGTTAACAATATCATTAACAAGCAAGATATAAGTATATATTAAAGAAACAAATAAGACCAAGAAATATATATAGTCAACTGAAAATGTTCTTTCAAAGGATTGCGGAAATGATCAATATTATCAGATTCTGATTAATTCTAAAATTCGAGCGTAACATAAAAAAGATTGATTAAAAAAAAAAAATCTTCAACCCAGACATGTTACGATTATGAACAACCACACAGAAAAGAATCATTCAAAGGGACAAAGAGAACAGAATAATCCCCAGTTACTAGGGGTGGACAAAATAACCGGACCGAACCAAACTAAACCGGAACCAAACCAAACCGAGCGATTTGGTTCGGTTTTACAAAAAAAAATTAATGGTTTGGTTCTTAGTATGGAGAACCAAACGGTTTTGGTTCCGATTTCGGTTCTTGTTCTAGAACCAAGAACCGAACCCCAAGCCCACTTTTAGATCATTTTTTTTAACTATTTTTAAAAGTTAAAAAATTAACTTTATCTAATCTTTTGGTAATCTAGGTCTTAGCTTGTTTATGCCGTCAGAAATCTAAATTTATTTTTCTTCAATCCTCTCTTATTTTTCCTTTTCCATTTTTGGTATGTAGCTTGTAAGAGGTTTTGCTTACTGTGTAACTGAAAATCTTTCAATGTGGCTCTCACATCTCCTTTTACTCGGTGGAAGATTTCATGCATTACATATCTCTCACCTTTTTTATGAAATCTGGACATTTGTTAACTCATCCTAAAATATGATACTTGTAGTTCAAAGAGGTATTATGAGATTATAGGCATCATCTTGTGTTTCGTGCATTAATTTTGTTTTTGTTTTCGTTTTATGCTAATAGTTTCTAGGTAAGAATGAAGATGTAGTCATGTAGCTTGATATAATTAATCTCTATCAATGATTCATTCGTCTACATTTTTAAATCATTTTTATTAGATAATATTTTGTATGGAGATGTAACTTGATATTTGTGTATTGGTTTAGACTTTGGTAAATGAATTTCGTTAATCATTACTAAGTACTAACTTATGGTCGTGGATATGGTATGTGATGATAATTTGCTTTTATATTTTAAAATTCAAGTAATGTACTGGGAACCAAACCAAACTAGAACCGAGCGGTTTGATTCCGGTTTGGTTTCATATCTTTATAAAAATCGATTGGTTCCATTGGTAAAAAAACCATCAGTTCATGGTTCGGTTTGGTTCCAATGAAACCAGAACCAAATCGAACCATGTCCACCCCTACCAGTTACAGATTCCCACTTCTTAGCATGATGAATAATTGCAATTTCACGTCATAAATTTTCGAAGTTACATGAAAAATTACTTGTTATGAATAAGAAATACAGTGCAACAAATTGAATTATTTTCGAAAAGAAAATTCAGTACAATTTCTTGCAAAAGGCCACAAGAAGTATTTCATTATTATTTACATCAAACAACATCTTATCACTGCTGAGACCAAACAATATAATTAAGGAATCAATATTAAGAAGTATTTGTTGTTGGAACTCGACTGGTTCTATTCACAAAAATTAATTTCTTGTGACTAGATCATTCCATTACAGGAATTCTTCTATTCTATATATTTAACTTGGAATTATTAATTTTACACAAATAATAGTTTTGAGTGGATTATTCTTGTAGCGTGATTTACAATAACCTATATCAACTACATGCAATCTTGATTCCATCAAAGCTTCAAACTTCAAGTTTTTCTCGGTGTTCTCCAATGACAGTTATGCAGGTGTGTGATCACCATTCTCTAGATTTAGGTTACACTAGAATTAGAGTTTTCAATCAATAGAGGAAACACACACTATACACTTTAGTGTGTGTCCAACCTTGTTTACTAAAATCGTATAACGCAAGTGCACGGTCCGCATTCAAGTAGTAAAGTGGACTCGAAAAGTCCGGATTATCGTACCCACGAGGATTGAGTGATTTGTAACTAAAATTATTGATTTCATTTTAAAAGAAAAGTCAAGTAACATAAAAATTTGTTTTGGTGATGAATCACTAACTAAGTTACACAAATAAGAAACATGACTATGAAAACTAGTTAACTAAAGCAAATGGATAACAACATAAAACTTAGAATAAAACTAATTAATCTAAATAACTTGATGAAAATAAAAACTTGATAATTAAAATAAGTTACATAACATAAAATAAAGTGAATTTAGTTTTCATAACTATACTAATTTCTTCTTTTCAAAAATCAATTAGTGGTAGTTAATTAATCAATCAAATTACATTAGAAATTTTAAAATTACCTAACTTGTGTAGTAAATTCCAATTACAACTTAAAATAGTAACAAACATTTAAAAGTTATAAAAACCTAAAACAACATTCATAATCATAAACACATAAACATAAATACCCAAGATCTAAAAACTACTTAAAATGCTTAAATAAAATTAAACTAATCAAACATTCCAACACAATAACATTTACCCATAATAAAACAACAACAACGTTTAACAAACCCCATAAACACATCAACAATACTCTACATAAAGATTAAAAACAAGGTAATAAAGAAAATTCCCCTTTTAGTAGAGTTTTGGAATAAATGCTCAAGTATTTCTTTACTTTGAATGAAATTCCTCTACCATACATTAATATTCTCAACAACTCAACTCATAATGCCATAAATGTATCATAAATGCAATGAGTTCTTAGATAAAAGGTAAAAACAACAACAATACCAAGCTTGAAAATAAGGAAAACAAGTAAAACACAATAATTTCTTAACTTAAAACATTAAACAACAAGAATTAAAGAGCAATAATCAAAAGAAAAATACAAGAAAAGTGAAAAGGGGCAAGAATAAAACATAACCATAGCAAAATGGAGATGAAACATATTTATATTATCTCCAAAATGATTCAAAAATCCCAAAAATTGCAAGGATCCGCGTATTTCAACATTCTGGACCGAACCGGGTTGGTCGGGTTGACCCAGTCCGGGCCCGAACAGAATTTTATTTTTTTTTAATTTTTATAACCGTGCGATCGAACGCGGTAAATCGCGTGCAATCACGCGGTTCATTTCTGAATGCCAGCTTTGTCTCGGGTCCGTTTTGAGGTCTAAGTCGCGTTCGCTACTTGGTTCTAGCCACGCGTTCGCGTGGCTCAGCTGGAGGGTGATTTTAAAGCTAAGTCCCTTCCGTAATTGCCATTAAGTCCCCCATCTGTTGATCTTGAGCAATTTAGTCCCCAAATTTTCATATTTCTATCAAGTAAGTCCTTCTACAATTGCACTTTTGGCCCTTCAACTTTTGAAATCTTGCAATTTGGTCCCTCGTTTAATTGCGCAACTCGTCCAAGACTTTCCGGAAGTGACAAAATGGTCCCCAAACTTGGAATTTTAGCAGAATCTTCGCTCCTTTTGTGATTTTTAGCCTCGAACTTGGACATTAACCTATTTAAACACAGAATATGCATGAATTAATAGATATTTGCTCAATATATTCCAAAATATGCTAGTTTAAATGTATAAAAAGTGTATAAAAATGCACTTAACAAATACCCCCAAACTTAAACACTTGCTCGCCTCGAGCAAGAATATCTACTATCACAAAAAGAAAATGAATGAATGATCAACAATGCTAGATAACTGGTAAATTCTTTCTTGAGTTTAAAATTGCATGATTAATTCACAATTATGTTTTCAAAATAATACTACAAAAAGAAGTTGAGCTTATCTCATGTTTGATCGGTGTGTGTGTGCATAGTCACTTCCAATTGTTACTAAGGTTCAAAGAAACATTGTAGGAAAGATAAATTTCAACACAATACTATCCACCCTTAGTGGTCAATTTCATTCCTTACCCTCTCGTGACATTCATCCCCCCATATTATTTCTTTTCTCTCCCGAGATGCAATCTTAAAGGTAACTCTCAATTCACAAATTTCTTTTTCCACTAAAGCATGGTTATGACTTACCAGCAATCTCAACAATCTAGATAAGCAGTGACTCTCCACTAGATGAGTGCTTCAACATTAAAGTTTATACCAAGAAATTCAAATCCACTATTAATCTAAGCCCTTATGCAAATACAAATGCATGATTTCTACAAACTAATGTGATGATTGCTCGTGACTTCCCCACTCCCTTAAGCTTTCTAATTGACCCATGTAGCGAGCTTTAGGTCGGTAACTACCCGATTGTTCTAAGATCAAAGGGTACCAGGTTTCAAAATACCCCTACGGACTTACTAACTCGAGTAAAAAAAGCTACGAAGTGAGGTAGACTTATTAAGAAAATGCAATGATAATGATGTGCTTTTTTTGTTTTTTATACAAGTGTGTGTGTGTATATCCTACTCATTAAGCTTTCTAATTGACCCATGTAGCGAGCTTTAGGTCGGTGACTCCCAAGTTTCAAACTTAAGGCACCAAGTTTCAAGATACTCCTACGGGCTTAATTACTCGAGTCAAAAAGGCTACGAGATAGGGCAATGCAAAAATTAAAATGGGCTTAAATCTCTAGCATTTGGTCATCACTTAGCTTATACTAACATCAACAACACTCCACACAAATTTAAATCAAGCATGCATGAAATCACTACACATCTAGACCGTCTCCTTTACCGGCTCGACCACCCCCAAACTTGTCTCACAAAGGATTAAGAGATTAAAAACATTGAGAAGGAATTGGATAGGTTGATAAAAATTGAAGATACAAGCTCACAACCTAATTTTTCTACTTCACAAATTTTTCCAACCTTCAATAGATTCCAAATCTCAACAACAATTAGTTATGACTATAGTGCTCAAGAGAACTCATGATCACTCATAGATAAGCAATTTATAAAAATAGGCACAAGTAGCATATTTGATCATGATTCGTGAATTAATCAGCAATTTCAAACATCAAATCATTTGAGCTGACAAGGTTATCTAGCATGTTAATATCCACAACAAAATGAACAAAATCAAACATCACAATATCTTAAACCGGCAAGGCTATCTAACATGATAAAGTACAAAATGAAGTCAACACCCCCAGACTTGAATTACACATTGTCCTCAATGTGAAAATAGCAACATGTAAAGAAGAAAAGAGGTAGTGAAACTTCCCTAATTCGATGCTTGTTTTTGATGTTTGAAATTGACCTAAGCTTTCGTCGAATGCAGTTCACCCCCAAACTTGTTGAGGACAATCTCACTTAGGATTTTCAAAAAAAAATTGTTACCTACAAAAGTTTTACAATTAATTAAAAAGAAAGTAGAAAAGTAAAGTAAATAATTACAAGTAATTCAAAAGAGAAGAAATTTTGGTTGCCTCCCAAAAAGCGCTTGGTCAAAGTCATAAGCTCTACTTTTTGATGTTCATTCGGGAGCATTGAGGAGAAATGATGACTTTTCCTCCGGGGGTTCTCCTTTCAAGAATGGTTTCAACCTTTGCCCGTTGACTTTGAAATTTCCCTTGTCGGGATGATATAGCTCAATAGCTCCATGGGGAAAAATTTGAGAAATTGTGAATGGCCCCCACCAACGGGATCGAAGCTTTCCGGGGAATAATCGAAGTCGGGAGTTGAATAGAAGAACTTGTTGTCCAACTTTGAAGTCTCTCTTCACAATGTGGTTATCATACCATTTCTTGGTCCTCTCCTTATAGATGCGAGCATTTTCATATGAGTTGAGGTGAAATTCATCAAGTTCATTGAGTTGAAGCAACCTCTTCTCACCAATTAATTTTGCGTTAAATTTTAATGCCCGTGTAGCCCAAAATGCTCGATGCTCAAGTTCAACGGGGAGATGACATGATTTTCCAAAAACAAGACAAAATGGAGACATACCAATAGGAGTCTTGAATGCGGTGCGGTAAGCCCATAATGCATTGTCTAGCTTCCTCGACCAATCTTTCCTTAATGTATTTACCGTCATCTCAAGAATTCTTTTCAACTCTTGATTTGAGATCTCCACTTGGCCACTTGTTTGGGGATGGTAAGGTGTGGCTACTCGGTGCTTCACTCCATACTTTGACAAAAGTGAGTCAAGGAGGCGATTGAAAAAGTGTTTGTCTCCATCACTAATGATGAGTCGAGGGGTTCCAAAGCGTGTAAAAATGTTCTTTTTGAGAAAATTGACAACCACCTGAGCATCATTAGTAGGAAACGCCACCACCTCTACCAATTTAGAAACATAGTCCACCGCCACCAAAATATATTGATTTGAGAACGAGGATGAAAATGGCCCCGTGAAATCAATTGCCCAAACATAAAAAATCTCCACTTCCAAGATTGAAGTCAATGGCATTTCATTACGCCGAGAGATATTCCCACTCCTTTGACATCTATCAAATTTGGATACTAAGGTATAAGCATCCTTGAACAAAGTTGGCCAATAGAACCCCGATTGAAGAACCTTTGAGGCAGTTTTGGAAGCTCCAAAATGACCCCCATAAGGTGATGAATGACACCTATCAAGAATTGCTTCCATTTCTTTCTCGGGAACACATCTTCTAATAATTTGGTCCGACCCCCTCTTGAATAAATATGGCTCGTCCCAAAAATAATATTTCACATCGGCAAAGAATTTCTTCTTTTGTTGATAAGAGAAATCCGGGGGGAAGAATACCACTAACAAGGAAAATCATGAAGTCCGCATACCATGGTGCTTCGAACACTTGGAGAAGATGTTTGGCATGCAATAGTTGTTCATCCGGAAAGACTTCATTGATTTCCTCTACTCCCACTTCTTTAGGTTGATCAAGCCTAGATAGATGATAAGTCACAGGATTATCCGCTCCCTTTTTATCACGAATTTCCAAATCAAATTCTTGCAAGAGAAGGATTCATCTAATCAATCTTAGCTTTGCATCCTTCTTAGCAAGCAAATATTTTAGAGTGGAGTGATCGGTATAGACAATTACCTTTGAGCCAATGAGATAAGATCGAAATTTGTCAAAGGCAAAGACCACGGCAAGCATCTCTTTCTCGGTTGTGGCATAATTCAATTGAGCATCAGTCAATGTTCGACTTGCATAGTAGATCACATGCAACACTTTATCTCTCCTTTGCCCCAAAACCGCTCCCATGGCATAATCACTAGCATCACACATGAGCTCAAATGGTAAGCTCCAATCCGGGGCCACAATAATAGGAGCCGAGATAAGCCTCTCCTTAAGATTGTTGAAAGCCAATAGACACTCTTGAGAGAAATGGAAAGTGTTGTTCTTCTCAAGTAGAGAACAAAGATTCTTAGTGATTTTAGAGAAATCCTTGATGAATCTCCTATAGAAGCCCGCATGCCCCAAGAAACTCCTTATGCCTTTCACCGAAGTAGGAGGAGGCAATTTCTCAATAACTTGTATTTCCGCTTTATCAACCTCAATCCCCCCTTGTGATATCCGGTGGCCAAGTACAATGTCTTCTCTCACCATAAAATGACATTTCTCCCAATTAAGCACTAGATTGGTTTCTTCGCATCTTTTCAATACTAAATCAAGATTATCCAAGCATTCATTGAAAGAAGACCAAAAATTGAAAAATCATCCATGAATACCTCGATGAATTTTTCCACCATGTCAGAGAATATGACCATCATACAACGTTGAAAAGTAGTCGGTGCATTGCAAAGACCAAACGGAATCCTCCTATAAGCAAAAGTCCCATATGGACATGTGAAGGTGGTCTTCTCTTGATCTTCGGGGGCTATTAAAATTTGATTGTAGCTCGAGTATCCATCCAAGAAACAATAATGGGAATGCCCCGCCAACCTCTTAACATTTGGTCAATAAAGGGGAGAGGAAAGTGATCTTTTCGAGTGGCATTGTTCAACTTCTGGTAGTCAATGCACACTCTCCATCCCGTCACGGGCCTTGTAGGAATAAGCTCGTTGTTCTCATTTTCAACTACCGTGACACCTCCTTTCTTTGGAACACATTGGACGGGGCTCACCCATGCACTATCCGAGATTGGATAGATAATTCCCACATCTAACCACTTCAATACCTCGACTTTCACCACTTCTTTCATGTTTGGAGTTAGATGGCGTTGGTGCTCCACTGTTGGTTTGAAGTCATCCTCCATAAGGATTTTATGCATGCATAGAGTAGGGCTAATACCCTTGATATCCGCCATAGTCCACCTAATAGCTATTTTATGCATTTTCAACAACTCAAGTAGTTTTTCTTCCTCCACTTCATTCAACAAATTAGAGATAATAACCGGAAGGGTAGAAGAATCGCCCAAGTATGCATACCTCAAATGTGATGGAAGAGGTTTGAGCTCAAGAGTTGGGGCTTGTTGAATGGAGGGTAGTGAAGGAGAAGAGCTCTCTCCCAATTCTTCAAAATATGGCCTCTTCTTGAAGGGATAAAATTTGGAAGCATCCAAGTGTTGTGACATCCTTCCAATGTCTAAATCATTCTCTCCCTTAGTCGTTATAGAGTGAGCAATGCAAGTCTCAAGGGGATCCTTAGATGACCCATAGATGAATGATGTAGCCACTTCTTGATCAATGATGTCTACTCGGGAGCATAAATTTACCTCGGTGGGATACTTAATGGATTTCATGATGTCGAATGTGATTTGTTCATCTTGAACCTTCAATATCAATTTGCCTCCTTGCACGTCTATTAAAGCCCGACCGGTTGCTAGGAAGGGTCTTTCCAAGATGATTGAGATATCAAGGTCTTCTTCCATATCAAGAATGATAAAATCGGTAGGGAAGATGAATTTGTCCACCTTGATTAGCACATCCTCAACAATACCATGCGGGTGCTTAATAGAGCGATCGACCAATTGCAATGAAACTGTGGTTGGCTTCACCTCTCCCATGTCCAATCTCCTGAAAATAGACAAATGCATTAAATTAATACTAGCACCAAGATCACATAATGTTTTTCCAAAAGTTAAATCACCAATAGTACAAGGAATAGTAAAACTCCCTGGATCTTTGATTTTTGGAGGCAATTTGTTTTGTAGTATGGCACTACACCCTTCCGTGAGCATCACAGTTTCATGATCTTCTAGCCGCCTTTTGTTTGAAAGGATGTCTTTCATAAACTTTTCATAGCTAGGAATTTGTGCTAATGCATCGGCAAATGGTATGTTGATGTGAAGTTTCTTGAAGACTTCAAGAAATTTACCAAACTGTGCATCCACCTTGTGCTTTTGGAGTCTTTGAGGAAAAGGAATGGGGGGTACATAAGCTTTTACTGGAGTAGGCACCTTTGTTGAGGTCTCCCCACTTTCCTTCAATGTTGCATCATTCTCATTCGCCTCCTCAACATGCTCATTACCTTTTTCTTTCACCTCAAGTTGTGCCACATGTTGCTTTACCATGATTTCCGGTAATTGAATTCCACTTCTTGTAGTGATGGCTTGCACATTTTTCCTTGGATTAATCTCGGTATTGCTTGGAAAGGCTCCTTGTTGTCTCTCTGTCATCATTTTTGCCAATTTCCCAACTTGAGTCTCAAGATTTTTGATAGAAGCCGCTTGATTTTGGAGAATAGTATTAGTCTTGTTCATGTATTGGATCATATATGATTTTCTAATTTTTTTTCTTCATTCAGTGTTAGCCTCACCATTGCGAAGACTGCCGTATGGGATGCCAAAGAATGGTTCAAAGTAGTCCCCAAGAATAGAGCTTGGCTTGCAGACGATGTGAGTGCATGATCGTAATTATGTTATTCATTGTATTATTTGTTACATTGATATTATTTAATTCACTTATCTTTTATATTGTAGCACATTGATCTTGCGATGAAGTTGTTGCGCAATCGGGCTAGGAGGTATCCGATATCATTTGACGTCCCCGAGCAAGTCATCTTGAGCTACATGTTCAAGAACGCTATCGATGTAATGCAAATTACGATAGCAACCCTGCCTTGTACATGTTTCCCGATTACATGGTAGATTACTTGTCAGGGTCGAGATGGCGTGTGGCAAGTCGTGCACGGGTTGTATAAACCTCTAAGTTTTGGTGAACCCAAATTCACACATTATTGCAGTTGAGATTGTGTTCGCTCGCTCGACCATGTATGTGTACCATGGTTTTCAAAGGCGAGGCGGAGGCACGCCTCAAGGCGCCCCTCCCCCTCACTGTGAGGCGCATCACTTGTGCCTTGAGGCGATGACTGCGAGGCATTAATACTAAGGCTATCACCTCAAACCATGAGGCGCACGCCTCAAGGTATGTGCCTCAAAAGGCATGAGGCGTGCTCCTCCCGTAAAAAAGGGGAAATGTCGATTTTTCTTACTTAGGAGCTGTGTCCGAGTCGTCGTCATCTTCAGAGGAGTCGGAGCCTCCTCTCTCTATCTGTTACTTAGATTTAGGGTTAGAGTCAGAGACTTAGTTTTGGGTTAGATGGCTGGGTTGATCATAAATGGGCACGTAGGTCATAAATGGGCTTGGACTGTTCTTCTATCAATTAAATAAAGGTCCAACTTTTGAATTTTTTATAATTTTTTTTAATCAAATTGAAAAGAAAATATTTAAATAAAAATAATAAAGTGAAGATCGGATCTTTTTTTTTAGTACAAAATAATTAAATGAAAATCAGATTTTAATAATATATATATATATATATATATATATATATATATATATATTAATAAATAGAAAAATCCCCCAAAATAAAAATAAAAATTGTTTGACACAATAAAAATATAAATAAATTTTAAAAGTTGAATTAACATATTTAAAGACTATAAAAATAAAAATAATTATTATTTACACTTTAAAAATAAAAAAATATATATTTTAATTCTATTATAAATTGACTTAATTGCTATTTATGTCTGAATTTTTGGCATTTTGTGAGACTTACGCCTCAATCTGCCTTTAGGCTTAAGCCTCTCCTCGCAAAGAAAAACCGCATCAGTACTTAGTTCCGCCTTTTTAAACATTGATGTGTACGACTCCAACATTATGGCTAGGCGTGCAGGGATTGATGGTGATGAGATACTAGCCATGTAAAGAATCACGGGGACTTCCAAACAAACTGTTTGGTAGGTTTTTCTTACAATCATATTCTTGTATTTAATCATTTCTTTTAGTATGTCCAGTTATTTCACTAACTTTTTATTTATTTATTTACAAACAGTGGTGATTGTGCATTTTCACAATCAAATACATTGAGTTTTTTTAGCATCGAACAAGATATGAAGATGATCAATCGGGAACATATAAAGAAATGGAGGATTAAATTATCCGCAGATTTGTATACGTAGAATTGTGATCCGTAGTAGTTAGATATGCAAAAATGTAATTTTTTATATGTAATTGTATATATTTAAAGCTTGTTTGGTAATGTGAAAAGTTTTAAGTTTGTAGATTTTTTTTTTTTTTTTATGTGTGGTTTAAAAATGTTTGAAAAGTAAAAAATTGTGGGCTTGACTAAAAATGGATGGTTGAGATTGAGTTCGAAAAGTTATGGTTAAAATTTTTACTTCACCAAACAAGTTCTTAGCATTAAAATATTTGTATTTTAAATTTTAAAGTATCATATTTATATTTAATTATTCGATTGTAAATTATTGTTTTTGTATATTTTGAAATTATAATGAAAATATAAAATTGTTAATATTAGTACGGAGATATTCAAATTATTATTCATATTAAAATATAATTATTATGAAATTTGCAATCAGCGTTTATGATTTTAGGGTTTTAGGGTATGAAATTTTAACTGTTAACATTATGAAATTGTTAACTTTAAGTTGAAATACATATACAACTAAAAAAGATTACGTTTCAGTTGATAAGAGTTAAAGTTCGTGAATTACTTATCTGACAAGGAAATAGGATAGGATAAATGTTTCTCGGGGGGGTCGGGGGAGGGGGGGGGGGAGGAAGAAGATATTTTAGGCTACGCCAAACGTGTGACTATTAAATAATTGCGAAACAAAAAAATTTATGCATTTCACCTTAGCAAGATTGATTTCATAGAAATCATTAAAGCATTTGTTACATGGATTGTCGGAATTCATTTCCATCTTCGTCCGATTCTCTACCTTTACAATTACAGCCCCACTTTAGTGGAACCAAACATTAAAATAGAAAACCAATTTACTAATGACATCAGCTAATTAATTTTTTTTATTGTTTGATTCCCCTGAAGTGAAGTTGGAGAATCGCAGGTAGTTGGAAATGGATTACGATAATCCGTGTAGTATATGCATTGACGACTTATGTGAAATCAATCCCGCAAAGATTAAATGCTTAATTTTTATTTTTATTTTTGTTTCACAATTATTTAATAGTCACACGTTTGGCGTAACCTAAAATATCTTTTTTTTTTTCGAGAAATATTTATCCATCCTATTTCCTTGTAAGATAAGCAATTCATGAACTTTGACTCTTATCAACCAAAATGTAATTTTTTATATTTATATATGTATTTCAACTAAAACTAGCATTTTTATAATGTTGTTAATAATAATAATAATAATAATTTATTATTATCAACCAATACTACAATTACTACAGTAATTTTAACAGTAATAAAATAATAATTAAAATTTCATAAGCAATTCACAAAAATTGGCGATTATAATGATTACAATAATCAAATAAAGATTACTCATCAGTAGAGTTGTTATTCAAGGGAAATCTGACTATTACAAATTTGGCGAGTAACCTATCGCACCGCACCTGCCGTAATTTCGTGGTCTGGGAAACTTTCCAGTAGATAGTATTCTAGACATACGTACACATCAGGAGTACTTAAACGAACATCCAACGGTAATAATTTATCAAGCGGGAGCAGGTGTTCCATAAGTTCCCACTCATCTTCATTTGATAGAGGAAGTATAGTTTCAACATACATGTTTCTCTAAGAAGCAGTCGTGTAGTATTTAATTAATAATGAATGTGATGAAAAGCTTCGATGTCTAGCAACTGCAACTGCATGAGCGTATGGAAAGCTCTCCAACTGAAATTTTCCACACGTGCACATTTTGTTATTCAAGTCCACAAATAACCAACATTACATCTGCATATGATGTTGAATCGAAACTGATTTACTAGCCCCACGCACAACCTTCTAGCCAAGTCTACTGTTTTGAAGAGTTAGGTTTCCACGGTCGGGGTGAGATAGCATGTGCATGACTGAAATTCCTCGCGTCTATCATGAAACCAAACCTACAACTTATCCCTAATGTTCTCAATCATTACGAGAATTGGTAACTCCCGATCCTTCTTAAATAATGCATTCAGAGACTTCACGTTATTTGACGTCATCATATTGTATTGACGTCTTGGAAATTGACACTGTGTCCAATGTTAAACTCCCAGGTTATCAATTAAGTACTCTGAGGCATCCTTACTCTTGTTATCTATTTCGATTATGAACTTATTGTTGAGATTTTTTGGTTCCAATCAAACCCTTGGCTATGATGAAAAATAGAGACCCGAGGTAAGGTGGAGGACGCTCCTATGATCTCTAGGTAAGGTGGGGACTCGAGGTTTACCTTCTTTGAGAGAGAAGTAAGGTTGTGATAGAGGTACATCCGTTGTCTTTGGATCTTTAGTAGTTTACCAGTTAGGTATGTGATTGGTGAGTAATCTAGTGAGCATTGATGGCGATGAAAGGAGAACTACATTGATTTTTTGGGAAATGGTGATTGTGGTTTTATGGGTGATTGTGGTTATATCTTTTCTTGGGGGGGGGGGGGGGGTCATTTTGCATCTATTGAATGTGTTGACTATTTGATTAACTTGATGTTAATTTGAAGTTCTTTATGTGAACTTGTTGAAAAGATTTATGTTGTTTTCCCTATGATGTGTTCTCATCGCATATGTGGTGTCACCTTATAACTTTGTGTTATTGAATGCTCTTGATTGAATCATATGTGAATGTAATATGTTTACGTTTACATTGTCTTTAGAAAACATGCGTTGTTTTGTCAAAAGTAGTTTTACTTGCTAATGTGAAATTAGAGGCCTAAAATTATGGTTTCAAAAAATGCTGAAAATTTTTATATGTCGAGGTGACACGACTATAGGAGCCCTTCCTACTCGTCTCCAGAATGGCATGACTTTAGAAGCTTTTTATGAAATTCACACCGGATTAAACATGAAAGAAGTAATATGCCAACATGATTTAACCCGAACCTGATGTGCCGAAGTAACACGTTACAAGTTAACAAAAGAATAAGATCATTGATCTAAGCTCTCACTAGGGACTGCTAACAAGCATAATTACAAGTAAACATAAATAGCTTAGCAAACCCCCCATGAACAAGGGTTTTCGCCACTCAATGGAATCCACCCTGGATTAACAAACCGAATACGTAGAAACGAGGCTATAAGGCATGAATACATGGGATTTCCAAGTGGATGTCCTCCATTAACTCTGGAGCGAATATTCTGTCAAATGAGGGCGAAGCATACTTGGTTGATAAATCTATAAAACAGCCTGAAGAAGAAACTTGAGTAAATGAACTTCCATGAGCCCTATGGGGAATCTGAATTACCTTGCACACTGCCATGGGAGAAACTCCATTCTCACTGGCTCATGGGTCAGAGGCAGTATGTCCAATACAAATTGGAGTGTTTTCACTCAGAGCTTCTTTCCTCCTCAAAAGAAGGGGTGATTCACAGGTCGTCGACTCAATATCGAGAAAAGATGGTTTAATACTTCTAAAATTAAAGGTCTAATTTTAAGGAAACCCCTCGTCCTAACTCAAAAGGTCGGAATAAAGACCCTAGGGCATAGTTGGGGTCACCTCCACCACTAGTATCGATAAACAAATTGTCTTTTGCGTGTTCCACGTACATTGAATTTTTTAAACTCATGAGGTGAAATGATTCCTTCATACACGCTTTTCATTGAATAAATTGCGAATTTATGTTGGAAAACGTAAAACTATGCAAAAAAATAGAACATAAAAAAGGATTGGTCCCAAATTACGATTATTAAGGATTGGCTAAACTTGAACCGAAATGAAAGTGGTCGAAGTTGTCCATGATTATCGCAATGCCTTGATCCGACTAACCCCTTGATAGAATGACAAAACATAGCTTGGAGCACAAGATACGTTCATGCAAGGGACTTCGTCACTTGATGATTAGTACCCCGACGAAGTGGTACCTATGAAATACGTTGATCAATCTTGAGAATAAATCTTACGATTTGTTCAAAAGAAATCTTTACCATTTAAAGGCATATCGCCTCATGTTAGATTTTTTTAACCAAAAATGGCCCCAATGTAATCACCCCGAATGTAAACAAGGGACTCACAGGGAAGTACAAGTTGAGACCCATTCAGTCAAATCTAAGCGATGGACATAAATATCTTAAGCGCTTCAATTTGAGGGACTATCACATCCACAAGTGACTTCAAGGACTTACACATGTTTCGGACTATCCTATATTAAACTATGTTCATCCTATGATGGACCATCTCATATTAAATGATGATCATCTTATGATACGAACTACTTGTCTATAGAAGAGTAATATGCAAAATTCACATATAAAGATCAAAAGTGGAGTAGATAAAGATTCACAAAAGACAATGACAAAAACAGGCATCCTAAGCAGGAGCGCAGGAAGGGTCGGCATCTTTAGAAGAAGGGCCACCAGTGACGTCTTCAAGGGGACTTTCCTCACTAACATCTTGGGACTTTGGATAGAAGGCCTCAATCTTCGAAATTTAGATCTGAGAAGTCATCCTTCACGTCTTTCAAAGCCATTCGTTCCCCGGCATTGGCAAACAACGGCTGCATAGCTTCATATTTTGGGATCTCTTCAAATGTATCCTTGAAATGATGGATGACATTAATCACCCTAGTCTTAATATCCCGCTCTAAGTAAGAAAGTCTTTCTTATGCTGTTCGCAAGGCCTCTTCTCTTGCCAATCTGGCCTCCTTTTCCTTCTCCAACTCATAAGTTAGTCCAGCCGCCTTATCCACCAGGCTCCTCTACTCCGTGGTTGTCTTTTACAGGGCCTCGACAATTATGGCCTGGGACTGAACCGCATCATCGAATCTCTTGGAAAACTGGCCACTTCGGCATCAGCAGCCTCTAGGTTCAGTTTTAGCCTATCATTGTCCTCCTTCAAGCGCTTTGAGATCATCTTCTCCTCGTGAAGAGATTTCCAATTGCCGTCACGGAGAGTCTCGGAGAGTTTTAATCTGGACCACCATGTTGTCAGCATTTTGAAGAGCTGTCTCAACACTCTTCTTCTTCAATTCCAAATCCTTAACGACGAACTCAGCCCCATCTATCAAGGTGAAGGCCCTAAAATTCATGGCCCTGGAAGAATGCAGCTTCTGAGCTGGTGACATGTTGGAGGAGTATATTTCCCAACATTCAGTCCAGAAGTGCTCCATTGCCAAAGCAGCCCTGGCAGGAGGAGAATTCGGAGAATCTAAGAGGGTGATATTCAAAGTGCTTTCCTTAGCTCACAGGACAGCCTTTATATGACTAAGCTCAGCAGCAATTTCTAGGGTCACCTCCTAGTCCACCCCCTGAACAGTAATCAAACCTTCATCATGGCCTGGGGGATCCGGAGCCTGGGAAAAGAAATCTGAAATGGAGACATCCCCTTTGCCTCTGATAGGATCAATTGGTGGAGGTAAATCGGCTACATCCACCTCGGAAGAACCAGATATGCCTTTGCTTTTATTTAGCCTCTTCTGTGGAGGCACCTCATGCCCCATTACCTCCATAACATCCTCATCAGAAGGGTCATCAATCAAAGCTCTTTTGGACTTTTTCTCTTCCTTTTGCTTCGATTTTTGCTCTCTCTCCAGAGCCTCGTGTTTGGCTCCGAATTCCTCCTTCACACTTCCAATCATTGCTGAATTTTAGACAACAAGACCGGTGGAGGGAGCAGCACCGAAAGAAGCTTTATGAGCTTTGCAGCTAAGGCATCAGCTGTGTTCTTTGCAACTTCCACTTGGAAATTGCTGAGTAAAGACTTCTGCTTAAGCTCCTCGTCACTCACAGGCCTCAAGGAAGTGGAATCTTCTTCGCCATCAGGCCTTTGAGGGAAACCTTGGGAAGTTCTTTAGAACCTATTCATCAAAATGAAATTTTCAGTCAAAGGCGCTTCAGACAATGACATAATTAACACAAGGAATATAGAACTTACCCATATCTCGCATAAGACCGTGCTTGATAAAAAGTTTTCTTCAATATCACATCTGGGAAAGTGGCACGGTATGCAAAGAGCTTTGTTACTGACCTGTAAAGATAACACAGATGGTTATCGTTAAAACTCAAAATAGCCTACATCATACTTACATTTACACTAAGAATACAAAAGACTCACGAGGGCAAGAGAGAGTCCGAAGAACAGTAATTTCAGGAACCAGATCCGGAGGGGAGTACTGCCATTCGCCGGCTACCCAGAACCATTGTGTCCTCCAATGTTTCATGGAGGTCGGATGTCTCATAATAAAGGGAGAATGCTGTCCCCTGGTGGTAATGTAGTACAAATCCAGAATATCAACCTTATCCGTCCGAGCTACCTTTTTCAGAATATAAAGGGTGTGGATGATGTAAGGTGAGATGGGGAAGTCCGGGCTGACTTCCTGCCATACCAGCCAGGTTCGCACAACCTCGGTCCAGAAGTTCGGAGCCACCTGATATGGACAAAGTTTGTAACTCTGGAGGAGAGCCCTGAAGAAAGGGTGAAGATGCAAGCGCATCACACATTGAAATGCATCAAGGAGCACCGCAACTTGACCTTTAGGGGGAGACAAGGTCTGCATGATGGGCTCATATGTATAACCCTAATCTCCCTCAGCATCCGATAAGTTGAAGAAACTTCTGCGATGCCATTGGCTTAGATTTCAGTCGCTACCTCATTCAACGCCCAGGATTCTAGATTAGGTTGTGGATACACATGATATCTGGAGGGACCTCTTCCAAAGGACTCCTTCTCTTGGCCTTTCACGAGGGACTTTTGCAATTGACTCCACCCAAGAGGGGACTTCTTCAACTAACACCTTTTACAAAGGACTCTGTCATTGGCCGATTCCACTCTAGACAAAACATTCAAAAGCTATAAATTCGAACATCAGCCGTGAATGCCCGGGACTTCCAAATTTAGGGACTAGAGCATATACACGCATGTCGACACAAGACACAACGTATATATACGTTATTTCATATTATCCAAAGATGTACATCTCAAAACGAGGCAAACTTGTAAGCCCTCTAGCTGCTTGAATTGAGCATATTCTCTATATTATCCAGATAGACTATTAGCCCTCGTACATCTAGGCGTAAGATCTTCAACATTATCGAAGGAAACCTTGTAATTCCCCTCCTATTTGAGGCATGCTTGGGATATTGCTATGAGCCTATATGTCTTCGTAAGTTCGAAGCATTCTTTAGTATTCTTTTTTGTTGGGAGAAGAGATACACTTTCAAAAATTTGAATAAAGCAGTCCAATACTCTTTTAATATAACTAAGAAAAGTCTACATGAAAGGGTTGTCAAGTGTTCAAATAAGGACCCAAGTGTTCAAACTATATTAAATCATGGGCCCAAGTGCCTATATTATTCCTCTTCGGCGACACTTTACCATGCAAAATATATTCTATTTTTTCCATTCTGATGGTGTCTTGCAAGAATGATTTTTTATATATTTCCTATTTTGGTTATTTATTAGAGTATATACACATTTCATCATCTTCGATCCCTTATATTTTCAAGTCCGGTTCACACATAAATGAACCAACCAGACTTGAGGGACTAGTGTTACGACCGTGACTAATTATACATGACACATCATTCACATGGGCCCAACAGGGGATCCACAAAACATCCATTCACCTAATCATGACCTACAGGCCAAACTGTGGATACCAAACTTTATGGACTCTTACATGTCGAGGTACCCCTATGCCGGGGGTGATGTTATGCCTAGGTACCCCTATGTCGAGGTGATCCTATGTCGAGGTACCCCTATGCCGGGGTGATGTTATGTCGAGGTACCCTTATGCCGAGGTACTCCTAAGCCAAAGTGAATACCCTGTAAAGGTGACAAGATAGCTTAATGTGACAACGTCTTTAAAGGGATTTGATGGTTGCTTTATCCCTATGACATGTAGTAATGATTATAGCCAAATAAATGGTTTACCTCATGAATAGTTAGGATTTTTCCATGTGTAAAGCATAACACGTGTCACAATCTAAGAGAATTACTCATTCTATAAATAGAGCACACTTGCCTCCAAGGAAAATGTTGGTAATTCAATACACTAACAAAATATTTCAAATCTCACTCCCTTTTCTCTCTTTTACACATTTTACATTTCCCGCACCCAATATATATTCATTTGAAATGAGTACTGACTTTGGCATCAGAGTGCAAACGGGAGCCACATCGGCCACCTTTGCAAACTGATTGTTTGTCATAGTGCGCAGGAGATTCATGTATTCAAGAGGGAGGAGTTGAGACGTGTTGGTCCAAGATCCAGTCTGATTTCGTGGTCAACAAGTTATATTATTGGTTGTAAATTAATATCAAGATTAGAATACCATTATTAAGGTTGGACCAACACGTGTCATTTCTCACTTTAGAAGTGAATAGTTAATCTTGCAAGTTAATATGTAGAGACATTTAAATGGACACATAGAGAGAACAAAACATTGGAGACTCCCAATAGAAATTCCACATGGATAACCATCTTAGCGTCATTAATTAATCTCTAATATTCGTTAGTGGAATTGATCATCCGACTTGAGCCTCATCATAGTACTTACATGAGAATAGTCAAACTTTGGTGATGTCGGATGTTGCTCTGTGAAGAGTTGCTAATACAGTATCGTTCAAATATATCAAGAATCATATTATTATTATTATGAATGATCAATATAAGATTCACCATTTTTAGATATTAAGATATTATGACCTAGATTTTATTTAGTTAAGTCGATATCGAAATCATTTGCCAATGAGAATTCACGAGTCCAAACTAGTTTCGACATTTATTGACTTAAGAGCAAAATAAAGGATATCATCAATAATCAAGATTGACACATTTCCATATCTCGTAATTGATCGGATCAAACTTACGGAAGGATTATAATTTCATGATAAATGAACAAGTTTTGTTTGATCATACCACGTGATATTTTTCGTCACATATATTGCATTGACGCATTACTTGGTGTCAATCTGGGACGACGAATGTGAATTAATTAAAGTAGGAAAATTGAAAAATAATTAAAATAAGTTTTAATTAATCTTATTTTTTATTAAATCAAAATAATAATTCACGTCTTCAACACTGTTGTCGAGAACCTAATGGATCATAAAAATGGAAGAACTAGAAAAATGTAATTAGAATTAGTTAATTAATAAGTGCTCGATATTTGTAAAATTAATTAATTAAAGTTTTTTATTAATGTACTTGAGCTAAATAATTAGATTAATAAATTTATCAAAGAATTTCTTGTGCCCTACCCATCCGCCACTTGGAAGTGGGGTGGGGATTATAAGGTGGGCACCTTATAATATTCGGTTAATTATATATCATGTTTGATTAACCAGATAAATTAAAATACACGGATCGGGTCATGTTTAAGTAATTGGTCAAACCCAATTTAACATCTATTAATATACAATCGGGGTTTAAAAATTGTTTATTAATTCATTATTATCTTGCTGGTACAAGAATTGAGAAACCCTAATATCTCATTCTTGTTCTCTTGTGTGGATCACATTTGGAAGTTGGACAATCGGACAACTGATGTTTAAGTAGATTAAGAAATTAAGATTCCCAAATCAAATTGCAAGAACAACAAAGATGTAATGTAATTATCACGATATCTATTTAAACACAAAGCAAATCATCATTTGAGAATTGGAATAATTTTAAATTTTGCCGTGTATGATTAATTAAATTTCCTAAAGCTAATAGTGGTAGTGGAGGAGGAGAAGTTGTGATGGTGAAGGATAAGCGTGTATATCTAACTAATTAACAATGGATGGACCTAAGAGAACGAAACAAATGATTCTCAAATTGGACAATTGTGTTGTGCAAATAAATTGAAGAAATCAAGATTCTCAAATCATTTTGCAAGAACAACCAAGAGGTGATGTTCTTATCACGATTTCTATTTAAATACAAAGAAAATCATCGTTTGAGAATTGAAATTATTTCAAAATTTATATGTGCATGGTTAAGTAAATTCCCAACATGTAATAATGGTGACGACAGTTGTGAAGAAGGCGGAGTTTTAATGATAAAATGGTGAGCGTCAATCTCTAACTAATTGGTAATGACAGAGACTTTATGGTGTCCTTGCTCACCAGTCACGTGGAAGGTGGGCATTAGGTGTCAGACAGGGCCCACAACATGTAATAATGGTGACGACAGTGGTGAAGAAGACTGAGTTGTAATGATTAAAAGATAAGCGTGTATCTCTAACTAATTAGTAATGTGAGGGACTTCAAGGTGTCTCAAGTGGGCATCATAAAGTTTGCCCACCTATCACTTGGTCGGTGGACATTAGTTGTCAGACGAAATTTGGTGGGTCTCGCATGACACCATCAATAGGGGCGGACATGGGACTTAGTGGACACTTTAAATTCCCATTGGCAATGAATGGGCTTGAAAGGACGAAACAAATGAACAGTATGAGACTCGCTCTAGTGATAGTGAATAGTCATTTATAAACAAGTTGAGGAACATGGCCATAGTAATTTCAAAATTAAAAACATGTTTTTTACAACAGAATTGATAATTACTCAAATCTCTTTCTAATTACACATATTTTCTCTCTACTTTTAAAAATATCAAACATGTTTTTAATCACAAATGATCTAGTGCCGAAACACATTTGTGGGCCATACCCCACCCCCTATGAGTGGGTGGGCCCACTCACCCACTTGACACTTTGTCCCGTGTGTACCATATCTGTATCACCTTTGTCAATAATGCTAGACTCCCAGCGAGAGCAACCGCAAAGCTCACCTCCAGCTGCGTAATGACGACTCTGCCCTTGACTTACAGGGAATATTACGAACCCAAATATTGAGGTTCATTTCTCTTGCATTTCTGAGGCAAATCAGATCCAAAGCTTTATCCAGAGATCTCCCAATTTCCTCTAACTCCATTTAGCTTCGGACGGTTCCCAACTGAAGCAGTCGTCGAAAGCAGCTTCATTTCTCTCGCGTGGACGACGGTTCCCAACTGAAGAAAAAGTCGAAAGCTTCAGCCAAAGCTTCATTCCTCTCGCGTGGACGACGATTGTTTCCAATCTTGGGGTTTAAAGCTGCAAAATTCTTCATCCACTGAGGATCTTCAACAGGTTTTCACTTCTTCTTGTTTTTACATGGGTGTGCAATCTCTGGAATGAATTTTTCTGTTTGGAAAAAAAATGCTGGAATTGCTTAGCTTCTGTTTTGCTCGGTTCTTTTTTAATGAACGAAGCTTTCAAAATATCACTTTCCTTAGGTCTACGACCGAAGAGTTGCACATTTTTGGAGTGATGCCTTCACTTAAAGGGGTACCTCAGAATATTATGCAATACATTAAGCCCTATTTTCGTAAAACGTGAGAAGTTGCATCTTGGTCAGTCAGGTCTAGACTCCATTTTGTTACCATTGTAGTTTCTAATATTGAAGAGGCTGCTTCATCTTCTAGTGAACAGAAGATTTCTGGTGTGGACTCCATTTTGTTCCTACATCAATTTTGTAAATTTGAAATGCATTTGTCACTAAATATGTTGTTATTTTCTAGTCCGATGCACTGATTTTTATAATGCATGAAGATGGAAGATGTATGTATAACATTGACTTGGATTTAATTTCAGTTATCAAATTTATCCCACAACCACAAACCAAGTACTTTTTTCATTATCAGGTGAGGCATTGAACTTATCTTAGTATCAATATAGGGAAAATATGTATAGGCGATGATTAACTACTAAATGTTACAAACTAGGATCTTGAAATAACTAGATCAAATGTTGATGCTAATGAGGCTGTTCATATTTGTTTGTTGCAATGGAATCATATGTTTGAAGTGAATGCAGCTAGATCCTTATATCTTGCCTCTGGGTGTTGGCTAATAATACCAAGGTGATGTTAATAGGTATCTGATACTACATAGCAGATTAATTGATACATACTGAATTCAGTCAGATTCCAGTTACCAAAATCTAACTTCATTGGCATATGACATCATTTCCTTCTAGTTTCAAAATGACTGCATCCAATAATTTGAGTTGTGTCAATGCTAAAGTGTTGTTTCATTTAGATTGTTTAGCAATTGGGTTTTTGCTGAGTTTGAGTAGTGGGAATGACGAATTTTTTCTTGCGACTTAATTGATAATTTATAGTATCAATTCTGTTAAATACTTCATTCTATCATTACGCAGGCTTCTGAAATGATGCTCAAGAATAGTGAAGTGTGCCATAGCTGTCGAAAGAGTGGGCACTTCTTAAAGGACTGTGATATGAAGCGACGTTACCCAAAATGTCACCACGGATACGTGAGATGGCTAAGGTTGGAAGATCCTGCTAAGAAATCCAAAGGGAAGCTGTTTTTCAATTGTACTACCTATGGGTGCAGATTTTATGAATGGGATGAAGGTACCTCGAGTGTGCTCCCTGATGCAGGCAGTTTGACCACGCTTCCTGATGCGGACAGTTCGAGTATGCCTGACAATGCATGTCAAGACTCGTTGGTTGAAAAGGAAAGTGAAGATTTAGCTCGCACGTTCACACTGTTTGCACGTTTAGCTGAGCATAGAAATGTTAAAATATCGATGACGGTTGAATTTAGCAAGGGAAACTAATAATTAGTGCTTATGTACCCTTGAAGCTACTGTATATTTTCCAATTTTGATTAGGCTTCGTACTTTTGCAAACTCCACTGTAGTAATCGTCATTGTTATTATATTTTTTTGTTGCTTTGACAATGGCTTCGACATTTACAATTAATGCTTCGATAAATATACAAACTAGCAAGCAGCTTGTCTAAGAACCGCGGTGGACCAGTGGTAGGTCATGATCAATTGCATGCAGTTTTCATGAGAAAAAAGAGCGATAGATATAGCACCCTTGGAACCTAACTCTTTTTACCCCCACCATTCCAATAATTAAGTAAACGAAAAAGGAAGACAAAACCCGACCTTGAAAGTGACCAAAGTGTAAATCCCTGTGATGCCCATCCAGATTTTAATATCAAGGAGAATGAAAACATGAGCCAACTTTTACATCTTGTCACAATATTTAAACAAGGTTGAATTTATTTTCGATGAATGACACCAGTGTCACTACTCCTGCTACAAATTAAACCAAGCAGAAATAAAATGGGCTCCATAAGATACAAGATTAAAATCATTTCAAAGCATTTGATAATAACCATACGAAGTAATAAACATACATCTAGAAAGTATACAAAGTTTACAGAATATCATTCATTGTACATTCCAAACGAAATAGTAATTGGAAAACATTCTCCTTCGCTTCAAAAATCGACTCTGTCAGTATTTTTCGTTCCACCTGATGATCCAACGTACTTCTCCTCAAAGGGTCGAACCTGTGGTTGAAACATTGAACTCCATGCATTTCCCATTTCAACATTGGGAAACGGATTCCCTCCGCACGCTGGATACCATGACTGTGGTTGTGCACCCTTCAAATCACAAAATTGTCAATAAACGTATGTGAAAATCGAACCCCAAATTCATTAAAAACTTGTGACTATAGTTATGAAATCTTACCATTATCTGTTACGTGTATGAGAGTGGACTGATCATGACGTACTGAGCTGCTTGTGATGCTTGACTTACTGTATGAACAGGATTCGGAGTATCTTCTAGGCTGGTCTTTCTTCTGAATGATGTGGAGCGTCCCTGACATAGAATATAGATGATAGAAAATTGAAATTATGACAATCTAACAAATGGAAAATAAATAATTGCAACATGTGAATTATATGATACTTACTCACGATTTATTCGATTTAGCCTCCAATGGCCCTTTTTTCCGAAGTTTTTTGGGAGCTCCCTTAAATTTCATGCATTTCGGATCTAAAATCATGGTTGTATCCACACATCTTTCCGACGTTGCCTGGAGAAGGTCTAGACCCACACTAGTTTCACCGGCTTTTGATACCGTTAAATCATTGAACTTCTCTTCCAACCAGGACAGCAGATCAGTAGTTTGCTTTTCATCATCGACGACCAGGTTTGCAACCTTTGTGAATGCACGACATACTTGATCATATCTTAATTGGGCTGGGGTGCTTTTCCATCCAGCGTAACTAACCTTAACCCGTTGGTACAGTCTGCTCACATCTTTCCTCCACCTTCGCAAGATATACCGTTCTGGAACTGAAGTCACACCATTTAACTTCAACACAAGGAGTGTGTGTCTGCATAGAATTCCTTTAAATTCAAACATCTGACAGCTGCAACCAATGTGAACTCTTCCTGCCTGAAATGAAACTATGAATTTTTTCATCTTCGAACCTCCATCATAAAAATGGTCTTCCTGTACAACATACATATTTTCAATACCAGTACTAGAAGTACCTACAACCTGACAATACACCTTTCCTGTAAACTCTTCTTAAAATTCCTTAAATTTTGTTATTGTGTAGACCGACTGAAACTGTTTCTCCAATTCATACCTTGTAGCACAAGGGACAGCTTGTGTGAAACACTTACAATCTGCTTGGAATTCTTTCTCAGCTTTACACCGTAGTGATCTCTCATACTATTCGACAAACTGATTTAACGATGTTTTCGATTTTACATACCCATCGAAAAAAGCATTCACACTCTCACTCCTTTGAGTCGTTGACATCCCAGCCCAAAAACTTGTTCTTAGATAACAAGGTACCCAACGCCTTCTTTCTCTATAAAGCCCGGCCAACCAATCAATCATTCTCATTCAGCATGTAGTCATCGAGCATCTGATGCCACCCATCTTCAAATTCAGAATCTTGTTGTGATTCATAAATTAACTCATGTATCGTCGACATTATCGTGACTTTGTAATTGTGGTAGCCAAACTTTTCGGGCAGCTTCTTCATTATATGCCAGAGACACCACCTATGCCTCGTGCCAGGGAACACTACTGCTATTGCATTCTACATAGCTCTATTTTGATATGTTACTATCCCACTTGGAGCCTGTCCATCCATACATTGAAGCCAAGTGCTAAAAATCCAAACAAAAGTGTCGGTGTCCTCATTAAACACCAAACTACAACCCAGTAATGTTGAATGCCCGTGATGATTTACGCCTACAAATGGGGCAAACGGCATATCGTACTTGTTAGTCAAGTATGTAGTGTCAAACGTGATAACATCTCTAAATTCTTTGTACGCTTCTCTACATCTGTTATCGGCCCAAAATACATTCCTTAGATGACTCTCGTCATCCAAATCTAGTGAAAAGTAAAAACCCGGGCAAGCTGCTTGTATTTTACAAAAGTAAGCTTGAATAGCTGCGGCACCCCCATCCCCCAGTCTTAAGCGCCTAGTCTTCTCAATATAGTTTCTGCAATCCCTTTTGATATGTGTCACCTGCTCATAGCCCCCAGCCTCCACAATAGTCGAGTTAAAAGTTTTATGTAAGGGTATTCCTGCAATGTCATTCACTTCAAGCTGCCGTTTGACGTGTTCACTAAGCTTTCGATTACATCAGAAGGATCTAGACTTTGTAGGACTACATAAATGATTATGCTCTAGATGCACTTTCGTGATTCTCCATATTCCATTAACGTCCGAAGAAGCTGCCAACTTAGCTTTACACCCCGTTTGCATGGTTGGTTACGGCTTCAGAGAATTGCTAGTGGTACACATTTTTTCCCTTCTCGTGAGCATGCAATTGCCACATTTCGTAATACCCCATCCTCACCCTTCCTCGAATTTCTTTTTCTAACTAGAAATCTCACTCGGTAAGCATACTTTGCATAAAATTCATACAATTCTTCGACGTCCTTAAATTTCATTCCAACCACAGGCACAACCTCATTGTCCTCATCCGCGTTCAAACCACGATCTTCTCCCGTCCCTTCCTCATTATCATTTGAACTCACATCATTGTCAATCACGAGGTTTGTGTTTAATATGTCATCATCTGAATAGGGAAATTGACTTTCTGTTCAAATTCATGGGCCTAAATTCAGTGTCCACTCAACAATAAAAATTGAAAATGAGAACTATAAACTGAACCAACAAATTATGACAGTGACACAAGATAGGTTATCAACAGCAATTCTTCCGAACATTGTAAACCCATATAACCGAAACAAACCCTACTCAAGTATTACCATTATATCCATCTACTCAACCTACGCAACAATGCCACAACATCTTAAGCAAATATAATACACTATTAAATAACAAGTTCAAATTTGACTGTTGAATTGTAAAATGTAATTAGATAACAGCATCATGGCCACATCCTGATTACTTTAATAATAATTGATAACACTAAAATTAATCACACAGTGTGACTTTTCACTTACTAGTTTACTGTTTTCTTACTTGAATTAAGTGATTTTTATTTTATAATATAATTTGTCGACTTTAAATTTGATTATGAATAAAATTGTTTTATTAAATGACTTTTTAATTCAGTTTGAGGAGAAACCACTGTTGAATGTTTTGCTGTGTCATTAGCTACTACACATTGGCGTTTCCATGAGTATTGCTTTAAAATTACCACAATTCATTGCGTGCCACTCATATTGAGCATCAATCAGTATCCTCAATTTCGGCATTCCAAACTATCATCCTATACTTTAAAATCATCCTACACAGAGATCTGACCCAACATTTTCGTCACTGTAGACGCATGACAAAAGAAACACACATTTACACAATACTCATCCACTGATTCAGAATGGAGAAAAAGGATCTGAAGAAAGAACTGCAGGTTCTGGAAATAAAAAAAATTGAAAATCCGAAATCAAGAGCTTGTGATAACATCTCAGCTTCTGATTTCATTTCTAACAGCACCAATTTATTTAAATCAGTTCAGCATTTCAGCTTCAATCTAGGGCATTTCGCTGTTTATATCTAAATCACCTTTAGAAAATGATCACAAATTTTACGGAACTAACTTGATTCCATGTTCAGCGACGGTCGAAAAGGATGTTACAACAGGCGCGAGGACATTTGCGGCGGGAGAGGTGATGCCAGCTTCATTTTAAGCGAGGGAACATGAATCTGTGGTCGTGAAAGGGAGCTTTGCTGAGGTAATGAAAGTGAGCTGAGACCCAGCTGCGTTTTGTTTCCAATTTGGGAGTCTAATTTCAAATAAGCCGATATCTCGTCACTTAATCACGAGAAATTGTCAGGGTGAGCTTTGCAGTTGCTCTTGCTGGGAGTCTAGCATTATTGAAAAAAAAAAAGTCTTTACATGAATATATATATATATATATATATATATATATATATATATATATATATATATATATATATCCAAGTGGCAAGGCAGTCTTATTCACTAGTTCCTTCAAATGATCAAAGATTTTTCCCGATGCGCGATGACTCTAGTTACGAAGAATTGAGTCAATGGACAGCACTCAAATGCCCTAACTTCAATTCAATCCCCTAATTTTCAACTGAATTTGCCATTACTTCTGCATCAGAAGAACCATCATCATGATTTATGTGGGTGGAGTTCCATTTGCAACTGATGAATCATCCCAGGTACAATTCAAATTTAGAGCTTTGTTTTCCTTTGCTTGGATTGGTTTGTTTTACTTTTCACAATCATAGCCCACAGCCAGATTTCAGCTTTTTTAACGACGGATCAATGGATTGGTTTCTTGTCATAAGACTCGAGATTTACATCTCTATACCGTTAGAGAAATCTGTAACAATATTCTCCTATAGTTATAGGACAGGTGCCAAAATGTATTGTAGAGTAAATGTGAAGAATACTCTAAAACATTATTCTATCAGTAAATAGATTAGAAATAAATCAGTAGAATTAGAAGAGAATTACGGTTAACTGCCTCTGCAAGTTGAATTCTGGGATCCATGATGCTTAGCTGAATGAAATGCAGTGCCGAAAGTTTTGTGATAAGAAATCTGATAATGAGCTGAATAAGTTTGACTGAGAGCACCTGCGAAGAGTATAAATGGGTAGCAGCGAAGGATGCTATATTTTTGGCCGTAAACCAAATGTGCTCAGGGCATTAGTCCACAAGTTAAAGGGCCAGATCCATACGAAGATTGACTTTTTTCGCACAACGGTTTTAAAACAACCAAACGGAAAAATAAAGGAAAAAGACAGTAAAGAAGACTGCTAATAATTAAAAGAAGTATGTTTTATAAAGAACAAATAACAAAAACTTAATACTCCTGCACCAAATTTAACTGAAACCAGCTGCTGCAACCCAATAAACTCTTCCTCCTATTCTTATTACCCTTAAGCTTCTCCTCCTGAATCTCCCCTGCAAGCGCTGAGCTTTAGCTTTGAGGATGAAATGCAGTGGTGAAAGTGGTTTGATAAGGAAATCTCATCATAAGCTTAATAAATTTGACTAAGATTGTTTTATCTAGCATTTTGTCTCTCACAAAGTACAAATCAATTTTGATATGCCTAGTCCTAGAGTGTTGAATTGGAATAGAAGTGCACTAGTGATCAGGTTTTCACCCAAAATCAATGAAATTCTGATTTTCTAGATTCAAAGTTCACACAATAAACCTAGCGGCCAATGCATTTCTATTTTTTACATTGGCTAAGTCGCGATATTCTGCTTCAGTGGTGCTCAGAGATTAAGTACGTTTCTTTTTAGAGCTTCATGTGACGAGAAATCCTCCAAGAAATATGCATAACACTGATGTAAGATGATGATCATCAAGAAGATCTGAGCACCAATCAACGCCTAAATAACCACAAGAATCAAGCGTAAAGACTTGGAGAGAAGAATATGATGCCCAATATTCAGTTGATATACTGTAGAATCCTTTGAAATGCCTGCCAGTGTTTTTCCAAGGGATTGGGCATTTAATGGAAAACATTGTTGACGCTAAAGGTGATTTCTTTCTGTGTGATTGTTGCATAATGGGGAGCACCGACTATACTGCGAATGACTTGAGGATTGAACATTGGTCTCCTCTATTTTCAGTGAATTTCACATCACTGACCATCTCTGTTGGCATAGGATTGAATTTTTTTTTTTTATCAGCAGATCGTATATATTTGTAATTTATCTTGAGATAATAAGAGCTGTCCAGTAATGGTGAAGGGGGAGGTCCCTTAGATGGAACGTCGGTGAGATGGACAATTACAAACTAAATTACCAGGTTAACATCTTGAGATGGGGGAAGAAAAGGTTTTCAATGATGGCTTGGGGTTGTGGTGGAGACTGATGCAAATCTTTTTGATGTTTGAACCAAAAATTTTCACAACAATTTGAATCAAAACAAGAAAGCTAAAATTGATAAGAAAGCACATTTTTTTTGGAGTCGTGGCCCCAACTCTTATTTCCTCACATTTTTCTAGGGTTGTGGTTCCAACTCTCTTGCTTTCAATTTTTTCTCTTTCTTATTTTTCTTTCTCAAACTCCTTCCTGAGTTTCATTTGGTTTTTGTGCACTTCCTTCAAACTCAAAGGTAGGAACATCACTTTCTTCCCATTCAATTTGAAGTTAAACCGGTTTTTCTTTGTATCATGTTTCACACTTCTATTACATTGTCAAGGTCTACCTAAAAGTATTTGAGTAGTGTACATGGAAACTACATCACATAGCAATTGATCACTATAGGTTCCAATGTTAAAGGTAAGAAGAATTTGTTTACTTACTCTCACCTCCCCATGGTAGCTAGACCCTTGCATCTTGTATGGATTGAGATGTTTCACTACCGGTAACCCCAACTTTCCAACTAAACTTGAACTCACCAAATTAGTGCAACGCTCCTCATCAATAATGAGACTACATGTCTTATCTCCCACAAGGCACCTAGTGTAGCAAATATTATTTCCATGTTTTTCCATCTCACTAGCATGAGCCAAAGATGTTGGTGGATTACCAAACCTCTCCACCTCTCTCACCCTAATATCACTCCTCCCGTGGAATGATAAAATCTTCATTTTCACACTATCAATATTCTCATCCATTCTATTTCTACCCCGTTGTTCATTTAGATAACCCCGATCAACTCTCCTATCATACATCACTCCTCTATTCCTATCCATTCTCCAATTTGGTTCCCTACTCTCATCATTATGCGAAATATTCCCAAATTTATCCCTCACTCTTCTCCTAGTATCCCTTCTTTCTCCATCACCCCTAATTGATGCTCTTCCCTCTAGTTCCTAACCTTTCCAACCTTTCCATCCTTCCCCTAATCTTCTCTATTTGTCTAGTCATGGTGGTTGAAAGAGTTTGCAATCTTGCAATTCTGGACATGTTGTGCAAGTGTGGCAATATCCTCACAAGTAATATTTTCGTTTTTGTTTCACTCAATTTAGGCTTTTACTCTATAATGAGCTCATCACTCTCGCATTTTTCGACTCAAAGTTTCATTTATCAAGCTCTTCAAGGAAGGTAATCAACTAAACAGAGAATTAATTCTTGTGAAGTCAATAATCACAATCAAGCAAGAGGAATTTTGAAACAAGTAGACACAATAGCAAGTGAAATTTATGTGCTTACTAATACTCAAAAGGAACAAGTGATGTGTATGATAAGATGTTAAGAACACAACTTCAACAATGTAATTGAACAATCACAAGTATTTAGCAAGACATGGATGTTGAACACATAGAAATTAAAAGTGTAGTTTTTATTGAGGTATTTTAACAAACACTTTTTGTGCACGCTTTGGGTAGTGTAGAAATAGAAGTGTTTGGCTAATGGAAACTTCCAACAAACTTAACAATCAATATATTCAATATGAAGGAATTCAATAGATCCTCAAGAACATGAATTTTTTCCAAATTCCTTTTTTTTTTTTTTTTGAACAAGAAGAAATTTAAAGGGATAGATATACCAATTTTAGAGCCAAACTTTGATACCAAATGATGCGAACCCCTTTGGTATTTAACCATAAATTCCCACAACAATTTTGTATCAACCCAAGAAAGTTAAAGTGGTAAGAAATTTGATGAATCTTGATCCAAGTTTATCCTAACCAAAATTCTAAGGAAAATACCCCTAGTCCAACGGAGAGAATGAAAGAAATACCAAGATGTTTGAGGAAACAACAACAACTACACAAGAAAATATTCTCAATATAAGTTGAAGTTTCGTAGAAATTTACAAGATAAGAAAAGGATTTTTATCTTTCCTAAATGCTCTCTAGAGGCTTCAATGTCAAAACTCAAGACTTGAAAGAATTGTGCAAACTCTTTTAACCACCATGACTAAACAAATGGAGGAGATTGTGGAAATGTTGGAAATGTTAGGAACAAGAGGGGAAAGTACATCAATTAGGTGTGATGGAGAAAAAAAGGGATACTAGGAGAAGAGTGAGGGATAAATTTGGGAATACGTCACACAGTAATGGGAGCAGGGAACCAAATGGGAGGATGGATAGGAAAAGAAGAGAGTGGTTTGACAGGAGTAGAATATTGAAAGTGTGAAAATGGGAGTTCCATCATTCCATGGGGAGGTTGATATTGAGGAGAGAGTGGTGGAGAGAATTGTTAGTCTGCCAACATCTTTGACCCATGCTAGTGAGAAGGAGAATCATGAAGAAAATACTTTCTACACTAGGTGTCTTGTGGAGGATAAGGTATGTAGTCTCATTATAGATGCGGAGAGTTGCACTAACTTGGTTGTTCATTTGCTCCTCCTTGTGAGAAGACTTTGTGAGGTGAAATATATTGGAACTGAATTAAATAAATCCCCAGAACTAATTAGCCCCAGAACTAATTAGCTGCTAACACTAGCTAATATCATGCATATTTTCATGGTAATGAGATCAGTGATTGATGATTTTTATGCAAAAATATTGATGTATAGAAGCTTTAAGAACGTCTTTGCTTTTCTTAGCTCCTCCTATCTTCATATCCCCTTGGTTTTAATGCTGGACAAACTTAGACTTTAAAGATGTGAATAGAGAGGCAGAAAATGTTGAAGCATTTAGTACAGTATATTTTATGAACTATAACCCAACTCAAGTTGAGAAACTTTAAAAGCAACTTTCTGCAGTCAGCTTCTTCCTTTAATCGATGATGTGTAACAATGAAATCAGTGCTCCTTTTCCTTCTCTTCTTTTAGTCATATGAACATCATGTGATTCTTCTTGTACTTTCACTTGACAACAGAAACACCAATAGGACATGGAAATTAAAGAACTCGGCAAGTTATACTGTAGTTGTTTACTATGGAAATGCAATCAAATACCCTAGGTACTTGACGTGAAAAGTACTTTTACCAACATCAAGTCATTTCAGCCTTAATCCTTAATGTTTGTGTACATTGGACGTCTATATGTGAACTTCCATCATTGTCTATCCCTATTTCCATCCCCAGCTTATGGCCCCTTCTTAGAATATATGAAATCTTCTATTCAATCATCAATTCATCATTCTCAAAGCGTTATCTAGAGATGCTTCAATGTAGTTGGATGTTTAGTGTATTCAGGACTTTCGAGAGGCATATGCCATAACTGTAACAAGATTATCTGGATCATTTAATAGATTGACATATACGAGTCTTTCTTAGTTCTTGCACTAACACTAGCTTTGATTTTCTTACATTATGATTGGCTATTTAATATCAATCTTTGTAATCGTAAGCAGGGTACACGTAGCTTCATTTCTTTGATGGAGCATCCCATTTTGGTATCTGCCTCAAGCTCACTTAAATTTCTTCCAGAGAGAAAGTTCTCAGTTTCTGAACCCTCTGGTTCAGAAGAATCAAGAAAGAGTAAATGGGTCTACATTTTTCAAAGGGAATTTGCAACAGTTGACCCTGCCCTCGTTGATGTAAGTTTGTATTTTCTGTTTAAGAGTTTAATATAATGCTCTAAACACGTGTTCTAAAAAGCGTAAAGCGTGACGAGGACAAGCTTCAAGTCTAGGTGAAGCTTAGGCAAGCTTCTTAGAACAATGCTCTAAACAAAGGAAACTTCATCCACTAGCTTAGCTGTTTGCTGTTTGCTGTTTTTTGTTTTTGCTGATGCATTCAATTAATAATGCTGCTTTCTTGGACATTTTTCATACTCAGCATAAAATTCTGATAAGGTTACGTAATGCATAATATAGCTCTCCCTTCTTCTGCAACTCTATGAAAATGACGGAAGTTGGTACTTTGTGGTGGAGAAAGGAAATAAAGTAACATAAATTATGTGCATTAGTTAAAAACTTGAAGATGGTAATTCCTCCAAGGGGATATGTTGGTAATTGACAATTATTTTCTGGGTGCTAAAAATTCTACTGGTTCAAACTTCAAAGTTAAAACTTTAGGCATATATGCATTTTAATTTTATAGCTGAAGAATCCAAAATTTTAGCCTTCTCATTCAGTTACGTCGGTAAGCTGGTTTATGGCATTTCCTTCCCCCGAAATAAAATGTCTCCCAGGCACCCCAACCCTTAAAAAACCTAAAATCTCAGTACTTCCTGAAAAAATGCCATTTTTTGAAATTCCTGAAAGACCTTTTTAAATGCTTGTAGTTCGTTTTAATTGAAGCCTTGTCTATTGTGTGTATTGAATAGAATATCTACTTTATCAATGAAGCCTCAGCAACTCTCTCTTTCTAGCAGGCAATACATATCTGATGCCATCATCTAGGCCTGCTCTGCTATCTTGCTCTCTTGTGATTTAAATTTTTGTAGGCCGTTTATCTATTATATTTGTGTGGAATGTCAGTGATGTTTCCGATACTCGGTTTTAATTAACTGTTAACCTTATTCTCTTGCATTTTTTCCCCCAAAAAGCTTCTCTCCTTTTTGTTCTCATTTTGCTTTTTGCAGATACTTCTGTATTTCTTGAAAGAATACTATAACTGGCAAGAACAAATGAATGAATATAAGCCTTTTATCTCTTCTGCTAATTTGTTGCTACATTGTTTCAACCTTTGCTTTAAAATGCTTTTGGACAAACTATGATTTAAATGTGGTGAACTGATTGCAAATTTAGTACTTTCTGTGCCACAAAAACTTGAAGTTCTTTTTGAAATGGTTGCAAATTTCAGTTTTAAATGTTTTGTTTTATCATTGTTTTATTCACTTCATTTTACTGATTACCAAATAATATTTCACTTCTTGTAACAAGTTTGTTGGTACTGATGAGGCAACAACCTGTGTGGGCCTTGTAATCCATAACCAAAAACATGGAATGTGAGTGTTAAAGACTACGCAGAAGATTCCTGTAACTAAATATTTAGTGGTGCATTTTTATTATGTAACTTTTGCTTCTTATTACAGGACTTCTGTTGCTCATATGGATTCTCCACATGTTGTTGATATTGGCCTCAGTCAGATGTTATCTTTGGTTGCAGATCATGATTCTGATTCCGTACTGGATGTATGATTATATTGCTTTGATGATGATTGGTTCTTATTTAGTTGTGGTTTTTGTTGGGCTTGTAACATGTGCAACGTTGTTCCATGCAGGTGCATCTAATAGGCGGATTTGATGATTCCTCGTCTCATGTCTGGCCCAAACCCCTTTTTTGCTTTTGATTTCCTAAGGATGTTCTTCTCAGGGAAAGAATGTTAAATCTTTTGAGTTTTTGTGCAGAATGCAAATCTTGCTAACGGTAATGCGAAATTGGACGGGTATTCATATTCTTTGTGCGCCAAGATAATTGAAACCCTGAGGAATAGGAATGAAAAGTTTCAGATTCAAACTCTCCATGTTCTTCAGCATAACACCAGATGGGATCTGGATGGAACTGCGTTGCCCATCTATAGTGGATTTGTGGTTAGCTTCAACTTTATGAAGTCATTTCCTTTTCATTGCTACTCGTGTCAGATTGAGATATTAAGCTTATTATTTCAGGAAACATGAAATTGACACGTTTAGCGTAGGAAACATGAAATTGACACGTTTAGCTAAGATTTTAAGCTGGTATTTTGCCGCTTTGATTATTTTTTTGAAGTCCAATTATAATTGAAACTGAAATATTGTTGTTTATTAGTAGTTGGAATATTATTTTTGTATCAGGGAAAAATCAAAATATAACGGACGCAGTCTTTTAAGAACTTAAATCTTTCAGAAACTCATCCAGTGCATTATATCTGTATTGGTGTTTACTTTTCTTAAGACACATGAAAGTATCTCTGAGACGTTGCCATTTTTTTTTTTAGGTATTCTTGATAATGAAAGGGACATTTTTAACCTTTTACTTTGGATAAACATATCTTCACTTTAAGCTGTATGTATGCCCATAGTTTTTGGAAGTTTGTCAGTCACAGTTTCTTATTTTAATCACAATTCTTTGTCAGGTGGAAACGTCGACCGGGTCAATCATACCAGCCAGTTTTGATAGAATGTCGAGATGCCCAGATGAAGTGGTTCGAAGAATTCGAGTGACTGCATGCTATGATGATCCCAATTGGGAAGGCAGGTTGCTTGAGACGTATGACACAGAGACCGACCATTTTGTCATTGCTCCATGCATTTGGTAAAGAGTATTTATTTATTTATTTTCATTTATCTATTCCCCCCCCCCCCCCCCCCCCCACCAAAACACCTTTGCTTCTGTGTTTGTCAAATGCATACGTAACTGTTATTCAGATGTTGGAGTGCTGAAAAAATATGTTTTTCTTGGTTGGCTAATGATCAATATGGCCCAAAATTATATTAATGCCTTTCACAGTTGATTTATAGCTCCAATATCCCCTAGTTGTATTAATGTTATAGTCTTTCGTCCCTATAGGAGCACGAGCCAATTATACTTCGCAATGGCAATTCAAGAACTCTCTGATGCTGAAATCCTCCTTAGATGTTCGACTTCACCTTCCGCTGAGAGTCCAGATTTTGTGGAGAACCAAAGAAGGTGAATTCACTTTTGCATGGATTTGTGCTACACAATACTTTAAATGCTTTCTCATTTTCAAGAATTAGCTTTTGGTTACACAAAGTTTTACGATGATTTATGAAACCAACAAATTCTGAAAACCGCAAGGGAATAAATAGAATGCTTCTGAATATTGTGAGATTAATAGTGGACTGAGCTGTGATTTTCATAAATCTGTGCTGCATGCATCCCCTGGTAACACTATCATATGCCCTAATATTATATTTCTGGCTCAATAAAGCTATTTGTTGGGCTTCAGGGATTAAATATCTATGTGATGTCCCAGATTTTCATTTTACTTTAAGTGCTTTGGTGTAAAATGTCATCATATATCCAATGGGATAATGGAGAATTTATAATCGAAACTGTTTCTTTATCCAGGCAGTGTGACTACTTGATTCATCATCCATTTTGGAGGGAAACATTTCCGCATAAGCAGCCTCGCAAATTTCAGAGGATTGAAGATGGAAATTGGGTGAAATGCTGAAAATTAGAAGATTTTGATTGCATCCAGCAGGAATTTGCAGCAAAATACATCATTGTTTTGTAAAATAAGCAGAGTATAAACTTCGGGTGTGTTTGATTGTCATTTATTTGCCTAGCAAATGTCACATCATGAAAAACATTTTCTACCTTTTGTGTTTTATTGCAAAATTTGGTTCGGAAAATATTTTCTTGATAAAACCACTTGAAGCACAAATTAGGCCATTTGCTTGAAAAAACTTTTCTCACCATTTTGCTAAGAAAATATCATCTCACTTACATGAAAAATGTTTTCTTTTCCACCTTTTGAATCAAACAGACCCTTCATTCTTGACATTGTATTTCAAATAACAGTACTACAATATCTTGCAAGTCCAGAACATACAAAGTATGAATGTTCATCATGAACTCGATATTATGATCAAAGTGTTCTTCAAACTCGATATTCTTTTGTTTCAGACTGTTTAATGGTGCCTTGTGCAAAGCTTAACCCACTCTGTCCATTAGTCTGCTTTGAATTTAAATAATTCCTAATAATAGCTCTGGCAAGAGGCACCTATGCTAATTTTTACAAATTAGTGGGTCAAGCCTTGAGATCACTATTCTTAACAACTGAATTGTACTAATTTTTGCACGACTTTGAATGTCAAAAGATCTACACTTTACAGTCCAATTTACACTAGTCATATTCATTTTTTTCTTAATATCTAGGTCCCCAGTCCTCAATTCTTCTATTTGGGTTCCCATGGATAATTTCTATCCAAGGAACTTCATTATTCCTGTCTTGTAAAATCTTGTTTCGAAGGTATAAGGGTGCCTCTACTCCTCTAATCAAAGACCTAGGTTAAATTCTAACAAATATATATAAATAATAGAATTGAACTAATAAACTAACTAAATCTTCCCCCTACCTTTAGATGAAAAAACCCTATTTTACATTCCCCAGACAAATCAATAGGAAATGCAACAAACCTTCTTTTGACTATGAACAAAAAGGAAAAACAAAAGCAATTACCTCATTCAATCCATCATAAACTCCTCGTCGCCTCTCATTTTGCCCCCCATGCCCCTCACAATCCAACTTCATTAAGCACGATGAACACAAGCAATACAAATCAAAAAGCTCAAAATGAAGGTATGATTTTCGTTTTTGCTTTACCGCAATGGCAACTATACACGATGAACACGAAAACAATACAAATCAAAAGCTCGGCATGAAGGTATGTTTTTTGTTTTTGTTTTTCTGCGATGGAAACTATACTAATGTTGGACATGTACTAGCCTGATATATTTGTAGAGGATGATTTGCGACTAAAAACGCAATTGGCCTATGCTAAACGACTAAACTATCTGTACTTCGGTGTCAAGTATGCTACACAAAATGGCATTATACCATGCAGCACTAAGATCAATCTGGCATTTAAGGCATTCATAGTTGTTAGATGCATCCTACCCTACTGGTCACTTTCTAAACCACTTTCAACATCCAAATTGTTCCCATGATGATTTTATTGCCAATTTCAGTCCATTGGATGTCCATGTCTTAAATCCCCATCATCCGTACAGTCCATTGGACGTCCATGTCTTAAATCCACATCATTTGTACCATCATCTGTACCAAAAAAAAAAAAAAAAAAGAGAGAAATATTCATCATCGAAATTATTTCAGTTAACAGAAGTCATTTAATGCAAAAGCTTAAAAATGGTAATCGAACTTCGTTAACAAAAGGGTTTCCAAATATCTGACACTTTATTTACCCCCAGTTTTGGTTTTGATAAATATCAGATTTTTAATAAATTTTATAAAAGTTGATGAAATGTGATTAAGAATAATATGAAGTTATGGGTTCAATGAGATATGTAAGATTGAAAGATGAGTTTAAGAAATGGGGGGCAAACAGCGGTTTAGTGTCCCCGGTTGGATATTGGGTAAAACAAAAAAAAACCTGTAATTTCCAGTTTGTTTTAAGATCGTGCACTGGAGATTTTGGAGTTATATTTTAGAACTATTGATAGTTGATGAACAAAACAAGAAACTAGATAAATATAAGCCAAAGTCTCACCATCTTCACCATCCGATATATTTGCTAGTCTTGCAAGGACACTGGTAATCTCTTGTTCACGATCCTGTTTTGCCCCCAAAAAATAAAAATAAAAATAATAATAATAATAACTAATCTAATTGAAAGCGAAGTCAGTATGCAAGATTAGTTACCGAAATTCAAGTGTTTTCTAACCTTCAGAAGTTTCTTTGCCTTCTCTATGTCCATAGGGTCTCGATGACCAAGCCCGAAAAACATTTTCACCTGCAAAGATTCACAAGGAAATTAGCACCCAGCTTTAGTAGCACGCCCAAGTTTATATACGTATACTCAATTACTGAAGCGCACCTTCTCAATCAGGGCATTAGCATCATCTGCTGCATCTCCAACGTCATTCCGTGATGGCAGAAAATCCTTCCTAGATTGACTTTTATTCAGGCCCCTACCTCTACCTCTTCCTGCACCTGGAGCAGTCTCTCTCACAATTGGTCGATTCGACCCATAACCTCCATGATGGAAATTTCCAGGATTTTCACCTTCCCATTGAATATCTCCAGGAGGGATCTGTAAGGGAAATGGAAAGGGATCAGACTAAGAACGTGCACTGCTTTACTTATTGATCAACCAAAAGCCAAACATCAAAATCATTCTCCTTTGCCACGTATTGCGAGATGTGAACATTTCAGGGTAACAGACAGCAGACTAGTGCATGATAACCTAGATAATAATAGATATGAATAAAGGAACACAGCATCTAACATGTTCAACCTTCTCCAACCACTTGAATCCCAGAGCATAGATGGAAATAAAAAGCCAAATGATGGGTAACAAAGTGATATTAACCAAAAATTAAGATACAAAGAACAACCACCATCATCATGCTTATCAAGTATGGGATATTGATGACTCAGGTGTTGAACATCATTGTCCCAGTAAAGCACATATGTACAAGTTCATAGCAAGATGTATGATTTTGATTTGAAATGATCCTTGTAACTAAATTTCATTGCATCAATATCTTATTTCAAGCCATCAAATTCAATAGATTATTGTTTTTTCGTCCATCTGTGTACAATGCAGAAGCATACCAAACTATCGAAGACATTCAACCACAAGAATTATTTATAGTGGTTTCAAAGAATTAATTTGATAATCTAAAGCATTTTCAAACAACTTCCCAGGAAAATGACAATGAAAAATGCCTCAAGAAGGTACACCCATAGGGAACCAGGTAAAGACTGCATATAGAATGTTAAGCTTGGGGATGCAGAAGGCATCTTAATCACACACAAAAAAATAAAAAATAAAAAAAATAAATAAATAATCAAGCATTTTGACTGTGTCGAGTAACATGTCATAAAAAAAACTTCCACAAAAAAATAATTGATGAAGATCACAAGTAAATCATTCAAGACAAATCCTCCTTGTCCAAGATATTAAACATACCACATGTTCCAATCCAATGATCCAACTAAAACGATACAACTACCATTTGATATTAAATAAAATAGTTCGCCCTTAAAAGGTTATCATGAGATCTAAAATGTTATCGCCACCGATAAAAAATTCTACGTAATATGATGGCTTGAAAATAGGTAAGCAGGACTAGAACAATCTAATAACCAACATATCATGCCCCCAAGCAATAAATTATATTCAAGCTAGACTTCAATATACAGAGAGATAGTATCAAAGAAGATTTTAACTAAAAGGATAGCTTAAGTGGCTTAGTTTCTGTAAATTATTGACAATTTATCAAACCAAGTTTGAGCCGATTCTGAGAATTAAAAAGTTCTATAGCCACCACTTCACTTTCTTACAAAAGACCCTAAAAGATCTTTTATGAGAGTGAATCTCAAATCAAGCTACGTCTTAGCTTATCCATAACTGTATGCCTAACCCTCGTAAAATGCATTACTCCATCAATACTGAAATTTATGAACAGGAATCAAATGAACCACCAAATTTTGTCTTAGCGAAATGGTAAGTCATCAATTCAACTGATATATAACGAATGTATAGAGGCGTGATTGCACAGCACGGATGAACAATGGAAATATTAAAGTATCAGTATCAACTTATTTTTTTCAATCAACTTCCTAAATCAATATTACATGGAAAAATTATTTTTCTTTGGACTATAGAATTGTCTTGGAACTCTAGATCCTACTTTTATGTTCTAGCCTTTATTCATATTTTGATCAAAGGAAGGTAGAACACAAAAGTCAAGTATTTCCACCAACATTTAGGTTTTTGCTCCCTTATCTGCAATTCATTTATGTGTTACCTAGTTGTGAGCGATCAACACATGATAGGCATTAGCTTCAAGATGTAATCTTAAACCCAATGGTCAAGTCCAGTAAGATACAAATAATTACCATCATATTTACTTCAATTTGGTTTTGGTGGATGAGTGTTAAATATGCCAACTTTATTGCTATTTGATGGATGCTGGATGCTGCAATACAGAGGGATTTCATGCTCCCCATTAAGGGCAATGTTACTAGCACGGTTTGATTTGGGCGGTTTGTAGCAAGACTTCAAACCAAACCATTTAAAACATTTGAAATTTTTCAAAACCAAACCATTTCATTTTCTAAACCAAACCAAACCAAAGTAAACATTATGTTACCACCTTACTGAGTGGAGAGATGGAAGATATACACTAACTGACGAAGAGTATTTAACACAGGCATTTGAAATCCAGAACTGTGATTGATTGCTGGAAAGGGCGATGGAAGATTTGGATAGCTAATCATCACTCCCACTTCAAACATGCACTCCAGTGAAAAAAGAACTCATAAAAGGCAAGAAAAATGAGCAAAACCTTGGCCGCGTTAAGGCATAAGCCTCGTAAGTCATTATAACTCAAGAAGATCATGACTTAGGGCGTAAGGTCTCTCTTCAAAACAATGGATGTAACTGAAGAAAAATAAATGACTTGCTGCTTCCAGTTAATTTAAAGGCACAATTGCCTATACCATTGATCCATTTCAAATCCTCATGCACAACATTAAAGGGAGATATAAGTACGGGCAAGAAGACAACTAGGAGAAATAACTCTACAGTGGAGCTAATAAAATTTAAGGGGTAAATAGCCCAGTCGTTTAAGTAGCTAACATCCTTTTTGTTGAGGCTTCAAAGATCAGCATCATTTCTGAAGGCTACAAGAAACTATCTGTTTGGCCTTATTCCACTGCCTACTATTTGACTAGTGCTATTTATATTTTATCATGGAAGCCTATACTATGATGTCATTATTACATGCTTGACTACAGTAAGGAGATATTAGATAGGTCATTTTCTAATATCATATGTCTAGTGGGCTGCCAAAGTATGAATTTTTTTAAAAATTCAGAAAACAATGTTGCATGTTTTATCCACAAGTATAAAAGTCACATATAAATGATTTTGATGATTTCAAATCAACCTAGAAATTTCTTTTAGAATTTGATATCAGTTCATGGTTTGAACCAAACTGAATATAGCTTTTACTTTTCCCTTTAAATCCAAGACTATTTCATTCCGGCCGTGCCTTTAATTCCTACGGTAAATCAGAGGCAACCAATAATTGCATCTTTGATAATTCCTAAACCAAAGATTTCGCATGTAATAGCACTTAAAACTAATATACAAATCCTCAAAAAAAATAAAAAAATAAAAAAAACAAACATTACAAAAATCGTCATTCTTATAATTCTTCTAACCTATGTTGCTCGGACTTTGCATTTTTTATGAAGTATGGAATCCTTCTCGGATCCTTCAAACTAAAAGAGGATACTTCATATCATTCAAATCAAAAGAAAATCTTTTATATCTTCAAGAAAAGCATCTATAATTACCAATATATAAATTTCTAAAATAATTTGAAATTTATAAGACATATCCATGCACTTATGTCATAATTGTGTCTCCTTTTAACCGTATCTCAATATCTTAGACTTTAGGAAAAAGATCCAACTCCTAAATATGTACTTGCAACAGACACCAGTTTCCGAGTCCGAGCAACATAACTTTTAACTTAATTTTCACATTATTTTTTACTTCAAAATCTGCTGTTAGGAGTTCAAAAGTCATCTGTATTACAGATTCAATTTCTACGTCCAAGATTTTCTAATCTGTCACCGACTTCATTCGAAACTCAAATATCAGGTTTATTTTTCTAATATCGTGATCAACTATCTAAGTTATATTGATAAGATATATTTCTTAAAGTCGCTAAAGAAATATTCGAAAAGCACCACAGATATTATCCTTTCACTTGTGGACATCATAAAATAGTGTCCACTTTAGGTACATTTCCCCATAAGCACCACCTAAAAGAATAACATGAAAAAGAGACATACAAGTCTCCCCATGTTAATAAATGCTATTAAAAGAGGAAAATGATGACAGTCAGGTATTATGTGTTCAGCTCTAGCCTAAACTGTCTCGGAATATATACAATATACGCTCTCGCAAATCATGGACATCTCTTGATTTGCATGTCCCCCTCCATCATCCACATGATATTATTAATAAAGGATTCCGATGTTCTCTTTCCATCACTTGCCTAAAGCTATATCGTGTTAATAAAGCATCAAATATGGAATACAAGTGGTATATCGATGACTGTAAGACCCTTCAACATACAAATTACATCTCTTGGTCATAATTAATCTTAATGAGAGGTTCACAAAAACTCAAATAGTTCACTCATATCTTCACAAAAAACGTTTTTAAATCACAGACAATGGGGAAAGCGAATTAATTTTAGAAGATTCAGCTGGATTTCTCTCTAACATTAAGTAAATTTACGTCCAAATGACATTGGTTAGCCATAAAGCTACTAAATCGTGATAAATATCCGTCACTTAGGTGAACATGAGAATTGCAATTCAGTTATGTTATTCTTAAATAAATTAGGTATAAAAAAAATCATAGTGTGGGAGAAATTCAAAACGTTAATCATTGTTTCATAACACAGGAATAAAGCATATATCTACCTCAGCAAAGTTGACCCATTCTGATGTTTCATTTGGAGTGCCTATATCATAAACAAGAGAATATCGACCCTGGAAAAATGGTGGAGACTACATAAGCATTAAATAGAAAATAGTAAGTACACCAAATCACTACAACTGAGGTATACCTCAGCTGGATTATAGTCAGTTATGACAGCTTCATAGAATTTGTTATCACCAGGCCATTTGGTCCTTACTTTCCTTCCAATTAATGAATCAAATGAACCTTCTGTAAGGCTACCTGACAAAATACGGTTACCAAACTGACCTCTTCCAGCTGAAATAGATGATGGATATTGCATTTTCATTGAAGATGCACCAGGAGGTATCTGACTCTGAAATAACAATTCGAATCATAATGGGTTGCAGGTTCCATGTTCGTATTAAAGTTTTTTAATCTTACAGGTTTGTGTTTTTGGCTCTTCAGCCCCATCACAGGTCCATGTTTTGCAGCTGATGAAGGTGGCTGGTTTGATAGGTCCATTGACTGTGATGGAAAAAGAGATGGACCGCCAAAGGATTGAGAGGGCAACGAGGGGGCTAACTTCTGTTTTGTACGAGAAGCTGGGAAAGAAGGGGGCAGTGTACAGTGGACACCTTGACCAGCACCATGCATGCCTTGTTGAAAGCCAGCTGACAGTCTCCACTCCCTAATAGCATTCCAAATTTGGCACATCAAACGAAAGAAAATAGCTCATTTTGCATTTCCCTAAATTGGGAAAGCAAGTAAGATTTCTAAGCAATGTGAGAAACTTTTTGTATGATAGAAAAACCTTATTCTTTGGATCCTTTCGTCTCCATTAACCCAGCCAAGGAGTTTCCTGTGCTCTTCATTTGACAGTCTTAACTCTTTCCTGAGATCAGTTATTACACTTTCCTTCTCCTGCAGAAAAATAACATAACTTTGAAGTCATATAAAACCTGATAAAAAAGTATGCAAATATTAGATTCACTTGTTCAACATGAGAAGAAGTACCCAAGTGATGGCATCAGCTTGAGCTTTAAAGGCTCTGAGAACTGAACTATATGCTTCTTGCTCGAGCTCATGAATTTTGTCTTCCATATCAGAGTCATCATATGTCCAAGGATATGGAACAGAACCCACGACAGAAGGCCTTCCATTCCCAGCAGTGTCGCCACCTCTTTGAATTCTATTTTGATGAGGAGGGAGATCATCTTCGGTTCCTGCACCAATGTCAATATTGAAACACAAAAAAAATTAGTATTTTTGGACCAATGCCAGAATGCGCAAAAATTAATACCAGAAGCAAAGCAATTAGGAAAGTGAAATATTGAAACCACAAATCACTCAAAGTCTTCACAATTGCAAAGATCAGGGTGAAAATTAATAAAGCCTCGCAAGATGAGTATTGTAGTTATACTTCTACATAGCTAAGAGACATCTAATAAATATATACTTCTATAGTGCAGAACTAGAAATCTGTTAGCCATGAATATACTAATTAAGCCTCTGTTTGATTCTCATTATTTGGGAAAAAAGAGTTTTGAATAGTGATTGATGGGATATTGTGTAGTTGAAAATGATAGAAAAGTTTGGTGTTTATGTGTAGAGTATTTTATTGTTAAAATGTGTGGTTAAAATTGAGTCCTGTAGAAAAATAGTTAAAAAAATGAGAATCAAATATAGACTAATTTCGGAGATCTTTGTTTCCAAAAGTGGCCCAATCCATATATTTCATGGGTAACTTACTGCATGGGTACATCGCTTAAGCCTTAACATCTTTCAAAGTGAGAGCAGCAGGTAGTGATGAACAAAATTAACAAAGAGCTGGTGAACTGGTTGTTCAAGGCTTTCTTATATGAGTATCAAATATCACAAAGGACTAGGATAAGTCAGAAGGAGATACTACTTAAGTGATGGTAAATGAATAATCTAGCACTAATAATAAAAAACTGATCATTATCAAAGTCGATGCAAATCTAGACACCCGGTCTGAAGAGCCTTCACCATTTTACCCTCTTTCCAATAATTACAAGGTAGCTCAGTGAAGATATGCAGAGACCACTAGGAATGATGCCTACGTTTCATAACATGCAGCAAAACCTTAAAAATGGTGACATTATGACAATGAGTACAAAACAGTACGGAAAAAGGCCATAATCAGTAATCACATAGGTAGACTACTTATATAATCCATATCCAACCACTTCCATAGTTCCATTTATTGTTATCACTAATCAAGGCAATCCTACTTTGAGTCACCTCTGTCCCTTTAAATTGGGTGATCTTCCAATTCATAATAAAAAAGGCCATACATCAGGTGCTGTAAGTCAACTAGTAGGACATGATCAATATTACCATAAAATTAACCATATATCCATATTCTACCACCTGTTTCATAATTTCTATTTCTGAAACATGTAGTAACTCCTCGTAAAACATTTATCAAGTACTAAAAGTTTGTTTACGAATGCAGGGTATAATCAGGTCAAAAATTTCCTCTCGTTGAGGAAGTCTTTCATAAACTTTCAAAAACATCGGGATGCAACTCAAAGATATTTAATTGCATATGCACATGATTCTTTTAATGCAAAATGCATCTATTAGCAAACCTTGATGTTTTTCTTCTAAGCACATCTTTTGCATAACGAATCTTTTATAAAATTATAAGAGCAGAGTTTGAAACAGAATCAAAATCCGTTGAATTTGACTAAACTTTAAACCCTAAACGAAGAATTTGTATTTTAGTCGTTTAGGATTTTAAAATCGAAAACTGATAAACGCGGATATCCCGCCTAATTTGAATATCCAATAAATTTTGAAACAAAAGATTACTTGACAATATGAGATTAAAAAAAAAAAGGAACTACAAGCGAACAATAAAATCAAGCAAGAAAATAGCAACTCCGTGAAAGAAAAAAAAATGAAAGTTCCAGTATAAACCCTAGTCTCTCCCAAATTCACATACACATTAATGTCTGTTATAAGAAAATCACGCACCACTACTATCATTCGCCTGGTAGTCCATAGCCAGCTCTCAAGAACTTCGAACGAGGAGGGAAATAGTGAAATACAATATCTACTGAATGGAAAATGAATTAAATTTCACCTATCATCACTTAACTTTGTGAGAAATTTCAAATTGGTTTTGTTAATGTTTTCCTTTACTTATTGATGTCAGTTCTCCTGCCCGTCACGGCCGGAGAAGCCTCCTGTTTCTTTACTTATTAGTCACTGAACATTATAAAGGTTTCACAAACGGTCACTCAGTTTTTTTTTTTTTTTTTAAATGCATATAATCTGACAAAGTGACAATCACCGTTAATTTTGATGCGTAAAAACGTAGTCATTATTTTGACGTGTGGTCAACCCTTTCGATTTATCTTTATCTTTATATTTATTTATTATATTATATTTATATTTTATATTTATTTATTTTATATTTTTTCTTTATCTATATAAAAGTAGAAGTGAGGAAAGAGAGTCATTTTGGAGAGAAAATTGCATTTAATGACTATCTCTCCTCACTTCTACTTTTATATATAACTAGTGAATCATCCCGTGCGATGCACGGGAAGAAACTTCTAAATAAAAATAATCATATTCGAAATTAAATGAATTCTTAAACAAAATAAATAACATTTACAAATAAGAGATAAGTTCATCATTTATTAGTTTCATGTATAAATATCAACCTTTTAGGGAGAAGTCATACATGCGAAAATGATTGTGTCTGACTCTTATCGATAGTCATGACATATGACACCATCAATGAAAAAAAAAATTAAATCTAATAAGTATCCTAAAATTCGAATGGCTCAACGATATCCTTAGAATAAAGAACTTGTATCCTGCATTACTGTCAGATAGAATTTGACCTTATAGAATATGATCTTCACGTTTTGTAACGATTATTCACCATCTCCTCGAACCAAAAATTCGCCTTGCAAAATTAACACTTAAATGTAGGATCTCCAGTATTCATATACTCTGAACATTCAAACAATAGATGAAAAAGTTAATAATAGAGACCATGCATATAAAAGCTAAAATTCAATATTTTGACCATTGACAATGAATAATAATAATAATAATAATAATAATAATAATAATAATAATAATAATAATAATTTGCGAGGTTGACAAAGATATTGCATCAAATTTATGATATTTTAGGTTTTCAATATTTATACAACATAATTATATTCTGATTGAAATTATAGTTTAATATTGATCATCTCAATTTTTAGTTAATTAGTAAATTGGGAGACAATTCATATATTATTGTGAAAAAATATCATAAAATCTGAATTAAAATATAGCAAAGAATATCTTGGTATGGTTAATTACTTTTTGAAAATTTAAAATTAACAGTTAGGACAAAAACCATTAATAACTATATCATTTCAAACAATATAGATAAATTTGTTAACCGTTAATGTTAAAAAATGTGATATGAGATTTTTTGGAATAAGAAATTAATTAAGAATTAAATGTAATTGTCATCGAAATAATTTTGATAAATAATGCAACATAGGAAAGAACTTTAATATGTATATGTAATAAATAACTTAAAAATAGGATTTAGTTATAAAAATTTCAATACAACGTGATTTATAAAAATACGAATGTGTATAAATTTTAGATATAATTTTAATTAAGAATTTGACATTGGATCTGTATGACTGAACCAAATATTTATCCATAAAATTAAGACCAATAAAATATAACAATTATTATAAGAAATTAATTACGTATTAAATGTAATTATCTATAAAAATATTTAATAATTTAATAATATGCTATAAAAAAGAGCTCCAATATTTAGATGTACTAAATAACTAAAAATAAAATTATTTATAAAAAAAAAATTATATGTATGATGTGATTTATAATTTAGTACTCCTTCCGTCCCATAAAGATAGTCCTCTACTCATTTTCACACGGATTAAGGACAAAATGAAATATAAAATATTAATTTCACTCTTAAAAAATAAAGTAGAATATCTTTTTGAGATGGACAAAAAAGAAATAGTGGACTATCTTTGTAGGACATAGAGAGTATTATCTAGTAATAAAATTTCAACATAATTTTTAACTGAAAATTTTATTTGGATTTGTATAAATGAACACAAATATTTATTTGTAAGATTGAAAAAGTTAGAAGAACACATTTTTTTATGAAAAGAGAGGTTTTGACACAAAAAAGTCAAATATAAATAAGTAAAACCAAACAAATTATCGTTCTTATATCATAAAAAATAAGAAACAACTTCTCAGTAAAAGCAAATTTAAAAAAAATAATAATTCTAGTTTCTTATTTTTATTATTTTTTATACAATGTGATATACAATTTCATCAAATATATATACTGACCCATGAATAATATATTTTTTCTTCACTCAACATCCGAAATCATTAACATATCTATCAAGCCCAAAACTATTCTAAATAGCCCAACATTAGTTAACACATTGCAACCCCAACAGAGAAATCTAGAACATAATATAAATAGACTATTAACAAATCATCTTATTAGTCTAAAATAATTTTGCATTCTATATTGTTTTCGAAGCTTTCTCTACAATATTATTGTTTTAATATTTTTTCTTTTTTGTTAGAAATCCAAATCTATATTCAATGACTCAAAATATCACAGGTCTTGAAGAAAAGAGTAGTGTCAATCCTTTTTACTTTTTCAAAAAATAATTTACTATTTTTTATTTTCAACTGGTTTGTAATATTAATAACTAATAAGCATTACCACCGCACCAGAAATTTTGAATCATAAAACGTGATAAATAGAAGGTGGAGTGGAGTGGTCATGTTAAATAGTATACATTTTTTCAAATAAATAACCCTTTGATTGAATCTTTTATTATTGTGTACATCTTCATAATAATTATATATAACAGAAATGAAAGTGGTTGTATATAGGGAAATGGAAAAAAAAAAAGATATAGAAAACAAAAATGAATCAACAAATTTTGAAAAATGGAAAAAAATGAAACAAATTTTGAAAAAGCGAAAAAGGAAAAATAACTGGATTTCCAGTGTAATTAGGCGGCGGGAAATAGAAGTTAGGTAAACACAACAAATATTGAAGACTATAAGTAGACGTCGGCGATTTTGAAAATAATAAATAAATATTGAAGATCCAACTATTTTTGAAGTGAGTTTTGAAGTTGATTATTGGATAGGGGATATAAGTAGTGTGAACATGATAAATATTGAAGTCCCAAAAAATTGGAAAAATAAATAAATAAAATCTACACATAGCACAAGTGTTTTGGAGGGAAAAAGGGAAGTTGACTGAGGTTGACTCAGCTACTTTTATATATTATATAGATAGATTCGATAATAATAAAAAAAGAAAAAAAAATACTAAAATTATTAGATTGACAATGATGCATCAAATTCATGATATTATAGGTTTTTGCAATAATTATACAACGTAATTGTTTTTTTAATGAAAAATATAATATAACATTGATCATCTCAATTTTCAGTTAAGTAAATTGAGATACAATTTACTTATTGTTGTAGAAATTTAAAAATCATAAATATTGAATCAAAATATAACAATTAATATCATGTCATAGTTAATTATTTTTTAAAATTTAGACTTAACAATTATGACAAAAAAACCATTAATAACTATATAATTTCAAAACAATATAAATAAATCTGTTAACCGTTAATGTGAAAAATGTGATATGAGACTTTCTAGAATAAAAAATCATATAATGATTAAATGTAATTGTAAATAAAATTATTTTGATAAATAATCTGATATAGAAAAGAAGGTTATTATATATATATATACCAAAGAACTTAAAAGTATGACTATTTAAAATGAAATTTAATACAACTTGATTAAATATTCGATATAAATGTAAATGAAAATTCGACATTGGATTTGTATGACCGAACGAAATTATTCATCCATAAGATTGAGACCAATAAAATATCACATTTTTACAAAAAAATTATTTACGTATTAAAAGTAACTTTCTATAAAAATACTAATTAATTTAATAGAACGCAATACAAAGGAACTCGAATTTTTAGATGTACTAAATAACTAAAAAAATAAGATTATTTATAAAAAAAAATTATATGATAATATTTATTTAGTATTAGATGCGTAATACAATTTCGATATAATTTTGAACTGAAAATTTTACATTGAATTTGTATGAGTACATACAAATACTTATTTGTAAGATTCAAAACATTAAATGATTAGAATCATTTTATGAAAAGGGAGTTTTAAACACAAATAACCAAATATAAATAAGTGAAAAAAATTCTTTATAAAAATACTTAAGTGGAATTAGCAGTGTGAACACAATAAAAGCTGAATTTTTGAGTGTGAACACAATAAAAGCCGAGTTTTCCCGCCAAAACTCAGCTGCTTTTATATATTATATAGATAAATAAATAAATAAATAAAAGATAAAGATTTTTGTAAGAAAAATTATTATTATTATTATTTATTACATATTTAGTAAGAGTTGTAATAAATGTACTATGTATAAGTGTGTTACATTGAAAATAAAATAAAATTTAGATTAATATATTTGAACATAAATAATGTGATATCTATGTAAATGTGTTATGTAGGAAATGAAAAAATTGGATTAATATATTTGAAGATAAATAAATGTGATATCTATGTAAATGTGTTACATAGAAAATGAAAAAAAATTATATTAATTTATTTGAACATAAATAAATGTCATATCTATGTAAATGTGTTACATTGAAAATGAGAATTTTGGATTAATATATTTGAAAATAAATAAATAAATACATGTTATATAAATTTGTTAAGTTAGAAATAAAAATTTTGAATTAATATATTTTGAAAATCATTATATAAAATCATTTAAATTTTACTTCATAATATGTCAATAAATGAGTAGGTTCTTCAATAAGTATATTATAAAAATAATTAATTATTTGCTATCAACTTTTTACCAACAATGATAAATTGGTAGAAAATTTAATCATTTCATCATTTTGACAAAAATTGATATGTTTAAAAAATAAAGAAAAATAAAATATATTAATTAATATATTGGATTTCGAATAAAATATATGTAAGCACCATATTAAAAATAAAGTTAATTAAAAATTAACATATTAAAAGGAAAATAGGTGATAAGGCGGGTAAGTTTTTAAAGAAAAACGTAAATAAAAGTCAAAAGAAACTTTATATAAAAAATTTAATTACATGTCAAACTTTGAGTGACGTGCTATAGTGAGTGTACATGCATAATTTTTTATTTTGATTAGATTTTTTTTTTTTTAAAGTTTCAAATTCAATAACATGTGTTATATAGGAAATGAAAAAATTGGATTAATATATTTGAATATAAATAAATGTCATATCATATCTATGTAAATGTGTTACATTGAAAATGAAAAATTTGGATTAATATATTTTAAAATAAATAAATATATGCTTTATAAATTTGTTAAGTTAGAAATGAAAAAAATTGAATTAATATATTTTGAAAATAAATAAATAGAATTATCGAAATTTTACTTCCTAATATGTCAATAAATGAGTAGGTTCTTCAATACGTATGTTACAAAAATAATTAATTATTTTCTATCAACCTTTTAACCACACGTATTTTCACTATCCAATTTTCAGCCACTACTTTTTACTTCAAAATTATAAATAAACAAGTTTATAAATTAAACATTATTACCAAATCGAGGTTTTATCATTTCACCATTTTGACAAAAATTGACATGTTTAAAATACAAGGAAAAATAAAATATATTAATTAATATATTGGATTTCAAATAAAAAATATGTAAGTAACATATTAAAAAATATAGTTAATAAAAAATTATAATATATTAAAAGGAAAATATGTGATGAGGTGATGAGATTTTAGAGAAAAACGTAATCAAAAGTATAAAAAAAATAAATAAAAAATAAAAAATTATATAAAAAAATTTAAATGAGTGTGAAATTTTGAGTGACGCGTTATACTTAGTGTACATTTATCATTTTTTATTTTGAATATTTTTATCTTTTTTAAACTTTCAAATTGAATAACATTTTTTTATTGAAGTTTTATTAAAATTATGTTTTTTATTTGATGTGATTGAATCAAGATATTTTCAAAATTATGATTTAAAAATTATATATTCCGTGCATCGCACGGGTAGACAACTAGTATATATATTAATAAAAGTAGAAGTGTAGCTTGTCATAAAAGTTATTATTTTCCCGCCTAAAGTGCACATCTCTTATATAATTTATTTAGCGTGAATGCAAAACGAGATTAATGTGAATAAAAAATAGTTTTATGCCAAATGTGAATACAAAATAAAGAAATATATGAATGCATTTATTGCCTTACACACACACACACACACTAAAATAGTCTATTATTATGGTAAATAATGGCTAATATTTTTTAATCATTTTTAATTTTAATAATTGTACAAAGATTATATGATATAATAGTTTCTTGATCTTCAACGTTGTTCAATTGTCGTATATTAATATTAAACACGTATTTTTAATTATTATATTGATGTTTTTGAATGAAAATTGAGAAAAATGTTAAATATTTGATGAGAATGGAGAAATTATTTTTATATCTTTTGCATTTGTGTTGATTATGTATAATCATTAAATTTTAATGAATGCTTAGTGATATTACCGATATCAATTTTAGTTCATTGCACTGTTGAAAATCTATACTATATATAAAAGTAGGATAGTCTGACAGAATTAATTCTTAAATTCCTTATGTTTTAGTATTATAATAACATGTGTGGTTGAGAAAAAATTTGGAGAAATATATGTGATTAAAAAGTGGGTTGAATAAATGTGTTACTCATAAATAATTTATCGAAAAAGTTATTGAATGAATGTTAACATTGAAGAGTTAATACTTTGATTTCTTGTAAGTTAATAATATTAATATAATGATTAATATTTTTTTAACCATACTTATTTTTGATAATTTTTAAAGATTACAGAGTATATGATTTTCAGTACAATTTCGTGGTTTCTAACTTTACTCGATTGTCGTATCATGATAATTGCTAGATTTTCAAAATTATTATTTTGACTGCTTATTTTTGTAAATAAAGTTTTATTCATTAAATTCAAATATTTAAATATTCAAATATGTTTTTAATTATTTGAATTAGGTATATTATTTTTTAAAGTCTAATAATTATTGAAATAGAAAATTATTTTTTATGCATTTATATATGTGTTGATTATGTATAAGCATTAAAATTTTATAAATACTTATTAAAATCGATATTGTGGATAATAATTTCCATGCATCGCACGGGTGAAATACTAATTTGGATAAAAATTAAAAACACTCGAAACTCAATTTTTTTCAGCTAATTAACGATTATCAGGTGAAAGATAGGTTTAAACTTTTCCCTAACAATCGTGCACTACTTGTACGAGTTGAGTTTGATAGAGAGAATTAATATTATTATTATAGTGTGGTGATTTGATGAAAAAATCAACTATTTATATATGGTTGCATATAAAATTCATGAATCACTTTTAGCATTAGTTGCCAGTAGTAATCTCACTCATGCAATGAACGAAAGATATAATTGACAATTATTTATTAAATAAGATGTAAAAGTACAATGCCCGACATAAATTATACATTCATATATAATTAAAAATACTCAAAAAAGTAAAACAAAAAATTGAGACTTACATATTTTTTTTTAACAGTTAATTGTTCATTCTCTAGTTTTCTTAGGTTATTTAGGCAAAGTAAGATATGGACATGTGGCTTATTCTATACTTTACAATTTTGATTTGATTATTGAAATTGAGCTTACGATTTTTTTATTTCTAAAAGTTGAAATGTTTACAATTTTCAAATTGTAACATGAAATAAAGAGGCTAATAGACATTTACAGAATTAATTTATTGACTCCTCGTATAGCACTATAAAAATTTGAATTATCCATCTTAATGCAATAATTGATATTTAAATGTATTAAACAAATATTTAATTTCATTACTTGTAAAAAAAAAAAAAAATACATTACGAACAAAATTTACAAACATTTAAAAAATTAAAAATTGCTCAAACTTAAATTAAATGTTACAATTTGTTAAACTTACTCGTGACAAACTTATACGCAGTCCTATATTTAAATGAATGTAACAAATAAATAATATGAAATACAAATTTTTATTAAATTTTATTGAATGAATATTACAAATACAATTAACTTTATATACAAAAAATCATCTATACATCTCAATTTATAAATTGGGGTTTGAGACATAAGATTTTATCACTTATTCATATAGAATTGATTCTTTAAAAATAATTTTTCTCAAAGTTCATTCTCAACCACACAATTTTTTAAAACTCATTTTCCACAATTACACATACTATTTTTGTGCATGCTAAATTAACGTGTTGACCATATTCTATTTTTAAATAGAATGATTTTGCTAACACCTTCTATTTTACAAATTAAACTCATGAGTTTATCAGAACCTAAAGTTGTAGAGAATTAAATGATGTAATTGAATTTATTTAGAATGATCGAATATATATTATTTCTTTCAATTTGATAAGAAAAAAAATTCAAAATTAACCATTTATGTCAAATTAAATTTAAGTAAGAAATGATAGGTATCATTTTAGGATTTAAATGAGATAAATTAAAAAGATTGGATGTTGAAAAAAATAAAAAGTATAAGTAAAACTTTTACAATTGGTATTTAAAACGATTTCACGAATGATATATTTAGAGTTTGCTCTTATTTCTTAGCTTGTATTAAACTCCTCGTTGAGATCTTGGATTTGGCAAGCATATTTTTCGACTTCAAAATAATGTAATAATTATTAAAAGAAAAAAAAATCTATAATTTGACATTTTATAGATATTTTTTTTTTCACAAATCATAAATCATTTAATACATACATTAATTGAACTTTCTTAATTCATGTATTAAAATAAATTGATAAAAATAAGAAATTTCCTAAAATAGCAGGTAAAAATAGGTGGGAAACTTATGTGCACAAAATGGTGACGATTATCATATATTATATATGTATAGATAGTTCGTAGTGATCACCTACAATCATTGTGAAACGATTTAAATTGAATTAGATGATTTCAATGAATTCTTATTATTTATTTAAATTAATATTCATTCGTGGCTAAAAAAAAAAAAAAAACAAATGAAAGTACTGTCATTATCGTTGCAATCCTTCTCTGTTGTCTCCTCAATTGTGACATTTTTCCGACCCAAAAATCATATGTTGTTTCAACACCTCTACATAGTGACTATCAACTTTCCAACATGACTACTTGTAGATGATGTTTTAACTCATCATGTCACATCGATGTTTGTCGTCTAGATTTTATGAACTACATGTCGATATCTCGACAAGGAAAATAGTTGACACTAATAACAATTGATATAGTGAGTACGCAAAAGAATTGAATAACACCTTGATTATGAGAATACAATCTAGGATGTTGATTCTATATAGCACTTAATTCTACCAGAAACATCGAAAATATTTTCACAGTTTTATTAATATTTCTAATCAAAGAAAGCAATATTATTCAAACCTAATAACAAAGTTTCCTTGAAATAATGCATCTATTGTGTACTTGTAGATGATGTTTAGTTTCAACACCTCTACATAGTGACTATCAACTTTTCAACGTGACTACTAGTCTACTTGTAGATGATGCTTTAACTCATCATGTCACATCGATGTTTGTCATCTAGATTTTACAAACTACATATCGACATCTCGACAAGGACCATAGTTGACACTAATAACAATTGATATAGTGGGTCTGCAAAAGAATCGAATAACACATTGATTATGAGAATACAATCTAGGATGTTGATTCTATATAGCACTTAATTCTACCAGAAACCTCAAAAATATTTTCACATTTTTATTAATATTTCTAATCAAAGAAAACAACATTATTCAAGCCTAATAACAAAGTTTTCTTGAAATAAACCGCAGCAGAATTAAATGATGTAATTGAATTTATTTAGAAAGATCGAATATCTATAATTTCTTTCAATTTGATAAGAAAAAAAAATTCAAAATTAACCATTTATGTCAAATTGAATTTAGGTAAGAAATGATAGGTATCATTTTAGGACTTAAATGAGATAAATTAAAAAATTGGATGTTAGAAAAAGTAAAAAGTATAAGTAAAACTTTTACATTTAGTATTTAAAACGATTTCACGAATAATATGTTTAGAGCTTGCTCTCATTTCTTAGTTTGTATTAAACTCCTTGTTGAGGTCTTGGATTTGACAACCATATTTTTCGATTTCAAAATAATGCAATAATTATCAAAAGAAAAAAAAAATCTATAATTTGACATTTTATAGATATTTTTTTCACAAATCATAATTCATTTAATACATGCATTAATTGAACTTTCTTAATTCATGTATTAAAATAAATTGATAAAAATAAGAAATTTTCTAAAATAGCAGGTAAAAATAGGTGGGAAACTTATGTGCACAAAATGGTGACGACTATCATATATTATATATGTATAGATAGTTCGTAGTGATCACTTACAATCATTGTGAAACGATTTAAATTGAATTAGATGATTTCAATGAATTCTTATTATTTATTTAAATTAATATTCATTCATGGCTAAAAAAAATAAAACAAATGAAAGTACTGTCATTATCGTTGCAATCCTTCTCTGTTGTCTTCTCAATTGTGACATTTTTCTGACTCAAAAATCATATGTTGTTTCAACACCTCTACATAGTGACTATCAACTTTCCAACGTGACTACTTGTAGATGATGTTAACTCATCATGTCACATCGATGTTTGTCATCTAGATTTTATGAACTACATGTCGATATCTCGACAGGAAAATAGTTGACACTAATAACAATCGATATAGTGAGTACGCAAAAGAATCAAATAACACATTGATTATGAGAATACAATCTAAGACGTTGATTCTATATAGCATTTAATTCTACCAGAAACCTCGAAAATACTTTAAAAGTTTTATTAATATTTCTAATCAAAGAAAGCAACATTATTCAAACCTAATAACCAAGTTTCCTTGAAATAATGCATCTATTGTGTACTTGTAGATGATGTTTAGTTTCAACACCTATACATAGTGACTATCAACTTTTCAATGTGACTACTAGTCCACTTGTAGATGATGCTTTAACTCATCATGTCACATCGATGTTTGTTGTAGTGAACAAGAATTTTCATGACTAATTTTGAATAAATATTTTTTTATTTTTAAAAAGATGATGTCACTACGACTTTGACCAATTTATTTTAAACACATTTTTGTTTAACCATTTAAATGAAAATATAATTTATTTAAATCTATCTTTGCTCAATTTAAATTTTATTAAAAGTGTCTCATTTTCATTATTTTAAAGTTCAAACATTAAATCATTTTTTTTAAATCCAAATTTTAAATTTACTTTAGATCCAAACTATTTAAATCCAACTAATTCCACATGTTTTTTTTTTCCTTCTTTCCCATAAGTTTACCTTCCAAACCTCAACCTTTCCATCCATGAATTTTTACCAATTTCCAAATAATTCTTCCCCCTCAATCCGCCATTGCCTTCTTGTAGATACCTTCAATCCCATATTTACAGCCACCAATCAACCTCAATCCCTTGCAATATGCCACAATTCACCAAGAATTTATACACAACCAAAATTATATAATTTCTCCATCACCATCACTGATCACCAATTGACTGATTTTCTCCTAGCCGGCCAGCGTAACCACCTCCTCAATCTGCAAGCAAAGCACCATCATCATCATCACCGACCCCTTCATCAGCCACAACTGCAACCAAAGCTCATCACACAAGCTCCTCTGCAACATCACCACCAAAAACCGCCCCTGCCCATTATCACAATCCAAAACCGAGCCTCCAACCATCATCACCACCATCATCATCATCATCATCATCATCATCATCACCACAATACACAAACCACCATCAAGCTTAGGGGTGGGCATCAACCCGCCAAAACCGCCCAACCCAACCCAACCCGATCGGGTTGGGTTGGGTTTTGATGAAATTGGGTTGGGTTGGGTTATAAAAAAAAATTTGTTTGAGTTGGGTTGGGTTGTGGGTTGGATGACAAACCCAATCCAACCCGACCCAATCCAACTCAATCAAAATTTTAAAAATATAAGACCATTTAAATTTCAAGAATCTTAAATCCATTTTTAATTTGGATGAAACTCAAATATAATTTGAACATATTTTAGTTTTATTAACAAGTATTTAATTTATTATATTTGAGCTTATTGTATTGTACATAATTTATTTGAGTTAATAATTGATTTATGGGCATAATTTTTTAATTTTCTAAGAATTTTATTTAATTGGACCAAAGCCCAAACCACCCAACCCAACCCAACCGAAACTTGATTGGATTGGGTTGGGTTGGGTTTGAATTTATATTTGGGTTGGGTTGTGTTGATTTTTTTTCAACCCGACCATAGTGGGTTGGGTTCGGGTTGGGCAAAAAACCGACCCAACCCAACCCAACCCACGCCCACCCCTAATCAAGCTCGACCAAGAACCATCCATGGCCAACATCACCATCAGAAAATCATCATCAACCACCATAGATCGGAACACCACCTAAACGCCACCGTGGCTGAACCACAAACCACTGAACCTTACCATCACTGGCTGCCAACAGTCACTGCCATAGCCAAGACCGCCCATCAACACCACCGCCACAATTCCATCACTCTCAACTCAACTAAAACCACACCAACCCACCATCTCCCTGCAACCTTCGCACAACCATTTACTGTCTTCACCATCACAAACCAAACGCCCACACCAAACTTCAATCCCCAATTTGCAATCAACCGAACCTCCGCAACCACCGCCTGGACCACCATGACCGCCACTGCCCAACTCAAGAAATCACTCAATCTGCCCAACCCAGGAAAATAAAAAATCAAAACCCACAACCAAGAATCAAATTAAGCCCAATTACATACCTTCATCGTCGAAATCGCAGCTCCAATCCCGAATCTCCAAGCCTCGGTTTCGCACAAAAATCTCCACTCAAAAAAATCTTCCTCTAGCCACCACCCCACTGCTACCCTGCCCGTCGCCGCTCGACCCCGGCGTTTAACCGGCAAATCGCCGGCAATGGTTTCCGGAACAAGGCGCTTGGATATTTAGAAGAACAACGTGATTTTCTCGCTCAACTTTCAAACTCGTGATTTGAGGTAGACTCGCCTCCACTAATTATTTTAAATTATAATTTACATGCCTTATGTGAAATTACGTGATTTATATGCTTTGATGCATGAGATGAGACGAGAATATCTCTTATGAGATAAGAATGAGAAATGATGTTATGCATAACTTACATGCTTTAAATGCATGAGACAAGACTACCCACACCCTATGATTTTAAAGAGCCTTTGATTTTATTAAAATAGCCTATGATGATGATAATGATGATGATGATGTCACTGTATGATTGCATAATTACGTGTTAAGTTATTCTGTAAATTAATTATTGGCGATGAGTCTACTGAGTATTTCTTTCGAAATGCTCATTCTATTTTTAATAGCTTTTGCAGATCTCGGAAATGGCGGCGAATGAATGGGCAGCGTTGGAAAAATTAAATAAATGATTATGTTATTAGACCAATTTTATGAATGTTACTCGTTAAATTATTTATCGTTAATTTCATTTAAATAATTGAGACACAAGTTTATGAATTGTTCTATATTCCAATTAATTAAGTTTTCGCTAAGATTTTCAAATGATGAATGTGATGCTTTGAATTAAATTATTTTCCGCAATAAATTGATTTAAATGACGAAGTGGCGTCCCAGGCTCCGCGGGAATTCGGGGCGTTACATTTGTCATCTAGATTTTACAAACTACATATCGACATCTCGACAAGGAACATAGTTGACACTAATAACAATTGATACAGTGGGTGCGCAAAAGAATCGAATAACACCTTGATTATGAGAATACAATCTAGGATGTTGATTCTATATAGCACTTAATTCTACCAGAAACCTCAAAAATATTTTCACAGTTTTATTAATATTTCTAATCAAAGAAAGCAACATTATTCAAGCCTAATAACAAAGTTTTCTTGAAATAAACTGCAGCAGAATTTAATTCTCAAATTCAAGATTTTGAAATGTTCTCTCAAGCAGTCTGTCCACTTCTAATTGCTCCTATAGAATATGTCCACTTGCAATGAATTTCGATCAACAGGTTATGAGAACAATTTTCAGTTGGAATTGATAAAATATTATGATTGTAAGTTTGACTATCATCACGAGAAAGCTAATGTAGTTATAGATGCTTTTAGTAGAAAGAATAGTTCTCTATCTCATTCCAATGCAGTGGTTGCTTCTTTGATTTGTGAGTTCAGAAAGTTGAATTTTCAACTGTTAGCTACTACTTCAGGGGTGATATTAGCTCATTTCCAGGTAAGGCCTACTTTGATTGATAAGATTAAAAAGGCTCAATCTCATGACATGACCATGAGAATATTAAAGGCTAAAGTTCGTGTTAGGTTAAGGACATATTATGTGATTAGAGATGATGGTGCAATGATTATATGGAATAGATTATGTGTTTCAAATATTTCAGAATTAAAGGAAGAGGTTTTAGAAGAGCCACACAGTTTAATGTGGTTTGATTAATGGTTGTGGAGTTATAGTATTTTAATGGAATTTTTTTCGTGTTTAGGTACTGCATTTTTATTACACTATTTTGAAATGTTCAAATGGATACCTTCCTGTTAAAAGATCTTATAATATTGAAGCTGACATATCAACAAAGAGTAAGAATACAATGAAGCCCTCTTTTGTGTGGGGTTTGATATTGTGGTAATTACAACCTACCATGTTTTTAAAATTAACAATTCAAAAAAAAGTTTCTAAGTTTTTAATACATACACATCAGGTGCTAATTCACTTTAATTAATAATAATATAATCTAACAAACACACTCTACCTACTTACCCCAATCACCAACCCAGATAACAACCCAAATCATCTCTCTCAAAATCGTCTCTCACCTATCCTTCGACAATAATGACAGCATAGAGAAACCCTACAAAACTCCTTCATCCGGAGATTTAGAGCTCCAGCCATATTGATTTTGAGTTTATTTTGGTAATTTGGTAAAAATTTGTTACTGCAGCCTCCGTAAAATCAGATCGTAGCGGCCGTGTTTCCACCGTCGTATTATTTACAGAGGTAATAGTTCGAACCGACGGTGGCTTTTTAGACAGTAGGAGAGCAACATAGAGGCGCCCTCTTCACCATTACTTTTTTCACTTCGGTGGTGGATCTTCTTGGCGGCAGATCATTGAGCATCTCTATGAGCAGCGGCGATGCCTCGCAGCTGCCACGTTATTCAAGTACAGATCATATTGGTGTCGATGGATCTATGTTGGGATGGTTGTGACAGTGTAATGGTGGCGGCAGCACTGTTGGGATGTATTGGTAGTGGTGATGGCAGTGGATTTGTGTTGGTATGGGTGTTATTAATGGGGGTTGTGCTTTGTGTTAGTGTCGGTAGTTTTTGTGGTGTTTCGTGCAGGTAATGCCTTTAGTGGTGCGATGGTGGCACTATGTTGGGTGCTTCCTGTTTGGGTGGTGGTGTTGGCACGTTGCAGGCAGTGTCTGGTGGTGTGTTCAGTGGTGGTGGTGGTGGTGTGATAAGGTGTCCGGTGGTGCTGGTATGGTGTTGTGTTGCAGTGATGGTTGTGTGGTGTTGGTGCGGTATTGTAGTGGTGGTGATGTTCAGGTCATCACATTTGATACATTAGATCACAAGTCACACTTTAAATATTCAAGTCACAAATCACATTAGGTCAAGTCACACTTCAAAATTGTGAATGTCACAAGTGACTTTTTCAAGTCACATGTCAAACTTATATGTCAAACAGACTTATATTAGGTCACATTTGTTGTACTAGGTCACATATCACATTTGATGCATTAGGTCAAAAGTCACGCTTCAAATATTAAGTTACAAGTCACGTTTGATGTATTAAGTCACATGTCATACTTCAAATATTCAGGTCATAGGAGATATGTAATAAATACATTAAGTCAGGTCATACTTAAAAAAAGTGAAGGTCACAAGTGACTTCTTCATGTCACATGTCACACTTTATATGTCAAACAGACTTCATAGTTCATATGCTCACATGTTACTTTCTTTTTGCACTGATAACGGGTTACAAATTCAAGTTCATAAGTCACGGTTCATAGGTCACATGTCATAGCTTATATGTTGCTTGCCTGTCACAGGTCATAAGTTATTTTTAATTAGTTACATATCAATTTCAGTCGGTCACAGATCTAAAAGAATTGGTGACACTTGATAGTTCAGATTCGTCGTATTCTCAATTCTGAAAACGACAATTTTTTATGGTTTATTGGCTGAGTTTGTGGATTTCTATGTGAAGGAGTGGGTGACAAATGTAGCGGTGTTATTTAGGGGGCATCATGGTGATGCGTCGGAGGCTGCGACGACTATGGAGGTGGTGGTGGTGACGACGATGGAGGTGGAGGTGGTGGTGGTTGTTGGTGTTGGTGGTGACAACAACGCTTCACACCAATCTGTTGTGTCTGCTTTGAAAGATTTGAAAGGGGTGGGGTCAGAGGTTGGGGGGTGGTGTTGGGTGAATTTTTGTAATATATTAATTACAACCTAATTTATGCAATTTTAAACATAATTCTTTATATTTGAAATTGTGTATTATAAACACCTTATTTGTGTATTTTTCCCATTGATATTTGTGTTTGTGAATGTACTGAATCCTTTGAATATTTTTGGTTTAAGAAAATATGGTTCTAATATGAACTCATTCTCATTGTCCATTCTACTTTCTCCATTGCTATGTCGTCCTTTTACATGCCGCTTTTAGTTATTTGAATTCAGGAAATAATTATTTGCAGTTGCTCTAGCATATGTATATTAATGAATTATTTGAACAGTTTGTATTACTTGAATAAAACTGGGACCTTGGGAAGAGCCATTTAAGATATTTCAAGATTAATTCCAAGTATAGTTGTGTTTAATTATAATTCCTTGAATCCAATTCCAAGGTACCATATTTAGCGTTAATTAATGTGTATAGAAACGAGGAAAGATGATCACTAGGGCATAAGTTTAGGCTGTAATAAGATTGGTTGTGCATTGACTAATTCTAATGGGATGGTTAATGAACTTAGAAAATAAATTTCATTTCTCTCTATATTTATCGAGATCCAAACATTTTAATATTTTACCATATCGGAATAGAGATACATACATAGATTATTTATTTTGCAATTCAACATCTACTAGATAAACATGTGCTGTAATCAGATAATCTTGGTAAACCATTAATAATAATTCTACTTATATTGATGTCTCTATTTCTATTTGGTTTCATGATCTCGTATTTTCTTCTAGTTAGATTTAGTACTTGTTGAATCTCCATGGCCCTTTACTTTCCTTCAACTTCTGGTAAATCTGCATCCAAAAATTTGGAACGTATCAATCAACTCTTCTATTTATATGGGACCATTCCTCTGACAACAATAAAGTAAGTTTCTCCATTTTTGAATTATGGTTTATCTTATTTAAGTGCTATCAGTATCAATTTGCTTATGGTTTGGAGTGGGAATCATGGTTTCTTAGCCCACGGTACTTTTTTTTTTTTCTACTTTAAATCTTATTGATAAATATGAATTCATTATGTTCTTATATCTTCTATTCCCATTATTGGGGATGCGGACGAGAAACTTTCTTTCTTTATGTCTTGTTGGTCATATGGAAATATTTTTTACAATTGAAGCGAGAGACAGATTCCATTATTTCCCTCATCGTTCGTAAGTGTTATTAAAGAAAATTATGGAAAAAACTTCAATAATAAGTATATATTTTCTCTAATCTTTCGGATAATTAAATTAAATTCAACTTGCGAACAATAGTAAAAATTTCAAGTATTTAAAATTTGTAAGTAGTACATACAATTTGCTTTTTGAGAATAATGTGAGACGAGGATTTTTAAAAGAGATTTGTATGAGATAGATTCGATGTTGTCGAATTGAAGGATCTAATTATTTTTGTTTTTATTTACCTCTTTGAGAGTCTTGTTGCAAAGGTTCCATGGAAGAGAGATTTGTCTCAGAAAATCATATAGGCTTCGTCAAATCATATGTTCGAAGTGAGTTTTTTTCCTGAGAATGAAGAAATGACATTTCCTCAATCCTTTGACAATGTAGCCAGTTAGTTAATTAGGTATTTTTACCATCTTGATTTAAATTATATTTTTTTATTAATTTTCACGTTTAGCATTTTTCCGTACTAAAGCTAAAGGAAAAATTATCAATCCATGTGATGAAAATGTTGAAAAAATGGATAACTAATCTCATCCAAATGCCACTATTTTGCTGATGTTATTTTGATATAATGCAAGTTCTTGTTACATTGTAATGATTTGAAAGTGGTACCTCTTTTGGAATTTTTTTATGTAATTAGGGTTGATGGTGAGCTACCATTTAATTTGTTAATGTCGTTAACGGTGTTTTAAGATAATGTAAAAGGTGACTGCCAGGACCTGTTATATATGGAAATGCAATTTCAGATTCATATACGCTGGAACAAGTTGCATTAATACTTTTAGTTGTCGATCATGTCTACTATTTTCTTACATAGGATGCATTTGAAACCATGATCAGATTCTGCAATAGAACTTGCATTAATATGTAAAACTATATTAACTTTTTCTTACATGCTGGAAATGATTCCAAACTTTGTGTTACATGTTCATTTAACTTTGTTTATTAATTGGAGTCAACGCTTTGTTTTGTCTTTCGTGTTTATCTTTCAAATAGTTACATCAAAATGATAGGAAAATGGGACCTTCTTTTAAAGTATTTTGCTATGGTTAAATGTGTTTCATGTATGGTAGCATTATATTATAATTTAATATTTTGTAGAGTAATCATAGAAATATTAATACACTTTCGCTCCCATTATAATTTAATAAGAATATAATAATTTCCTCAATTATAACGGATATCGTGCAATGCATGATTCACCACTAGTATTAAAGTAAAAGACTAATGGATATGTTAAATAAAAATTTGGGGACTTACTTTGCAAAATGAAATAAGTGTTCCACTAGCTATTATTAATTCACTCCATTTTATCAATTAAGAAATGGAGAAACTGAGAAAGCACCGAACAAAGGCCGAAACTGAGAGAGAAGAAAAGGAAAGAAGAAGGGTAAAAAAGAAAAAACCAAGAAGAAATTTCTTCAAACTTGAGTTCTCTACTTCAATTAGTTATCTTCTTCAAAAGCTAAAGGAATAATTTATGCTATAGTATTTAGGGTTTTAATTTATAGTGGTTTCATGTTGAGGAAATAATATAAATTCGAGTTTAAGTTATTTATTTCTTAATTTCCAATCAATTCAAGGTAAGGAATATCAATTATTGCAAACTCTATAAATTTAGTTGGGTTCTTGAGTATGTGAAATTATTGAAAATAAGCCCTTGTTTGGCCCCCATTTTTTGGGTAAAAATTTGGTTTTAAATAGTATTTTTGGAAGAATGTAGGGTTAAAAATTGTTTGAAAAGTCAAAAATGGTGGACTTGACTAAGATGGATGGTTGAGATTGAGTGTTGAATAAATTTGGTCTGTAAAAAATGGGGGCCAAACAGGGGCTAAATGTCTTTAATGAGATGATTATTTGAACGAGAATATATGAATTAGAATAAGAATTTAATTGGAGCATTTATGATTCTTAGTTTTTATTAGAATGAAAAATGGAGTATTACCTTAGGTGGCGTTCTGTTTGTATTTTATTTTGTATTTTCATTTTCGAAAATGTTTTGTGTTTTTATTTTTGTTTTCAAATTTGCTGAAAACGCGTTTGGTTTGCCATTTCTGAAAACTATTTTTGAAAATGAAAAGCTGGAAAACACGTTCTGTTTGAAATTTTGCAGAACACTATTTAAACTATTTTTAATTAATTTGCTTGCAGAATACTACTAACTCCAACTCAAATTTCCTTTCACAATACACTAAAAATATGGTTACATGTAACACACTAATGTGAGCATTAAGAGTCTATATTAACACAGCTTGGTCAGGTTCGGGACTTGAGAAAACTCTACTTCTATTAAAATCCAGAAAATACAAGTTCTTTCAAAACCACCAGAGTCCATTTATCATTGCATTTTTTGAAATATAACAATAAGAATTCTCATTTAATTTTTTTTTTGTAATGTTGATATTGAATTCAATAAAACTTTATTTAAACTAAGTTCCAAGTTAGGATAATTCTATAAAAAAAAAAAAAAAAAAATTCTTTATTTAGGCTTAGTTCCAAGTTAGGATAATTCTAAAAAAAATAATAAAAAAATAAAAACTTTATATTAAGCTTAGTTATAAGTTAAGATAATTCTATAAAAAAAAAAAAAAAAAATTCCCAAAACGCGTTTTCCGCGTTTTAGACATTTTTTGTCAAAATACACACAAAACGCCCAAAACGATGTTTCGGGCGTTTTCCGTTTTGTGTACAAATTTTTTTTTTTGTTTTCCAAAATGCGTTTTCGAAAATGGTAAAGAGAACGCGTTTTTAGCGTTTTCGAAAATAAAAACAGAAAACGACCTCAAAACAGCAAAGAGAACAGAGGCTTAGTGTTTAGGATGAAGTTAATTTGACAAATAAAGATTATTGAAGGAACAAGAAAATAGAATTACCTTCAATTAATTAAAGGAATTTGAGAATATTTTTTTAAATATAAAGACTTAAGATTTAGTAGTTTTATTTAAATTTTGAGGTTGTAATTATTGTTAATGTAATTATTTATATTATATATTTCAATCGGTGAAGATGAGGTTGGGAAAGGTATCGATCATCTTAGTTATAACTTGTACCTTGTAAGTGGAATAATTATTTTAAGAAAATAAGCAGTTATTTGAATTATTTTAATTCTAGATCTTTTATGAAATGTTTATTTAACATAGTGCTTATCTAGATTAATATAAATTAGAGAAGTTGATTACTTTTCATTTATAGTTTATGATTTCTAGAATAAAATGAATTTTTATAATTAAGTAGTTCTTTTAAAAGTTTTATTCAATTCAATTGAAGCATTTCATTGACATTTTATATCAGTATTATATATCTCAAGATATGTAAAGTTCATTTCTAAACTATTAAGAGTATCCGTGTGATTTACCCCCGTCTACACTGATGTGAATCGTTTTCACAGTGTATGACCTGCAATGATTAGTTTACCTGCTCTTTACTATTCTATATGTATTTGCATAATGTATGACCAGTTTATAGCATTCGGTTGATATGTGTGCGTATGACCAGAGTTTCAGAATTATAGAATTTCAGAATCTCTGGTCCACTAGGGTGACTTAGGAAGAGTCGTGTCATCTAGCTCTCTTTGAATTTATAACAATAACGTAAGTAAGTGTATCCCTAGAGTATTTTATAGCATTCGTCGCTTCTCTATAGGACTCAAGTAAAGAACTCAACAGAATAACCGTTAAATCCTCATCTGCAAATTTCTTATCGTTATATGCTAGACTGTTGACAATTATGTTAAAATTATTCAAATTAGTATCTAAATCTTACTAGTATCCATCTTAAAGCTAAACAGATTCTTGAGTAAGTAAACCTTATTAGGAAAGGTCTTCGTAAAAAAAAAGTATATAGGGCAGTCCACCAATCTCTAACAATCTTAGATCATCTACTTGCTAACAAGCTTATCACATCAGTACGAAATAATCGAACTATATGCAATCTCATTCATTTCTTCAATTATATCAAGTTGTGCTTTCAATTTTGTTGAAAATATTTATGGATCATCAAGGGCATTCGAGACCCTTTGTTGAACCAAAATAGCTCTCATTTTCTACTTCAAAATAGCATAGTCTCAATTTCTATCAAATTGTGACTGTTCGACCCTCGAACCTGTTATAAATTCTGAAAAGGAGAATATGCTTTGTAAGATGAGGGTTGATCTTTTGGACCAGTCTCAGCAAATGGTTTTATGTGAAAATATCATTTAAAGAATCACTTTAAACATGTATGAATCACACCATAACATAAATATATAACAAGCAAATGAATGACAAATTATTTATGCACAAATATATCCAAGACACTTGGATCAAAATTATGAGCACTTATCAAAGATTCAAAACTTCTTGATTGAAACAAATGAGACTAATCAAATCAGCATGCCACTATGCAAGTATACCAAGAAAAATCATATTACAATCATTCATAGATTATAGCACGTAAATCCTATGTGAGTTTTGCCAACAATGAATGGTTATTGGAGAGGTAACTCCTAGCACTATATGGCAACCTCACTACATCCTCTAGAACATGAATTACATAATTAAATCGAGGGTTAGCTATAAAATACCGAGCGGACCACTTCTGCTAGTCTGTGATTGGGAGAGTTGCAAATTGAATTGGAGAAATGAACTTCGAAATTAGACTCTGTAAGTCCTGCAGAAGATTCTGTCCGAAAAAGCCTTGTCGAATCGCCATCGGAGCCGCTAAAACTCACTAGCAGCCCATCTTCCTCACGAACTCATCTGTAGTGATCGTTTCGTGATTGGAGCTCTAGATTGGTCGTAATTCCAAGTTTCAGGTTTGGTTAGCTCTTTTAATTTTTCAGTCAGATCTGCCACTGCAGCAGCCAAAATATATTGATTTCCTAGTCGATTTATCTCCTCGAGATGGCAGTTCTAGTTTTGGTCTTCTTTCTACGGTTGGATGGCTAGAAGTATTGGCTAATTTCTGGTTAGAACCTTGCTCTTCACTGGTCGGTTTTCCACTTCTTCCTTCCATAGGTTTTTCCTCTCTTCTATTAGACATTTGCTTGAATCACCACCCTCCCATGAAAAGAAGATTGCACTAGGGAATGTAAAGTGTCCCTATGTCGAAAATTGGCATCATTTTCTTTTGATGCATCAAAATCTTTCAAAGGCCTAAACATTTGATAACATGACGACGCGCCGCCCACTTTATGATCGGTTATGTAACTTGAAGATTCAAATAGGATGGAAACTTCAACATCGACCGGTCCAAATTCACGACAGACATCAATATATCGACTATTCATCTTGAGGCTGCCAACGTGAAAAACGATAAAAGAAAGACAGTTGAAGAATCGACTCGAAAGGCTGATCCTTTATAACAAGTCTACCTAATAGTATTAGAGAAGAATCATTGAAAAATGACAAGAAAACTCCAAGAAATAGGAGATTGAACCAATGAGGAACTCTATATAACAAGAAATGTGCAACCTTAAAGCTTTATGTTATGCTTTTTTAATTATTTATTAAGGAAAAGGGAAAAGGATAGGGAGGAAATTGACAGAGAAATAGGCCAAGATACATCTTACTGATATAAACATGAACCTGACTAAGGATAATTAAAAATATAAATAAAAACAGCTTATATGTCAGTTTTCAAGGTGAACTTTCATTTGTATCTTTTGACCTATGCAGATCCTTTAAAAAGTGATTTTTTAATCAGTTAAGTAATATAATTGAGATGGAATGTTGTCATGATGTCAATAGGATTACAAAAGGTGTCATCATTGACGTCTAGGTTGCAGTGATAATCTTACTTTAATTTTTATTTGAGGCCCATTTTGTTAAAATTAAATTAAATTAAAAAATTGTTTTAAAAATAAATAAATTAATCACACACTCTCTAACTAATATGATTTTGCACATAAATTTAATTTTTTTTCTTATTTCTAAATCACGCGTTCTTCAAAACATCATTATTACAAAACTCATTTTCACAATAAAATGAGGGCTCAAACGGGACTTATAAAAGTCTTAGATATTTATGGTACAATGCTATTACTCGTGTCATCTCAAAATATTTTGTTTGTCATAGTTTACGAAGAACTCTTCTCATAATCCGTTCACTCAAAATAGGAGCAAGTTTGACAAATGATAGTAAAGTTTTTATGGGCGGGTCCTCTTAACGTCTTTTTTTTTTTAAATCAAGATTATGAAAAATCATACAATAGATAACCCTCGTACTATATCATTGGTAGTGATATGTGAAAACAATTTTTATCTGATGTAATGTATACATTGTATAAAGTGACAAAATATAATGTCTACAAGAACAAGGGTTTATTGGTAATGAAGGGATGTGGCGTCTCGATCATTCATTTTGGGGCATATAAAACAATGTTTCTTTGTCGATTCTAGCATATTTGACGGTCATTAAAAAACTGAAGCCGGCCTGGCTCTTAAATGTTTGCCCTAGTTATTAACTATTATACTGATGCTTAGGGATTTGAAAGGACTCTAATATAATATGGAACTGACTTTAGAAAAGACCAAAGCACTAACAACATGAGTTGTAGCTTTTTCAGTGAGCAATTTCAAAAACAAATGATTCAAGGGTAGGTCTCACAATTACCTTATAATATATATCTATATTTATACTATATTTTAAAGTGGAAAAGTCTGACCACTAATTGATTGACCAACATTTCCCGCCTATTTCTCTCTTGCCAAAACTGTGTCTTTAGTTTCCAAAATTGACTATATGATTGCACATTTTATTAGCCACTGTTAAATGCATTTTTATACACTTTTTATACCTTTAAATTAGCATATTTTGGAACATCTTGAGCAAATATCTACTAATTTATGCATATTTTGTATTTAAATAGGTTAACATCCAAGTTTGAGGCCAAATATCACAAAAGAAGTGCAAATTACGCTGAAATTGGAAGTCTGGGGACCATTTTGTCACTTCCGGGAAGTTTTGAACAAGCCACGCAATTAACCAAGGGACCAAATTGAAAGATTTCAAAAGTTGAAGGGCCAAAAGTGCAATTTTAGAAGGACATATTTGAAAGAAATCTGAAAATTTGGGAACTAAATTGCTCGAGATTAAAAGATGGAGGACTTGATGGCAATTACGGAAAGGACTTAGCTGCAAAACCATCATTTGGCTGAGCCACGCGATCGCGTGGCTCGAACCAAGTCGCGTTCGCGACTTGGACCCCAAAACGGACCCGAGACAAAGCTGGAGCAAGATTTTACCGCGCGCGATCGCGAGTCTTTAAAATTAAAAAAAAAAAAAAAAGTTTTCGGGCCGGACCAGGTCAACCCGGCCGACCCGGTTCAGCCCAGAAGCTGAATTTCGTGGATCTTGGCATTTTTTAGGGTTTTTTGGATGATTTTAGGGTTTATAAATAGGAAAAAGTCAGATTTTTGAAGCATTATGTAAGTTTCTTGCCTCTTTTTCTATTTTCTCTTGTATTTTTCTTAACATTTACCTTATTTAATGCAATGTTTAATTAATGTTTTAATGTTCTTGTGTTCTTCTTCAACATTTCATCCTCTTGTTGTAGTTTAAGTTTTTATATTTGGTATTTTCTCAAATTTCTACCATAAATGTTATATATTTTAAGTGCATTTAATGTTTTATGATTGGGTTGTTGAAGATATTAATGGTTGATGAAGAAATTTGGTTCAAAGTGAAGAATTCTTGAGTTTTCACTTCAAGAACTTTACAAAAAGGGGAGTTTTCTTTATTATCTTGTTTTTAATCTTTATTTTAAGTATTATTCTCATGTTTATGTTATTTGTTAAATGGTGTTGTTAGTTTATTATTAGGGGTTAATATTATTGTGTTGGAATTTTAATTAGTTTAAGGTTATTTAAGTATTTTAGGTTGTTTTTGGATTGTGGGTATTTATGTTTATGTATTTGTGATTGTGAATGTTGTTTATGTTTTTCGTAATTTTTAAAATGTTTGTCACTATGTTAGGTTCTTATTGGAATTTACTACACATGTTAGGTTAAATTTAAATTTTCCCATGTAATTTGGTTAATTAATTGACTGCCACTATTTGATTTGTGAAAGAAGAAATTAGTGTAGTTATAAAAACTAAATTCACTTTGTTTCATGTTTTCTACTTCAGTTTAGTCACCAAGTTCTTTTTATTATTAGTTTATTTTGGATAATTAGTTTTAATCCTAGCTTTTACATATTGTTGTTTATTTGCTTTAATTAACTAGTTTTTCATGTTGCCATGTTTTAATTTTATGATAGTTAGTGTTCACCATCAAACCAACTTTTTATGTTACTTGACTTTTCTTTTAAAATGAAATCAATAACTTTAGTTACACTTCAATCATTCCTCGTGGGTACAATAACCCGGACTTCTCTAGTCCACTTTACTACTTGAACGCGAACCGTGCACTTGCGGTATACGATTTTAGCGAACAAGTTTTTGGCGTCGTTGCCGGGGAATGATTTTATTGGTACTAAATGCATTGATTTTTTGTTAATTGAATTGTCTTCTCATTCTCATCTCTTTCTTCTTTTTATTTTTCATTTTCTAGGTACTCTTGCCTTGTTTATGCAACAACGTCCGACTTGGGACATTCTTCCAATTGATCTCGAACCCGAACGAACTTTTAGGAGGAGGATTAGGGAAAGAAGAGAACAAGTTGAACAACAAAGAATACAAGGCAATATGGGGGACAACCAAGGTGGTGCCGATCCCGTTATTGATGAAGATGATAGACCAATGGGGCAATTCATTGTCCCTCTCATCACTCAAAATCGAGGAAGCATCACATATCCCCCGTTTGGACGTCCGGACTTTCATCTAAAGCCGGATGTGATAAATCTCTTCAAGGGGCATCTACAATTCTATGGAATGACCGAGGAGAATCCATTTACTCACATCTCGCGGTTTTTGGAGATGTGTAGTAACTTTGGTTATCCGGGAATTAGCAAGGAAGGTATCAACATGCGGTTATTTCCACATACCCTTAGAGATGGAGCTCGTGAATGGTTAGATGCCAACCCGGTTGGAAGTATTACAACATGGGATGATCTTGCTCAAAAGTTCACTACAAAATATTTTCCTCCATCAAAAGTGGCTAAATTGAAGAGTGATATCTCCACATTCCGACAACTTGACACCGAATGTTTCTATGAGACATGGGAAAGATTCAAGGAGATGTTAAGGAAATGTCCAAATCATGGGTTCACCAAGCAAATGCAAGTTCAATATTTCTATCTTGGGATGAATCCATCTAGTCGAGTGACGGTTGATTCGGCCTCCAATGGAGCTATCACTACAAAATCACCTAATGAGGCAATTAAACTCTTTGAGAGGATGGCTAATCACAATTCTACTTGGCCAACCGACCGCATGGTACCAAAGAGAGCCGCGGGAATTCATGAAGTTGATGCATATGCGGCTTTATCGGCAAAAATGGACCTTCTATTCAAGAAGTGTGATGATTTGTCTTCTCAACATACGGTAAAAGCAATCTACCCTCCTATTTCTATTTGTGATGCATGTGGAGCAACACACAGGGTTGAGGAATGTCCCATGCTCAAAATGGCTTGTACTTCAAATGAGCAAGTGAATTATGCTCAAAATTTCAACCGACCACAAGGCAATCCTTACTCCAACACATACAATCCGGGTTGGAGGAATCATCCGAATTTTTCGTGGTCCAACAATCAAAATCAAGTAAAGCCTCCCGGTTTTGTTCAACCTCCACCACCCCAAGAGAAGAAGCCTTCCATTGAGGAGATACTCATGCAATTCATGAACAAGACCAATACTATTCTCCAAAATCAAGCGGCTTCTATCAAAAATCTTGAGACTCAAGTTGGGCAATTGGCAAAAATGATGACGGAGAGACAACAAGGAGCCTTGCCAAGCAATACCGAGATCAATCCAAGGGAAAATGTGCAAGCCATCACTACAAGAAGTGGAATTCAATTACCGGAAGTCACGGTAAAGCAACATGTGGCACAACCCGAGGTGAAAGAAAAAGGTAATGAGCATGTTGAGGAGGCGAATGAAAATGATGCAACATTGAAGGAAAGTGGGGAGACCTCAACAAAGGTTCCTACTCCAGTGAAAGCTTATGTGCCTCCAATTCCTTTTCCTCAAAGACTCCAAAAGCACAAGGTGGATGCACAATTTGGTAAATTTCTTGAAGTTTTCAAGAAACTTCACATCAACATACCATTTGCCGATGCATTAGCACAAATGCCTAGCTATGCAAAGTTTATGAAAGGCATCTTTTCCAACAAAAGGAGGCTAGAAGATCATGAAACTGTGATGCTCACGGAAGGATGTAGTGCCATACTACAAAACAAATTGCCTCCAAAAATCAAAGATCCAGGGAGTTTTACTATTCCTTGTACTATTGGTGATTTAACTTTTGGTAAAGCATTATGTGATCTTGGTGCTAGTATTAATTTAATGCCTTTATCTATTTTCAGGAGATTGGGCATGGGAGAGGTGAAGCCAACCACAGTTTCATTGCAATTGGCCGATCGTTCTATTAAGCATCCGCGTGGTATTGTTGAGGATGTGCTAATCAAGGTGGACAAATTCATCTTCCCTGCCGATTTTATCATTCTTGATATGGAGGAAGACCATGATATCCCAATCATCTTGGGAAGACCCTTCTTAGCGACCGGTCGAGCTTTAATAGATGTGCAAGGAGGCAAATTGATATTGAGGGTTCAAGATGAGCAAATCACATTCGAAATTATGAAATCCATTAAGTACCCCGTCGAGGTAAATTTATGCTCTCGAGTAGACATCATTGATCAAGAGGTGACTACATCATTCATCTATGGGTCATCTAAGGATCCCCTTGAGACTTGCATTGCTCACTTCATAACCACCGAGGGAGAGGATGATTTGGACATCGGAAGGATATCACAACACTTGGATGCTCCAAAATTTTATCCCTTTAAGAAGAGGCCATATTTTGAAGAGTTGGGAGAGAGCTCTTCTCCTTCACTACCCTCCATTCAACAAGCCCCAACTCTTGAGCTCAAACCTCTTCCATCACATTTGAGGTATGCATACTTGGGTGATTCTTCTACTCTTCCTGTTATTATCTCGAATTTGTTGAATGAAGTGGAGGAAGAAAAACTACTTGAGGTATTGAAAATGCATAAAATGGCTATTGGGTGGACTATGGCGGATATCAAGGGTATTAGCCCTACCTTGTGCATGCATAAAATCCTCATGGAGGATAACTTCAAACCAACAGTGGAGCACCAACGCCGTCTAAATCCAAACATGAAAGAAGTAGTGAAAACCGAGGTATTGAAGTGGTTGGATGCGGGAATTATCTATCCAATCTCGGATAGTGCATGGGTGAGTCCCGTCCAATGTGTTCCAAAGAAAGGAGGTGTCACGGTGGTTGAAAATGAGAACAACGAGCTTATTCCTACAAGGCCCGTGACGGGATGGAGAGTGTGCATTGACTACCGGAAATTGAACAATGCCACTCGAAAAGATCACTTTCCTCTCCCCTTTATTGACCAAATGCTTGAGAGGTTGGCGGGGCATTCTCATTATTGTTTCTTGGATGGATACTCGGGTTACAATCAAATTTTAATAGCCCCCGAAGATCAAGAGAAGACCACCTTCACATGTCCATATGGGACTTTTTCTTATAGGAGGATGCCGTTTGGTCTTTGCAATGCACCGGCTACTTTTAAACGTTGTATGATGGCCATTTTCTCCGACATGGTGGAAAAATTCATCGAGGTATTTATGGATGATTTTTCAGTTTTTGGTTCTTCTTTCAATGAATGCTTGGATAATCTTGATCTAGTGTTGAAAAGATGTGAAGAAACCAATTTAGTGCTTAATTGGGAGAAATGCCATTTTATGGTGAGAGAGGGCATTGTACTTGGCCATCGGATTTCACAAGGGGGGATTGAGGTTGATAAAGCCAAAATACAAGTTATTGAGAAATTGCCTCCTCCTACTTCGGTGAAAGGCATAAGGAGTTTCTTGGGGCATGCGGGTTTCTATAGGAGATTCATCAAGGATTTTTCTAAAATCACTAAGCCTCTTTGTTTTCTACTTGAGAAGAACAACACTTTCCATTTCTCTCAAGAGTGTCTATTGGATTTCAACACTCTTAAGGAGAGGCTTATCTCGGCTCCTATTATTGTGGCCCCGGATTGGAGCTTACCGTTTGAGCTCATGTGCGATGCTAGTGATTATGCCGTGGGAGCAGTTTTGGGGCAAAGGAGAGCTAAATTGTTGCATGTGATCTACTATGCAAGCCGAACATTGAATGATGCTCAATTGAATTATGCCACAACCGAGAAAGAGATGCTTGCCGTGGTCTTTGCCTTTGACAAATTTCGATCTTCTCTTATCGGCTCAAAGGTAATTGTCTATACCGATCACTCCGCTCTAAAATACTTGCTTGCTAAGAAGGATGCGAAGCCAAGGTTGATTAGATGGGTCCTTCTCTTGCAAGAATTTGATTTGGAAATCCGTGATAAAAAGGGAGCGGATAATCTTGTGGCCGATCATCTTTCTAGGCTTGATCAACCTAAAGAAGTGGAAGTAGAGGAAATCAATGAAGCCTTTCCGGATGAACAACTATTGCACGCCAACCATCTTCTCCAAGTTTTCGAAGCACCATGGTATGCGGATTTCGTGAATTTCCTTGTAAGTGGTATTCTTCCCCCGGATTTCTCTTATCAACAAAAGAAGAAATTCTTTGTCGATGTGAAACATTATTTTTGGGATGAGCCATATTTATTCAAGAGGGGGTCGGACCAAATTATTAGAAGATGTGTTCCCGAGGAAGAAATGGAAGCAATTCTTGATAGGTGTCATTCATCACCTTATGGGGGTCACTTTGGAGCTTCCAAAACCGCCTCAAAAGTTCTTCAATCGGGATTCTATTGGCCAACTTTGTTCAAGGATGCTTATACCTTAGTATCCAAATGTGATAGATGCCAAAGGAGTGGGAATATCTCTCGGCGTAATGAAATGCCATTGACTTCAATTTTGGAAGTGGAAATCTTTGATGTTTGGGGAATTGATTTCATGGGGCCATTTCCATCCTCGTTCTCGAATCAATATATTTTGGTGGTTGTGGATTATGTTTCTAAATGGGTAGAGGCGGTGGCATTGCCTACTATAATGATGCTCGGGTGGTGGTCAACTTTCTCAAGAAGAACATTTTTACACGATTTGGAACCCCCCGACTCATCATTAGTGATGGAGGCAAACATTTTTGCAATCGCCTCCTTGACTCACTCTTGTCAAAATATGGAGTGAAGCACCGAGTTGCCACACCTTACCATCCCCAAACAAGTGGCCAAGTGGAGATCTCAAATCGAGAGTTGAAAAGAATTCTTGAGATGACGGTGAATACATCAAGGAAAGATTGGTCGAGGAAGCTAGATGATGCATTATGGGCTTACCGCACCGCATTCAAGACTCCTATTGGTATGTCTCCATTTTGTCTTGTTTTTGGAAAATCATGTCATCTCCCCGTTGAACTTAATCATCGAGCATTTTGGGCTACACGGGCATTAAACTTTGATGCAAAATTAATTGGTGAGAAGAGGTTGCTTCAACTTAATGAACTTGATGAATTTCGCCTCAACTCATATGAAAATGCTCGCATCTATAAGGAGAGGACCAAGAAATGGCATGATAACCACATTGTGAAGAGAGACTTCAAAGTTGGGCAACAAGTTCTTCTATTCAACTCCCGACTTCGACTATTCCCCGGAAAACTTCGATCCCGTTGGTGGGGGCCGTTCACAATTTCTCAAATATTTCCCCATGGAGCTATAGAGCTATATCATCCCGACAAGGGAAATTTTAAGGTCAACGGGCAAAGGTTGAAACCATTCTTGGAAGGGGAACCCCCGGAGGACAAGTCATCGTTTCTCCTCAATGCTCCCGAATGAACAATCCAAAAGTCGAGCTTATGACTTTAATCAAGCGCTTTTTGGGAGGCAACCCAAATTTCTTCTCTTTTGATTTACTTGTATTTTATTTACTGTATTTCTTTAATTTCTTTTTAATTATTTGTCAAACTTTTGTAGGTAACAAATATTTTTGAAAATCCTAAGCGACATTGTACTCAACAAGTTTGGGGGTGAACTACATGCGACGAAAGCTCAGGTCAAGTTCAAACATCACAAACAAGCATCGAATCAGGGAAGTTCCACTATCTCTTTTCTTCTTTACATGTTGTTTCTATTTTCACATTGAGGACAATGTGTAATTCAAGTTTGGGGGTGTTGACTTCATTTTGCATTTTATCATGTTAGATAGCCTTACCGGCTTAAGACATTGTGATGTTTGATTTTGTTTATTTTGTTGTGGATATTTACATGCTAGATAGCCTTGTCGGCTCAAAATGATTTGATGTTTGGAATTGCTGATTAATTCACGAATTATGATCGAATATACTACTTGTGCTTATTTTTAACTTGCTTATCTATGAGTGATCCTGAGTTCTCTTGAGCACAATAGTCATAACTAATTATTGTTGAGATTTGGAATCCATTGAAGGTTGGAAAAATTTGTGAAGTAGAAATTAGGTTGTGAGCTTGTATCTTCAATTTTTATCAACCTATCCAATTCCTTCTCAATGCTATTAATCTCTTGATCCTTTGTGAGACAAGTTTGGGGGTGGTCGAGCTGGTAAAGGAGACGGTCTAGATGTGTAGTGATTCCATGCATGCTTGATCTAAATTTGTGTGGAGTGTTGTTGATGTTAGTATAAGCTAAGTGATGACCAAATGCTAGAAATCTAAGCCCATTTTAATTATTGCATTGCCCTATCTCGTAGCCTTTTTGACTCGAGTAATTAAGCCCGTAGGAGTATCTTGAAACTTGGTGCCTTAAGTTTGAAACTTGGGAGTCATCGGCCTAAAGCTCGCTACATGGGTCAATTAGAAAGCTTAATGAGTAGGGTACACACATACACACACTTGTTTAAAAAAAAAAAAAAAACTTCATCATCATTGCATTTGCTTAATAAGTCTACCTCACTTCGTAACCTTTTTGACTTGAGTTAGTAAGTCCGTAGGGATATTTTGAAACCTGGTACCCTTTGATCTTAAAACAATCGGGGAGTTGCCGGCCTAAAGCTCGCTACATGGGTCAATTAGAAAGCTTAAGGGAGTGAGGAAGTCACGAGCAATCATCACATTAGTTTGTAGAAATCATGCATTTGCATATGCATAAGGGCTTAGATTAATAGTGGATTTGAATTGCTTGGTATAAACTTTAATGTTGAAACACTCATCTAGTGGAGAGTCACTGCATATCTAGATTGTTGAGATTGCTGGTAAGTCATAACCAAGCTTTAGTGGAAAAAGAAATGTGTGAATTGAGAGTCACCCCTAGGATTGCGTTTCGGGAGAGAAAAGAAATAATATGGGGGGATGAATGTCACGAGAGGGTAAGGAATGAAATTGACCACTAAGGGTGGATTGTATTATTTTGAAATTTATCCCTCCTACAATGTTTCTTTGAACCTTACTGATAATTGGAAGTGACTATGCACACACACACCGATCAAACATGAGATAAGCTCAACTTCTTTTTGTAGTATTATTTTGAAAACACAATTGTGAATTAATCATGCAATTTTACACTCAAGAAAGAATTTACAAGTTATCTAGCATTGTTAATCATTCATTCTTTTGCTTTTGTGCTAGTAGATATTCTTGCTCGAGACGAGCAAGAGTTTAAGTTTGGGGGTATTTGTTAAGTGCATTTTTATACACTTTTTATACCTTTAAATTAGCATATTTTGGAACATCTTGAGCAAATATCTACTAATTTATGCATATTTTGTATTTAAATAGGTCAAAATCCAAGTTTGTGGCCAAAAACCACAAAAGAAGTGCAAATTACGCTGAAATTGGAAGTCTGGGGACCATTTTGTCACTTCCGGGAAGTTTTGGACAAGCCACGCAATTAACCAAGGGACCAAATTGAAAGATTTCAAAAGTTGAAGGGCCAAAAGTGCAATTTTAGAAGGACATATTTGAAAGAAATCTGAAAATTTGGGGACTAAATTGCTCGAGATTAAAAGATGGAGGACTTGATGACAATTACGGAAAGGACTTAGCTGCAAAACCATCATTTGGCTGAGCCACGCGATCGCGTGGCTCGAACCAAGTCGCGTTCGCGACTTGGACCCCAAAACGGACCCGAGACAAAGCTGGAGCAAAATTTTACCGCGCGGGATCGCGCGATCGCGCGCCTTTAAAATTAAAAAAAAAAAAAGAAAGTTTTCGAGCCGGACCGGGTCAACCCGGTTCGGCCCAGAAGCTGAATTTCGCGGATCTTGGCATTTTTTAGGGTTTTTTGGATAATTTTAGGGTTGTATAAATAGGAAAAAGTCAGATTTTTGAAGCATTATGTAAGTTTCTTGCCTCTTTTTCTATTTTCTCTTGTATTTTTCTTAACATTTACCTTATTTAATGCAATGTTTAATTAATGTTTTAATATTCTTGTGTTCTTCTTCAACATTTCATCCTCTTGTTGTAGTTTAAGTTTTTATATTTAGTATTTTCTCAAATTTCTACCATAAATGTTATATATTTTAAGTGCATTTAATGTTTTATGATTGGGTTGTTGAAGATATTAATGGCAGGGCAGGCCCTTGGGCCATGCATCCAATGCATCAGCATTGGGCCCCCAGATTTTTAAGGCCCCAAAATTATTGAACTCTAATCCAAATCTTTTACTTAAAATCTGAATTATGAATTATACCAGCAGCCCAAGTCATTGAGACGGCCCAAATCCAATTCAAATAATCCAAAATCCAATCCAATAACAATTTCATATGTTTCAGTTTCACATATTCTTAAATCTGACTTCAAATAATCCGATCAAATCCCTAATTCCCTAATTTCCACTTCGTTTTCTTCTTCTTCTTCTTCTTGCTGCCTGCTAGTTGCTACCGGCCTGCTGCGCCGCCTGCGCGCCAACGCCAGCGCCAACGCCGCTAGGTCGCTACTCTTCTCCCTAGTCCCTTCAGTCTTCCGTCTTCGATTTCTTTCTTTTCTCGGTTCGACGGTTTCTCCCTGCTGCTGGCGCCTGGCTGCTGCTACGCCTTTGGCTCCCATTAACTCTCATCTCCCAAAGCCGGCCGCGACAGAGATTTCCAAAAATCCTTGACGACCGGACTCACTGTAGACTGGTCTGGTTTGAATCTGGTTCTGTATTTTTTTTTTCGAATGTATAAATGACTAAATGTATTGGTAAATGGTAATTATAATTTATAAACGGTAAACCATATTTTTATTTTGTTAATTGTTAGATTTAAGATTTTTAGATTTGAATCAAAATTTTTTTTTTTTTGCAGATTAAAAGTATCATTTACTCTAAATTTCGAATCTTGATCTGATTTCTTCTACGGTTCTACCTACGGCAGACTGCAGTGCACTACCTCTACCAGGTTGTATTGTTCCAACTTCCAAATTCCAATTTATCATTTCTGATTTCTGCTGCTGTCTGTGCATGCTACTACCTGTGATGTGCAATTTGATTCTGAATTTGTATTTATTTTGGTATTTGATTGATTTAATATTAATTATGACTATTAGGAAGTATTTACCTTATTATTGTTGTAACTTTGTCTTTTGAACGATTTTATTTAGTATTTTAATTTGAACTTTTGATGGTTTACATTATTATTGTTGTAACTTTGTTCGTTGAACAATTTTATTTAGTTTTTTTTTTTTATAAAGGGCCCATTTAAAATTTTGCATTAGGGCCTCCAATTCTCAGGGCCGGCACTGATTAATGGTTGATGAAGAAATTTGGTTCAAAGTGAAGGATTCTTGGGTTTTCACTTCAAGAACTTTACAAAAAGGGGAGTTTTCTTTATTATCTTGTTTTTAATCTTTATTTTAAGTATTATTCTCATATTTATGTTATTTTTTAAATGGTGTTGTTAGTTTATTATTAGGGGTTAATATTATTGTGTTGGAATTTTAATTAATTTAAGGTTATTTAAGTATTTTAGGTTGTTTTTGAATTGTGGGTATTTATGTTTATGTATTTGTGATTGTGAATGTTGTTTATGTTTTTCGTAATTTTTAAAATGTTTGTCACTATGTTATTTGTTAAATGGTGTTGTTAGTTTATTATTAGGGGTTAATATTATTGTGTTGGAATTTTAATTAATTTAAGGTTATTTAAGTATTTTAGGTTGTTTTTGAATTGTGGGTATTTATGTTTATGTATTTGTGATTGTGAATGTTGTTTATGTTTTTCGTAATTTTTAAAATGTTTGTCACTATGTTAGGTTCTTATTGGAATTTACTACACATGTTAGGTTAAATTTAAATTTTCCCATGTAATTTGGTCAATTAATTGACTACCACTATTTGATTTGTGAAAGAAGAAATTAGTGTAGTTATAAAAACTAAATTCACATTGTTTCATGTTTTCTACTTCAGTTTAGTCACCAAGTTCTTTTTATTATTAGTTTATTTTGGATAATTAGTTTTAATCCTAACTTTTACATATTGTTGTCTATTTGCTTTAATTAACTAGTTTTTCATGTTGCCATGTTTTAATTTTATGATAGTTAGTGTTCACCATCAAACCAACTTTTTATGTTACTTGATTTTTCTTTTAAAATGAAATCAATAACTTTAGTTACACTTCAATCATTCCTCGTGGGTACGATAACCCGGACTTCTCTAGTCCACTTTACTACTTGAACGCTAATCGTGCACTTGCGGTATACGATTTTAGCGAACAGCCACATTCATTGTTAACCATGCCTTTTTGTCATCATTCCCAACTAATGCTCTACCATATTCATTGTTAATCTTACCTTTTTGTCAGCAATATATATATACATGATGGTTCTACTGTCTGCGTTGGGCAACAGTTAAGTTGGCCGACGCTGACATGTCATTGCCACATTGGCAACAGAAAAGTCAGATTTTTGGGGACCAATATTTTGGTCCCAAAATCAGGTTGTAACCCCCTCCCCCCCCCCCCACAAACCCCCTCCCCCAACAGTAATGTCAGCCTTTTTTGGTTTGTTTATGTGTTGTCTTTTCAACATGAAATATACAATTTATTATCAAATATTTTAATTTATCTAGTATTTTAACTTGTTAATTGATAGAAATCCCATTAAAGCATTCAAATTTTCCAAATTAATTCGCATTTTCAAGAATTAGAAAATAATGAAATTGATACAATTATCGTCCATTTTTCGACCAACACACATCCGTCTTTCCCATTTGTGTATATTCAATTTATTTTTTTATTTATTTGAAAATCCATTACCTAATTTTTGAGAAACATAACTTTAAAAACATCAAATAAGTACACACTTAATCATTTTTAGGTTAAGAATTATAGTAAACATGTTTAAATGATCACAAAACATTCATAACAATTGAAATAGAAAATTACTAGCCTTACATCGATATTAAACAAACCAAACAATCACCGAAAGTAATTTTTTGATCATAATATTCATAACAACTGAAATAGAAAACTACTATTCTTACATCGACATAACATAAATTAAACCATCATGGGAAGTAATTGTTGAAATTCAAATTTGCATCGTTGTTTACTAGCACCACTCGTGAACCTATCATTCTGTGTATCATCGAAAGAATATTGGGATGATATGGGTCATCCAACCCATCCAACCTGAAAAGATTAAAAAAAAAATGGCAATTTTTTAGATTAGAAATAAAATTTCTAAAAATGATGTAAAGAGATAATGAAAAATATATGCCCAACTAAATACGTACCTATCACGCAGCATTGGGCAAGTCCTTTTGTCATGACCAGTAGCATTACAAATGCGGCATGTTCTGTTTGATTGTGACATTGCCTTCTCTTTGGATGACTTTAATCGCTTCCCACACCCTTTTACTCTAACAGCTCGTGGATCATATACAACTTGAGTCTCATCTCGACTTTTACTCATATTTCTGATCATCCCGATATTTCCACTATTGTCAATATCTTGAAGCCTAATGTTCAAACCTTCGAATTCATCCAATAGAAAAGTGCTACGAGCATCTGTCAAAGACGTATCATCCACCAATTGCGAAGCCTTTTGTGATAGTATCCCATGCCTTGACATTAATGATCGACTAGAACCATCATTAGTTGATAAACTTACCAATTGCTCACGACTGAATTCGACCATTGCATTCTTCGTCCACCTCCTTAAAATATATTTATCAGGTAACAACATAACTTGTTTTTTCTTTAAGTAACAAAGCATATGCCGTCATGGATATCCATCGAACTCAAACATGCAACAACTACACGATATGAAATCATTCTCCGTGTAGTATATCACCTCACGAACCCTATCAAAGTTTTTTTCTTGATCAAAACGCTGAATGTTGTAGACCTTAACATCAACCGAGCTTGATCTATTTGAAATAACGCACAAGTTACTTTGCTCAACTTCCTTCTGGAACAACAAAAATAAATGTCTCGTGTATTTATGTACCATCTGCTGCTTCATCATAACAACAGAGGTTAGTCTCGGAACTTCAACCATATCAATATGGTTGGCAATTAATTCTTGGTGGCGTTGATGATCTAACGCCCTATTAAAACGTGTGATGAATTCCGTCAAGGAGTTATTTTTGTTCACATAATTCTTTAGAAATGAATGACTACTCTCAACCCTTCGGCTGCTAGACATTTCTGCAATGAATACATGTTTGACATATGATGGTACTCATCAACTACGTATGGCGTACATGTTGATCAACCATTCATTGTTTCTTAAATTAGCGGTCTCCATTCACTCAGTCCATTGTTGTTCAAACTCCTCGGGTGATTCTGAATCTTTAATAATATTCAACATCCTGCAATAATGCTCCTTATACAACAAAGTATTGATTTTTTTTGAGAAACTTGTTTAAAATATGCCATTGGCTATACCGATGCAAAATGAATGGAAAAACCTTCAAGATTGCCTTTGAAATTGCAACGTCTTGATCGGTGATTATTACATTAGGGGTAGCTTGATTTGGCATTGCTTATACAAACTTCAAGAACAACCAAACAAATGATTCTGTCGTCTCATCACTCAATAACCCACATCCAAAAATAATAAGCTGACCATGGTGGTTCACACCTACAAACGGGGCAAATATCATTGCATATTTGTTGGTGTTTTAGGTTGTATCAAACACCATCGCATCACCAAAGAAAGCATATGACCTTCTTGACTCAGAATCTTCTGAGTTTGTTTCGTAATCAAAGAAAAAACTTGGATTTTTCTCTCTCTCAAATGTGAAATGCTCGATTAATGCTTCAGTGTCATGACCGACTCTATCTCCATTAGTCGCACTTGTTAACATGTGGGTATATTGGCCTCTGAAAATTGTTGAGCAAGTGCCTTTTTTGCAGTGGACATATTTCGATGTGATCTTAATAAATGTACTCTGCTGGGAGTAGTCAGACCATGGTTATGTTCCTCCACAATCTGTCTAACAATCCAAGTATTAGTAGTTTGTTGTTTCACTACTGATAACCTAGCATTGCATCTGTGACGACCCGAATTCTCGACCATTCGAGTGCCACTAAAAGTGACTCATATCATATTATCGAGACTTAAATAGAAATGTAAAATTATTCAAAAGAATAATTAGAATCCCATAATTTTATTTGTGAATAAAAATAGAACATAATTTTCTTACATAAAGTTCAACATAATTATCTCATCAATCTTAACCACTTTTGCCACTTCCATGTTGACCGCCTCGAACCTTCAATTATCTGAAAATGGTAAATATCGTGGAGTGAGATTTATAAAATCCCAGTAAGTATACCAAGCATAAATTTTCTTTTGAAAGCATATGGATCATTTTCATCATAACATAGGATAGGATCGAAATACTCATAAACATAGGGAGACACAAGAATTTTACCGAACTTAAATGGCAAGAATTCTTATGTGTAGCGCTACTAAACTCCGGTCCCCTTAGCATAATCATAAACATATCATATGGAACCCATAACAATCTTGTGAGATTGATTTCATAGCAATGATCCAAACATTTTCATAAAAACATAAGATATACTTACTTGTCATAAAAACATACTTACTTTTCATAAAAACATAAGGTATACTTACTTGTCATAAAAACATACTTACTTTTCATAAAAATATAAGGTGTATTTACCTTTCATAAAAACATACTTACTTTTCATAAAAACATAAGATATACTTACTTGTCATAAAAACATACTTTTCATAAAAACATAAGGTATTTTTACCTTTCATAAAAACATACTTACTTTTCATAAAAACATAAGATATACTTACTTGTCATAAAAACATACTTTTCATAAAAACATAAGGTATTTTTACCTTTCATAAAAACATACTTACTTTTCATAAAAACATAAGATATACTTACTTGTCATAAAAACATACTTTTCATAAAAACATAAGGTATTTTTACCTTTCATAAAAACATACTTACTTTTCATAAAAACATAAGATATACTTACCTTTTAAAAGATTAAAATGAAGTGTAGTAGTAAATGGACCAAAACTTTCTTGACCACCTTGAATTTCTCTTACTTGTGAATTTTGTCAAGAGATTGGAAATAAGTGTATATGTGTAGAGTTGTGTGTAAAAGAGATGGATTTATATAGATGTGTAAAGTTGGCATAATGTAAACATCATCATTCAATTCTATTAATTCTAACACATCCTTTTCTTAAAGTAAAGTACCATTCATATACTTTTCCATATTTATACAAATATTATGCTCTTCATGATTACATATAATGGAGTCTTATCAACCATTCATATACTTTTCCATATTTACACAAATATTATGCTCTTCATGATTACATATAATGGAGTCTTATCAACCATTCATATACTTTTCCATATTTATACAAATATTATGCTCTTCATGATTACATATAATGGAATCTTATTAACCATTCATATACTTTTCCATATTTATACAAATATTATGCTCTTCATGATTACATATAATGGAGTCTTATCAACCATTCATATACTTTTCCATATTTATACAAATATTATGCTCTTCATGATTATATATAATGGAGTATATAAATCATTCATATACTTTTCCATTTTTTTATACAAATATTATGCTCTTCATGATTACATATAATGGAGTCTTATCAATCATTCATATAATTTTCCATATTTATACAAATATTATGCTCTTCATGATTACATATAATGGAGTATATAATTCATTCATATACTTTTCCATATTTATTAAATTAAGATTCTCATAATTATTATATATAATGGAACCTCTCATGCTTGCATATATTTTCTTAATTTCAATAATAAAAATAATTTTTGTATAAATAAATATTGGGATAACATTGAATTAAGTACTTGGACTTAATATACTTTAAATCAAGAGAATGGAGATATTTTTAGAAATTCGGAATTTAATTTAAAATCGAACGATCTCGAGTATTTCTTGACTTGGCTATACGAATACGTCGTGGCGTTAACTTAATAAAAATGGGTGAAATAGTAGCGACACGATTTTCTATTAAAATAATTATTAATCGCGTAAAAATTCTTGGTCGCTACAGCATCCAACTCTTGTATGTTCCCGAGATATTTCGCCAGCGGTGGAACATCATCTTTACGAGTCATCTCATATGTCCGGTTAATGTAAACTTAACTTTATGAATCTTAGAATAGGTGGGGGTAGAGTACGGAGTATTCTTACTCTCGAGACACCCCTCTAATTTCCTAGGATTTTCCTTAATGTTTAAATCTTGTGTGTACCTCAAAGGTTCCAGGTGGTAGATTACGGAGTATTCTTACTCTCGAAACACACCTTTTTGAAGGTTTCTTTATTTCCTCAAAAGGTCAGAGGTGGTAGGATACGGCTACTCCGGAAACACATCTCTCAATTTGAGGAATTTCCCATGTTGCTTTCTTTTGCTTTTGCGTGTTTTCATGTATTTCCTTTCTAGGGTGACTCTTGTGTGTTCTCCTTATGAGAAAATAATAATATCTCTGTTATCATCTACTAAATCTCGTTTGTGATGTAAATGAACTTGTATGTCTAACTTCAATTCTCTTAGTGATTGCATACCATACTATGCTCTTAACTCCAAACGATAAAATTCTAGGCAGAGTTTTCCTTTGAAATTTGGACTTATCCAAATCGTAAGCATACTTCATAACTCACAATAATAACTAATTGTACATTTGATCACAATTTCATCAAACTTCAATATCATCATAAATATTCCAGAAAATCAATTCATAATTCCTCAACATAGAAATTTCAAATCATAATTTCTAATATCACCATATCAAGTCCTTATTTCTCAATAATTAAGAGCCTAAACTTTAAATCTCCAACTTCATAATTCTTCTCATAAAAATCTCAATAAAATCATATCACTTATAATCTCAACATCTCATCATAACTTCATAAAACTGACTTTCTATTTCTCGTTTAATCTAAACGATGAATAATTCGAAAATATTATCTAGTCCTTTCTGTTGACTTCTCATACTTAGTGCCATGTCTAAAAGTCCATTTAGGGCTCATCATTTCTAAACTTGACGACAAAGATTATTTTGAAAATCATTCGTAAATCATATTTTTTTTTTTTTTTCAAAATTGAAACTTGAAGAGTGGTACCAATAATCATCCACAGTTTTTCCTTGCTTTTAAGCAAAGGTAGTGATAAAGGGATAAATTATTGAACCGAAAATTGAAACTTGAAGAGTGGTACCAATAATCATCCACAGTTTTTCCTTGCTTTTAAGCAAAGGTAGTGATAAAGGGATAAATTATTGAACCGAAAATTGAAACTTGAAGAGGAAGTACTAATAACCATCCACAGTTTTTCCCTTGTTTTTACACAAAGGTAGTGATAAAGGGATAAATTATTGTACAATTCATTATCAATTTTGTTTGTTTAATATATTATTCCATATATTTTGGGCCAAAGTTACAACCCAACTTAATTTCTAATTGAGTCAATCTTACTAAGCTTAATATGAACCAAAATTCATATCAATATCCTCTATGTCTCATGATTCTACATTAAAATGAATAAATTAAAATTTAGGCTTCTATCAATTCATATCATACTCAACATGTATATTTCACTTAAAGATTCATAACATATGAATATTTCATACTTAACATGTCTTAATAAAATCGTAAATGACTTGCAAAGCATATAACATACTTGGTTCGAGGAGTCAATACGTGGAGAGTGACATAGTAGAGTGATGAGTTAAAATATTTTAAAAAAAAAATTATTATTAATCATTTCGCATCTTTACATAAGATTGGACCTAATTAACCCAAATAAAATTTTATCGTCAAATCTTATTTTCCTTTAGTCCCCGAACTTCTAGAAATTTATCAAAGACATCAATATAAACATCATATCACTAACTAATTATATTCCATAAAATTTTCAGAACATTACAAACTCCCTTGCTTAAAATGAATTTTGTCCTTGAAATTCGCACATCAAATTTCATCATACTTTTCAAAATCATAACCATACTTGACATGTGAAAATTCAAATTTTTTTTTTTAATTGAATAGTGATTTCGTTCACTGTTCATCATGAATAGCACGTCGTTTTACTGTTCACGTGAATAGTGTTTTTTTTTTTTTTTTTTAAATTTCAAAAATCTACAGAATCGTTTTTTAAAACTCTTGTCTCTGATACCAACTGTGACGACCCGAATTCTCGACCATTCAGGTGCCACTAAAAGTGACTCATATCATATTATCGAGACTTAAATAGAAATGTAAAATTATTCAAAAGAATAATTAGAATCCCATAATTTTATTTGTGAATAAAAATAGAACATAATTTTCTTACATAAAGTTCAACATAATTATCTCATCAATCTTAACCACTTTTGCCACTTCCATGTTGACCGCCTCGAACCTTCAATTATCTGAAAATGGTAAATATCGTGGAGTGAGATTTATAAAATCTCAGTAAGTATACCAAGCATAAATTTTCTTTTGAAAGCATATGGATCATTTTCATCATAACATAGGATAGGATCGAAATACTCATAAACATAGGGAGACACAAGAATTTTACCGAACTTAAATGACAAGAATTCTTATGTGTAGCGCTACTAAATTCCGGTCCCCTTAGCATAATCATAAACATATCATATGGAACCCATAACAATCTTGTGAGATTGATTTCATAGCAATGATCCAAACATTTTCATAAAAACATAAGATATACTTACTTTTCATAAAAACATAAGGTGTATTTACCTTTCATAAAAACATACTTACTTTTCATAAAAACATAAGATATACTTACTTGTCATAAAAACATACTTACTTTTCATAAAAACATAAGGTAATACCTTTCATAAAAACATACTTACTTTTCATAAAAACATAAGATATACTTACTTGTCATAAAAACATACTTTTCATAAAAACATAAGGTATTTTTACCTTTCATAAAAACATACTTACTTTTCATAAAAACATAAGATATACTTACTTGTCATAAAAACATACTTTTCATAAAAACATAAGGTATTTTTACCTTTCATAAAAACATACTTACTTTTCATAAAAACATAAGATATACTTACTTGTCATAAAAACATACTTTTCATAAAAACATAAGGTATTTTTACCTTTCATAAAAACATACTTACTTTTCATAAAAACATAAGATATACTTACCTTTTAAAAGATTAAAATGAAGTGTAGTAGTAAATGGACCAAAACTTTCTTGACCACCTTGAATTTCTCTTACTTGTGGATTTTGTCAAGAGATTGGAAATAAGTGTATATGTGTAGAGTTGTGTGTAAAAGAGATGGATTTATATAGATGTGTAAAGTTGGCATAATGTAAACATCATCATTCAATTCTATTAATTCTAACACATCCTTTTCTTAAAGTAAAGCACCATTCATATACTTTTCCATATTTATACAAATATTATGCTCTTCATGATTACATATAATGGAGTCTTTTCAACCATTCATATACTTTTCCATATTTACACAAATATTATGCTCTTCATGATTACATATAATGGAGTCTTATCAACCATTCATATACTTTTCCATATTTATACAAATATTATGTTCTTCATGATTACATATAATGGAATCTTATCAACCATTCATATACTTTTCCATATTTATACAAATATTATGCTCTTCATGATTACATATAATGGAGTCTTATCAACCATTCATATACTTTTCCATATTTATACAAATATAATGCTCTTCATGATTATATATAATGGAGTATATAAATCATTCATATACTTTTCCATTTTTTTATACAAATATTATGCTCTTCATGATTACATATAATGGAGTCTTATCAATCATTCATATACTTTTCCATATTTATACAAATATTATGCTCTTCATGATTACATATAATGGAGTATATAATTCATTCATATACTTTTCCATATTTATTAAATTAAGATTCTCATAATTATTATATATAATGGAACCTCTCATGCTTGCATATATTTTCTTAATTTCAATAATAAAAATAATTTTTGTATAAATAAATATTGGGATAACATTGAATTAAGTACTTGGACTTAATATACTTTAAATCAAGAGAATGGAGATATTTTTAGAAATTCGGAATTTAATTTAAAATCGAACGATCTCGAGTATTTCTTGACTTGGCTATACGAATACGTCGTGGCGTTAACTTAATAAAAATGGGTGAAATAGTAGCGACACGATCTTCTATTAAAATAATTATTAATCGCGTAAAAATTCTTGGTCGCTACAGCATCCAACTCTTGTATGTTCCCGAGATATTTCGCCAGCGGTGGAACATCATCTTTACGAGTCATCTCATATGTCTCGTTTGTTTTTCCTTCCTTATTGCAAACAAATAACTTCCATGTCATTTCACTCGTTTCCTTATATATATATATATATTTGCAATTTGCGATTCTAGCACTAAAACTAGCTTCTCATGCATATGTGTTGTAAAAAGTATATGCCTCCTCATGTGAATCAAACACATGACCAATTGCGGGAATTCGACCAACGGAAACTTGAGGAATATACACATTGTCGGAACCTTGATATTCCATCCCTAAAAAAATTAAATTTACACTCGAGTTGAAAATAACACATAAGGAAAACACAAAATTAAAACTCCAGATAAACAATAATATTAACCATACATGATTACACTGCCACAGGATTAATTTTTATTATTTGACGAATTTCTAATGCTTTTTAACCTTTTAGTCCTTTGTAATGCTAATAACATTTACTTCTACTTCATCATTTTTTTTGTAAAAAAAAATGTTATTTATTAATAGGGTAAAAAATAACAGATTAATGACAAAATGTTATTTATTAACATGGTGAAAGATAACAGATTAATGACAAAAATAACAGATTCATAACAAGGTGAAAGACAAAATGTTATTTATTAACATGGTGAAAAATAACAAATATCAGTCCATCTCAAGATGAAAATAAGACATAAATACAATAAAAAATTAATGAAAAATCAACAAAATACTTAATCTAAATAAGTAATATTTAAACATTTTTTTCAAACAAAATGAAAATAATTTTTTTTACTACATACATGATTTTTGGAAGTCTTTCACTGAAGGAGAAATGCAAGTCTTTGTTTAAGTCTTTGTAACTTTGTTTGAAGAAGATGAAATTTAGAAATAAAAATGTGGTCTCATTTTTTTGTCAAATGTAACATTATTGATCTCCTGGAAAAGACGCATTGAATTTTTTAAAGTTGAAAAGACAACACATATCAAAATCAATAAAGCTAAAATTAGGGGGAGGGGGAGGGGGAGGGCGCGTAGGGAACTTTAGTGTTTTGGGGACCAGAAAATTGGTCCCCAAAATCATTGATATGCTACCTATGTGGCAAATCCACGTCATCGTCGGGTCCTCTTAAAGTCTTTTTTTTTTTTTTTTTTAAATCAAGATTATGAAAAATCATACAACAGATAACCCTTGTACTATATATTGGTAGTGATATGTGAAAACAATTTTCTTCTTATGTAATGTATACATTGTATGAAGTGACCAAATATAATGTCTACAAGAACAAAGGTTTATTGGTCATGAAGGGATGCGGATTCTCGATCATTCATTTGGGGCATATAAAACATTGTTTCTTTGTCGATTCTAGCATATTTGACGGCCATTAAGAAATTGAAGCTGGCCTGGCTCTTAAATGTTTGCCTTAGTTATTAACTATTATACTGATGCTTAGGGATTTGAAAGGACTCTAATATAATATGGAACTGACTTTAGAAAAGACCAAAGCACTAACAACATGAGTTGTAGCTTTTTCAGTGAGTGATTTCAAAGACAAATGATTCAAGGGTAGGTCTCACAATTACCTTATAATCTATATCTATATCTATACTATATTTTAAACTGAAAAAGTCTGACCACTAATTGACCAACATTTCCTGCCTATTTATCTCTTGCAAAAATCGTGTATTTAATTTCCAAAATTGACTATATGATTGCACATTTTATTAGCCACATTCATTTTTAACCGTGCATTTTTTGTTAGCATTCCCAACTAATGATCTGTCACATTCATTGTTAATCCTACCTTTTTTGTCACCAATATAAATACAGTGGCGGATCTAGAAAATATGTTTAGCACGGGCGGATACTGATAAAAAAATTGTATTTTTCAAAAAAAATGCCAAAAAATTCTACTAATTTTTTTTCCCCGACAGATCCAGCACGGGCGAGCAGGGAAGCTCGCCATGTGGTGAATCCGCCCCTACACACACACACATCCACACACAATTTTTCGCCAAACACACTTACCATTTCTGAAAATAAAAATAAAATTGAATAAAAATCCGTGTGTTATTAAATATCGTATTTAAATGTGTGATAATTAATGCAATTGTCATTTGAATTCGTGTAGATTAATCACTACAGGAAACGGAAGAAATGTGATAGACCAATATGTCATCCCTATAGCCCTACAGGGACAACATTGTCGTCCCTAAATGTTGTTGGTACCGGTTCGTCGTTGAAAACATTTAGGGTCGACATATGTCGCCCCTATAGGGTGAAAAGTCTATAGGGGCGACATTTGTCATCCCTATAGCCTCGAAGTCACAGCAAGTTCCCAAATTGTATAGGGACGACAATAGTTGTTTCTAAAGGTACTTAGCTCTATAGCTACAACATATAGGGGTGACATACAACCTGTAATTTTTTAAAAAAAATAATAAATTACAACAAAGCAAAATGTCACATTATAATAGATTAAAAATTTAAAAGTTTACTATGCGTTTTACAAATAACATACTACTACCAATCTGATGGCCCGACCTTGTAGTCGTTACGACGTTCCTCATTAATCACATCATTTGATGACATACCTTGACTTGCCACAAGGCACCTAATAACTCTCATCCTTGTTTCCATTTGGTTTTGTTCTTGAGCCCAGTACAATTCCAGCCTAGGGGAATGGGTATTTCCCACTGGAGTGTGCGACGATGCTGCACTGCTCTTGATAGAGGAAGATCTTCCCTTCGGGATTCAACCAATTCCACGCATGAATTCATTTTGTTCTCCAAGGGCCTCTTTCACAATGATATGTTCGTCCACCTGAGTGCCAGTGGAGGCAGCTTGAGTCAGCTTAGTCTCCCTTGCTCGAACGAGTAGGTCCTGTAATAAAAAACAATTAATTAATAAAATGGAAAAATTATGAAAAAAAGACTAGTTTACAGTATATGTTTTACTTACGTAATCTTCTACCGTATTCTCGTTCACCCATTCCCCATCAACGCGTTTATGTAATCGCTCGAATCCATCCACAACACTCAGCCACTCCCCAATCTCAGGGTCTCTCTACAAAAATTCCAATTAGAAAGTAAATGAAATTATTAAAATACGCGTGCATGTAAAAAAAATGGTATTAATTAAACCGTAAATAGGGTGTCATGTTGCAGAAAAACTCTACGATTCTTGACCGGATTGATATCTTGCCTTCTCTCGATTGACTTTGTTTTTTCTGATCGAGACTGTGATCATGGAGATGTAGATAACCTAATTACAATCACTATTGAAATGTTCAAAATTGGCTTCCTAAACAAAAAGAAAATTACTTACCAAGTAATTAGGGCTCGTGAATAAGTCCAAGCATCTCTGCCAATCCTCAATGGATATCTCACCATACAGATGACTTGGTCCATTTTCCTTAAAGTCATCATTCGCATTTGCTTTATAGGTTCGATAGAGATTGGCTCAAAACGATCGAGATCACCTATGATATCCTCGTATTCCTTGGCTAACCGATCACCAGAAATATCAAAGTATGTTTGTCGGGAAAAAAAATTTAATTAATGCATAACCTAGTGATAGATATGTGTACAATATTTATTATCGATAATTACTTACTTTGAAGGTAGTTCGTACCCGTTCTCCTAGCTCCTTGGGGACATTGGCCCAACTCGAATAGTAAGGGGGACAGTTTAGTCGAACATTATTCCCAACGAAACGAGTGAACATTCCCGCATTTTCTCCGATTGATTGTAAGGTCTCGAATTTCCAATCGAAATCAATGGAAAGTGGCTTTTTTCCTCCTTTCCACCACTGCTTCTCTAGATTTAAATTTCTAGAGATACCACATCTCTTTGCAGCGACGCTACTTATTTAAAAACATCAGGATTAAAAAGAATAATCAACAATGATAAAAATCAGAGAAAAATCTAGTGTCCCTAAATAATAAATATACCCGACTCACACGATCTAGGCAAGCTATGACGTGGCGGTCGGGGAGGGTTGCCTATAGAGGCACCACCATGAGATCGAACAACATTGTCCATATGTACTACTAACAACAACAAATATAGTGAGAAGCATTACATAGATTCAGTAGTGAGAAGATAAAATGGGAGGTATCTTGTTATTTATCTGTTACTAGATTTCATTTCAACTAATGCAGGAAACTAAATGTGATGATTAATGCAATTGTCATTTGAATTCGTGTAGATTAATATTGTCGTATCGAAATTCGTGTAGATAATAAGAGATTATAAAATCACTTTTATTTTTTGAGAAATTATATGTTTTCTATACTATGGAAAAAGAAGAGTTGTTTTGTTAAATTTTCTATATAAATTTATTGGTTTTATATATTTGTAAATTATTGTTCTCTTGGAATTCATATTTATCTATTATATTATTAATATTTTTTAATATAAATAATATTTCGATTTAAGTATATTATTTAGTCTAATTAAGATTAAATAGTTGATCCCGTATTAGTTTAATTCTAATTTTGAATTCGTGTAGATTAATGTAGTATTTAAATACGTGTAGAAAATTTTGAGAATATAATTTATTTATTTTTTTTTTTTAGAAATTACACGTTTTCTATACTATGGAACGAGACGGGATGTTTTGTTAAACTTTCTATATAATTTTATTGTTTTTACAATTGTAAATTACCGTTCTCTTGGAATTCATATTTATCTATTATATTATTAATGTTTTTTAATACAAATAATATTTTGATTTAAGTATATTATTTAGTGTGATTAAAATTAAATAGATGGTCACTATTTAATTCTTATTTTGAATTCGTGTAGATAAATGTCGTAATTTAAATCTGTATAGATAATATCGAGAATATAAAATTAATTTTACTTTTTGAGAAATTACAAGTTTTCTGTACTGTAGAAAGCGATGAGTTGTTTGGTTAAATCTTCTACACAATTTTTATTTATTTTTTGTTTTGTATTTGTAAATTATTAAAAAATAATTTTTACAATGATTACAAAACTTTGGAAATATGAGTTTTGACATTTTCTTTATTGTGCATTAATTGTCTTACATAATAATCTTGAAAATGCAATCTCTTAAATCTTAATTAGTATTCATACATCTTTTTTGAAAAAAATAAATATAAGATTAATTTCCATAATTTTCTAAAGATTATATGGTCTAAAATTCTCGATACAATTTCTTGACCTTCAACTTTGCCGGGTTTCATGTCATGAGAATTGCAAATATGTAAGTATTATTTTAACTAGTTGATTTTACAAATAAAGTATAATTTTATTAGTGAAATAAAAATATTTGTTGGGTTAAGATAAAACACATATTTATAATTATTGTGATTGATGTTTTTGAAAGAAATTTAGAGAAAATTTTAAATATGAGAGGTAAATGTAGAAATTGTGAATATTTTGATTATGAATGAATAATATTTCTTTTAATCCTTCTTGATTTAAATAGTTGTGTAATGGTTATATGGTATATGATTTTCAGTATGATTCGTTGACTCCAACATTGCCTATTGTCATATCATGATAATTGCTAAATTTACGTAATTATTATTTTGACTAGATTTTATAAGTGAAAATATAATTTTATTGGTTAAATACAAGTTTTTTATGGATTTAAGATTAAACACACATTTATAATTATTGTGACTGGTATTTTTTTTAATGAAAATTGGAAAAAATTAAATACGATGGGCAAATGGACAAATCATGAGAAATATATTGATACCTTCCACATAATCAATAATATATCCATCATAATAATACATCAAACATGATATATCATTAAATGAATTACTAAATTTGCATTTTATTTGAAGTTAATAATAACTTATAAAAATTATTGAAATTAATAGTCATTTATTACTTAAATATATAAATTGACTTTTTTCCTATTCAAAGAAACTATTATAATTTGAATTAATTATATTTTTTATTAAATTTTAATAGTTATTGTAATATAATATTGTTTTTCATGCAGTTTGAATTTGTGTTAATTATGTATAAGCATTATAATTTTACAAATACTTATCGAAATTGATATTTTTGAATAGTAACTTTCGTGCATCACACGGAAAAAATACTAGTTAGGGGTGGTAATAGGTTATGGTAATTACACGTGACACTCTTTTTAAAATTAACATTTCAATTATCAGTTTTTAAGTTTAACAATTCTGAAATCAGGTGTTAATTATATTTTAATATTATTAATTAATAACAAAATTAATAACCCATTCCTACCCACCCGTCCCAGTGCCTAATTCATTTCCAATTCCCAAATGAAAAAGTACTCTCTCTCTCTCTCTCTCTCGACTCTTTGTGTTATCACCGGAAAAGAGACGCTCTCTCTACCAACATAAAGCATCATATCCAACACCAGCACCGAAATCCTCGAGCATTACTAACTCTTTTCCTACCAACTCATCAAGTCCAACAAAATTCCCCTAGGATGAGCACTCATCTCTTTCTCCTACACCCACAGTAAGCCATTCCAGTCCTTTGGCTGCTTTGGGAAATGCATTCTTGACATATTTGTGAAGATCAAGACCTTTTTTAAGCTTGTCATACGTAGGTCTCTTTCTTGTAAACATCTCTAGCAGGAGAATGCCTAAGCTGCACACATCTCCAAATGTTAAAACCTCACTTCCCATTCTGTACTTTGAAGTTCAAATAGACCCGCACCAAATAGCATCAATAATCTTACTAAGAGGTGAAAGAAATATTTAATAGCTTACAATGGTTGTGAATAAGGAAAAGCGATGAGGAAATATGTGATCAAGAATTGCTAAAACTTAACTTCTGAAAAAGTGAGAAGAAATCTATACTACTGTTGGTTACTGTAACTCAAGCTCTCTCGGTATGATATCAAAGTTGTAGTGGATGTGAGAAAAATGGATTGAGAAATATATTGCACCAAGTGAGAGAACCTTTTTTGCGATCAATGCAAGTATAATGCAATTAGTTAGGGAAATAAGTTTGATTTGGTAGGCATTTCTCACAGGTCACACTTCAAATCTTGAGGTCATATTTGATGTATTAGGTCACATGTCACATTTGATACATTAGGTCTAGGGTCACACTTCAAATTTTAAGGCCACATGTCACAATTGATGTATTAAGTTACAAGTCACACTTCACATGTTTAGGTTACATTTGATGCATTAGGTCAAAAGTCACAGTTGATGTAATAGGTTGGGTCACACTTCAAATGTTAAGGTCACAAGTTACTTTTGATGCATTAAGTTACAAGTCGTACTTCATGTTCATGTTACATTCGATGCATTATATCACAGGTCATACTCTTACAAGTCCCACTTCACGTTCATGTTACATTCGATGTATTATATCACAGGTCATACTTCAAATATTCAGGTAACAACCTGTTTGATGCATCATGCCACAGGACACAGTTTAAATATTCATATCACATGTCACATTTGATACATGAAGTTAAAGGTCAAACTTAAAAAATCTTCAGGTCACAACATTTTTGATACATTATGTCACAGACCACACTTTAAATGTTCACAGATCACATTTGATACATTAAGTCACACGTTAGACTTCAAAACTATTTTAGCTCTTCTTCTTCTTCTTCTTCTGATTCTCAATTCTGAAAATAGATAGCAATTTGCTTTTATGACTTAATTTGTGAAGTGACGATTATTACTTGATGGTGGTTGTGATGCGTCGACAATGGTTGTGGTGGTTCATCGAGAATCTGATGGTTCTAATGGTGGTGGTGGTGGTGGTGACAATGGTGGTTAGCGGTGGTGAAGGCGACTACAGTGGTGGTGGTGGTGGTTATGAGGAGGAGTTATAGAAAATCAATGGAGATTTGATTTGAATTATAGGGGTGGGCAAAAAAAGGAGAACCGATATGACCGAATCGAACTGAAAATATCAAAACCGTATTTTGATAGTGCTTGTGAGTTGGTGACTTGCAGTGTTGCAGAGCAGTTATCGGTGTGGTGGTGGAAATATTGGTTCAGGTGCAAGTGTTGGTGTGTGTTGGTGGAAATTGTGACACCGAAGGTAATGTGGTGGTGCGGCTGGTGTCTGCAGGTGGTGTCACCGTGGTTGGGTGGGTTTTGAGACTGTGATTTAGTGGTGGTGCAATATGTAAGGTGTGGCAATGGTGGTGGTGAGGGTGGCGCCATGGTTGGGTGCGGTTGTTTAATGTGGTTTGGTGGTGGTGCAATCGGTAAGGTGTGGCGATAGTGGTGGTGTTTCGATAAGGTGTGGTGGTGGCGAAGTGGGTGGTGATTGTGGTGAGACGACGATGTTTGCAGTGGTGGTAGATTGGGATTAGGGTTGAGTGTGGTTGGGGAAGGTGATAGGGAAAGGTTTGGGTGGGTGGTTGGGTAATTTGTTTGTGACCAATTATAACTGATTGTGACTTATTAAACTGATAAGTTGTGACCTAAGATTGTGACAAAATTTTACAAGTTGTGACCAATTAATTTAAAATTTGTGACCAATTAATTTAATAGTTTGTGACCTTTAAAAGAATTAGTATGACCTAATATTTTGATATTTGTGATTCAAAAATAAGTTGTGATCAATTAATTATTATGATCATAATTTGTGACCTATAAATTTGTGGTTTGTAACAGAGAAATAGATTGTGACCAACTAAATTGATAATTTGTGACCAAAAAATGAGTCAACCAAATAATTTTATAAATTGTGACCTATAAAATTTATGATCCGTGACCAAGAAAAATAGTGATTTGTGAAAATTGTGACCTAAAAAATTCTTGATTTATATTTGAGAAAAAAATTTTGACCAATGAAATTTGTGAATTGTGACTAATAAAGAAATTGTGACTCATAATTTGTTAAGTTGTGACCAATTGACTCGAGATTTACGACTGAAAAAAATTGTGACATACGAAATTCGAAATTTGTGATCGAAAAATAAATTGTGACTATGACCATAAACTTATGACCTGATTTGTGACTTGTGACCTAAAAAATTGTGACTTGTGACCATAAATAATAAAATATATAATTAATTATGACCTGATTTTTGAAATAAAACCTTAAATTTCTTAATTTTGAAAATGTTTACTTTAAAAACCTTAGTTATGTATTCTTCCCTCTGAACAACTCGTTCACTAAGAGGCAAGCCCCACTCGAACCATGGGCCCCTGCCCATGCTGGACCAACCTAACCCATTCCAGTGTAAGTGTATTCGAACACGTTTAAAATGGAAAATAGGTACTATCACCTTGGATCCTAATGGACATTTGAACAGCATGTCAATGACTCCAAAGATTTTTATATTTTGTGTTTTTTAAAATTTAAAGAAAAAAAAAAATTCTTTTCAAAGTAAAAAATGTGATTTTGAAAATTTTATATGGTTAAAAAGTGGTTTGAAAAAATATATTATTTTTAACCAAGCTTACAAAACGAAAGCTTAATTGTGCTTCTATGATTTTGCCTATGTTCGGATATAGGGATTTTTATTTTATTTTGGTTTTTAAATCAATTTTTAAACCTACAAATCAATCTTTAATCCTATATATTTTATCTCTCTATTTTTTAACCATTCATCTACCTAAAAATTTACAAAAAAATCATTTTTTTTGACATGACAATCGTCGAACAGGGGCTAATATGAATGGTTATTAATGACTAGACTAGAATCTTTTTTCCCCATATCTGGTTCTTATCCTAGGTAGGGCTGGGTTTCATCGATTCTTTGAAAAAAATACTTAAAAAGACGCAATGATTTGGAACATGTTGGATTGGACAAAGATTGAAGAAGATTGCATGAAACCGAAAGTTATTAATATTTTACCTGAAGTCACACTAACTCTTTGCAAGGAAATGGAAATATATTTGTTTCCAATAATTAAATGCTGCACATATTGAAAAATGTTATAAAATTATTTAAAAATGAGAGAGAGAGATTCTTCTCATTTGATATATAAAGAATTAGGATAGTCCCCTATATATAGGGGTGGACAATGGTACAATCGTAATATGTAAAGTTTACAGGAGTACAATGGTAATTGGTCATTTACATAATATATAATTTATAACACTCCCCCTTGAATGACCTATTTCACAATTGCTTGTCTCGTTAAAACCTTGCTAAGAAAATCCAGTGGGATAAAACTTGAGCTAAGGAAAAAAAGTACAGTTGCTCCTCCTGATGTTGGTCATCGTCAATCATTGAGTCTAATATTCGAGTAGAACAAATCATATACTGAATCTTGAAGTTCTGAAGTGCTGCCTCATTAAAACCTAGTCAGTAAAACTCAGTGAGATAAAACCTGAACCAAGGAAAAAGAGTACAACCGCTGACTCGTTAAAACCTTGTCAGGAAAATCTAGTAGGACAAAACTTGGACGAAGGAAAAAGAGTATATCATGATTCTCTCCCTGAAGTGTGCAATCGAGGATTCATGAACTTCTTGAACATTGATATCATTTTTCGTTTGGAATATGTTTATATAAAAATCTCCTTGTGTGTAGCTGATATCATAATATTCTTTATAAGATGTTTATGATTTTATTCATTTGTTAATATCATTCTAGTATAACAATGTGTAGCTGAATTATAGCTCGTAGATAACTGTGATAATGTCTCAAAAACCTTGTTAGAAAAACCTTGTGGGACAAAACCTTAGCGAAGGGAAAAAAAAGTACATTATTCTCATGAATTCTCATTAATACGCATCAACTGCTGCTTCATTAAAAACCTTACTAGGAAAACAATGTGGGACAAAACCTCAGTTAAGGGAAAAAGAGTGCAACGTGTATTTATTTCTTTTATAGAATATTACAAGTATATTGATGCAATCACGAATCTTCATATCATTTATGATGAGCTTTATATAAATCGTTCATAGCTCATTTATGATATCATAACATGCTATATTAACCAATGTTTTACTAATTTACCGATTGCATCTTTCACTTCTGGTGAATAATAAAATCTAGAATTGACTACGGGTGAATAATCAAATTTAGAATTTACTTCTGGTGAATAATTAAACATATTCATTTCGATATTCACTTCTGGTGAATAATAAAATATTCATTTTCAAATTTACTTCTAGTGAATAATCAATTTCCCAGATGTCATAAATATTACAATTCAATTTTAATTTCAACATATAATATCATGGAGTCATTTCTATCATTCTATAGTGATACTAATCTAGGTATATTGAATCTTTCAATGATTATACATGTATGTTCTTGCATTTCATAAACCACAATTTCTGATTTATATAAGTATAATCAATCATTGAAATATATATCAATTTCGACATATAATCTATAATCATTTTATTTGAAATCTCAACGTACCGCGATCAACTGGTACATCAAAGAATACTCTCAAAGTACCGCGATGAGAATCATACATTTTGATCTCACTCATTAGTATATCAAAGAGCTCAAGCTAGTGATTTAAACTATAGTCTATCCACCATATGTCATGCCAGTTCTATGAAAAAATTTGCACGCAACGAGTCGTCTTTTATAACTGTGTAATATTTTTCATTTGTACAAATAATTACTGGCTTGCACATTTAAGCATTTGTACTTCAGGTCCTTGAACAATAATCCCTACATTGAAATTTTATATCTGTCCAAAGTATTACAATTTCATCAATCTCATTTTCACAAGAGAGTTGTGTATGTATTCGATTTATTTATCGATTTCATTTCATCTCAATATAACATATAGAGATCAAGTACATAAATCTCTTATTATGTCCCTTTAACTCACCATGAGTATTTAGCTTCAAAGGGATTATCTCAATTATTCAAAAGATATTTGTTTTTGGAATCAATTGTCATTACGCTTCAGATATATTTTCCCCATAATGTTCACAAATCTTATATTATATCAATCGGCTAAAATGCCGCAACACATGTCATTCATTTTGGGGATATAATCTCAATCATATATCTAAGTTCGTTTTGGTGGAGTGTATACATATCGCACTTTTTAGAAATCATAAAGCTTCCCAAGCAAACAAGTTATTCTCATAGCAAATAATTTTGAGGCTTTTGATGATCTAACCATTATAGAACTTCTGGTTCATTATGGTTTTATTTCACTTGTACGTATGTTCTGGTTCAATATAATATTTATTTCACTCGTACGTATAAACTTCTGGTTCAGTACAATATTTATTTCACTTGTACGAGTTTCTGTATATTACAAATCAATATACCTTGATTTATTACATCAAAAAAAGAAGAAGCTTGGGACGATATCCAAGGTATTATTTCATATCACATTGTTGTCCCCAAATCTTCCCTTATATCGAAAAAGGCAAGGGACGGTATCCGAAGAAAATAATTCTTGTCCCCAACTTTTCAATATTTTATTCTCATTTTCTTGGTAGAATCAATATCACGCGGAGCCACCGCTCTTTACGCGTTAAATAATACATTTAAATAGATCGTTTGAGAAGAAGATTAGATCCATTAAAATGGATGTTATATTATCAAATATTCGTAAATATTATTCTAATCTTCCGGTAAATGTTTTGAAAAAGATTTATCGAGTTCGACTTGAAAGATTGAGGCTGCTGATGCATCAAGGTATCCCAGAAGACGTTCGTTAGTTGATCGAAGCAAAAGTTCGATTATCTGGTGAATTACCAAATTCATTTTCTAAGCACATGCCTAGCTTAGGTAAGAATGCTTTTGCAAAGAAACGAAGAACAAAAAGATTGAAAGGTTCTTACAAATGTGCACGATGAACATTTGACACCCGTTGTAAATCAATAGGGTATTCGTCTATAAATCGAGATGATAAAATAGATTTCATTAAGGGTGGACTGAGTAAGGAGTCTTTGGATGATATTCGATTGACTCTTGAGACGCACACTTGTGGGTATGTGCAGCGTGAGCTACTATCTTTATGGACTCAATTCAACAATGATAAAGATCGTTATAGTCTCAAGAATATAATAGCAAAAGACCCTATTTGCCAGTCAGTAACAAATATGGGTGTTTTGACTATTCAGCATTGATACAAGGTAAATCAGTATAGTGTATATATGTATGCATATATATTTTAACAAAGTATTTTATTTTCATTTTTGCGTATTAACAGACTGTCACTGAGAGACTGCCGAAAGGCGATCTTCATTTATGGAGCAATGATAAAAAGTAGTGTCATTTTGTCAAAAGCAGATAGTCATCTTTTCAAAAGTTGAACAGTAAAATAGTGTAAATTTTCGATTTTAAAAAGTCAAATATTTTCACATTTTCATTCATCCCAAAATAACATTTCTAATGGGTTTTTCTTTCCTTATACTCTCAAAGATGGAAGAATAAAAAATTCGACAGATCAAAACTATCTGTGTATTTTGTGGATCAAAAGTAGGGAAAGAGTTTGGGTATCTAGAAGCAGCAGTGGATTTAGGAAAGAAGTTGGGAAAGAAAGGTATCAATCTAGTGTATGGAGGAGGTAACAGTGGATTGATGGATTGTGTTTCCCAATCTGCTCAAACAGAACGAGTGAAAGTGATAGGCGTTATACCTGTTCCTTTGGTAGATGTTGCAGGAAAAATACGAGGGGCATGAAGTACAGACATTATCTATCCATGAACGCATAACTTGTATGTTATACGGTTCTGATGCCTTCATAACCCTACCCGGAGGTTTTGGTACTTTAGAGGAAATCTTTAATATTACCTCTTGGGCTCACTTAGATCTCCATACCAAGCCTATTGGACTTTTAAATGTTAACAATTTCTTTGATGGTTGGTAACATATCTTGATCATGCTGTGGAACAGGGATTCATCTCTCCATTTTCTAGAATGATTCTTATTTCTGCTCCTACTATCGAGGAATTGCTGGATAAGCTGCAGTCATATATTCCAATACAAGATCAAGTAGGAGTTAAGATAGATTGGTCGCAAGGAAGGGGAATCAAGCGAAAATGAAGTCCGGTTAATGTAAATTTAACCTTGTGAATCTCTAAAATATTGGGGATGGTAGAATACAGAGTATTCTTACTCTTGAGACACACCTCTAATATTGAGAACTTTAATAATATTTAAACTTAATCTTGTAAATCTCAAAAAGATTAAGGGTGGTAGAGTACGAAATATTCTTACTCTTGAGACACACAAAAAGATTAGGGGTGGTAGAGTACGGAGTATTCTTACTATTGAAACATACCTCTACTTTTTGAGGATTATAAATGTTTCCCCCTTTTGTGTTTTGCATATTTCTCTTTTCAGTATGACTCTTTTATGCTTCTTCAGAAGCAATAATAATATCATTTCAGTATGTTTAGACGATAATGTTTACTTCTTCTGGAGTAAATATGTATTTCTTCTGGAGTACATAAGTACTTGTGCAAGAACTTTTATCAAATCTGTCTATCTTAATCATATAATATTTATCTCATAATACTGATTAGATTATTTTCACATTAGCCTGTCCGTGCTATCATGTGATATTATCTTATCATACATCAACATTTTTTGTTTTGTTTTTGATGAATAATTTATTTTCATCTGTCATTTCAATACAGATATTGGTAACTTCTGGTACCATTTGATAAAATATTTTCATTAAAATCCAATAATCTTTTGGTAATGATAACTTCTAGTACCATTTGTTGAAATATCAAATAACAACAATATATCAATTTATATGAGTAGAAATATTTAAAACCAGTAGAACCAACCATATATGTGGTAACGTAATTTGCTTAAAAACTGGTAAAACCAACCATATAAGTGGTAACGTAATATACTTGAAACTTGTAAAACCAACCATGTAGGTGGTAACGTAATATACTGGAAACTTGTAAAACCAACCATGTAGGTGGTAACGTAATATACTCGAAACTTGTAAAACCAACCATGTAGGTGGTAACGTAATATACTTGAAACTTGTAAAACCAACCATGTAGGTGGTAACATAATATGTATATTTAAAGATGATAAAATCAATCATATAGGTGATAACAATATAATGAAATAATTATATTTCGTAAATGAGCAAGTCATATCTTCAAATCCAGTCAAGGTATTCATAATAGTTCAATCTGTTACGATAATGAATTAATTAATAACTCAATACATCACGACATGATAACTATTATATTACTTATACCTTGTTTTTAAATCTTTTAATTTATCTAATATATATTGTGTGTGTGTATTAATTAATATATAATTTTGTTAATACCAATCATGTTTACATTAACCATAATAAATGAGTTAAACTATAATTAATATAAATTTAGGCTCTTATTTACCTAGGCAACCACAAAGTTTACCACGTCATTCATAGCCAAATCTAAGATTTCTTTTTCACAAAATGTTGGTAGTACACCACTGCACTGTAATCACTATATTGGATCTTTGGCAGCAGCTCCTTGGACAAGAGTGAGAACCACCATTAGAGCTTTTGGAAGAACAACTGCAACAGAAGCTTCACAGATGGACATGAAGAAATGACACTGCACTTTTATAGCTAAAAGAATCATCAAAATCAAAACTGTTGACACCCCATATGCTCAACACAAACCCAATTAGAATTACACCCCCACAATTCTTTCAGCTTCTCCATGGCCTTCCACTGTCCAACAAATCTTGAAAAGATTAATATAGTTTACAGAATTTTATTTTTCTATGGGTTGCTCTTGCGGCGTGGGGAAGAGCAGCTTTGAAATGAGATTCAAGGAAAGGGATGTGAAAAGAATATGAATCTAAGAAAGAATTTTTTTCAACTCATTTTTGACTAGAGACTCGTGCTGATAACGTATTATAAAATTATCTAAAAACTAGAGAGAATATAAAGGGAGAGATAAGACATAAATTCTTCTCATTTGATATATATAATGAATTAGGATAAGCCCCTATTTATAGGGGTGAACAATGATACAATCGTAATATGTAAATTTTACAGGAGTACAATAGTAATTGGTCATTCACATAATATATAATTTATGGTTAATTATATTGACACCACTAATTTTGTTAATTACACCACATTATATATACACTTTAATTAAAACATGAATTTTGTACTTATACCACATTGATTTTCACAAATATGATCTTCACTGAATAAAATGAAAACAAAATATGGTACATCACAATTAAATCTACGAAGGCTTCTTCCATTTTCAACACCACATACATCGAGGGTCGGAATTCCTGTTCAGGCTGTGTATTTCAAACAGACAAACAAATCAGGTCTTCAAATCAATAGCAATGATGTGTCATTTTTTATATGAAAATAGAACACAAACTTCAGTCAAAAAGCCAAAGAAATTCGAAAAACCCATTTTCCAAGCCCCGTGTTGCCTGTCCATTCGAAAATATGGTGGATTTCAGAATGTTTGGCTATAGCCAAGAAATTTCAAGCACGAGAATATATAAAGTAGCAACCGTGCCCAGCAAGAATTTTACGATATTTTCAAATAATAATACATATACAATTTAGGGTCTAAACTTTGTGGTGTATACAAAAATAAAAAAAGAAGAAAAACTAATATAATTGGAGGGTTATTTAAGTCATTTTACTTGTGACCAATTTTATAACACAATTTTATAAATATAAAAAGTGTGGTGTAATTAACAAAATTGATGGTGCTAATATAATTATCCAAAATTTATAACAAAAAAATAATAATACAGAGTGTACATGATTTTCTATTAAGGACATATTTGTCTGTTCAACTAAAATCCAATTATCCCATAAATTTCGGAAGGAAATCCATACGTGTTTGGAAATTCACAAATCATATCTTATTCCTAGGTGACATTTAGCCTCTATTTGGTAAAAATTAAAATTAAAATTAAAATTTTAATAAAAGTCAAAGTCAACAATTAATTTTAATTATATATACAACTTTTCAACCACGCATTTCATCAACTTCTACCAATTAAGACATTCTTCCAGTGTTCAGATTTTCTGCTGAACATTCTTTTAGTTCAACCCTCCACAAGGTAACATTTGTGGCAGAAAAATGCAACCATGCCATTATTTCCTTCAACAAAAGAGCGTCATATATGTGTTCTATTTTGTAACCAAAACCACAAAAAAAAAAAAAAAAAAAAAATTAAACACAACACCATTTTTCTGATCACATAGATTTCTTCCTTCAAAGTGCTAGAAAAAAGTCAGTCGCTTTCACCTCAGCAATAATTTGAACTAAAAACCAGCCCATCCACTAGGTTGGGAACCTAACTTGCTTTCCTTGTTCTTTGATTCACCAACACGTTTAGAACTATTGAGATCACCAACAGGTACCTGAGCGCTAGCAGCAGCTGGAACCGCCTTAAAATTATCTGCTCCAAATCCCCATGCATTGGAACCAGAATCGAATTCCCCAGCCTGTCTATTCTGGCGATCGTTTCTTGTTCTAACAGATTTAGGAGCATCGTCTGTTGTAGTCTGTGGCTTGGGAACATCAGTGAAAGCCTGCCATGGCTGAGATTCTGGACTTGGAGATTTTCGATCAAAGAAACCCTGTTGAAGTTCCAAGACCGTTCCTCCAATCTTTTCCTTCTGCTTTAACAGTAATGGACATTAAAAAAAATGTAAGTTAATCATGCTAGAACATAAATAGAAAAAAAATGACTTGAGATAGATTGAGAAAAACTACTGTAGGGGTAGAAGATTGGCTTCCAGGTGTTGCTAGGTTTCTAGAGGCATCTCTACTCGGTGAAGGAGTTCTTGCTGCAAGAGCTTGCTTAAGTTCTTGTATCTCTTGTCGTTGTGATCTGCAAATTGAAGATAGCTTTTCATATTTGGACGTTATCTCAGCCTTCTCAGTGCTGACATGTGACAGCTGCTCTTTCAGCATTTCAACCTCAGCCTTTAACATCTCTTCCTTCGATGATCTCTGACTGTCATTACCAGGACTCGATTTATTTGTACTAAATTCAGTAGCAAAAGCATTAAATATCTCATTTTGAAAGGTAAGTGTGCCCTCTGGTTTTGGTTGTTTGAATCTTTCGATATTATAGTCCGTTTCATCAGGGAGCAGATTTATTTTGAAGCCCTCAGAAGGGCGATTCCCCGGCATATTGACTGATCTTCCAAGTGAATTCTTTTGAAGATCTTCTGTTTTTCGTGGGGTTACATGGGAAGCTAGAAGCCTTTCATGACGAATCTCATGTCCTGATGACGTATGGGTGGTCAAGTCTTCATCATATCTGGGTCTGGATTTCCCCTCCAGGCCTACTGAATCCTTGGCGTGCTGAGTGGTCCAGAATGCACCTAAAGAACCTGGGCTTCCACCTGTATTTCGATTATCCGAAGCTGCTGATACATTCTGAGGCACTTCAGTTGAGGGAGGAGGTGGTGGACTTCTACGAGGCATTGGATTATACTTATTTGAAGGCTTTGCCAAGCCTGCACACACACATATATATAGCCCATAGGTTCAGTCGTTCAATTCAAAAATTTATAGGAATTTCGAATGAATCAATAAAAGTTCTTGTTACAACATCTCAACATTTAAATTCTGAAAACGAGATCAATGTCCTCACCTCCAAGCACATCAGTTCTCTGTTGCTGCATTTCCGGAGGTCTGTCAGGTAATGACTTCTGTAACTCCTCTGGTAATAGACCATTAACACGAAACCAGACCTGCAAAAATAAAGAACACAAATGCAATCAGTACGCACATACATGAGTTTAGCGCCACTATCACGGGCACAAACAATCTACAACTAACCTAAGTTCATGGAGATCAATTGCCAATCAAGCAAAATGCTTGCCTGCGTGATATCTGGTCTGTCATCTGGAGAAGATTGAAGCATATCTCCAATAAGATCGATGATTGACTTGCTGTATTTTGGCGTTTCTGGGATGCGATAGTTCCCATTTAAAACTTGGAGTTTTGATTCACCATCAAACGCTGACTTGAAGTAACTTATCCGAAAAAGAAGACAACCTAGTGCCTGGAAACTAACAAGCTCAATATTGGATGTTTACCAATTTTGCATTAGATTCATGCAAAACTAAGATACTTTTTGGACTTTCCTAGGGAACCTAAGAACGAGTCTACTTACCCATATGTCTACCTTCTCGTTTATAAGTTCTCTTCGAAATAAATCCCACATCTAAGCCACAAAAAAGAAGAGAGAGAGAGGAGTCAACAGCTGTACCATAAAAATAACAGTAAGGAATTGATAAAGTCCTTCATGTACCTCTGGGGCTCTATATGCAGGCGTAGTATGTTTCCTGATATTATCTTCCTCAATTCCCATTTCTTCAGGTTTCTCAATGCGTTTATGATTGATAGATGTACTACCAAAATCACACAATTTCCATAATCCATCAGATCCCAGCAAAAGATTCTCTGCCTTCAAATCTCTGTACAATGCAATGATTATTAATCATAAACAGATAAGATATGATATGATATGATATGATAAGAAGAATTTAGAATCTCAGAATAGCATTTAAGTCCAATCACAATCATATTTTTGCATCAGGAACTGGGATTAGAACAAAAAGAAATTCCAAGAAGGGAAATTTGTAGCATATTCTTATCCTGCAGACCCAAAAACAATAAAACATTCAAATAAATTTGCAAATACAAGCTCAAATAGACATGATTTTCAAGATAAAACTCAATAGAGGCATAAAGTAAGGCAATCCCTAAAAATAATCTGAATGTGACAACTTGTTAGGAAGATGATGAATTTAAAATAAAACCACGTGGTGACAAACATCACGAATTCTTACCTGTGAGCAATAGGTGGAGTCTGGCAGTGCATTGCAAAGACAGCATTGCACACATCCCTGAAAATTACAAGGATCTGCTTCTCCTCAAAGAACCCAGCTCCTCGATTCTCTAGCACATTAACTAGAGACTTCTCACAATACTCCATGAGAAGGAGAGCCTCCTTAGTTCGACCCATATCAAAGATGGTATGGGCATAAAGGGTGACAACATTGGGGTGCCCTTTAAGTGATTTCATGACTGAGATCTCCTTCATTACTAGTTCTAATGATTCTTCATCATTACATATAATGTGCTTTAGTGCGTACTGCTTGGAACCATGTATTGCATCTCGAGCAGAATAAACAGTGGAGAATCCACCTTCTGCAATGATATTACGAACCTGAACTTTGAAATTTCCAATGTCGATTACACGACCTTCAATCCCAGTTTGCTCTTTAGATGTAAAATGTTTGAACCGCCACATGGTAAGCTGTGATATAAAAAAACTCAATCACTGAAAATATGATAACGTTGTCGAAAAGTAATATTCGTTACGAGCAAAACTAAGTTAAAAAAAAAAAAAAAAAATATATATATATATATATATATCATTAAGGATATACCGGAGTAATTATGGAAACGGTGCTGTTTAAATACTCACGGAAACTTACAATGATTACATGTTTTTAATGCATTACAAGGATCAGCAGTTTGTTTCAAAAAAGGGGAATACATCAAAAGACTAATAATTAAAGCTTCTACTATCAACAGTTATTTTAGAATAGCGTCTGAAATAGGATAAATAAATGATTACAGCTTCTTCTTAAGGTATCAGCATTAAGAATTTGTTTGAGCAAAATTTTTTGGAAAAATACTTTGTAATATTGATTTTTTTTTTTTGGAGAATGAGTGGTCTAAAAGTAGAGAAAAGTTTTGGATTTAGAGGAAAATGAGTTTTTAAAGAATGGGGCTCGTGTAGATACCCTATACATGATGAACTGATTGGAGCCAAACTTTTTTGCTATTTATGCCGGATGTGCACTGAGCTCTACCTAATACAATTTTGACAAGCATAACCACTGGAACCCCATAATTTCCATATACTGTGAAAGAGTAACACAAAAGTAAAAAGTTCTTCATTTCTGCTTTACACATCAAAAGAGAAAAAGGTAAAAAGATCGGTTTAAAATCTGGGAAAACATGATCTACTTACAAATTTTGTAGCAGACATTTCTAAAATGGCACATGAATTGGAAGAAAAAAAGAGTTTCTATAGTTACCAACAATTATTTATAATTGGATCTGAATAGAATGAAGTAATGATTACAGCACTTAACACCAACTACTAGAAGGTAGCCTATACATGAACAATTAATTGGAGACATAGATATTGCTATGCTGGAGATATCCTTGGCTCCACCAAACACGGTCTAAAAAGACAAGCCTCTTGAACCAAATAATTTCCTACTACTGTGGAAAAGAGACAAACATTAAAAAGTTGTTTTTTCCTATCATGGGGGGAAACTCGGTCTATTTCCAAACAAAGAGCGGAGCTCAAAATTCCGGGGGAGAGTAATGTCATACACTGTTCAACAAGCAGTAAGTTATTGCATACCAAGTCCACATGAAATTAAATTGAGCCAGAGTCCAAGGAATAATTCTTCTTCCAATCGAATATTTAAGGCTTCATGAAAAAGTTTTAAAAAAATAAAGCTGGAGGAACAGAGGACAAGCAAAATATATAATATGTTTTCACATTATTATATATTCCCTCCGTCTCATAAAGATAGGCTCGTTTCTATTTTCACACAAATTAAGAAGACATAATTAATATATATTGGAATTAATTTATTAACATTTTACCAAATATATCCTTACATTGATTAATGGATAGCTCATATTTGTTAATAACAATGCATATTATTATTAAATAGAGGTATGTAAAAAAATGACATTAATATATTCTTAACAAGGAAAGTGACCTATAATTTGGAACAAACAAAAAGGAATACAAGTCTATATCTTTGTGGGACGGGAAGAATAACTAACAAAAGAATATTCCATTTGTTTGCTTTCTAGTTTCTGGAGTTGTCAAGAATCTAGTTATTTTGGGTCTTCTAGTAGAGGTATTATCAATGGAAAAACGGTGCATCGAAAAAAAGATTCATGTAGCAGAGCCCCAAAATTTGTTGAAAATTTGCCTATAGTTTGGCGAGGTAGTGAAACAATGAAAAACTATTGTTAATGTCATTTCCTTTTGCATTCCTCTCTAAAATCTAAATTATGTGTAGAATTAGCATTCAACTAGCATTAATAACGTAATATTACTCAATTTCCACATATTAAGCATTATGTTATGATTAAATTCTTGTAATTAACAATAATGGTGAACACCCTAAATTATAAAAGTACTCATCCATGTACAACTGAATAAGGAATTTAGTTTGCAATATAAGAAATGGGAACGGATTCTCTTGACAATCCCAGAAGCAAAAAGATACTTGTCTCTAATAAAACCCTTGCATTACACCCATAGTTAACAACAAAAAACTACCCTTATTAGATATCTTCAATCTAAATTTCCTTGAATCTCAAAAATAATAATAATAACCAAAGAAGCAAGTCGGTCGAATGATTTTCCCATCATTAATCTAAGAACGCCAGATCCATTTAACAGAGGATCTGTACAAGTCATCTTTCACACAGAATATGTAACTCTTAACTATCCCAAATCAAAGGCAGACTACAAGTTATACACATATTTATACGAGAAAGAACATTTCAAAAACAAGAAAGTAATCTAGAATACGTAAATGGACACATCTTTAAATTGGGTGCAAATTTAAAGTTGAAAAAGTGAAGGACGCTTGAATTCAATAACAAAAATGCGGGAACTGAACAAATGGGACCTCAAAATCTTGATAGTTAATTCAACCAGTTACAAAATAAATCTAAATCTCTGTAAAGAAGAGACGGATGTACCTAGTAAAGATTAACAAAACTCGATTTGAAGCTAATGTATGAGATCCGCGTATCTTGGATTCGGGTGCTTATAGATTCTTATGATATGAGATCTGTGAGCAAAAAGTATGAACAAAAATGGGGGCAACAAAAAGAGGAGCGTTGATTGCTTTATGTATATCGAGATTGGAGTACTGTGTAGAGCAGGTTAAAGAGGTGTTCAAGAAGATTTGCTTTCAGTTCCACTATCACCATCTTCTTGCGTTTGGCCAAAGATTTGATTAGGTGAATTGCATCATCAGAGAATTGCATCATCAGTTTGATAAAAGGTGGTTTTTTTTTCCCCCTTTCCCTTTCCCTTTCCCTTTCCCTTTTCCTTTTATCTTATAGAATATATATATATTTGTTTTGAGGTAAAGTAGCAATTTGTGAAAATATGTGTGATTAAAATATTATTTGCAAAAATTTGTTATTTATAAATTTTTTGTCAAACAATTTTTTTTTTTTACTGAAAATATTTATATTTATCTTTATTATTAGTATCACATCCGTGCGTTGCACAGAAGAATAATATAAATCATTTTAAATATAATTTCAAAATAGGAAAAAAAAATGAACATACAATTTGTTTTGATTAATGATTAAAATTGTCAACAAATACTCAAATTATAAATGAATTAGAATTTTCATAAATTTTGGAAAACCTCTTTAAATACTATTGTTTGTATAATTTGTAGATGCTCACACGAAAGTTGTTATAGACAAAATATATTTTAAATAATTAGTCTTCGAATGGAGATTTAAGTATTTTCTATAAATTTATTTACAAATAGCACATTAAAAATTGTAAGTGCATTTTGGAGGAAAATGTCATTTAATGCTCCTCGCTTCAACTTTTATATATTTACTAGTTTCACACCATTGCGATGTACGAACATATTTCAGTGACAAAATATAATATACTGATACGGATCAATGAAAAAAATTAAAAAATAGTAGCAACAGCAAATGCTAATTTAAATAATTATCATAATTATGTTATCAATAGTATTACAAATTCAGATTCGGTTGACAATTGAAACTCAAGTTAAAATTGGACAAAATATTTAAATATCATTGAAGGATTTAAATAAAACAATTTTTTAAATAATGGGATATTAGGAAAAAGGAAAATGCACAAAATAAAATTTTTTCTTTAATCTTTGATGTAATTTTGAGACGACGTGTTTATAGTTGGCTCACACTTTTGAGTTCGTATTAAAGTTCTCGTTTAGATCTTCGATTTGAACAGTTGATTTATTATTTTAACTATGCACATTTTTCGAAATCATTTTTTTACCTATGCGCATTTTTCAAAACTATTTTTCAATAACGCATCTCAAAAACAAAACAACAATATTTTTTTAAATGAACAAAACCATATATAGTCTTCGAACTGATATTCAAGTATTTTCTATAAATTTATTTACAAGCAACACATTTCTCATTCATTTTTATCTATACGGGTAAATACAACATTAATTCAAATTAAAATTGCATTAATCAACATGAATTTAAATACGACATTAATCTACATAGATTTTTATTTTATTTTCAAAAATTGAAAGTGTATTTTAGAGGAAAAATGTCATTTAATGCTCATCTCTTCTCACTTCTACTTGCATAGATGTATAGATATAGATGCATAGATTATATATTTATGATTTATGTTTATGATATCTATACATATATAAGAATAAAGTACATGCAAAAAATAACACACGCATAGTTTTCTGCTCAAAATGACCAACTAAATTTGAAAATCTATGCAAAATAATAATAATAATAATAATAATAATAATAATAATAATAATAATAATAATAAATATTTCAGCAATTATTATGGTACATAACATTAAAATTCATACTATTAATGACATCAAAATTTTAATTTATTTTAATGTATAAACTAATTTTTTTTTTGTAATAATTATTATTCATTTGATATAATTATTTTATTATATTGAAGTTGAAAAATATGTAATATGAATGTAAAATCGAAAATCTCAACGAGAAGTTTAATACAAGCTAACAATTGAGAACAAATTGTAAACACATATTGTCCGTAAAATCGTCTATAAGATCAAATGTAAAAGTTTTTATATTTTTTAAACTCAACATCTCATCCGTTTTAAGTGTGTGTTTTGTATTGATTAAAAATAATATTTTTGAAATGAATACTGATTTTTAGGAGAATATATGATTAAAATTTGATTAAAAAGTCAAATATTATGAGCTTGACTTTTAATGAATAATTGATATTGAATACTGTATAAAAAATAGGAAAACTCAAAGAAAGCTGAGAACTGCCCTTCAAAGAATGCCAGACTAGTGATGGCAATGGAGCGGATCGGGGCGGATCAGTGCCGATCCAAATCCGCTCCACGAAATTTCGGATCGGATCGGATCGGGTCGGATCGAAACAAACATTAAGAAATTTTCGTTATATATTTTCGTTAACGACAAATAAATCAATACATAATTCATAAAATAACTAATATAATATCTAATTCATATAACAAAATATTACATATACAGAGAATTAATGATTTTGTACCAAATTCAATAAAAGATTATATATTTTATATTTAATAATTAATTTTTTTTACATATTTTTTTAATTTTAAAAAAAAATTCGGATCGCGGATCGGATCACCCCTGATCCAAATCTTATCCATAGATCCACGGATCGGGATTTTTTCGGATCGGGTCGGGTCGGATCGACGGATCGGATCGGATTTTTTTGCCATCTCTATGCCAGACAAAGGGTAATTATATATAATTTAAGAGCTTGTTTGGTAAAGGTAAAATTTTTACTACAATTTTTCAAACTCAATCTCAACCATCCATTCTTAGTCAATCTCACCGTTTTTTACTTTTCAAACATTTTTAAACAATACATCCATAAAAAAAAAAAAAAACTACAAAAAGAGGTATTTACACAAATACCCTTATTTTTGGACCACTTACAAAATACTTTTTTTTTTAGAAATATTTAGGAAGTAAAAATACTTTGTAATTTGAGTGCCACTTTCTTAATGCTTTTATCACTTTTTTAATAATTTTGTCACTTTTTTTTTTTAAAAGGTAACACAACGTAAAAAAAGTGACATGTATATTAATTTCTTTAATCAAATATAAATTAAAAAGTGACAAATTGTCACTTTTTTCTACTTGAATGACATTTTTTCAATTTTTGAAATATCCATTAATGACTAATAAATTGCATAAATCCACAAACACTAATATATACATTACACATTCATCATTTTACATATACAAACACAATGTCACTTTTTTTACTTGAATGTCGTTTTTCAGTTTTCGCAATATTCATCATTGAGTAACAAATTACATAATTTTATAAATACTAATAGATAGATTACACAATGCCTTTTTTTCTCAAAAAAAGAGACAAAATGTCACTTCTTAATACCTTTTCTTTTATTCCACAAATACTAATAGTAAATTTTGAGTGTCACCTTTTTAATGTCTTAGTCAAATTTTTAATAATTTTGTCACTTCAGTGTCACTTATTTTTAAAAAAGTGACATGTATGTTACCTTTTCAATCAAACATAAATTAAAATCTTAGAATAAATTCATGACTTATTATTTTATTCAAAAAATTAGAATAATCATGCCACTTTAAAAAAAAAGTGACACAATGCTTCTTCTTTTTTAATGACAAAAAAAAAAATGTGACATTAAGCCAGTTTTTATTACTTTTCTTTTAACTAAAATGTGATAGTTTGTCACTTTTTCCTACTTGAAAGTCAATTTGTCAAAAAAAATTCAATATCCGTCGTAGGCTAACAAATTACACAAGTCTACAACAATTAGTGAATGCGTTACACACTCTTCATACACAAATACAATGTCACTTTTTTTTTCCTCTTTTAACTAAAAGTAACACGGTGTCGCTTTGTAGTGGAAAAAGTGGCACGTTGTCACTTTTTTCTTTTTTACACTTGAATGTCATTTTTTCATTTTTTTTTTAAGAGCTTGTTTGGTAAAGGTAAAATTTTTATTACAATTTTTCAAACTCAATCTCAACCATCCATTCTTAGTCAATCTCACCGTTTGTTACTTTTCAAACATTTTTAAACAATACATCCATAAAAAAAAAAAACTACAAAAAGGGGTATTTACACAAATACCCTTATTTTTGGACCATTTACAAAATACTTTTTTTTTAGAAATATTTAGGAAGTAAAAATACTTTGTAATTTGAGTGCCACTTTCTTAATGCTTTTATCACTTTTTTAATAATTTTGTCACTTTTTTTTTTTAAAAGGTAACACAACGTAAAAAAAGTGACATGTATATTAATTTCTTTAATCAAATATAAATTAAAAAGTGACAAATTGTCACTTTTTTCTACTTGAATGACATTTTTTCAATTTTTGAAATATCCATTAATGACTAACAAATTGCATAAATCCACAAACACTAATATATACATTACACATTCATCATTTTACATATACAAACACAATGTCACTTTTTTTACTTGAATGTCGTTTTTCAGTTTTCGCAATATTCATCATTGAGTAACAAATTACATAATTTTATAAATACTAATAGATAGATTACACAATGCCTTTTTTTCCCAAAAAAAGAGACAAAATGTCACTTCTTAATACCTTTTCTTTTATTCCACAAATACTAATAGTAAATTTTGAGTGTCACCTTTTTAATGTCTTAGTCAATTTTTTAATAATTTTGTCACTTCAGTGTCACTTATTTTTAAAAAAGTGACATGTATGTTACCTTTTCAATCAAACATAAATTAAAATCTTAGAATAAATTCATGACTTATTATTTTATTCAAAAAATTAGAATAATCATGCCACTTTAAAAAAAAAAGTGACACAATGCTTCTTCTTTTTTAATGACAAAAAAAAATGTGACATTAAGCCAGTTTTTATTACTTTTCTTTTAACTAAAATGTGACAGTTTGTCACTTTTTCCTACTTGAAAGTCAATTTGTCAAAAAAAATTCAATATCCGTCGTAGGCTAACAAATTACACAAGTCTACAACAATTAGTGAATGCGTTACACACTCTTCATACACAAATACAATGTCACTTTTTTTTTCCTCTTTTAACTAAAAGTAACACGGTGTCGCTTTGTAGTGGAAAAAGTAGCACGTTGTCACTTTTTTCTTTTTTACACTTGAATGTCATTTTTTCATTTTTTTTTGCAATATTCATTATTGACACAATTCCACAAACACTTCTTAAAAAGGTTGAACTCCAACATTAGGAGCCCCTGCAGACACTTCTTGATAAGCCATGAAGTGGAGATAGAGAGGGATACATAAGTCATTCCATTTCTCGAGCAAGTAGATGAATCTCCAAATGTATTATTTTCTTCTTAGATTGCTGGATGATATGACCGGTAAGTTCCCGAATTACCTGTGCAGGTCAACAGTCACAAACTAAGTATTAAATCATGATTCTTAAGAGATTTTAACTTCTTTTTCTTCCTTAATATTGTTCAGCACCGTATAATTTGCCCTACCAAACAAGCCATAATAAAAATAGTGCCTTTTTTCTTAACAAACATTGAGAAGTTGAAGTTTCTTTAAAAAAAAAAAAAAATTAGTTGTTGTCCCTTTGGATTGATTTTATATCCTTCCAATATACAAGTAACACCAATTTTGCTCATACTTACTCAAATCCCTCCACCCTAGTCCTAGGAGACATAACCTGAATTTACAATATCGGACCAATAGCATTGGGCGTGATTGGTTCGGGCCCTCGGGGTGTGAAAAACACCCCTCCCTTTTTTTTTTTGAGTATCATGTTGAGAAGCATAATGTAACACGTGTCGCACAGCAACCAATGACTAGGTCATGCAGTTGTTTAGGAGCAGCAATGAGTTTAACATGAATCCACCCAAATGTTGAACCAATAATTAATGTAAGAAGGATACTCACAGGTGTAAACCACCTGTATTTGACTCCAAATGTCAATTAAACAAGTTAAGCTGATAAGGTAACACAAAAGTATGTCAACTTAACTTACAAAGAAAGTAGGCTGATCTTTGTACTTGAATTAACTAGGCCACTAGCAAGAAGTGCAGGAAAAAAGATGTAGAACACAAGCTGCACACATTAGAGTGAATTTGGTGAATTGCATCTACAAAATATGCGCTCATGCGCTACTTGCATAAATCCCATATCATTTCCCTCGAATGGAAAATCTAATACTAGCTTCAACGTGGCATCAGATGAATCATCAATCTCGTATGACTTCGAAGAGCCCGAGTAAGCTGCTTTCGTATCTTCTGCTTTGGTCTTGTGGTTAATGGGTTCTACGTTTTCGTTAATGTTTTGAAATGATTTTACAACCTCAGAATTCCACAGATAGATGAAATAGTCACCTTGATTAGATTTATATATCGATGATGGATTATTGAGAAGCAATGCATTCGCCGAAAGACTCGACTTAGCCTCGACTCTGACATTCTCCCATTCTGATTTCATAACCATCTCAGAAGAGGCCGGACCAGGATTGCGTATCCTTAAATGCTTCTTCAAGTGCGAGTGCCACAAATTCTTGATGTCATAATCTGTTCTAGTTCTAGGTAAATGAGATGCAATTGCTAGCCCATCTGAAGGAATAATTATCAACAAGTGAAATATAATTTTTTTTTCTTGACTTCATGAGAACTATCTACTGAGGTGTAGTGCAGTGTTTCTTAGTTTGGGATTTTTCAAATCTTCTGGAATTGGGTTTGGGCAGAGCCGTACCTGTGATTTTGTAGACCTGAAACAAACAGTTGTTTTTTGAGATATAGGCCCTGGGTTTTACGAGGGCAGCGCCCCCGAAAAAAAATTTTTTAAGAAAAAAACTGAAGGAAAAAAAAAAAAAAAAAAGGGCCCCATAAGCCAATGGGCCCTGAAGCCCTTGCTTCATCAACTTCATGCCAGGTCCGGGCCTGGGTTTGGGCATAGCTACTGATTTTGGGTTCTTCCTCTTTTAGAACGTGAAGATGAAGGGTTTGAATCCGGGGTCTATGGGATGAAAGGAAAAATAGCTGAGTTGTAGGGAAGGAAGGGGGTTCTCGTTGAGTTTCAGTTTACACCAAAATTAATACGGTGTTAAAGATTTAATTAGTTATAAAAGGAAATTATTCAAATAGATTAAATTTTAGGGGTAGTTTGTGTAATTTCCTTAATATATTATCCGTAAAATTGTCCCGAAATTTCTTGGTCTGTCTTCTCTTCTTGAAAATCAATTACAATTTTTTTTTTTTTTTAAATTCGTGAAAAAAAAAGTTTTCAATATCACATAAATATTTTTTCCTTTAAAAATAGAAAATTAAAGAGAATAAAATAGGAGCATTCATCGATCTATTTTTTCTTTCCTTTTCATTTTAATAAAATTTTAAGCGTATATCACAGATATGTATACTTTTTCATTTATCACAAATTTTATTTAAATGTAATTTTTTCTCAGTTTAACCTTGAAGTAATTTAAATTACAATATTTAAAAAAAATTCTTGAACGGTAAACATGTAAACCGTAAAATAAATAAATAAATTTAATGTTTGTGTAATTATATATTTTTTGTAACTAATTGTCTTCCTTCATTTCTAATTCTTAATTAAATACTCATTTCATATTATATTATATATATATATTTTTTAAATTTGTAAAAAGTTAAATAAAGAAAAAAGTTATTAGTATCACATAAATATTTTTCTTTAAAAATAAAAAAAAATGAAAGAAAATAGGAATGTTCATCGATCTATATTTCATTTTCCTTTTAATAAATTTTGAGCGTAAAGTTTCTAGAACCGTAAACATACGAAGCGTTAAAAAATTAAAGTATGTGTAATTGTACATTATTTGTAATTATTTGTCTTTCTCCGTTTCTTATTTTTAATTAAAAAATCATTTCATATGTTAACATATAAATTCGATATATATGAGTAACAAATGATCGTGCATCGCACGGGTGTAACACTAGTATTATATAATAACAAATAGTAATAGCACCCATGCAATGCATGGAAGATATAATTGACAATTATTTATTGAATATAAGTTGTAAAAATAAAGAAAAACCATGCATAAATTGTACATTCATATATAATGAAAAATACCTAGAAAAGTAAAATGTAAAATATAAAATTCTGACTTACATATTTCTTTTAACAGCTAATTGCTCGTTCTCTACTTTTCTTAGTCTATTTAGGCAAACTCAGATATGGACATGTGACTTATTTTGTACTTTACAATTTTAATTTGATGACCGAAGTCGAGCTTACAGTTATTTGATTTCTAAAAGTTGAAATGTTTATAATTTTCAAATCGTAAAATAAAATAAAGAGGCTAATAGACATTTACAGAATTAATTTATCGACTCACAATATAGCACTATAAGAATTTGTACTAACTATCTTAATAAAATAATTGATATTAAATATATTAAACAAATATTTCATTTTATTACATGTAAAAAAGTAAATACATTATGACCAAAATTTATTTAGCATTTTAAAAAATAAGAATTGCTCAAATTTAAATTATATGTTGCAATATGTTAAAGTTATACTTGACAAACTTATACGCAGTCCTATATTTAAATGAATGTAACAAATAGATAATATGAAATACAAATTTTAATTAAATTTTATTTAATGAATATTACAAATATAATTAAATTTATATAAAAAAATCATCTATACATCTCAATTTATAAATGGGGTTTAACTCCCATGATATAAGATTTTATCACTTATTAGTATAGAATTGATTCTTCAAAAATAATTTTTTTTCAATGTTCATTATCAACCACACGTTTTTTAAAACTCATTTCCACAACTGTACATACTATTTTTGTGCATGACAAATAAATGTGTTGACTATATTCTATTTTTAAATAGAATGATTTTACTAATATCTTCTATTTTACAAATTGAACAAGTGAGTTTATCGGAATTTAAAGTTGTAGAAAATTAAATGATTTAATTGAGTTTGTTTAGAAAGATCGAATATCTATTATTTCTATCAATTTGATAAGAAAATATTCAAAATTAATCATTTAGATCAAATTGAATTTAGGTGAGAAATGATATGTATCATTTTAGAACTTAAATGAGATAAATTAAAAAGATTGGATGATGGAAAAAGCAAAAAGCATAAGTAAAATTTTTACATTTAGTATTTAAGAAGATTTTACGAATGATATGTTTAGAGCTTTCTCTCATTTGTTAGCTTGTATTAAACTTTTCGTTGAGGTCTTGGATTTGACATCCATATTGCGTATTTTTCGACTTCAAAATAATGTAATAATTATCAAAAGAAAAAAATCTATAATTTGACTACAGGCATTAATTGAACTTTCCTAATTTATGTATTAAAAGAATTTTCCTAAAATGACAGGTGAAAATGGATGGAAAATTATGTTCGTAAAATGGTGACGGTTATCCTATTATTATAGATATGTATAGATGTATAGATAGTTGTCACATAAATACGCATCAATTAATGTAACATGTGATAAATGATTTATGAATTTATGATAAAAAACATTTATAAAAAGTCAAATTATAAATTATTTTTATTCTTTTGATAATTATTTCATTATAAATTATAGTTCACTTTCTTTTTTGAGAGTGAAGTTAATATTTTATGTCTCATTTTGCCCTTATTTAATGTATTTTTTATTAATCTAAATAAATTTATACTATTTCAATTTCGTGGGAAAATATAAAATTTATTAGGGGTATATTAGAAAAAATGATTGTAAAATTTATTTTTTCAACAATATTAATCAATATTGCTTAATCTGTATGAATATGAGCAGGAGACTATCTTTGTGGGACGGAGTAAGTAGCATTAAATGTTTATCCACAATAAAAGTTGGTACTAAATGAAAGGGGTAATAAAGTGGGTCATTAATTTCAGCGACCAATTAATGTATATGATTATATTTATAAAATATATATTAAACTTAGTTCAATCTAATTGTTTCAATTTTTAAATTATTACGTACCTTAAGGTTAAATTGTATAATTATGTTAGTCATAAAATTCTAATAAATAAATTTAAACCCATAATTATTTAAGAATTTAAATATTAATAAAAAAACATAAGGTATTTACAAAATAATGAATACATGTTTATTTTTTTTAATGCCTATAATTTTATCCATATTTTTGATAATTATATTATTATTTTGAAATTGAAAAATATGCACTATGGATCTCAAATCGAAGATCTCAACAAAAACTTTAATAGTGATTCACAAGTAAAAGTCAACTGTATACATGTCGTCCTTAAAATCACATAAAAAATTAGACGTAAAAGTTTTATTTTGAAAAATTAAATAAAATAGATTTTTTTTATAGAGGAAATTACATAAAATGTCAATTTTTACATTATCATTAAGAAAAATGTCCCAATTTTTAGTGATGTCAATTTTCTTAAATTCTGGACTTAAATGTACTTACTACAAATTTTAAATTTCACGTTGAGAACAAATTTTTTACTATAATATTTTATTGTACTTGACCAATGAAAAATTGACACCTAATTTATCTATATCCTATCCTACGTATACATTTATATCGGGTTAATTTCACAAATTATCACTGAAGTTTGCCCAAAGTTTCAATCATGTCACTAAAGTTTAAAAGTTACGCGAAATGCTACTTAACTTTTGTTTGCTTTCGCTACATACCATCTTGTTTAACTCCATCAACTTTTCTGCTAAGGTGGACGTTAAATGCCACCAAACCAAAACTTTAAATGCCACACAACCTACTGCAAGTCCAAAGCAACAACCATGTGACCCTACCCTAGTTTCTATTCCCACCCCCACCAGTAACTCATGCATCTCTCTCCTTCCATTCACACAAGCACACACACGTGGGTGTGTTTGATATATATATATATATATACCGTCTATGTATATCTCCATCCCCAATTTCTCTCCCTAATTTCATTCCTTAACAAACAAAGCACTGCCATGCGACCCTACCCTACCCTTTTGCTTCATGAAGATTGTCCGGCCATAATTATAAAGCTCCATATCTAGACTGTCGAGTGATGTAATCTTCTGGATAAGTACCTTGGGAACATGACGAAGAACTTGGAAATCGAAAATTTAAAGTGAACTTCAGCTTACATTCTTATTTGCTACTGTCAGTTGATGAAACTTTCTTTACATTTTTGGAAGTGCCATTTCTTTGTACTTGAACAAAATGAGGCATTTAAATAAAAGTACCTGGTAAATGGTAATCAAAGCTTAATCAGGAAAAAAATGTTGCACCTCTTGATAATAACAACCTTTCGAGATTCTGGCAATAAAGCCTATGCAATGCAAGCAATCTTGTCGATTCTGATGAACTTTCTAGATGTCGACATTGGCCCGGAGCTGTTGGCACTGAAAAATTCACCAAAAACTTTCCACTTGAGCTTAAAAGTTTGGCTATCAATAACAGTGAAACAATTTGAACAGCACATAATAGCTTTGCAAGGCCCAAGCCATTTTTACCTGAAGATCAGAAATTTGCTGGAAAAGACAACGATGTCTATCAATTTATTATTTTATAAGCTATAGCCCATATACCCGTTGGTGTACTGTACGAGCTTGACAGATTGAAGGAGAGACCAATCCGCGTAGGCAAGATGAAATGGGATTATTACAAATTGTACAGCCCATGATTCAAGAACTCATCAAGAGGTATTCCCAGAACGAAATATGGTTCAATCTAATGGCAATTATAAATAACGGGAAAGAGATATATTATGCAGTTGAGCTCGAAGATCTCCAAAGGAAGAGGGAAAGACTCCTCCAACAACTGGCGGCCATCCAGTCGGAGAGGCTGGTCCATACTCAATAGCAGTAATGTGGAAGCGCTGAACCAAACTCTTCCAGAAATCAACGCGGGGATTCAGGCTGCTACTGAGAAAATCTGGATCGAGGAAGAAAAATTCAATAAATGGAGAACAGTTTGTAGCGACCAAGAATTTTTCACGCGATTAAATAATTATTTTAAAACTTCGAAAATCGTATCGCTGCGACCTCGCCCATTTCTAAGTTAACTTCACGACGCGTTCGTCTAGCCAAGTCGAGAAATATCGAGTTCGTTCGATTTTAAATTAAATTTCGAGTTTCCAAAATTTTATTATTTTAATTATTTATTTTAATTATTATTTTCAAAATCATTTTAAATCCCAAATTACGTCAATCTTATTTTATCAGTTTCATTCTTCCGACCCAGTTGAATCCGCGTGCGAATTTACCTCAAACTACGTGCAATGCTTGTCTTGATTTTCACACTACCAACCTCCATCAATCACATCAATCACATGCCATACCATACCATACCCTAGCCCTATATCACCACTCCTCCAAACCCAACTCTCAGCTTCACCTCACCACTCAAACCATCCCAGCCTCTCCATTCAGCAAACCAACACACCATTTCCAGAACCTCCATTCAGCAGCAACTCATCACACCATCACCATCACCATCACCATCATGCCACTCACCATCACGCCACTCACCATCATCATCATCACCAGTCCACAGCCACGACCAACCACCTCCACTGCCATAGCCATAATCCAACTCACCTCAACCACAAACCACCATTCAGCCACCACCTATACCGCCATCAACACACACACCACCAGTCCACAACCTTGCAGCCAAAAACACGCAGGCACCACACCACAACCACTTCACTGCCACCACCAAATGCAACCGGCCAGCCACCATTATAAAAAAACCATCACCACCTCCATCTCCATCCCAGCCACTGCAGCTGCCAAACCCAACCACCTGCACAACCCCTTCAACCCAGCCAGTCAACCCACCTGCAACCACCGCCACCTTCAGCATCATCACCCGCTACCTCAATCACCACTGCCCAACCACAACCCACCGGCACCACCATCATCACCACCGCACAACAGCCCAGTCACAAGCCAACCCCAAATCAAAATCAAACCCAAAGAGGAGAACCCATAACCCCAAAAACCCTTTTCTTACCTCAATCGTCGGTCTCTTCGCCTGAAAATCGCGATTTGAGCCTCGTTTCTAGCCTCGATTTTACCCCAAATCACCACACGACGGCGGTGATGACGCAGTGAAGTCACCGGCAATACCCACGGATTTCACCTCTCCCTCGCACGCCATCCCTCATTTTTCTCTAATTGAATGAATTAGGGGGGAGAGAGAGAGTAAGGTTTTATTTTAATATTTTGATTTTCGAAAATTACAGCTTGGTCCCCAAGTTTTAAATTGTTTCAAATCAGCTCCTATAGCTTTAAAAACTTATAATTTCAGCCCTTAAGTTTTTAAATTATTTTAATCAGCCCCGTCATTTTTAAAATCGATTATTTCGAGCCATACAATTTAATATTCATTTTGAGCTTGACCCAACTTTTAAAAGTATTCATTTTAATTCCTCAACTTTCAAATTATTCATTTTAGCCCCTCAACTTTCAAATTATTCATTTTTAGCCCCTCAACTTTCAAATTATTTTAGTCCCTCAACTTTCAAAGTATTCATTTTAATCCCTCAACTTTCAAATTATTCATTTTAGCCCCCTCACTTTCAAATTATCATTTTATTCCCTCAACTTTCAAAGTATTCATTTTAGTCCCTCAACTTTCAAATTACTCATTTTAACCCCTCAACTTTCAAATCAGCAATTTCAATCCCTAAATTTTAAGTAATCATTTTTAAATTATAAATTTCAAAATACTAATTCGACTTAATCTTCTAATTGGCTAGGCGAAGCGTATGGAGAATTAAAGAATTGAAGTCGTGATGCGTGTCGCAATGCACCAAAATAATAAATAATTCCTTACTCGTCAAATATTAATAAATAATGTAGTAGCGAGAGTAAGGGTCGATCCCACGAGGAACAGAAACTAATTTTAGTTGTTCGATCAATTAGAATGGAATGGGGGGTTTGTTGTTTGAAATTGCTTGAAAAGAAAATATGCATAAAAATAAACAATTAAATATGACTAGGGAAATAATATAAGAAGAAATCTTGTTTTCGGGTTCGGTTATGCCCTCAATTAATGTTATACTTTTCCTTGTAACGTGTTTCTATTCCTAATTCAATTATCAATCATAAATAATCAACAAGCTCTGATTATCTAAATTCTTCCTTATGTGTATTGATTCAAAACAAGCTCTTCGAACCAATTCTAGCCACGGACAATCCTAAACAAGCTCTTAGGATTTAATGCACGACTAGTATGAAAATTTAGAAGAATAGATTGAATTGGATCGTTAATTACACAAGCTCGAATTAATCAATCCAAGTTGAATTATTACTAAACCTGCACGAGATTTATTTGCTACTAAGGTAAAGATTCAATGACAATTACGGATCAAGAATCTAAACATAGCATATTCATGAATCCAAAGATCAATAATCCAATTGGCCAAATTAAACTATTAATCAAATAAACTCAATCGAACATTCAAAACATAATAATCCAACAATTGAAATAAAGGAATAAATTAACGCTACTAATTTGTAGGAAAAGAAAATAACATAATTGAATTGACACAACTTCCCCTTTGAACAAGATATGGAATTTAGCCTAACATGGTTGTGGTAGATTCTTCAAGTTGATTCATCTTCTCGAGTTGCTTAATTTTTCTCCAATTCTTCAAGCGAGCCGCTCCTCTTTTCAATATTTTTTTCATACTTTTTTCTGTCATGAGAACCCCTTTTTATAGCCTCAATTTCGTGCCCTAGCTTTGGGAGCAAGAAATCCAAAATTATGGAAAGAATTGAAATAAGAAAATTTTTGACTTGAAGATTTACGGCCGTAACATTCCTTTTACGGCCGTAATTGAGTTTCTGCATATTTCCTTAAATTGGAGTTACGGCTGTAACATTTTGATTTACGGCCGTAACTTTTCCTTTACGGCCGTAAAGTGGTTTCTGCTTATTTTCAACTTGCTTCACGACACTTTCACGGCCGTAACCTTATTTTCTTACGGCCGTAACACCTTTTCTTGCGGCCGTAAATATATTTGCACCTAAGTCCCCAAACTTCGATTTGAGCGCATTTTGGTCATTTTTCCTTCTTTTCTCTTCTTTTGTGATCCTATACAATATAAAACATAAAATGCATTAATAATACTTAGATAGAATCACATTATGGCATATTCAAGGATATAAGTGTATAAAATAAAAGTTAATATAACACTTATCAAGTCGTTTCACGCTCAACTTTGCACTCGTCAAGTTTAAGGTAGACTCGCCCCTATTAATTGATTTAAATTATGATTGCATGTGAATGTGTATGTTATGTGACTTATGTGAAAGTCATTTTTATGAAAAGAGACGAGAATGTATTTCTTCGAAAATACTTATGTTGTTATGCTTGTCATAACTTATGTGCTTTTATGCATGAGAAAAGAAAGAAGAGAATGTCTTGCAAGATAAATGATGATGTTATGCATAACTTATGTGCCTTATGTGCACGAGAAGAAAGAGCAACCCATACCCTATGATTTTAAAGAGCCTATGATTTTCAAAAAGAAGTCATGTGCTTTAATGCACAAGAAGAGCAACCCACACCCTATGATTTCTAAAGAGCCTGCATTTATGTGTTCAATTATATTGTAGATTAATTAACTGGCGATGAGTCTACTGAGTATTTCTATGAAATGCTCATGTCTATTTTAACAACATTTGCAGATTTCGGAGTGGGTGGCAAGTGATGGATGATTGTGGCAATAGTCGTTAAATGGTTGAAAATCTTATTTTAACGATCCGTATTTCCAAACATTGGATAATTTGAAAATTTCAATTATTTGAGAAATCATAACATTGTCAATTGTTTTACAATATTAATGGCTCGATTTATTATTTCGAATTGTTTCATAAATGTTTTCAATTTTATCGACCATTACAGTTTATTTAATGTTGCCAAAGATGAATTTCAGTTATTTCTTCCGCTAAAATATTATTTTAAAAGTTAGATTAGATGATGACGTGGTGTACCGGGCATTTAGAACTCGGGGCGCTACAACTTGGTATCAGAGCCAGTCTGCGTTTTTGTAGACTGAAAAATTTTCAAAAAGAAATTTCAAGAAATAGTTTTCATTATTTAATTATTATTGATGAAGATTGTCACTGCCATCACTCGTCCCACCAACTCCGAGGTAAAGACGTTTATGATATTTAACGTTATTTCAGTATTTCGGATATTTATTTTAATGATTTATGAGAAAGAATGAAGAGAAAGAGAAATAGATTGTACCCAAATAAGAAAGAAAGAAAGAAATGAGTTTTGGAGCATAACGAGAAGTCATATCCAAATCAGAAAGAAAAGAAAAGAAAGAGAACGAGTGTTGAGCATATGAGAATAATATGATTTAAGAATGATTTTATAATAATTTTTGTCCTCGAACTTAGAAATGATGAACCCTACCTGGACTTTGCATAATTGATTTTAGATATGGCACTATTTACGAAGAGTCAATAGAAATGATTAGACAATATTTTCGAAATATATGTCGTTTTGACCAACACCTCATGTTAAGATATATAACCACACTATCGACTATCGTGCCGCGTTATGAGGCCATGACTAGTGGTTTTAGAGCAACTATTGCGAAATTCATTAGCCACTTATTGTCAACATTTTCAGTAAATCAACGAGAAATAACAAGCCAGTTTTATGAGATTGTGATGAGATGATGAAAGTGTAAGTAATATGATTTTATTGAAACTTTTATGAGAAGAATTATGAAATTTGAGATTTAAAGATTTGGTTATTAATTATTGGGAATTAAGGAATGGATATTGTGTTTGAGTAATAAGTGAATTATTCCTCTATTTCGAGAGAGATTTATAATATAGTTTGGCCCTGTGATTTAACTTTGGGATTATGATTTGTAGAATATATTTTATAAGTATGACAAATGAGTTGGCATTTGAGCCAATTAATGTATTGAAGGAAGTGATGTTGTGATATTGGAAACTATGATTTGAAATTGTTATGTTGAGGAATGATGAATTGATTTTTCTGGGATATTTTTGGTAGTATTGAAGTTTGTTGGAATTGTTGTCAGTATTTAATCGTGGTGGTCAGATGTGGAGTATAACTATAGGTTGTTATTGTTGGTTATGAAGTATACCTACGGGTTGGATAAGTCCAAATTACAAGGGAGACTCTGCCTAGAATTTTATCATTTTGAGTTAAGAGCTTAGTGCGGTAAACAACCCACTAAGGGAATTAAGGTTAGATTTGCATGTTCATTTACACCACAAGCAAGACTTAGTAAATGATAAAAAGGGATAATGACTCTTGAGATATTTGTGGCTTCTTCGAAGTATAATCATTTTTGTAATGGATATAGTTCTATTGAAACGCTCTCCTTGTTTCACAATTTCAAAAACAAGATGATGTATACAACTACTTGGATATCAAGGAATACATGAAGTGATGTGATGAATTGATGCATACATTGGGAAATGTCAAGTTATATTTTGAAAGATAGTGAAGACAAATATTATGGCGTGATTGGGAAGAATCTTAATTATTCTTGGGAACGAATTGATTTTTAGTTGAAGATGATCACTTGTATTGGAGAATATTATAAATGATGAGAATATGTGATAATACTGTTGATTTATTTTGGAACTTGATTGGTAGATGATGTGTAAGATTTGGTTATTTACATGTAATATTTTATAGTGAGATGCCTTAGAGTAGTAACCATTTATTCGAAGTGAGAATTTGGAGATATATGATCGAATGTTTGGGATTATGTGAGATTATGATGATTGTCATAAGGTCATTTGAGTATAAAAGGTACAAGAGATAATTATAAGAAATAATGCGATTGCTCTTATGGTGAGAACTGAAGGTGATGATGTATTGTGATTATGAAATAGGTTGACTTTCCATGAATAAGTTATGCTATATTTGGTTCTTAGTGGAATTCGAAGAAAGATGAGTCTCAGTCATGGAAATGAATCAGGGTTTCCTCGTAATGTGGATGATTCACCGATGTTTATGATATTAGAAGACCATGAGAGAAATTGTTGGATGAAATTGATGAAAGAAATTTTACCAGGTTCTAAATTTGTACAAGTATTGCAGAAGTAATGAATTTGATCGGAGGAAAGTTTATGATAAGATCATACCTTGAAATTTCGGAAAGTGTTACTAATGGTATCTTGGTTCGAAAATAAGAAACGAAATTTTATGCATTTGTCCTTGTGGATAGGATTTGTGGAAAATGAGGATAAGACTTCACCGTGATTACTTATTATGGGGTAGTGTGCAGAATGAGTGACATATGGCAGAATCCAAGATTTATTTAGTTTGAGAGATTGATATATAATCTTAGTGAGCAGATTGACGTATAAGGTTCACGTGATAGATATGATGGTTATTATATTGAAATCTTAGAGAGATGGGTATGATTTAATTGAGGTCATATGATACGATGATAAGTGACATGTTACATGATTACTAAAAGATATGGTGACTAGACGGCTAATAGATGTTATGGTTACCCTGTGAAGAATTGTGTGAATATATATTGAGTCAATTGATCTTATTTTGATGGATTATTGAATTATGGTGAAATATTACCTACGATTGAGAATTTTCAGTTTGATTCATTAGATATATGGATTTATTTAAGATTTTGGTAATGCAGTTTCGATTTCTTATTACCGGTTGTACTTTAGATGTGAGTAAATATTTTGGCTACAAGAATGGAAAACCTGAGATGACCAGTTGTGTGACTTTTACTTATAATGGAATTGTATCTTTGAGTTAAATAAACTTTATGAGGAATCCTATATGATTCACATAAGTCTTATTTATTGGTGATAGACCTAATCGGAGTATTGTTCAAAGTGTAACATGAATTGAAGTTTTGGGAGAACAGGGAAAATTGAATCTTGAACTTCAGATTGGGAAGTTAGTGAGATTTCTTAAGTTTGAGAATATCATATATGATCCTTATGATGCTGCTTTAAGTTAGGACCTTAGTCCTCAGCTGGAATGAGTATGTGATGTCAAGTACTTGATGCATGATTTAAAAGTATGGACTAAAGGATTTAAGTTTGAATTTCTTCAATTTTAAAAAGGGAATTTCAGTCGATTTTAGAAATGATTACGTTTGTAAATCCTTTTCAGAAAGATTCTGCCAAGTTTGGGTTTGTACTCAATATTTTGGAATTGATACCGCTTTTCTATGTTTGGGATCGTAAGGTTTTATTCTTGATCAATCTTCTTGATTTTTTTATTTAAGCATTGGAATTATTGATACTTATAGCGTGGATTCGATATCAGTATAGGTCCTTGAAAGGTTAGAAATAGAAGGTCAACAAATGAGTTTATAAGTTGGACAATGTCAGACGATTGATTGAGTTCTACACAATAGCTATCAAGTGTCTTTTTGCATAGCTTCGTATGAGGTACAGATACATGTTAGAGAGTTTGTCCGATTTCATGGATTGCTATTGTCCGTTTTTCAGATAGAGATCCGAGAATCTTCCCTTGAGATTTGGAAGAGATTACATGTGCCAATGGGTACTAAATTAAATTTTAGTACTTCCTACCATCTTCAGAATCAGACATTGAAGGATATGCTTAGGGCATGTGTTCTAGACCCAAATGGTAATTGAGAGACACATTTTCCATTAGTAGAGTTTTCCTAAAACAAACGGTGTTCGGGCCAACATTTGATATGTCACCATACAAATCACAGTATGGATGAAGATGTCGATCGCCAATCTCTTGAGATGAAGTTGGCGAGAGGAAATTATTGGGTTCAGAATTAATTGAGTGAACAGTATAGGCTATCGAGAAGATCAGATTACGGATCAAGGCTGTCCAAGACAGACAGAAAAGTTATGCCGATCAAAGAATAAAAGACTTAATGTTTGAGATTAGAGAGAAAGTGTTCTTGAAAGTAGCTCCTATGAAGGGTACTTTTCGTTTCGGCAAGAAAGAGAAATTAAGGCCTCGTTTCATCGGACCATTTGAAATACTAGAGAAGTGGATAATGTGGCTTATTGTTAGCTTTGCCACCAGAACTTGCAGCTGTTCACAATGTTTTTCAAGTTTCTCTATTGAGAAAGTATGTTTATGATCTTAATCATGTGGTGAATTATAAGTCTCTGGCAGTTCAGAAAGATTTGACTTTTGAAGAGGCACCTATGTGCATAGTAGAGAGAAAAAGTCCATATCTTAAGAAGTAAAGAGATTACTTTAGTCAAAGTCCAGTGGGGTAGACACAATAGTAATGAAGTTACTTGGGAAATGAAGAGGAGATCCTAGCCAAGTATCCAGAAAGAATAGATCGAGTAAGTTTAATTTCGAGGACAAAATTATTTTAAGGGAATAAGGTTGTAGCGACCAAGAATTTTTCACGCGATTAAATAATTATTTTAAAACTTCGAAAACCGTGTCGCTGCGACCTCGCTCATTTCTAAGTTAACTTCACGACGCGTTCGTCTAGCCAAGTCGAGAAATATCGAGTTCGTTCGATTTTAAATTAAATTCCGAGTTTCCAAAATTTTATTATTTTAATTATTTATTTAAATTATTATTTTCAAAATCATTTTAAATCCCAAATTACGTCAATCTTATTTTATCAGTTTCATTCTTCCGACCCAGTTGAATTCGCGTGCGAATTTACCTCAAACTACGTGCAATGCTTGTCTTAATTTTCACACTACCAACCTCCATCAATCACATGCCATACCATACCCTAGCCCTATATCACCACTCCTCCAAACCCAACTCTTAGCTTCACCTCACCACTCAAACCATCCCAGCCTCTCCATTCAGCAAACCAACACACCATTTCCATAACCTCCATTCAGCAGCAACTCATCACACCATCACGCCACTCACCATCATCATCATCATCACCAGTCCACAGCCACGACCAACCACCTCCACTGCCATAGCCATAATCCAACTCACCTCAACCACAAACCACCATTCAGCCACCACCTATACCACCATCAACACACACACCACCAGTCCACAACCTTGCAGCCAAAAACACGCAGGTACCACACCACAACCACTTCACTGCCACCACCAAATGCAACCGGCCAACCACCATTATCAAAAAACCATCACCACCTCCATCTCCATCCCAGCCACTGCAGCTGCCAAACCCAACCACTTGCACAACCCCTTCAACCAAGCCAGTCAACCCACCTGCAACCACCGCCACCTTCAGCATCATCATCATCATCATCATCACCTGCTACCTCAATCACCACTGCCCAACCACAACCCACCGGCACCACCATCATCACAACCGCTGTTTACTTATATCTCACGATGCGAGATATCCCTGCAAGTGCACGGGTCATGAGAAGTAATAAAGTGGACCTAGGAGTCCGGATTATCGTCCCACGAGGACTGCTATTAATTACCGAAATATTTTAGTTCTACACTTTATTTGAACGGACGAAATAATTTGAGATTTTAAACTAAAACTAAAGAATTAAACTGAAGAATTTAAAATTGGAGAATTGTTTTGTTTTCAAATACAATTGTAAACTAGTTGGGATTCACGAATTCACCTAGCTAATTAAATCAATTCCAATTCCAGATTTTATTTTCTAAATATGTGCTCGATCGAATTCACTAATTCAAATTGAGATTCCTCTCTCGAGTTTAAATCAATTCTACCTAAATAAGTCGACCTTGTATCTCTACAACAGGTCTGACTATTCCTTATCTAGATGCATTACACACAAGAATTCACACACGACCGCAGTAATAACGAGAGTATATCTCTATCTCTCGTTCAATTACCGGATTTATTACCTAGATCTATGTTATTAACTCACCTCTCGGATTGTGAAAATAACACATAAAATATAAATAAGTGGCCAGTTCATTCACGCATTAAACGCAATAATAAATCAACAGATGCATTAAAGCGTTAAAATAAGGAATATGGAATTAAAATAATTAACTAGGCTACATCGTTCATCCCAACATCAAATTTAGTTACACATCATATTTAAATAGAAAAAATAAAATATAATGACGTTCATTGAAAATAAAGAAGAATGGAAAGATTGTACAAATTATCAATTCTTCAAGTATCTTCAATTCACGCCCCCTCTGCGATGCTTGAATTAAAATATCTGTTGTGGCTCGTTCTATGGAGAGGCAAAGGTCTTTATCTCGTGCCTCTTATGTTGTATATATATGTTTTGGAGAAACCTAGGTCAAAAAGCCCAAAGCCTGTTAAGAATCGCGAAAGAAATCTGATCTGTGGCCCAATCGGACAAGCGCGCGATCGCGCAGGCAGATGGAAGTCGCGATCGCGTGGAAGACCATTTTACTCTCGGGTTAAGATTTTGCACCATTTCGCGATCGCTTGGTACATATCCAGCGATCGCGACTTCATATTTCTTTCGGATGTGTAAGTTGGTCCCTGACTTTTAATTGCACCTTCAATCCTCAACTTCCAATTATTGCAATTTAGTCCCCCAAACTTTATCTTCTTCTCAATTTGCTCATTCAAGCTCTTAATTCATTCAATTAGGTCCTCCAACCTCTGATTCGTTCATTTTGGCACATTGCATCTTTCCGGTTGACGTCACAAACTTATCAATTGCTCGTTTTAGCTCAAATCAACATCCAATTATGCATTTTTCTCATCAATTACTTCATTCTTCATCTTTTGGGATATTTTCTGCAAAGTAAACAGATAAACACAAATTAAATAGCATATATTCTAAAATGATAATAATTTATTCTAATTTAGACGTACAAATAAGTGTATAAAACACACTTATCAAATACCCCCAAACTAGAATTATTGTTCGTCCTCGAACAATGGAAAATAAACTACAAAAATCAAAGAAATAAGAGAACAAGTGTTTTTGTTGTGTCAACATGTTTACCATATGCCTCTATAGTCCAAACCAATTTAAGCTTTAAGCAAGTGTCATGAACAACAATGCAAAATAATTTCTAGTTATATCCTGCCAGAGTCTCAAGTGTGTGTGTGAATAACCAATGTCAAACGCATACTCATGCAAAAGATATACTCAACACTGTGTGGCTCATTATGCATAATCCAGCCCGAATCCCATGTGGTCAATCTATGAATTCTAATGAAATTCCTTTCAGCGCTCATGGATGATCACCACTTTCTGATTTTCTCTCACATATCCCGGGTTTCTATCTATGTGGGTTCTAAAAATACTCTCTGCTTTTTCCACACAAGGTAGTCAGTATCAGAAATATGCGTGTATAACAAATCAAAAGATAACAGTCCTCAATTCTACAACCTCAACCACCACAGCTTAGTCAACAAAGCTTATACCATGCAATATTTTGTTTTTGGACGACTTTTTCTTTTAATGTCCTTGTCTTTTACCATCTTTGTGCAGAACTTTTCATACTGGCTTTCTATATGACCCCTGTAGCGGGCTTTCAGATCGGCAACTCCCAAACTAGTTGGCTTTAGGGTACCAGGTTCATAGAACCCCTCAGACGTGCTTGCCCGAGTCATAAAGGCTTAAACAGAAAAGTTAAAGATGTTATAATGTCTTATGTTTAAGTACACTCTCCGTACTTGCTTTCTAATTGACCCATGTAGCGAGCTTTAGGTCGATGACTCCCAAGTCAGTTGGCTTTAGGGCACCAGGTTTGAAAGACCCCTCGGACTTACTTACTCGAGTCAAAAAGACATTTGAAGAGTGGAATAAGACCTTCAGCATTTTTCTGTTTTATGCTGGAAATGGTTTATACTCGTTGACCAAACTGTAATGACTAAAGTGAAAAACCAAGAACCACAGACCTCCAACCCGTCAATACACACAAATTCCAACCATTTTAACCCCAAACTTGTCTTTTAGCATGATTGGTTCTAATTTAGGGGTGGGATGTCTAACGATCTAAGTTCAGGGCTTTTTGAGTCGTTCCTAAGTTCAAATTGCATAAATTTGCCCCACATGTATTAAACAAAATCTCTTACACAAGCAATTATCCAACACTGGCTATGTGCGCAATAAATATGAATCTAACAAAATATAACTAGTTCAAAAATAAGTTCATGCTTTCATGTTGTCCAATTTTCAAACATAAGCGCAAATTGATTCATACTATATCCTAGGAAATAAAGATGTTAACACATATTCAAATTTTTTATTTTTATTTTTATTTTTTTTATCCCAATAAAATCGAATGGAAGCATAGAATGAATATCATGAATACGGAAGCAATTTTTTAATGTGTGAGAAACTCCACCCCCAAATTAGAAAGAAACATTGTCCTCAATGTTTGTCAAAAAGATCTAAAAAAAATGTAATACAAGACAACGAAGAGAGAACGAGAACTTCCCAGGTGAAATGTGGATGCTTTGTTGCCTTGATGCTTCCATTTGAAATGATGTTGGATAAATATGACCCTATTCTTGCTCTGCCCAACTTGATTGGATGTGTCTTGATTGGTGTTTACCTTGCAATTAAGAGATAAGTAACATTAGAAATCATAAACACCAATAAGAAATAATGAAAGTTCAGTACCACACCCCCAAACAAAGTCAAAGCAAAATTCTGAATTTTCAAAATTGGTCGACCACACACATTTAAGCCTTGACATCGCCTAGAAAAACATAAATTTTCCCGAGCCATCTTTTGATACTTTAAAGTTCATAGCATGATCAACAATATATTAAAAACTCAGCTCATTTGAAGGTCAATAGGGTCATGCAACAATGTGGAGAAGTAGGTGACATGAGACAGTTTCTGGGTGCAATGGCCTTGCAATGGGGCTGTCATGATGCCAACATGGTTTTAATGCCAAGATGTGAACTAACTCATGCACTACACACACATAAACATTGATATACATTTCATGAAGATAAATGCTCGGATGGATTTATAAAATTAGCACAAAACTCTCTTTGTGGCATTTCATCAAATACATGGTATGCATTGCAAAAATCAAAGGATATGCATAGGTTTGGAGGCATGAATGAACCAAAAATGTTGTCTACTAAACCAAAAATCACAAACTCCAACAACTAACTTAAGCCCCTTCTTCACAATTCACAATTCCAATTATTCAAAATCTAAAAGAAAATTTCATAAATTTGAGTAAAGTATGTTTCAAGTGAAGAATTACATACCTTTGATTGATTTGGATGCGGAAAATAGCAATGATATTGATGCAACTAGGTGTTGATTACATGCACACAAAATGTAAGATCAAATATGAGGTGATTAGGGGAGAGAAAACGAGTTTATAATGTTTGAAATTGAAAACATGAGGAACAACACTTAAACTGCCGATTTTGGTTCCAGTACAGCCACGCGATCGCCTGACTGGAGTGCCAGCGATCGCGTGGTTCAATGTTTAAGATCTGTTGATTTTTAAATGCAAACTTGCGATCGCCATAGCCTATTGGCACGCGATCGCGTAGTTCCCGGCTGTAATGAAAATTTTTCCTATTTTTGATTTCCAAAATCATTTTTATCCCCCTAATCACTTCATGATCGATGCAATGATTTTCCAAACCTTATCGTCGTGATTCAAACTAGTGTGTGTGTTTGTGTGAGTTTGGAATGACGATAAAAACCTAGCCTAATATAAACATGCAAAATTAAAAACATACCTAAATATGCAATAATAGACTCTTATGCACAAGTGTTCTAAACATGAAATATGCAAAACACTCAAACATATTTCCTACCATGCATATATCTAAAATTTTAATACTAAAATAAATAATAAAAGCGTAATAAGTAAAAGGGAAGAAAGGTTGGGTTGCCTCCGAACAAGCGCTCCGTTTTAAGTCTTAAGCCCGCCTTTAGCACATAAATATCATGGAGGCTTGAAAGATGATCTCCGAGCCTTGCATATCTTGCAATTTCCAGCCTTGCACTTCTCAACTCGTTTCCTCAATTTCTTGTACTCCAAGGCCTCCTTTTCCACTTGTTGTTGACTAAAATTTGGTTTTTCCTCCTTTTTGTCTCTCCATTCATCTTTTACCTTTAGAAACTCATGTTTTGTGATTACAGCCTTCTCAATCTTAATATCATCCTTCATGCAGCCATTTGGTTTCTTGACCTCTTCATCCACCTTGAAGCAACTTTCATTTTGAATCTTTGGATCCTGTCTTGGCTTAATGCTGAACGTGACTTGTTCCTTCTCGACCCTAAAGATGATTTCTCCCTTTTCAATGTCGATTAAAGCTCTTCCAGTAGCTAGGAACGGTCTTCCAAAAATGAGGGGCATCTGAGTGTCCTCCTCCATGTCTAAGATCACAAAGTCATCTGGAAAGAAGAATTTGTCTACTTTTACTATCATGTTCTCCACTATCCCATATGGATATTGGATCGATCAATTCGCCAGCTTTAAAGTGATATTCGTTGGCTTAGGCTCCCCCAAACCTAATTTCCTGTACACAGAAAGAGGCGTTAAATTAACACTAGCCCCTAAGTCACACAATACATTATCAAAAGTAAATTCTCCAATAGTACAAGGGATCGAGAAATTCCCTGGATCAGTCAATTTTTGTGGTAATTTCTTTTGAAGTATGGCGCTGCACTCCTCATTCAGTGCTACAGTCTCAAAATCAACCAACTTTCTTTTGTTTGACAGCATTTTCTTCATAAACTTCAAATATAAGGGCATTTGAGCTAACGCTTCTGCAAATGGGATATTTATGTGCAGTTTCTTGAATATTTCCAAAAAATTTCCAAACTACTTGATGTGATCCGGACCAGGCATCGAAGGGCGAAGTCGAGCCATCGGCAATATGACAGTGATCTACGTGCAAAACGGAGCAAGTTCCATGTTGGAATCGAGCCGAGAAGACGAAAGAATCAAGCCGAGCCGAGTACACGAAATTGTTTATGCAAAAAGGGCCTTACGGCCGTAATGGAAATCCTTCACGGCCGTAAATCATATAATCACGGCCGTAAAAGCTATTGTCACGGCCGTAATCAACTATCGAAGGAAAAGGCAGAATTTCAGCAGAAAAGGTCTCACGGCCGTAATGTCCAGTCTTACGGCCGTAAAATTCAAACCGGAGGAAATTCACGGCCGTAATCATTGTGTCACGGTCGTAACCAATAACTCAGTTTTTTATCAGAAAGGCCTTTACAGCCGTGAAAGGAGTCGTCACGGCCGTAAATGAGCAACGCCAGATTTTCCAGAATTTTGCCAATTATTTTGTTTCCTTTTATTATTTTAGGTTATTTTCCTATTTTAGAATTTTAGTCTAATTAGAATTCTATTTTGAGTAAATTAGATGCTAGGTTATTTTGCTTATTTATACGCTTTTTCAATTCATTGTAAACAGACAAGTTTGAGTTGATTAATAAAATTTGTGAGAGGATTCTCCAAAATTGAGAGGTTGAGTTTATTCCCTTTTTCTTGAACTTATCAAAGATCCGATCTTTGTGGCGTTCTTCCAGCAAACTTATCAAATATTCGCAAGAATATTTGTGGCGTTTCCAAATTCGATACTTATCAAGGAAATTGACAAGTCCTTGTGGCGTTCACCAATCTTGGTTCTTCAATCTGCATCGCCATAAATTGCGTCGTGATTGTCGGGTCAAGGCTTTACCGTCATTCTATCCTTATTTTTCGTTGTTTGTCTTGTGTCGATCTGATCTAGATCTATCCTAGGGTTTTAAATATCGTTATTCCGCGTTTTCGACGAGATTCCCCGACCGGGATCGCATCACTACTGCTCCAACTGATGTTTTCTCAGTCTTTGTGGATATGGAATTGGAGGCACATAAGCTTTGACTTGCGGTCTAACTCGAACTTCTTCTTCAGCTTTTTCTTGCACTTCAGGAGTCGGCCTCTGTTCTTCCTCACTTTCCTGTTCTTCCACCACATCTTTCTTTTGGTTCTTCTGCTTCCCATATCCCCGCTCTTCGTTGTTATTGCATTACATTGTTATCCCATTTGTCTCTTCAAATTCTTAATCTCAGCTGCTTGATTCATAATCTCACCATTCTGACTCTTGACCAGCTGGATTAACATCTCCATGTTTTCTGCCATGGTTTTATGAGATTATTGTTGCTGCTGTTGTTTAAAACCAGGCGGACGCTAAATATTCTGATTATTAGACCAGGAGAAGTTGGGATGGTTCTTCTATTCTGGGTTGTAGGTTTGTGAATAAGGACCACCCTGTTGCCCACGAAATTGACTTGTTCTGGATTTGATTGACTCTGTTGCATGGGACAGAAATTAACAGTGTGATTCTCAAAACAAAAATCACATAGCGCTGTTTGAACTAAATTGACTGTCTGCACACCCATACTGTCAATTTTCTTCGTCAACGCATCCAATTTAGCATTTAATGATGTAATCTCATTAACGGCAATTACTCCCCCGGACTTAGGTGCAGACCTCTCTGAATACCATTGGTAACTGTTTGAAGCCATCTTCTCGAAAATCTCAGAAGCTTCTTCATAAGTCATATCCATTAATGAACCCCCAGCTGCTGAGTCTGCATGCTTCTTATTTTCATTTGTCAACCCATTATAGAATGTCTGAACTAAGATCCAATCAGCGATTCCATGGGTAGGACACTATCTGATGAGCTCGTTGAACCTTTCCCAAGCCTCAAAAATTTATTCCCCAGGCTTTTGACTGAATGATAATATCTCACGCCTTAGCTTTGACATGCGGTCAGGTGGGAAAAATTTATCTACAAATTTCTGGCTCATAACTTCAAAAGTGGTGATTGTGTGTAGGGGCAAAGAGTAAAACCAGGCTTTTGCTTTGTCCACCAAAGAGAATGAGAATAGCTTTAATTTCACGGCGTCATCTGAAACTCCATTCATGCGTTGCATATCACATAGTTCCAAAAATGTCCAAAGATGCGCATGAGGATCTTCAGATGGCAATCCATGAAAAACGCACGAATTTTGGATCAAGGATATCAAGGAAGTCTTGATCTCAAAATTATTAGCTTGGATGGCAGAAGGTACAATGCAAGTTCCAATGTTCCCCACATGAGGAACCATGTAGTCTCGCAAAACACGCCTTCCATGATTTTGTTGCTGTCCATTCACAGCTGCTGACAGATTTTGTTGATTTCCCTGATTATCCTGAATTATGTCATCTGTCATGGCTAAGTCTGTTTGTTGATTCGCTCCCAACTGTTGTCTACACCTCTGTCGAAAGGTGCGTTCAATTTTTTATCAAAAGGAAGCAAATCAAATGACTTAGTCCTTCTTGACATAAATTAAAGAAAACAAAAATTAACAGCAAAAACTGAAAATTAATATAAAAATAGAAATAAAAACAAGCAAAATAAAGTTCAATGTAAAATAAGAACTAATGGGTATCGATATTAATTAACAGTTCCCGGCAACGACGCCAAAAGCTTGTTCACTTATATCTCGCGATGCGAGATATCCCTGCAAGTGCACGGGTCGTGAGAAGTAATAAAGTGGACCTAGGAGTCCGGATTATCGTCCTACGAGGACTGCTATTAATTACCGAAATATTTTAGTTCTACACTTTATTTGAACGGGCGAAATAATTTGAGATTTTAAACTAAAACTAAAGAATTAAACTGAAGAATTTAAAATTGGAGAATTGTTTTGTTTTCAAATACGATTGTAAAGTAGTTGGGATTCACGAATTCACATAGCTAATTAAATCAATTCCAATTCCAGATTTTGTTTTCTAAATATGTGCTCGATCGAATTCACTAATTCAAATTGAGATTCCTCTCTCGAGTTTAAATCAATCCTACCTAAATAAGTCGACCTTGTATCTCTATAGCGGGTCCGAATATTCCTTATCTAGATGCATTACACACAAGAATCCACACACGACCGCAGTAATAACAAGAGTATATCTCTATCTCTCGTTCAATTACCGGATTTATTACCTAGATCTATGTTATTAACTCACCTCTCGGATTATGAAAATAACACATAAAATCATAAATAAGTGGCCAGTTCATTTACGCATTAAACGCAATAATAAATCAACACATGCATTAAAGCGTTAAAACAAGGAATATGAAATTAAAATAATTAACTAGGCTACATCGTTCATCCCAAAATCAAATTTAGTTACACATCATATTTAAATAGAAAAAATATAATATAATGACGTTCATTGAAAATAAAGAAGAATGGAAAGATTGTACCAATTATCAATTCTTCAAGTATCTTCAATTCACGCCCCCTCTGCGATGCTTGAATTAAAATATCTGTTGTGGCTCGTTCTATGGAGAGGCAAAGGTCTTTATCTCGTGCCTCTTATGTTGTATATATATGTTTTGGAGAAACCTAGGTCAAAAAGCCCAAAGTCTGTTAAGAATCGCGAAAGAAATCTGATCTGCGGCCCAATCGGACAAGCGCGTGATCGCGCAGGCACATGGAAGTCGCGATCGCGTGGAAGACCCTTTTACTCTCGGGTTAAGATTTTGCACAATTTCGCGATCGCTTGGTACATATCCAGCGATCGCGACTTCATCTTTCTTTTGGATGTGTAAGTTGGTCCCTGACTTTTAATTGCACCTTCAATCCTCAACTTCCAATTATTGCAATTTAGTCCCCAAACTTTATCTTCTTCTCAATTTGCCCATTCAAGCTCTTAATTCATTCAATTAGGTCCTCCAATCTCTGATTAGTTCATTTTGGCACATTGCATCTTTCCGGTTGACGTCACAAGCTTATCAATTGCTCGTTTTAGCTCCAATCAACATCCAATTATGCATTTTTCTCATCAATTACTTCATTCTTCATCTTTTGGGATATTTTCTGCAAAGTAAACAGATAAACACAAATTAAACAGCATATATTCTAAAATGATAATAATTTATTCTAATTTAGACGTACAAATAAGTGTATAAAACACACTTATCAACCGCACAACAGCCCAGTCGCAAGCCAACCCCAAATCAAAATCAAACCCAAAGAGGAGAACCCATAACCCCAAAAACCCTTTTCTTACCTCAATCGTCGGTCTCTTCGCCGGAAAACCGCGATTTTGAGCCTCGTTTCCAGCCTCGGTTTTACCCCAAATCAGCACCAAACTTTGTTTCTTTTACTACCATCCTTCCTCTTTGTCACCGCCACACGACGGCGGTGATGACGCAGTGAAGTCGCTGGAGAAAAGGCGCCAGCAATACCCACGGATTTCACCTCTCCCTCGCACGCCATCCCTCATTTTTCTCTGATTGAATGAATTAGGAGAGAGAGAGAGAGAGAGAGAGAGAGAGAGAGAGAGAGAGAGAGAGAGAGAGAGAGAGAGAGAGAGAGAGAGAGAGAGAGAGAGAGAGAGAGAGAGAGAGAGAGAGAGAGAGAGAAGTTTTATTTTAATATTTTGATTTTCAAAAATTACAGCTTTGTCCCCAAGTTTTAAATTGTTTCAAATCAGCCCCTATAGCTTTAAAAACTTATAATTTCAGCCCTTAAGTTTCTAAATTATTTTAATCAGCCCCGTCATTTTTAAAATCGATTATTTCGAGCCATACAATTTAATATTCATTTTGAGCTTCGACCCAACTTTTGAAAGTATTCATTTTAATCCCTCAACTTTCAAATTATTCATTTTAGCCCCTCAACTTTCAAATTATTCATTTTTAGCCCCTCAACTTTCAAAATATCATTTTAGTCCCTCAACTTTCAACGTATTCATTTTAATCCCTCAACTTTCAAATCATTCATTTTAGCCCTTCAACTTTCAAATTAGCATTTTAGTCCCTCAGCTTTCAAAGTATTCATTTTAGTCCCTCAACTTTCAAATTACTCAAAACCCCTCAACTTTCAAATCAGCAATTTCAATCCCTAAATTTTAAGTAATCATTTTTAAATTATAAATTTCAAAATACTAATTCGACTTAATCTTCTAATTGGCTAGGCGAAGTGTAATGAGAATTAAAGAATTGAAGTCGTTTCCCGCTCAACTTTGCACTCGTCAAGTTTAAGGTAGACTCGCCCCTATTAATTGATTTAAATTATGATTGCATGTGAATGTGTATGTTATGTGACTTATGTGAAAGTCATTTTTATGAAAAGAGACGAGAATGTATTTCTTCGAAAATAATTATGTTGTTATGCTTGTCATAACTTATGTGCTTTTATGCATGAGAAAAGAAAGAAGAGAATGTCTTGCAAGATAAATGATGATGTTATGCATAACTTATGTGTCTTATGTGCACGAGAAGAAAGAGCAACTCATACCCTATGATTTTAAAGAGCCTATGATTTTCAAAAAGAAGCCATGTGCTTTAATGCACGAGAAGAGCAACCCAACCCTATGATTTCTAAAGAGCCTATGATTTTTCAAGAAGAAGCCATGTGCTTTAATGCACTAGAAGAGCAACCCACACCATATGATTTCTAAAGAGCCTACATTTATGTGTTCAATTATATTGTAGATTAATTAATTGGCGATGAGTCTACTGAGTATTTCTATGAAATGCTCATGTCTATTTTAACAACATTTGCAGATTTCGGAGAGGGTGTCAAGTGATGGATGATTGTGGCAATAGTCGTTAAATGGTTGAAAATCTTATTTTAACGATCCGTATTTCCAAACATTGGATAATTTGAAATTTTCAATTATTTGAGAAATCATGACATTGTCAATTGTTTTACAATATTAATGGCTCGATTTATTATTTCGAATTGTTTCATAAATGTTTTCAATTTTATCGACCATTACAGTTTATTTAATGTTGCCAAAGATGAATTTCAGTTATTTCTTCCGCTAAAATATTATTTTAAAAGTTAGATCAGATGATGACGTGGTGAACCGGGTATTTAGAACTCGGGGCGCTACACAGGTTATTACAGATAATCCTTGTCACCGAGAAGAAGGTAAAGTCAATCCTAAAGATTTTTTTTCTTTATTTCCACGTGGACTTAATGTACCATCTCAGCAGAAAAGTCGACAAAGTTAAACAGAATGGTATGTAGTGGAAGCAAGCAAAACATCAGTGGCATTTCGGGTAACTTTAAACTTTAGTGGCATGGTTGAAATTTTGGACAAACTTCAGTGGTAATTTGTGAAATTAACCCCATTTATATCACTACTTCTCTCTTTTAAAAGCAAGACAGTTCACTGTTCATTTTTGGGTCATCCATTGACCTACTTCTAACCATTCATTATCTAGATACTAGTAGATGAACACGTGCGTTACATGTGACGTTTCATATTTGTGTTGATTCCCGTGGAATTGAAAGTTAATAAGGTGCTTGTGGACATAAAAGATTTTTTTCGTGTCATCTCTATTCTCTAGGTCCTATAATAAACAATGTTGGTAAAATAATTCTATTACCAATCTTATATACTCTATTTTAACCTGAAGCAATAATTAATAATTTTGATAACTAAGCAAAAATTCTATAGTTGTGGCCAAGCATAAGAGAACCGGTGCAAGATTAACCAACAACAGCAAAAGCGTAAAAATTTGACCTCTGAAGCTAATATATGTGCCTTCAATCCTGATCATGTCTGCACAAGTCATAGCCTAATCAATTAATTATCTCATATTGTTAATATTTAAAGGAAACGAAATGAAAAAAATTATACACGAAAATAAATATGAATTCTTTAGGATATAGAAACGCAAGCAAACAACATAAAAACACGAATGATAGGTAAATTACAATCATAAAATGACAGAATGTTCAAGGAACTCAACTTGATCTTCATAAGTAAGAGTAATAGAAGTACGATATCTAACTCTTATGTGAATGTGAATGATAATGTATGAACATAGTAAATATAAGACACAAGACAAGCAACGAAAAAGAATTGAAGACTGAGAAAAAAAAATAGAGGAAATCTAGAAAATGAACCAAGGGTCAAGACCTCCTAGGATGCTCCACTATGAAACTAAAAGAATTATCATTGATCAGCTCAAAGAAGCACCAGTACAGTATTTGCTACTTTTCCTACCCTCTAGAGTTCACACTCACCCCCCAAACGCACAAAATGGAGGAAATCTAGTAAAGGCGCATGACCTCAACAACACCATTCAGCACTTAGATTCCAGCTACACAGCCACAAAATCAGTATTTAGACAGATGACAGAGCTACTACCTATCCAAATAGTGAAATGACCATAACGAGATTGCTCACACTTTAGCTCCCCTACATAGAAGTGCAATAGGTTTACTGAAAAATGAAGATACATGGCACTTAAAAGCACATGACTGGCAAGCCAAAAAGACCACCAAGAATTTTAACACGCTTGTGAATATGCTCTATGGTGATGCCGTAAAGCCACTACATAAGGTATTCTCCTAAATTATGTTCATGAGGGCTACAATATTATATCTACGACTTTTGAAGTCATTTCTCTGAAGAAAAAATTGTATCAAAATTAATAATTTTTTCCATCATAGGTTCCCAAAAGCACGTTTCACTATCTAGTAAGAAAAGAAATACATGATAGAAACCTTAATCTGAAATAAAACTAAATTGTTTGATTCTTGTGAATCACATTCTCGACTCAATGTTTCATATGGCTACACTGGGATGTACTAACTTTATTGAGCAGGTAGTGAAATGGGAAAGATCAGTGAACATGGCTTCAATTCCTGTAATTACAGGAATTTGAGCTAATCAGTGAAAAAAAACTTGAGGCTTCTCATGTCATTGATATAACTATTTCAAGAAAAAGCAAGTTTTAACTAAGTATACTGAGTAAATTATTTTTAGGGCGGTAAAGAGAAAATGTTCAGTTTTATTTTATTCTAATTCTAAGTAGAGAAATACCAAGACTGATTTTACGTACCTGTTATGGAAAGAACGACACCGCCAAGTGAAATCCATCCATCTTTGCAAGTTTTACTAAAGAAATTAATGATATAATGTAGAGAAAAATTAAAAACAATTTTTAGATTCTAAAATATTGTATTAAGCCCAATGACAAAATTAATATCAATAGTATAATAATGATTGGCGCTCTTCTTTGTCACACATCCGCAACATGTCAAATCATATTTAAATTTCTGATATCAGTTTTACCTGCCAATGGTCATTTGTTTGAAATTTTCACTTTTAGCATATATCCGTTAACAACTCAATTTTTTGATGCTTACATATTTCTATTTAAAATGCCACAAATCTTCTAGTTGTAACTTGTATCCACTCCAACGTTAACACATTGAGGTAAATCAAATATATATTTGAATAATTAGAAAATTTATTTACCTGAAGGATCCTTCAGGAAAAGGGTGGTCTTGGTTTCCCTGACAAGTTGATCTCCATTGACAACCCTTGTAACATTGAATTAGCCTCCAACTTGATATTCCCAAATGCATTACTGGTCATCATTGTGCTTACTGGTAACAATAACATTCTCTGCAACAACAAAAGCATATTAGAATCCCACAACAGATTGCTCAATAATGCATACATCAGCACTTGTTTGCAATGCCTCCATAAATTTCTTTTATAGACCTCGTAATTGTCCTCAATTTTTCACGAAATCAATACTATTCTAACAATTAAAGCCACGTCAGCTTTATAATCTTCAAATAGTATTCAAAACAAAAATGAATATCACATTTCCATGGAACAGTGCACCTCGTCCCCACATCAGATAAGACATATCGAAGCTGATTGAAGAAATTGTTCAAAAGATAGGAGACGCGGGAAGGAAATATGAGTTAGAACTTCATCTATGTTAATAATGAAAATAAAGAACCTTAAGAGAAGCTTACCCACTCAAAGCTGAAGGAGAATTTGGTTAAGCTTTAAAATTGTTTGATTTTTTATTTTTTTTTGGGTTCAAAATGTAGAGAAGCATCAAATCGGAGTTTAAAAATATGCAATTCTAACTACAAATGAAATATTTCATGTTTTGAGCTGCACTTCATTTTTTTTTTTTTTTTTTTTGTTTATCTAACCTATTCTAAATAAAATGATAGAAGAGTAGGAATTTCTTTCAAAGATTCAGCATGCTATTATGTTTAAAATTTAAGAGATGAAATGTTCTTTTTCAAAAAGTATACCTCTGTGAAGATCCGTGTCATCTTCAGGTGCTTTAAAGTTTTAAACCACCATTTTATGTCATTTTTGGTGAACTTTTTCAGGCACTATAACTTTTGCGGTCACTCACTTTGCCCTGGATATATATATTTGGGCCCAGCTTGTATATATGACTCATTTTCCTATCATGGAATTAACAAAATTATAGTTATTAACATATTATTACAATTACAGAGTGTTAAACAAGAACAAAACTTTAAACATGAAGAAAGAGGGTTGAATATGCAGCACAATAAACATTTTCTGTGAAAACAAACTGACAATGTTTAGAGAATAGCTTAAGTAATTCAAAAATATAGGTAAGGTTTCCTGTGAGGTTTGATCAATATATTTATATACCTCTTCCTTTCGAACCTGGGAACAAATTTATTTTTCTTCGATATACCATAAGTGAACTTGATGATGTAACCTTCAAACAAAAATGCAACCTTTTCTAATAACAATATATCTTTACACAAAATTTAAAAAGCAAGTTAGAAAGTATCAAATAATAGAAGTAAATCAGGTTACTGAAACATGAAAAGAAATCATGGTTTAAGTAAAAAAGACAACCACTAATTTTCCTTTTTGTATTATCTATTCAAGTTTCCAATCCTTCTGCATTAAATATAACTACCAAGAGCAAAATGCATCAACACAGAATACCTACAAGATTATGGAATTATAAATGGTATATAATAATCTGATGAAACTACTAAGCAAATTCTCCAAGTCCTAGTAACTACTTAAAATTCAACTCTTACACATTACCTCTTTAATTAGAAAGAACCCCACCAAAAAATGCAAAGCCCAGTTCAGAAAATGACCATCATTATCCATATATGGAGTTGAACTTAAATAATGAATCCAAGTTGTTCAAAAATCATGTAGAAAGTAAATGTGACTCAATGTTCATCAAAATTCACCAAACATCCAAGTAGATTTACCACCAGAGACTCAAAATAAGTCAAATGTATTTGTTGACAGATAAAAAGCTGAACATAAAATTTTCCTATCATATTATAGTAAAAACAACCAGCAGTTCAAAAGAAAAAGTAATACAACAATCATTCAAAAAGATATCTTTGGCTGGGTAAAAGGCATTGACTAAGCCCACAAAACATCAAATCTCGTTCTCAAAGCAACACAACAATGAGTATGGGGTTTCAAGGACAAGAAAGAGCCTGCACAAAGAGGTAATGGAGAAAAGGTTGGACAGAATCTTAGATCGATTAATCAAGCACAAGATCAACATTAAAAGCGCAAGACTAAATCATGATTTTGGACAAATAAATAAAATATTACCTTCCAAGTTTGGTGTAAAGAAGATGGGTGGCAAGAAGATAATCGATACTCGTAGAAATAGTTGTTGCAACACATAATAAAATTAGTGCCAAGAGGATTTATGAACGCATCTCGCTATTTCCCTCTTCTTTGTACATTTTGTAAAGAAAGTGAAAGTCGATGAGAAGTGAACCTCAACGGGGAGGAAGAATCTATGGTTTTAAATAAAAAATAAAATAATAGAACGACATGATGCAAGATCTATGCACACAAGAAGCAATCGAAACTGACCAGGGAACAAAAGTGGTAATCGGCGACGAGGAGGACGGGGACGGAAACGATCGCAGAAACCCTAGGAAACTCGAGAGTGATTTTCTGAATCAGAGTCGGAAATGAAAAAAGAGAAAAATCGTGGGCAGTGAAATATGAAAACTGAGATGTGAAATAACGTGTTTTCTCTTAGGGCAAAAATGTGTTTTTTTGTCCTTAGCTACATTAACCCTACAACTCCCTTTTATATATAGTAGTGAAGTGACTAGGGGTGGGCGTGTGTTGGGTTAGGTTGATTTTTTGCCCAACCTGAACCCAACCAACTATAGTCGGCATGATAAAAAATCAACACAATCCAACCCAAATATGAGTTCAAACCCAACCCAACCCAACCCAATCAAGTTTCGATCGGGTTGAGTTGGGTTGGGTAGTTTGGGTTTTGGTCCAATTAACTAAAAATATTAGAAAATTAAAAAATCATGCCCATAAATCAACTATTAACTCAAATAAATTATGTATAATACAATAAGCTTAAATATAATAAATTGAATACTTGCTAATAAAAATAAAATATGTTCAAATCATATTTGAGTTTCATCCAAATTAAAAATGGGCTTAAGATTCTTGAAATTTAAATGGTCTTATATTTTTAAAATTTTGATTGGGTTGGGTTGGGTTGGGTCGAGATGGGTTTTTCACCCAATTCACAACTCAACCCAACCCAAACAAATTTGTTTTTTGGGAAAAATACGTAATACAGGTAATTATAGAATGATATATCAAAATTAAGGTACAACCTAAAATTATTCAATTATCAGGTATATATGTATATATATTAGAAAATATGGAAAAAAAATTATCCCTGTAATCACAAATTCAGTTACACAATTGTTTCCATAATTACCCGAATTCTCCATATAACGATTCATTGAGGGCAATCGCGGATTCAGTTACACAATTGTTTCCATAATTACCCGGATTCTCCAATTAACGATTCATTGAGGGCACATTGTCAGTAATTGACGGAAGCTGGTTATTTGGCATCGGAACTACAGCAACGACGATGTCACATTTGATTCACGTAAAAATTGATCATTTGATTCACGTATTGATTTGGATTCACGGAAAATCATACCTTATCACATTATTCCTATTTTCCACATAAACCCCAGCAACACATTCATTACAATTCATAGGCACTTAAGTCACAGAAAGTAAATCATTTAATGTATAAACATCCTTAGGTCACAGTTAAGTCTAACATATATAGATAGGTCAGGACAAATAACTCTTGCCAAATTGAAGTCACATTATTCATATTTTTGCACATAAAAGTCCCAGTTACACAGTCTTAATAGATATAGATTCTTTAGGCGACAAAAAAAATTAAAAAAAAATCAAAGTTTGTCTCACGGATTGATTTGGGGTCATAGAACAATCATACCTCTTGAAAATTTGAGGTCACATTATTCATGTTTTCCACATACCCATTAGCACATTGATTATAATTTATAAACACTTATATCACAGTTAAGTCTAAAAGCATATAGATTGGTTAGGACACATATAGCCCAAATTTTGATTCACATTTTGATTGTGGCCCTCTGTGTACACTTTGCCAGTAGGATCATCACTTTTCCTCCCCAAAATGTTAAAACCATGCGTCCACCACTCACTAATTCCTCTGAACGACACTTTAGGAACATTGAAAAGTCTTTTTGAAATTGCTCATAATATGCGTGGATCACGCTTGAAGGACTTGTACTTGCCAGATATATGTTTTCTTTGTTCATCTCCAACCCTTTAGGCACCTGATAAACATAAACATATAATTAATTCAGTAAACCAAATTTACAAAATTTAAATAAATATGATTATTCCTACGTAACACCTTGAAAAGTACCGAAGTTCGTGTTGAACGAAAAATGAATCTAGCATGCAAGTGGGATGTTGGTGACATAATTCAAACAAATAAATTTTTCTTTTTTGGGTAAAACCTTAAGATTTTTCACATTAGTCATATTTTTGCACATAAAAATCCCAGCAAACAAGTCTTAACAGATATAGAATCTTTAGGTCACACAAAGAATCAAAGTTTGCTCTGCAGATTGATTTGGGATCGTGGAACTATCATACCTCTTCAGAATTTGAGGTCACAGTGAAGTCTTAAATCATAAATATTGGTTAGAACACAGAAAACCCAAAGTTTAATTTTGGCACTCAGTGTAACACAACTCTTGCAAATTTGAGGTCACATTATTCATTTTTTTCATGTCAATTTGAAACAAAGTGTCTTATTGTTATTCCTGTACGTGACCTCATAGCATATGTGAGCAGTGAAAAACTATGTCTTTTTCTCTTTTTCGAAATTCAAGTGAATTTTGAGTTTGTGACCTTGTGTAAATTTTTCATTGAAATGGTCAATAAATTAAGTGACCTGATGCAATAGGAGTACTATGTTGAATGTTGTTTTTGTAGCCTGAAAGTAGTATTGTTGTTAAAATTTTGTGGCCTCGACATATATTTAACAATTGAAAAACTCTTGTAACTGTGTAGTTGAAAAACTTACAATCTTTCTGTTTTCATAATGTAATCCTTTTAGAATGTTATGAAATTTTAGTCACTCCTAAACCTTCAGTGATAATTGTGATCTAAGTGACTACAACATGGAGATGAGTCTCACTGTAATTTTGGTAATCTGTATTTGTGACCTGAATAATTTGATATGTGACTTGGATTAAATCATTTCACATTCAACAACGTGTGACATGGAGTGCATGTGACCTGAATAACAATAACCCAGAAAATGTTTCTATCAGAAAATTGTTAGTGTTGCCAAGAAAATGGAACCTTAAATGGGTGACATTCATCAACATGTGACCAGAATAATTTTATGTGTAATCTGGATTAAATCATCTCACATTCAACAACATGTGACCTGGAGTGTAAAACTTGTGATTTGAATAGATAAATGCATGTTACCAAACTAACACAATAAAGCTATCTATTCGAAAACATAAATCATATAATTCTGTTAAATCCATTAACATGTAAAGTCACTTTATATTTATGAACACATACATAGGGAAAATTCATCGAGATCATTCACGTGTGACTTGAGATTATACATGTGACATGAGAAACTACTCCACCACCACTTACAAATCTGAAATCTGAAAATCAAAGTGCCTAAAATAGAAAATGGTTTACCGATTTATGAAGGGATCCTCAATTTGTCAAAGGAAGTTTCGCAGATCTTAAGTTGTAAAAGAATCAACGGGTCACTTTTGAAAATACAATTAATTTACTACCAACTCAATCAACAAAAAATATAGTTCCTACGACATTCCTTTCAAGTTTGTTGAAACTTGCAATAGCATCATCATCATCTTGTAGATATGATCTTAAGAGACGGATTTGCTTTCAATTCTGTTGCAATTTCAGTTTAGGGACTACACTTCACCATCTTCATAGAAAAAGGACATGCAATGCAAATTCACTAGAAACTTGGAAAATTAGCATTTGCAACGCTGCTGTCGCTGTCCGATACTTAGCGATCCTGCTGCGATTGTGCGATGTCATTTTCTACACGATCGTCCTTCCCTACATGACCGGAGAGAGAGAGAGAGAGAGAGAGAGAGAGAGAGAGAGAGAGAGAGATATTAACGTAGAAGAGAGATGGGCTATGAAGTTGTTGTTATATTTATATATGTATATATGGAGTTATATTTAGAATGAGTATATATATATATATATATATATATATATATATTAAAATAAATTATACCTGATTTTTGTATAAATCATACTTATACTTGATTTTTGATATTGGAAGTTGAAAAATCTGGTTTCGTGTAATTTTAGAATCTAACACAACCCAATTTTCATCAAAATTCAACCCAAATCGATCGAATTTGACTGGTTTGGACGGTTTTGACAGAATGAATATATTTTCTATCGCTGCGAAAGGACAAAATCATCTATGTTGCTCATTTTTTATCAAAAAAAAAAAAAAAAAAAAATCTATGTTGTTCATCGCCTTCACCATCGACTGCAATTTTCTTCTTCAACTGCCCTACCGATTCATTAAATCGCTCGCCTCCATCTCTCAGGTTAGTATTTTCTATCTCTTGTAATTCTTTTGCTCAACTTTATTATTTTTTTATGCATTTTAATCGTCATTTTCGTTTTAATTTTCCATGGATTTGCTTGTTTTCATTTATCTTCGAGTATACATGAATGTATGGCGTAAGTGCGCAATGACTGAGAAGACCGTAAGAACTCATAGATAATTTTATTCTATAGTATTGTAGCCTCTAGAAGCCCATCTTTATCTTACCCTTTTTTCAGGTTCAAATTTACTTGTTTCATACTTGAATCGTTATGTTTTTATTCGATTTCTTTTATTGTTTCCCTCAACTAAAGAAATTTATTCCTTGGTTTGGGATTATAGAGTTACAAGTTGAATGATTCATAATTGCATTAATTTAGTGGTGATCGTGCAATTCCTCGAGCCAACTCCCATGATTTAAGATGATTTCTTAGATTTATGTTTTAAAAAAATTGTTGTTTTATGTATATTCAAATCTATATAAAATTTTGAAGGCTTTTTTCTTTATTTAGCCTTTAGTTGCATTAACTTTACATATGTTGAAGTGAGTTTCTTGTTTTCTTGGAACTCTGGCTAGGTAATTGGTGTTTCATGTGGAAACACCAATTAATTGATCCTTTGTTTTGGATGTTTGAGGAGGCAGATTGCGAAGGAAATGGAAAGATTTATAATTCTACTTTAATCAAGGAGCAAAATAATACTTCTCTCCTTTTAAGCAATGGAATCACCTAGCAATACAAGAAATCAGAACTGGTGATTGTAGTACTTGAAGAAAGGTATGAAAGTCAAGATTTCATTTTGCTCATTATATTTTCAACTTGAATATAAGCTTATGGTTTGTCTTCTTGTGGGCTAAAGAAGTACATGTCTTGTGAAGGCAAATAAATCTTCATAAGATTCTGTAGGATTTATGGGAACTTTATAGAAGGAATTCCTTGAATTGTAGAGTATTTACATTTTTTTAGATTTGGTTGTATTTTTTCTTAGTTTTTGATTTTTATGTTTGTTTATATTTTCAAATGTTTAGTGTTCATACATTGTAATGACTATTTAATCCTTTGTTTTGTACTTGTGTTTATTTTCAATTATGTAATAACTACTTATATAATGAACTTGATTTGTTATCCAGTTTATAGTATCAATTATCCAGTTTACTTATATATATAAATTCGTTCCCCCTTTTTTTTTAACAGTTCAAAGATTCATAGGAATTTAAGGTTTCATTCGAGAAAGGAAAATTTTATGTTGATTATGGGTTAACCTTTGATGGTTCATTTCATATTTGAGAAAGTGGTTGTAGGGGTTTTTAATTAGGTAACGAGATCTTCTATTGTAGAGTGGTCTATTTCAATGACATGTATTAAAACAGTATGGGTTGGTGTGTATTTATTACCGTGCACATTCTCATCGTAGGGATTCAAGAGACAAGTTCTAGTGGAAGTAACATACAAAAACAAACAGGTAACAAAGTAGTTGGAGACGCAATAGAAAAACTGGTGAATTAACCTTATAGATTTTAACATGTACTAGAATTTATTTTGCTATTAAAGACTAGCATGTTTTTTGGGATGATTTTACGTTGTTTCAGCTTCCTCATGAACAACAACCTAGAAGACCCCTTACATACGCAACGGAAGACACAGGTTAAATAATGATGAGAAGGGGAAAAATTGAAAAACAATGATCTTGTGTTTTTTGCATTAAACTCTTGATGTTTATTTTGTGTGATTTACACTTTGCACATGTATTAGAGACTTGTCATAGGCTCTTGTCATTTTGAAGTAGTCACTCGACTTTTTTTCATGTATTTTGGATAAAACTCGCTATTTTGGACATATCATGTCATTCTTGATAAATAATATGTCAAGTGTCTAGATTTTATTTCTATTTGAAGTGGGCTTCCCAACATTCATATCAAATTAATTTTAGTTCTATAATATTTTTTTTAGACAAATGACAGATATACTATTTATTTTGTTGCAATATTATGTTTGATGATTGTGCCGACGAATAGATAGCAAATTAAGCAATACAAACAATACTTCAAAGTTTAAACGATATTGGTATATTTAAATGTTAAAATTGGTGGAAGTGATTATCCGTTTTATGCAACTTTAGGTGAATAAACATTTTTTTGTCATTGATTTACTATTTGTCATGTGGAGGAACTACTGCATTTGATGCAATTTGTTTTGTAATGAAATGTAATTTGACGTGAATGTAAATAACTTATTGAACTAATGTCAATCAAATGGTGTTCTCGACATTTCATATGTTGTGATTTAACCTGTTATTATAGAATGTCGAGAATTGAACAAAAAACTACAAAACATTCACATCTTCTATGACAAACAATTACTACACAAGTTGTTCTTAACCACTTTCCTCTATGAACAAGTCGAATAACAATGGATGATGTTCGGTTGCCAAGGCACTTCCAGTCATCATCCATGTTGAGAAAAGTATTTGGTTGCCAAGGCACTCCCAGTTGTCATCCACGTTGAGAAAAATATCATTGTGAGAGACAACGAGCGCCATTAAATCTCTCATATCTGGATGTCAACAACAATATTATGATAAGCTTATACGAAATAAGCCAACAAAAACATTCTATCTACAAGAAGACGTTTAAATAATAAAAAGTTGCCTATTCATTACCGACAATCTCGACATTTGAAAACAATCTAGAACAATATTCTAAATATCAATCTCAATATTTATAATGTCGAGAACCGCGTATTAGGATTTTCACAACACTTGCATCTTCTTAAATTTCCTTTTTTTTTAGAAAGATTTCATTCTCACCATCAATTTAGATAACTTTTTCTCAAAATTCATTTGGTTATTACTTAATTAATAATAAGAGCCAAGAGGTTTGATTGAGACCAATGAATATTAACTAGTCCTGAACTTGTTAAGAAATTATGAAACATTGAAAAATGAAACTATATATATATATATATTATTTTGAATGTTCATTAAGGGTATGATAGTCAATTTACACCTAAATTTAGACATTTTTGTAAAAAAAATCAACATTAGACACAACTGTTATGATTAGCATGGAATTGGACATTTTTTAAAATTCTCTTTTTTAATATTGTTTTTTTTATTTTTAAAATATAAATAACTTTTTATATAAAACTGGATTTTTATATAAAAACTAAATATGCATGAATATTTTTTAATTTCAGAAACTTTAAATATTAAAACTATTTTAACCCATGATTAATTATTCTAAAATTATTATATTAATTAATAATAAAATACAAAAAATTGGAGAATGAAAAGAAAAATTTATTTTCAGATTGAATATATTATTTTAAAAAAATAAAATAATAAAAGCAGATGGTATTTACAAAATAGAAAATGCATATGTGGAATACTATATTCCATTTACAATTTACAATTGTTTAAGTGGAAATAGGAAAATAGTCATTCAACAAAAAAAAGGGGGGAGGAGGAAAGAGTTAATGTTGAATAACACATTGGAACAGAATGTTGTGAATGAGAGTTCAATGCCTTACATGTAGGTTGTTTGGAAAGACAAATATGAATGGTTGGGGCTGTAAATTTATGGTTAGTGACTACAGTTTAATATTTTTTTATAATTTAAAAAAGTCTTGGAAGTCGACCCGTAAGATTCGATAAACCAGTTATTGGGTCTGCGGGTGTTTTCAAAAATTGATCGAGTCAACATGTTTATCATATCCAATTTTTTTAACATTTTAAGATTCACCTTTTTAACTAGATCGCAAGTTTTCCGATTAGACTAGACGATTTATTTCGGGTTTAACAGCATTGTTTAATATTATAGAGAGAAATAATCGAAATTTACAAATTATATAGTAAAGACTTCAAATATTTGTTTTCTCATTTTATGCTTTAAATTAATTTAAATTAAAATATTTAAATAAATTTCTTTGAACGATAAACATACAAACCGTTAAAAAATGAATGTATTGTAATTATACATTTTTTTATAATTAATTGTCTTTCTCTATTTTTTATTTTTAATTAAATATTTATTTTATATGTTAACATATAAATTCAATATATGTGAATAATAAATGATTGTGCATCGTACGGGTTTAAGACTAGTTAAAAATTAAACGGACCATTTCTTGATTTGTATATGTCATTCTCGTTCACAAAACGAATTAGCTAAGTATCGTTGTAATGTCTCCAAGGAATATTTGAATGATTCAATTAGAATTAGGTAAAAGTAATTAAGAGTATTGAGGAATTGATTGCAAATTAATTTTAAGACTTAGTTAATGATTTAAGCATCGAGTTTAGATACAAGGTTATGCATCACTATCTACAAATTTATGAAGTCCACTTTAAGAATAGTGCAATAGCAGGATTTGATACTCCATTTGGAATGACTTTTGAGACGTCAAATCTTTTTTAAGATCCTAAAAATTGCTTGTGATTTCTTTGGGTACTAGACGCAAAATGTCCCTACATTTGACATTGTTTATGCAAAACATTCTAACATTCATATGCTTTTTTTTTGTGTGCATAAAGTCCATGTGTTTAGATTTCCTTGTGAATAAGGTCATTTTGTTAGTTTAAACGTCTCATTTCCATCAACTCTTATTTGAACTAATTAATTTACAAGTTTTGAAGGGTATAATCATCCAATAAATTTTATAACCCAATTATTTCCCACCTTCCAGTTGGTAACTACCAATAATATTATTTAAAAAACTAATTCATAAATTACTTTAAAAAGGATGTAAAATGGATAAATCAACCTTTCCTTTACCATGAGAAAATAACAATAACAATGGAAGGGAATGAAATGAAATTGAGGTGTATCATTTAGTCGTTAATTTTCAGTTTGAAATTCAATGGTGAAAAAATGAAAATCTTGCAGAAAGGTAACATAGATTGATTTAAACGAACCTAGTTATGAACATCTCTAACCTGAAATATCTTTGGCGAAGGATGTCCAAACCTTAAAATATGTTTGGTGTTAAAAATCCCCTACGTTTGACATACATTTGTGGAAAACGTCCCTAACTATTCAAGAATCTGGCATAACAACCCTTTCTTTTTTGTTCCAGGATGTTAACAAATAGTAGCAAATCACCATAAAACAACCATCTACACCACGACAATCAGTATCTACAGACCTTAAAAGCAACCATATATACCACCATAGAGATCATGTCATTCCAAAACCAAAATACAAGTACTGATTGTATCTATGCGGCACTAGGTTTGTTAAACAAAAAATAGGAAAAAAATCAATCAGCCCAGTACAAGGTGCATACAAAAGAAAACTGAAATGTACTATTTCCCTAATTTGGTGTAGGTGATGGTGCCCCTCTGTAATCCCTCCATTTTATCCTGACTCACCAGACTTTCTACATGTCATCACCATTCCCTTTCTTCACACTAGACCAGCTGTGCCGCCTGAAGTGCTCTCTAGATTGCTTGCATTGCATGAAGATGTTCTTGAAATCTTTGCTTGACTTGATGAACTCACTTCATTTAGCTCGTTCCTTTTGTTTTTCTTTGGCTGCCCAAACCTTTTGGTGCACACTAGTAGAGTAAGAGGATAGTAAACTGGGTCCGACCATGAGTCCGGACCTGTGATGGGGAAATGTATTTGTATAGACATAAATGAAATCAGTTACGATCAGGCCTCTAGAAACTAATGATGCAATCACACGTCAACAACGTATTTATATTAATTGTCAACCACGACATGTACATGTCCCTGCCCTAAGGTCCACCATGTGTAGTAAAGTGCATGTACTATTTCATACTTGGAAATTCTTCATTGCCTGCATACTCAGCACATTCCACTAATGGAAGTGTACTGTTATTTTCAAGAATCTTTTGGAATCTAGGTCCTACTACATATATCCATCTATGAGAAGACTCCCCTTGACATATAATCAAATATACATTGACATCTTCTAGTATTGAAAATATGTACTTCTCTCTTGCATTCACAATTGTGCCATTGAGCAATTCATATAAATTGTTCAATAGAATGTCACATCTATTCCACTCTTTAAAATAAAACTTGCTCCAATGAGATGCATGTTTTCTTTCAAGCCATTCATATGCAGTTGTGTCCAAGTCCACATCTTTTTCACGTGCTCGGTCTACTATGATATAGTAGTTGCTCTAGTTGCATCTCAAAGTATATTCTTAAACGCCAAACCATTGTGAGTGACACTGAAATTTTTGTACATATGTCTAATACATGTTCCATGTTCTGATTTTTTAAAAACGACTGAATTACATTGACCAAACCATTTTACTTATCTGAAATGAATACCCACTCATAACTGTTGTGCATTCCTAAGTCATATGTCAACAACTCTAAAAAATCCTCCAGATCACTATTCTCAATCTCCACTACTGTGTAAGCCACTGGCTAAATTCAAGGTAGTAGTATAGGAGTGGCTATGAAATGGATGTTATCAGCAAAGCCTCAGAGTATGGTTATTAGAGTCACCCCGACTCCTGTTAACAACTTTTCACTGTGCTCTATGTTAAGAGAGCAGTCGCTTAAGCCAATCACTCATCTACATCCTTTAAGGAACCCGCCCTTCAATAAGGTAAGTTTTTATTAAATTTAGTTTCATTTATTTCTATGGATAGTTTTCTTTTGCGAACTTAGAATTAAGTAGTTTCCCTATGAAGTTTAGGTCTCTATAGGAGGGACATTTAGGTCAATTAGAGTTTGGATTTTTATCTTTTGAAAGGGTCGAACCCTTCTTCTTGGATGGGTACCACAACTTGCAGGTGAGCTGGGTCCGTACCTTCTCTCTTGCGAGCTAGGACGAATATTTTGAGCTCATACATCAAGTTGGGCATTGCAATCTTGGTTGTGTTCCTAGCAAGCTAGGTGGTGTTCCCACAACTCCCTGTGTGAGCTATGACATAAATTCCCAGCTCGTATAGTTAGTTGGGTGAGGTGTTATACCCAACTCACTGCGTGAGCTGGGACAAATCTTCTTCTGGCTCCAGCTCAAAAGGCGAGATAGGCCTATGCAAGCTGGTTTTTCGGCTTGATCATCTTAATTCAATTCGTAGGCCATCCCCAAATTCTATAAATTACTAACTCCGGAGGAGGGTCAGAGACCTCGCGAGTTTACTCCTGATTTTAACACAATATTCATTTCTCACCTTGAGCTCAATCTTCAGCTTCCCATGCATAACTTCTTTATGGACATTCTTAATCTTTTTAACATCAACTTATGCCAGCTTTCCTCAAACTCGTGGTTGCATTCTATTTGGTTTCTGAAGCTTATGGATTTAGAGCCGATTTTCTTTGTTTGGGCGCATGAATTTGCTCTTTTTGGAAGATTGGAGCGAAAATGTGGTCAAGTATACGACTTTCAAGTTTATAGACCCTTGTGTCAAGCACTTCACTGAATTTTTAATCCATTGAGTGTTCAAGTGTTCGAGAGTGGTTACTGACGTGGCATTGTATTTAGTGGGGATGAACTCTCCAGATAAGGTAGATCTAAACATACCATTAGGTATACTTGGTTTGTCTTCTTTTTGAAAATTGCTTATATTTTCATAGTTATGTACTTTCCTCTTTCTTATGTATTATATGTACTTATATTCACTCCTCCCTCTATTCTTCATTACTTTGTAGTTGCACTCATGGATCAAGCGTATATAACCAAAGCCATGAAGATGAGAATCTCAAGTAGCAGCTCTAGGTCATCTACCAAGAGGACTGCCGAGGGCGTACCCCGTAGTTCTCGTCAAAATTCGAAGTCTTCTTCTTTGGTTGCTGACATGTCTAAATTGCCCCATGTTTCTCATAGCATTGTGACTTTACCAAACATTGGTGTTGGCTCTAATTTACCTCGGGGTGCTAGTCATTTCTATGGAAAGTTTGTTCTTGATTGGATGATAAAGTCAACCGACTATGTCCTAGAGAATCTTGCTCTTGGATTGGTGCTCCTTCAAGCTTTGCTTTTAGATATAGAAAAGAAGATCATGAGTGATTGGATGTAAGAGAACGTCACATGATCTGGCTAAGTTATGCAAACGACATGTAAGAAAATTTTCCTTGTTTGAGAGTTATGTTTGTACATTTTTAGGTCATTTTGGGCACTAATTTGATGTACAATAGCCTCTTTCACCAGATTGGTAGCTTGATAAACAGTGATGAGCACATTAAAATGTTATTGAAGAAATTGGAGAACTCTAAGGTGAGAGAAAAGTGGCTGGAATGGCAGGTTTCTGACCTTTCCTCTCTTGTTGCATCTCGAGAGTTGGAGATGCATGATGAGGTTGCATGTGTTTTGGCTGCTTACTGAGACACAAATTAGTTTTGAGCACTTATGAACGATGTTGTTCAGGCATATATATAACTTTTGCTGCTTATTTTGAGGAGATTACCAAGACATCTTCTTTCCGATATATAAGTGGTTTCGAGGTTTGCAAGAAGCAGCTTTTGATGCAGAAGCAGGGAAACTGGAGTTTCTTGTGCATGGAGAAGCTGAATGGCAAAGCCGTGGGTGCAAAATACGATGAAGAGAAATATGTGGATGATGGCAAGAATGTGGGGGATTGATTCAAGTCTCAATGGTGTGTTTCTTATTTTTCTTTGCATAAGTTGTTATTTGTGGCACGTATTAGTAAGACTTATTACTTTGTCTGCTAGGACTTAATGATTGTAGTATGTTTTATTGTCTTCTTTGAAGCTGTATGATTCTAGTAAAAATTATTATTATTATTATGAATACACTGTCTTTTGCATCCAAGATTTGTTGAAAAATATTAGGTGCATCTAGACTACACCATGTTTTAAATTTTGCACTCAAGACTTACTGAGGATTACTTGATATCTAGGTGTGTTGGTATTTGGCTAGTTGGATGCCAGGGTAACATGGTTATTTACCATGGCTGGACATGGGGATTTATGCAAGATTGACAGTCGTAGGGACTAGGTTATCTATGGCCATAGTGACTAGATTTTTATATATTTCTTAAAGTGATGGAGTTTTAAATCCCTAAACAGTGAAAACTAGTTCACTTAACCATTTTCAAAAGGGATGAATGCATCTGAGTAACCATTTTCAAAAGGGATGAATGCATCTGAGTCTCAAACATTTCAAACATTTGCAGGTTTTGCAATAACCTTTGTTTTGTTATAACCGTCACCTCAAACCTTTATAATCCTTGTAGGAGAGGCCCAAATGGATGGAATCCATTAATAATTATGTTAGTTGGCCCTGAAAATGATTTTGACCATATTTTAACAATTAATCAAATGGAAAAATGGTAACTTTTATTTTTTTCTTAAAATAATTAAATTACATCATACATATAAACAAAAAATAAGAAAAATAAATATTCACCTTCCTCTTCAACCACTTACGCACATCCACCACCATACTCCTAAACTAAAACATGCAAAAATCGTCGTAGCCGCCACTACCACCATGAAATCAAAATTCAAAAAAATTAATTTTAGTTGCTTCATTTAATAAATGAATTGATTTTCTTTTGAATTTTCGGATTATATTTTGTGACCAGTACAATGATCTAGTGGAGCTTATATGACTTCCAAATTTCATGGAGGAATAATTCTTAAGCGACGACTTCCACAACCTACACCTCATTCCGAAACACATCGCCTCCACCACAATCCCACCACCACTCCTTCCTCCATCACCAGAATTTCGTTCTCTTCGATCAACCATTCACCACCTTGACTATTTTTCCCTCTGATGTCTTCGTCCCAAGCAAAGCTAGCAGCAAGTGCTCTCAAGCCACACCATAAGACTAGTAATCCTGCATCTTCCATCTCCTCTCTGCCCTACCTTCCTATTCATCCTACACTCAGTACAATAATATCACCACAAACTCCAACCCAAAGGCCATGAAAACGAGGCCGACGAGCCAACTAAATATCCGCATTGTAACTTAAAGAATACTCCACAGTGGTGAGTTTGGGATTAATGACTCAGTGCTAGATGTTGCTCTAGGATAAACGACTCCGTTTCCGACTATGTGGGTGGTGGTTCTGGTGGTGGGCCTTCGAATGACCGAGATGAACAGAAGAGTGGCGATGGTGTTGCTAGGCTGAGGCATAGGCATAGCAACTCAGTGTATAGTACGAGTCTTGTGTTTTCTGAAAGTAGTATTGAAGCCATGAAAGCCATTGCTCCTGATAAGCGACGGTGGTTGTAGGTGGCGGCTATTATTGCATGTTTTGGTTTGTGGATGGGTGGGTAGGTATAATAGGATGATTGAAATGGTAGGAGTTTAAATCTTGAGACTCTTGTATGATGTATTAGAGAATCACTGCCCATTTTCAAATAAGATACGACATTTTTCGTGTATAAAAAATCATAATTTTGATTTAACCAGTTTTAATAACATATTTCATCTACAATATTTATTCAACTAGAAACCTAAATGCTTCTGTCATGTGTGAGATTGCAGAAATAGTGTTGGCATGCCCTGCAAACGTCTTACTAAAGAAAACTGAAACTGTCAGAACATTAATTCTAATCATAACAACCTTCCATTTTGTTATCACCTTAATAATACCAAATTTATATATTTATATATCCAGAATGCATCGCTGCTAGATGACGAAGACATTCGTACAAAAATTGAAGATGGTCATGTTTTTTACGTGAAAGCAATACCATTGAGTGTCGGTTCTCCCGAGCAGTATAGAACAATAGTTTGAGGTCCAAATATGGAAGATTACAAATAAGAAAATATGCTCATCGTTGACCCGAATACAACACCAATTGAGGTCGAAAAAACTACAATCATAAAGGGAAGAGTCCAGTGAACCTTACTAACACTGCGAACTCCAATTCAAGCTCATCGGTTTCTTCACCGTCTGCAAAATATTGTTGTTTAAATCAGATGAAGATGACAGTCATGCCAGTACGAAACTTGAAATCAAAACCGATAAGGAAATGGATTAATTGCTAGTAAAAAAACTGAAATAGTTTTAAAAAAAATATGCTTGATTTTAAGCTTATATTTTAACAAAAGCAACCGTGAAGTGTATTGAGAAAGAGGACCAAGTTTCTATTTCTAGTAGTTGAGATAAAAAAGTGTAATGATAATAGTTGTTAGATACTTCAAAATACATTTTTTGCATTTTATATATGTATGAACTCTATCTATATAGATATTATTTTAATAACATTTTTCAGTTTCCAGATTCTTCCAGCCTCTCTCTATTCATCTTCTCTCGAGCCCTAACACACAGTAGTGTGTGTAATCTAGACCCATGATTTTAACTTGGTATCAGAGCGTTAAGCTTCACAGCCACGAGTCCTGGTAACTCTAGCAGTTCTACCTCCGGTGAAGCTCTTGATGGTAATCTTCATGTTGCCGGAAGTGGTACCGGAACAGGCGCATCTGGTGTGTTCCCTAATCTGCTTCCAACCTCTATTAAACTAGGAAGAACCAACTATAACTTCTGCAAATCACAGATTCTACCAGCTCTTTGTGTGTATGAACTTTAAGGTTTTGTAACCGGAATGAAAATCTGCCCTCACGAGTTTATTGAGGTCAGATCTGAGACAATCGGTGAAATAAATAAGCAAATGAATCCTGCATACATGTTGTGGATGAAGACAGATCAGCTGTTCATGAGTTGGCTTCTTGGATCTATTTCAGAAAGCATGTTCGGCCATGTGGTCGGATGCACTACAGCAAAACAGGTTTGGAATATTTTTGAGCGGTTGTTTATCTCACAAACAAGGTCTCAAGTATTACACCTCAGATCCACACTTCAGTCTACCAAGAAGGATGATAGGTCTATGAGTGATTATTGTCTATTAATGAAAGGATTTGTGGACATACTGTCAATGTCCGGACATCTTGTTAGAGATGAAGATCTGCTGATGTACATTCTAGGTGGTCTCGGGTCTGAGTATGATGCGGTAGTATTAAATTTGACGTCTCACAGTGACGGAGTTACATTACAAGAGGCACAATACCTTCTGCAATCACATGAAATGAGGATCGAACAACTGTGCTCTCTTCCTACACTTGATTTAAACGCATCAGCATAGAGGATTCAGAGGTCAATCATCAAATTCACCATTTGCCAACAACTATTGATGTGATCCGGACAAGGCATCGAAGGGCGAAGTCGAGCCATCGGCAATATGATAGTGATCTACGTGCAAAACGGAGCAAGTTCCGTGTTGGGGTCGAGCCGAGAAGAGGGACGGATCGAGCTGAATCAAGAAAAAGAAGTAATTTGGGCAGAAAATACCTTACGGCCGTAAAAGAGGATAGAAAAAGAAGTAATTTGGGCAGAAAATAACTTACGGCCGTAAAAGAGGATCTTCACGGCCGTAATACATATATTCACGGCCGTAACACTTACTATTACGGCCGTAACAAATTATCGAAGGAAAATGCAGAAATTAAGTAGAACGAGACTTACGGCCGTAAAAGGGGCATTTCACGGCCGTAAGAGTTTCCTCACGGCCGTAAATGAGGAGTGCCAGATTTTCGGGGATTTTCAATTATTTAATTTCCTTTTTAGTTTTTGGTTATTTTCCTATTTTAGAATTTTAGTCTAATTAGAATTCAATTTTGAGTAAATTAGATGCTAGGTTATTTTGCTTATTTATACGTTTTTTCAATTCATTGTAAAGACAAGTTTGATTTGAGATTAATAATATTTGAGAGAGGATTCTCCAAAATTGAAAGGTCGAGTTATTCCCTTTATTTCGAACTTATCAAAGATCTGTTCTTTGTGGCGTTCACCCAACGAACTTATCAAGGAATTGACATCCCTTGTGACGTTCACCAATCTTGGTTCTTCAGTCCGCATCGTCATTAATTGCGTCGTGATTGTTGGGTCAAGGTTTTACCGTCAAATCTATCTTCTATTTTTTCGTTAGTTTCTTCGTGTTCTTATTATTTTCGAGTCAAATCTGATTTAGATATTTCCTAGGTTTTAATTGTCGTTATTCCGCGTTTTTCGACGAGATTCCCCGACTGGGATCTCATCAACTATCAGACAAATCACGGTTCTGGCAGAGGAAGAGGAAGGAATGGTAGGTCGAATCTTCAGTGTCAGATTTGTGAGAAAATGGGACATACTGCTCTTCAGTGCTACAAACGGTTTGACTCTTCATTCAAAGGAGATAGAAACTACCCTCCAAACAGAGGAAACAGTGGAAGAGGTGGTGGTGTATTCTCGCATCAGGTGACACCACAAGCATATGTAGCATCTCCTACAATTGTGGATGATGATGCCTGGTATGTTGACAGTGGAGCATCTCACTATGTAACTTCAGATTTTGCAAACTTGGAAATAAGGTTAGATTACAAAGGCAAAGGTAAACTCACTGTTGTTGATGGTAAGTCTCTCCCTATTACTCATGTTGGTTCATCTACATTTCACTCTACATATCACATTCCTTTAATTCTAGGAAATATATTACGTATACCTTTAGTAAAGAAAAACTTACTTAGCATTTCAAAATTCTTGACTGAAAATAATCTAATTGCCATTTTTGAAAATGATTCTTGTATGTTCAAGGAAAAACATATGAACCTGGTACTCCTTCGAGGCAAGCTTAAGCATGGTCTCTATCAACTAGATATGACCAAGTCCTCCAAGCTTGTTTCCCAACAATGTGGTTTTGCTACTTTGGACTCTAACTCTGCTGTTTAGCAACATCATTTGAATTATGTGTCTGCTTTTGTTTGTATGTATTTGAATAATGTGAATGCAAATGTTTGGCATCAAATACTAGGTCATCCTAATAAACATGTGTTGAAATTTGTATTGAACTCCTTGAATTTTGCTGTTGATAATAAATACTGTGTTGATTTTTTGTCAATCCTTCCAGTATGGTAAGCTACCTCAATCTTGTTTTCCTTCATCTAAAAAATGTGCCACTTCTCCCCTAGACATCATACACATAGATGTCTGGGATCCATCCCCTGTTAAATCTACAGAAGGATATATATACTATGTTCATTTCATTGATGAATTCTCTCGTTTCACTTGGATTTTTCCCATGAAATTCAAATATGATCTAATATCCATCTTTTAGGAGTTTCTGTGATTCATAGAAAGACAATTTGAAAAGAAAATTAAATGCATTCAGTTTGACTGGGGTGGGGAATACTATAATTTGAACCTATTCTCAACAAATTAGGCATTATTTTCAGACATCCTTGTCCTCATACACACCAACAAAATGGTAGATCTGAAAGAAAACACAGACACAGTTGAAACTAGGCTTACTCTCTTAGCCCAAAGTAGCATGCCTTTAAAATTCTGGTGGGATGCCTTTGTCACTGGTACATTCCTCATAAACAGACTACCCACTGTCACTCTTTCCAACAAAACTCCCTTTTATGTCCTGTTCAAAATCAAACCTTCCTACAAATATCTTAAGGTGTTTGGTTGTGCCTGCTATCCTTTTCTTAGACCATACAACAAACATAAAGTCAACTTTCACACTTCACAATGTGTATTTCTTGGATACAGCAACAAACACAGGGGCTATATATGCTTACACTCTAGTGGAAGAATTTATATAGCTCAAAGTGTGACATTCAATGAACAACATTTCCCTTTTTCTTCTGGTTTCTCATCTCTACCTAACAGGGATCAATCTGATCACATTCAAAATCAACTACTTACTCGACATTGGTTCCCCACTACCAAGGACATATCTACTGATAGGAATCATGCTTCCAACAGCCCAGCCAGTTTCAGAGAATCATCCTCATCACCTAATATTGTACATTCCAGCCCTTGCAGACAAACTGAAAACCATCTGCCTTTCATTGAAAACCAACTGCCTCCTAGTCCTAACACTGTAAATTCCAGTCCTTGCATACCCTGCATACAACCTGAAAACCACCTTGAACCTTCTCCACCAGGTCCTTTATCCTATGATTCATCACTTGATAAATCCCAAGACACTTCTTCAAGAACTCTACACCACATGCAAACTAGATCAAAATCTGGAATATTCAAACCCAAACATTTTTCTTTTACCACTACCTTAAACCATCCAGTTGAACCAAAATCAGTCAGGGAAGCTCTTTCTGATCCTAAGTGGGTTGAGGCAATGAAAACTGAACTTTCTGTTTTACAGAAAAATAATACCTGGAATTTGGTTCCCAAGATAGATTCCATGAATGTTGTAGGAAATAAGTGGGTCTTCAAAGTGAAATATAACTCTGATGGGTCTGTTGAAAGGTACAAGGCACGTTTGGTTGCAAAGGGGTTCCAAAAAATGTCTGGGATTGATTATTTTGAAACTTTTAGCCCTGTTATAAAACCTTCAACAATCAGAATTATTTTAACTCTTGTCGTGTCTTATGGTTGGGATATTCAACAAGTTGATGTGAATAATGCTTTTCTGAATTGTGACCTGATTGAAATAGTATATATGGATCAACCTGATGGTTTTGTGGATAAAAATTTCCCTAATCACGTATGTCAACTTCACAAAGCTTTGTATGGATTGAAATAGGCACTTAAAGCCTAGTTTGAAAAATTGAAACATGCTTTACTTGCCTGAGGTTTTACTAATTCAGTGTCAGATACAAGTTTGCTCATTTATTTTCATAACGGAGTTCATATTTTTGTCCTAGTATATGTGGATGATATTCTTATTACTGGTTCAAGTCATGAATTGGTGTATGATTTAAATGAACAATTTTCCTTGACAATGCTTAGGTTATTGAAGTATTTTTTTTAGGATTGGAAGCCAATAGAAATCAGTTTGGGATGTATTTGACTCAAACCAAATACATCCATGATCTTCTGGCAAAATAAAAAATGCTTGGAGCAAAAGGATGTGATACACCTATGTGCATCAGTCAAAAACTTTCTTTGGAAGATAGTGCTATTTTTGAATCACCAGTACTTTATAGATCTACTTTGGGTGCCTTGCAGTACCTGACCATGACCAGACCAGACATTTCTTTTGTCGTGAATAAACTCAGTCAGTTTTTGCATGCTCTAACTGTGGCACATTGGCAGGCCTATAAGAGAATATTGAGATATCTTAAGAACACTACTACACTAGATCTTTATTTTAGGCCCGTGTCTGAGTTGAAACTTGAAGCATTTTCCGATACAGATTGGGCCAGTTGTGTAGATGATAGGAGGTCTACTAGTGGATACTATGTATTTCTTGGTGGGAATTTGGTGTAGTGGTCTTCCAAAAAACGAAAGGTAGTTGCTAGGTCTAATACTGAATCTGAATATCGGTCACTAGCACAAGCCACTACCGACATTGTGTGGGTCCAAAATTTATTCAAAGAATTGCAGTTTTCTCTAATCAACTACCATGTCATTTGGTGCGACAACATTAGTGCAGGTTCCCTGGCCGTAAATCCAGTTTTTCATCAAAGGACCAAACATATAGAAATCGATATTCATTATGTTAGAGAAAGGGTCATGACAAAGGAGCTTGAAGTTAAATATATTCCAACTCAGGAGCAGCTGGCTGACATCTTCACAAAGCCCTTTTGTAGCTCAAAATTTGATCTGTTCAAGAGCAAGCTCACTGGATCTGTCCAGTCACGCTTGAGGGAGGATATTGAGAAAGAGGACCAAGTTTCTATTTCTAGTAGTTGAGATACAAAAGTATAATTATAATAGTTGTTAGATAGTTCAAAATACGTTTTTTGCATTTTATGTATATATGCACTCTATGTGTACATATATTATTTTGAATAACATTTTTCAGTTTTGAGATTCTTCCAGCCTCTCTCTGTTTGTCTTCTCTCGAGCCCTAACACACAGTAGTGTGTGTAATCTAGATCTGTGATTTTAACTAAGTGAAGCTCCTATATTTTGTATCATAGATTACCAGAATTGTTCTGTTGCCTCATGTTGAAAATTCCAAGTACTGCTGCCTTAGTTACTTTTGTCCATGCATGTTGGTGTACCAGTTGCTGCGTAAGAAACCTGTAAAATGTTTTCTTCTATAAATATATTGCAATGTTCAAGCTTTTAGAATACTCCTTACAGTTGTTGTGTAAGAAACCGTAAAATGCTTGTTGGTGTACCAGTTGCTTGTACTTTTTTATCTACATAATCAATGACGCATGCACGTGCATGCATGGTTCTCCATAAAAAAGACATTTGTTGGCACAAAGATTACCACTTGCCTTTATATATAAAGTAAAAAAGTTATGAAACATGCACAGCATGATGAAAAAATCATATTTGACAACTAATTTATTATTACATTATTTTATTATAAGGGGATTTTGCATGAATGACACCAAAACATATAATACACAAAAATTGTCAAATTTTCAAAAGGTACTAAAAATGACTAATTTTGATCATGAAATGTCTACTTTGCCCCTAAAAACACTTTTTGACAAAATTTGTAATAATTATGTTAAATCAATAAATGATTGATGTGATGTACATCATATCACACAAGAAACCAATGGATAAATGTTTAAGATAATAGATAAAAAATTTAGACAAAAAAATTTATTCTTAAAAAAAATAATAAAAAAAGCAATAATATATTTTTTGTATTTCATTTGAGTACTTAATTTTTTGTACTCAAGACTTTTTCTTCCATCTCCATTAACACCTGAAGAATATAGAATTAGAGGTTTCAAATTTCATTTTGAAATATAAGCATTTTAAATTTGTTATATCATAGTATTTGGGCCATTAACTATCTTGGATGTTGTTATAATGATACATCATTCAAATTTATTAAAATCTTGAAAAACATAGATTTGGACTAGGATGACAACCTACATGTCCTCATAAATGCATAAACATCCTCCATTGTTGTGATTTTCTTTATGTCATAAAGTATTCTGGTAGTTGAACATTGATGAAAGACATTAACTGTTGATGAAGAATTTGAGAAAAACCCTAGCTTTTGAAACCTAGTCGCGCAGTGTTAACTGTAGTTTTCGACGAATCATCTGTCGATCTCGACAAATTTGAAATGTCAAAAGCGACAGTTGAACTGTCAACTAATCCAATACACCCATACTATTATGAAATTCGTATGCGATGTTGTCTAGTTTCGTTATCAAAACCTATCATGTCAAATGTGTAAATTGTTGACGTACATATAGCATTTTTTCAAGAATGAGTAGTAATTTGAAATTCATTGTCTCGTACCGCGAAGACTTTGTGAACTTAGATGACGAATGAAAGTGGCGAGGGAACAAAACAACATCTATTGTAGTGCCTAGCGATATCATTGTAGTGCCTACTAATTCAAATGTTGAAAATTGTTGCTCCTTCATAATTTAGTTTATCCCATCAACTAAATTGTATGGATATTTATACAAACTCATTTGTATGGTTATTTTCATCTTACAATTTCTTTTTCTATGCTAAATTTTACAAAAAAAAAAAAAAAAAATGACACATGCACGTGCATCGCACGTGTGCATAGTTCTCCATGAAAAGAGACATTTGTTGGCACAAAGATTACCACTTGTGTTTATATATAAAGTAAAAAAAGTCATGAAACATGCACAGTATGATTAAAAATTCATTTTTTTTTTTTTTTTTTTTACGATAAAAAAAAAATTCATATTTGCCAACTAAGTTATTTATTTTTAATTATAATTATCGTACTTACATCCTCAATTTTTTTCTCATCACATACGGCAATCCATACTGATCCAAAAATAAAAAATAAAAAAATACGGCAATCCATTGATTATGTCGATAAAAAAGTACATCCTATTAATTACTAGCACATTTTGGCAACACTTCCAGATGTATCAAGTGTTACCTAAATATAAATGTCAAAACAACTGCTCTCAATTAAACGTGATATATTCCCTCTTTTACAAAAATAAAAAATAAATTCCATGTATACTCCGGAAACGAAATCTTTGAGAGATTGACATGGAATGGAACTGGTCAAGCTTATGAATTCCTGCACTCTGCAAAGATAATAAATTTGCACCAGTGGAGCAGTAATGGTCAATTTTTGCTTTTTAAAGTTAAAGAAAGAATAACCCATCTTCTCCTTGTAACTTTTTTTTTTTTTTGTTTAAACTTCTTGTTTCTTGATTCAAGTCAAATGGCTAAAATGTCTCAATATCTTCCTGTTATTAAGGTACTACTTTGTTTTTCTGTATATGCATGGAGTTTTTGAAAATTTTCTGCTCAATTCTCCGGCCAAGTGCAGTAATCCTTACCGGAACTAGAAAATACGTTCATCCTTTTAACTTTGATTAGACAAAGCCATTGCCGCATGCACATATTCATCATGTGCCGAGTCCTAAAACTGCTCAAATGGAAGAAGAAGATGACGTTCATTATCTTTCTGGGAAGCCATTTTTCCATCTGGTTTTGACGAAATCGCATGTCAACCGCCCCTTTCAATTCGTAAATACTATTGCCTCCAATATTATGTTAGTTGTAGTTTTAAATCATTCATCATTTGTTGTTGTTTATTCGTATTCGTTCATTCCGCGGCTGCCCGGTGCAAGAGTCGGAGTGATTCTCAGACATGGTGGCAAGAACTGGAACATGTCTTACATTGGAGACTACAGCTTCCCGATCGAGGTTCGACAGCAATTGTAAAGCATTTGTCCGTGGAAATGAACTCAAGATTGGAGATGCTTGCGTCTTTGAACTAATGGAACGGAGACGTCTAAAGTTCATATCCTGAGGGGTGATTTGCCACATGAATTGTTAGCAGAGGTCGATTCTCTCTGCAAGACATCAGATGCTCCAATCGTGCTCGTTGGAACGAGCTCTACTAACAGGTATCTGGTTGCATCGAATTAAATACCCCATTTATGTACAACTTTTACTAGTTATACGAAAAGAACTCTGATGTATAGAAAGTACATCGATTTGAATCTTTTTCTGTTATCTGAGTTCATAGCTAAGTAGGGATTGAAAAATAATGTGTTGTCAAGCAAATTTACAGAAGAAACTACTGAACAAAATCACAGCTGAAGGAAAAATGCTACATGAACAACCATTTTTGAACACTTTACTGGACAACCACTCACATGGGTAGTGGGGCGCATACAAAATGGTGTGTGGGGCCCACCACCTCACCTAAGTGGTTGTTCACTAAGCCCTTGTCCTCCATTATTTACCAATCAAATTTATTTAACACTCAATCTCAACAATTTATTTAGAAAGTACATCGATTTGAATATTTTTCTATTATCTAAGCTCATAGCTAAGTAGGGATTGAAAAATAATCTATTGTCAAACAAATTTACAGAAGAAACTACTAAACAAAATCACAGTTAGAAGGGAAATGTTACATGAACAATCATTTTTGAACACTATACTGGACAACCACTCACATGGTTAGTGGGGCCCATACAAAATGGTGTGTGGGCAAGAGCGGATCCAGCCGATGTCGAGGTAGCGCGGCCGCGCTATCTCGATCTCCGACCGATCTGTTTCAGATTTTTTTTTTTTTGAAACCTGAGATTTTAGAATGATATTTAGTTTATGTGATTTAGTTTATGGTTCTTTGTTTGATTTCTCTCCGATTTTTATGTTTATGTAATTTATTTTCAAGTTAAATGTATCGGCTGAAGTATGAAACTGGCGAAACGGAAGTGATAGAACCAAGCGCAAGAGGAAGAAGATGAATCATGAAGTTGGCTGGACACTCGGAGACTGGACCTTAATTCATTGTTTAGGCCTTGTAAACGTGGCCCAAACTCAAATTATTTTATTTTTTTGAAGTTTCAAACTTAAATTATTGATTCACTTTGTTTAATTGATATTTTTTTGGTTAATTTAAAATTGTGATTGTTTAATTTAAAGTTGTGATTGTAATTTTTAATTTTGTGGAAATTTATATAAATGTGTATATTAATTTTAGATTTTCGAAATATATGAATTTAGTTGTGCTAATTAATTTGTACAAGTTTATGACTCAATTAAATAATAATAAATAATTTGGCTATTACGGCAATTGAAGATCGTTGGTCAACGGTAATCGCTCTAGCTAAGATCTAGTCCTGGATCCGCTACTCTGTGTGGGACCCACCACCTCACCTGAGTGGTTGTCCACTACCCTTGTCTGGCCCCCATTATTTATAAATTAAATTTATTCATGAACACTCAATCTCAACCATCTATTTTAGTTAAGCCTACCATTTTTTACTGTTCTAACATTTTTTAACCACACATCCTCCCAAAAATACTATTTCAAACCATAATTTTTCCCAAATAATGGGTCTCAAACAAGGTGTTCAAAATAGTTGTAATCTGACTTCATTCGTATGCTGTCAGCAATTCAAAACTAGTTTTCTGTTTATATTTTGTGGAGCGCTCGTATCCAGCTTTAGTTCTAAGGAAAAGAAGTGAACTAGAAGCTAAACCGAACAAAGAGATGCACCCCCACCATACAAATGTCTGTAAGTAGCAATTCCTTCCAATGCACACCATCCTACCATCCTTCAAAACAGCTTCCTGTGAGTTTCCTATATTTGCTTCATATACGAGAGCCGCAAGAAGGCCATAGAGTAGAGATCCTAGAGGGATGTTTGTTATGAGAATATTGTGGTTTACTCCGGCGCTATTATGGCCAAACAGCTCTGATGTGATCGTCACTGCGGCTGAAAAAACGAAACCTGAACTTAGTCCAATCGAGGCCGTGGCAGCAATTAGTGCTATCTTGCTCCCTGATAAAGCTAGCAGAAAGAATGCAGTTGTTGTTGGAACAAGGGCTAAGGCAAGCCATCCGGTTCTCGCATAGCAAACCTTTCTGAGTAATAAACACATTTAGTAAGTGTACAAAGCATATTGTATTCAGAATGCTAATCGTTCGTTCGTTCGTTTGGATACTTACTCGTGTAGGAAGTCTGGAGCGGTAGAAAGTAAGCGACCGAAGAATGAAGAACCAGAGTAGAGAGAAACCAGTGTGTTAACTTGTGTATTATATCCAAGTGACTCTGAAATTTGGCCTAGATTGTTACTGTAAACCAGCCCAATTGTTCCCCCACAGAAATATGCTATGTAATAAAGCCAGAAATCCCATCGTTGAACGAGGAACCTAACCGAGTGTTCCTCTCCAAGCACCATCAACTTGTCTTTGAACAACACATTGTTGCAGCTTCCTTCCTTCTGCTTCGAATCATATGAGCCACTATACAAGGTATCATTGGTGACGTCATGAGTCTCCATTTCCATGAGCTCTCTATGCACGTCAAGATCGTCGTTATTGATCAGATTGAAGCTTGAATGGATGGTTTGACAGGCACATTCCCGAGCATAGAGAATGCCAGGTGTAATCAATGGAAGGACTAAGAAAAACATAGCCCCGCCTAAGAGTATACGAGCATTTGAAGCATCATTGAGTGATACGGAATTTATAAGAAGAAGATAAATGCCCGTGACAACTGCAAGCGCAGTTAGATGGAGAAAAATAGCAGTCTCAGAACGGGCAGCATCAGATGGAAGAGCATCGGGAATATGCTGCCGGGCGATTGGAAGAAGAGCGATAAGCGATGTTATAAGGGGAACAACGGCATTGAGAAGAAGATACAATGTGTCATCACTGGGGTTTATGGAATTCACAATGAGGTTATATAGAGCTGCACTAACACCATTGAAGCTGACACTGAGTGACAAGGCAAGCGGTCTGTTAGCTGGAAAGTTTTTTATGCACAAAACGTAACACACCGTATTAAACCAGCAAATGCTACAACCAGATAGCAAACACAATAGAAATACCTGCACAAGTTCAAAACTTCATCAAAATTTAGCAACAAGGTTCTAGGAATAAGGCAAAGGATATAAGACTTAGAGCACGTTTGGTCTCACACAAAATTTTCGTCATTTCTCTTAAATTCATTTTCAACCACACATTTCTATAGAACCTATCACTTTTCACACTTTTTCAACTACACATTCTCACAAAAATAAAAAATTTCCCAAAACTTCAAAAAAACTACATTCACCAAACAGGCATATTTCGGGGAGTCATAGCAATAAAATTGAAGAGGCAACGATAAGGTCCTTCCCTCCGCCCCCAACCCGATCCTTTTTTTGGTCGAACAGCAATAACTAGACTTGATCCTGAATCCCTGTTTTAAGTGTATATATATATATGCATCACATTAAAATAACTACTAACTAATACGTAAGATTGCACAAGACGAGACTGCATCAAGTTCTAATACGGTCTACTTCGAGTATATGCAATCTTCAACTGATGGATGACTTTTATTTGAATTAGAATTATTATCCATGAGTTACAGATTAAATTTTAGCTGATAAACAAACCATTAGGTCAAGCTAAATTCCTATAGTAATATCAAGATAATGAGGCACAAACTGTCAAGAACACACTTCAATGCCAAAAATCTTCTAAACAATTCATCACCAACTTTTTATTTTAATAATATAAAATGTTTGCAGATGGATTTGGTGGTGGACTGCTTACCTAATGGTTTACTTGAAAACTGAATGATAGTTACTTTATGGGCACATCTTTAATTTTATATGATGATGATGATTATTATTTATTTTAGTTAAAGGTGGTTGGGCTCTCTCCACAATTATGTATTTATGTCTAAATTTATTCACTAAGCTATAACTTTTCATCATCATAAACTAAAAATGAAATATAAAGCCCAAAAAAAAAAAAAAAAACTCGGACAGAAATAATGAAATTTTTCCGGGAGCCGGATGAAAGTTAAATCATTTACGACTAGATACAAGAATGGCCTTAAATCATATATATTAATTCTTTTTTGCAATGAAAATAGTTTCTGAAAATTGAAAATGTGCATTTTTCTTTAAGAAAATGGTTGTGGTAGTTGTAGCTGTAGCTGTGAGGTACAAATTCACCTACTGCATTAGAAAATAGGAACCCCAGAAATATGGAGAAGAAGAAATCTCAAAAACAACCTCATAAAGCGCAAAACTATACTATGAATGCCAGAAATGAATTCGAACGAGCACAAAACATTACAATTTTGTCTAACAAAAACATTTTCAAATGAATTCCTCCAATTTATATTGATTCAAGTGGATCAGAGAATGAGAAAAAATTAAAAACTAACCAGAAAATAAGGCAAATCGATGATTTTTTGAATCACCAGCCATTGCAGGCCATAGCCAATGAGTCCCATGAAGGCAGGAATGAACATAACAAGCCACAATGGGAAATACAAAAGAGAAATCCCCGAACACCACCCAAATGCCTTCCCCATGTCCGAAGCCACAGACAAATAGTTCAACTGCACCTGGGATATACCCATAACCGATTTCAAACTAGTCGAGTACGATGAAAAAACAAAATTTGTCCCTGTAAATGCCTGTATCCAGATACTTGCCACCAATATCATCCATTTTCTTGACTCCCCCACCATCATGTCTGTGTGCGTATATCGAAAAATGCAAAAAAAAAAAAAAAAAAAAAAAAAGGATTTTAAGAGTGAGAATGGGATTTAGAGCTAGTTTTGATGAGGTTTTCTGGATTCTTGGAATGGCTTGTGAATGGATTATACAATGGATTTGCACGTTTAGGACGTGTTTTTATTGTTTATCTTCTGTTATCGTGGAGTTTGAAAAAATGGTTCCGTGGGGCCATAAAAGCGGGAACGTAAAGCTGCAGCCTTTTTGTTTATGCGAAAATTGGTACTCCCCCGTCCATTTATACAGGCCTGTTTCATTTTTAACATAGAAGATTTAATTGAAAAAAACTATTGGAAAAAGTACGTAATTATACAATTAAAGCTGTATTCGGCAGCTTGGATGGAGAATTTAAATTATTTGTATTGATTTATTTGTGTTTTCTAGGTAAGATATGAGGTTAAAAATTAGTTTGGGAAATTGTGTAATTGGAGAGAGAAAATATGGATGGTTAAAAAGTGATTTGAGAAATTATGTAAATTAAATTTGTTGTCATTTTTTGTCTTTTAGTGTATTAATTTGACATTTTAATGGGCAGCCGAACGTTCCCTAAAACTTTCACTTTTTAAACATAATAAACTTAAGAATTTTTTTAAAAAATCAGGTGTTAATTATTTAATTAATTAATATAATATTATAGTAATTATTATTTACATATTAAATTAAAACTTATATAATATTAAAACAATACCTAATTCACAACCCACCCCACCCAAAAATGATTTTTCTTCTATTTTTTCACACTTCATCTCAACCTCCCCATCTCATCCCACCCACCCCACCCACCCACCCCACCCACTCACCTTACTCCCATCAAAAAATGATTTTTATTCTATTTTTTACACCCCACTCCACCTAAAAATGATTTTTCTTCTATTTTTTCATACTCCCCCCAACCGCCCCATCCCACTGCACCCCGCCACCCACCATACCCCATCCAAAAATGATTTTTCTTCTCTTTTTTGATACTTCACCCCAACCACCCCCACAAAAAAATAATTTTTTTCTTCTACTTTTTTCAAGCCCCAACCCGACCACCCTACCCACCCCCCTACCGATTCCAAAAAATGATTTTTTTTCTTCTACTTTTTCCCACCCCCATCCACCCCACCCTATCCCCATCCACCCCAAAAAAATGATTTTTTTCTTCTACTTTTCCAACCCACCCTGACCCCACCTCACAAAAAAAAAATGATTTTTTCTACTTTTTCTAGCCCCACCCTACTCTACCCCACCAACCCCACCCCCTAAGTTACAGTCAGTCAAGCAAAGTGACACGAGATCGTAGTTAAGTCACACAAGGTCACACAGAGTCACATTTACAAATTTAGTTGTAAAATCCCACCCCTCCAAAGTCAAAGTTGGTCACACAAAGTCGCAGTTATGTCAAACGAGGTTACAGTTAGGTCACAGGAGGCACAGTTTGGTCAAACGAGGTCACGGTTAGATCACACGAGGTCATATATCGATCACATAAAGTCACACTTCGTTCTTACAAATTCACAGTTCGATCACACATAGTCATATTTGACACAATTGTAGATTACATCCAAGGGTCACACCAAGTCAGTTGGTCACAATCTATATAATTGATCACAATCATCCATAATTGATCACATATTATTTATTTATTGGTCATAATTACCTAATAATTGTTCATAGTCATCAATAATTGATCACAATTTATTTATTGATTGGTCACAATTTACTTGTTTTCTTGATCACATTCGCACTTCTCATAAGTTGCACAAACTCACAATTAGTCAATATTTTGATCACATTTACCTATAATTGATCAAAATTATCATATAATTGGTACATATTATTTATTTATTGGTCATAATTTACTCGTTTCTTCAATCACAATTAGTTAATATTTGGTCACATTCCGTATTCTTAGTTTTCTTGATCACATCCCCCATTTCTCACAAGTCACATTTAGTAAATATTTTGGTCACATTTACCTAATAATTTGTCACATCCCGTACTTGATCACACAAAGTCACGATTTGAACATACAAGGTCACAGTTCGGTCACAGTTCAATAACACGATGTCATAGTTCGATCACACGTGTTACCAAATTGTGACTTTATGTGATCAAATTGTGACTTTGTGTGACCGAATTTTGCAACTAAAACAATTTTGATCTAACTGTGACCTCGTGTGACCTAACTACGACTTTGTGTGATCAAACTATGACCTTGTGTGACCAACTGTGACTTTAGGAATGTGTGGCTAGGTGGGCGGGGTTTTTCAACTAAATTTGTAATTGTGATATTGTGTGTAACGCCCCGAATTTCGCGGAGCCCGGGACGCCACGTCGTCCTTTAAATCTGATTTTATTGCGGAAATAATTAAAAAAACTCATATTTATTATTTGAAACCTTTGAAACAACATTTTTGCGGAAGAAATGAATTTATAAAACATCACATCTATTATTTAAAAAAAATGTAGTGGAACATAATTCTAACAAATTCATAAAAACCTTAAATCTTAAATTTTAAAGTAAAGTAACGATAAATAATTAAATTGATGACATTTATGAAACTTGACTTAAAAAGAAAATTAACATTATTTCTGATTTTTCCACCGCTGCCATTTCATTCGCCGTCATCTCCAAAATCTGCAAAAACTGTTAAAATAATGGAATGAGTATTTCGAAAAATACTCAGTAGACTCATTGCCAATAATTAATTTACAGAATAATTGAACACGTGATTATGCAATCATACAGTGACCTCATCATCATATTCTTGGGCTCTTGTATTTTCAAAATTAAGGCTGTTAAAATCATAGGGCGTGGTTAGTCTCGTCTCGTGCACTTAAGGCACATAAGTTATGCATAACATCATCATTTCTCATCTTATCTCATAAGAGATATTCTTGTCTCGTCTCGTGCATCAAAGCATGTAAATCACGTAATTTCACATAAAACATGCAATTATAATTTAAATAAATTAGTGGGGCCGAGTCTACCTCAAATCACGAGTTTGAAAGTTGAGCAAGAAAGTTCACGTTGTTCTTCTAAATGTCCAAGCGCCTCGTCTAGCCAATATATAAAATAAATCTTAAACTAGTATTTTGAAATTCAAATGTTTTAAAATGAAAGAGTTTTAAAAGAAGAAATAAAAGTTTAGGGATTAAAATTTAAATCAAACATAGTTGGGATTGAAAATGAGTTGATACTAAAATAAAAGATTTTGAAAACTATTGAGCTAACTCGTATATTTTAAATATATTGGGGATTAATTATTTTCATTTTCGAAATAGTTGGGGCTAAGATAAATTATTTGCAAAGTTTTAGAGCTGAATAAAATAATACAAAAATTAAATGATCGAAATAATACTTTTAAAAACTAAAGGGGCTGAATTAAAATATTTTAAAACTTAAGACTGAATTAAAAGGCTTTGAAAACATGAGGGCTAATTAATAAAAACTCTTTTAAAATAAGGGCTGAAACAAATACTTTGAAACTAAGGGGTTGAAATGGACATTTTCAAAAATAGTGGGCTGACTAAAAATATTTTGAAACTTAATAGGGCTTAATGAAATACGTTAAAACTGTAGGAGCTATGTAAAACGTTTTTATAATTTCAAGAACTGAAATAAATACTTTAAAAACTAAAAGGACTAAGATAGACACATTTTCAAAACTTGGGGCCTGAAAGCAAATTCTCAAAAAATCAAAATAGATATAACAAATTCTACTCTCTCTCTTCATTTTCAGAACAAAGGAGAGGCGAGAGAGAGAGGTACGACAGGGGTGGCGATCGGACCATCTCCGGTTCAGGCTACCGGCGTGCTGGCGGCGGTAGCTCCGCCATCATTTGGAGACGTAGGAGGTGGGTAGGGAGTGCGTGAAGGGAAGGAAGTTTTTGGGTGGCTTGCATGCGAGAGCCGAGGCTTTGGAGGTTCGGGCTTTGGGTCTTCCGGCGAAGAATTCCGGAAATTGAAGGGGTGGCACTCAAGGTAAGGCTTGTTGTTCTGTTTATTCTTGGTTTAGTGGTTGTTTGGGATGAAATTGTTGGAGAGGGGCTGTTGGCGATTTTTGGTGATGGTGGTTGCGGTGGTGAAGGGAAGTCAGTGTTGATGGTGATACTCATAAATGGTGATGAAATAGGTGGATATTTCAAGATGGGGCAGTAGCCGGAGGGAAGCGGCGATTGTGGGCTGCGGGCGTTGTTTACTGAGATTCAATGTTATGGATTGAAGTGGTGATTGGGGGTCTGTGTAATTTGCTATTGCAGATTTTGGATGGATTGGTTGTGGGTTTGATGGATGGGGCTATGGTGGTTTCGATGTGGTGGTTCTTGGAATGAATGGGCAGTATGTTGGTGGGTTGGTGGATTCATAAATGGAGGTTTGAGGTGGAAAGAATTTTTACCAGTGAAGTGTTTTGGGTTTCCGAAAATGTCTGTGTCGTGAAAGTGAGGTGATGGAAAAATTATATAATTTTGATTGTGTATCAATTCTTGGTGAATTGTGGCATATTGCAAGGGGTTGAGGTTGATTGGTGGCTGTAAATATGGGATTGAAGGTATTTGCAAGAAGGCAATGACGGATTGAGGGGGAAGAATTTTGGGAAGTAACAATCATCCATGAATGGACAGCTTGAAACTTGAAAGAGGAAATGGGGTATATTAAGTCTTGATGTGGGGTTGATAATAGAAATAATCGGGTGAATGGTTGATTGAGAGGAATTGAGGAAAAATTTAGGAAATGGGGATATGCTAATTGGGGGTTTTCCTGATTGTTGGTGAGGATGGGGAAGGAAAGAGAAAAAAAAATGGGTTGTATATGCAAAAATGGAAGTTGGGGAGAAAATTTTGGGATTCAAATTAAAATGAGCGTGATTTGGGGATTTAAAACATTTTGGACTTAAATAATTTGAATCCAAATAAATTGAAAATTGGACTAAAAAAATAAATAATGATTTAATTTCACTTAAAATTGCTAGACACACACGAGTTTTAAAAATAAATAGACAAAGTCGTAGCAACAAGTTTTTAAAGATAAATAATATTTATTCAAAATCAATCACGAAAATTCTCTGTCGCTACATTGTGTGACCAATTGTGACATTGTGTGACCTGTTGTGACTTTGCATGTGGGGTGGGGTGATCGAATTATTAGGTAAGTGTAACCAAAATGTAGACTAAATGTGACTTTGTATAACTTGTGATGAGTAGGGAATTATTAGGTAATTGTGACAAAAAATATTAACTAATCGTTAAAAAAACGAGTAAGTTGTGACTAATAAATAAAATAATATGTGACCAATTATATTAAAAGTTGTGACCATCTATAACTTTGTGTGACCATTGGACGAGGAAAAGTAGAAGAAAAAATAATTTTTAGGTAGGGTCGGTTTGTTGGGTGGGCGGCGGGGTAGGGTTGTGGTGTGGAAAATTAGAAGAAGAAAAATCATTTTTGGGTAGGGCTGAGGTTGGTGGGTGACGGGTGTAGGGTCGAGACGGGGTGTGGAAAAGAAAAAAAAAATCATTTTTGGGTGGGGTGGATACTGGTGGGGTTGCTGGGTGACGGGCGTAGGATCCGGATGGGGTGTGGAAAAGTAGAAAAAATCATTTTTGGGTGGGGTCGGTTGGTTGAGTGTGTGGCTAGGAAGGGTCGGGAGCGAGCTGGGTGGGGGTGTGAAAAATTGAAGAAAAAAATCATTTTTGGGGTGGGTAGGAATGAGATAGGTGGGCATGGTGGGGTGGAGTGGGTGCAAGGGTAGGGTCTGGGTGGGATGTGAATAAGTGGAAGAAAAAAAATCATTTTTGGGTGGGGTGAGGTCGATTGGTTGGGTGGGTGGGTAGCAGGTAGGGTCGGGGGCGGGGTGTGTATAGAAAATTAGAAGAAAAAAATCATTTTTGGGTGGTGGGGGTAGGGTCTAAATGGGGTGGGTGGCAGGGTAGGGTGGGAGAATATGGAGGGATTAAAAAAAACTCATTTTTTGGGGTGGGATGGGCAGGGTGGTGTCGGGATGGGGTTGGTGGGACCGTAGAAAAGTAGAAGGAAAAAAAATCATTTTTTAGTGGGATGAGATGGGATGGATAGGGCGGTGTCGGGCAGGGGGGTAGGTGAAAAAGTAGAAGGAAAAATATCATTTTTGCCTTGGGGGTGGGGTAGGGTGGGGGTGAGGAAACGGGGTGTTGTCGTTGTCTGTGACTGGGATAAGATCAATTTGTCACTTAGCGATGAGCTGGGGTAGGGTCAAGTGGGGTGGGGTGGGGTGGAAAAACATCGGGAGAAAATGAAAATAAACTTATTTTTGGGGTTGGGTAAGATATGGGTGGTGAGCTGGGGTGGGTGTGTGGGGTCGGGGGATGTGACTAGGATGAGATCAATTTGTCACTTTGCGATGAGGTGGGGTAGGGTCGAGTGGGGTTGGGTTGGGTTGGGTTGGGGTGAGGTGGGATGGGGAAGTGTAGGAAAATATCGAGAGAAAATAAAAATAAACTTATTTTTGGGGTGAGGTGGGATATGGGTGGGATGGGGTGGGGTGGGGGTGAGATCAATTTGTCACTTTGGGGTGGGGTGGAGAATGATAGGAAAATATCAAAAGGAAAAAAATAAAAATTATTTTTGGTGTAGGGTTGAGGTTGGGATGGGGTGGTGGGCGGGTAAAGGGCGGGGGTAAGGGAGGTTGTAACGTCAAATTTTGAATTTTTGATTTAATAATATATTAGTTTTAATATAATATATAATAGATAATTATGTTTGTCTTATGTATAACTAGTATTTCACCCGTGCGATGAACCGAAGTTGTTATCCACAATATCGATTTTAATAATTATTTATAAAATCTTAATGCTTATACATAATCAACACATATATAAATGCATAAAAAATAATTTTCTATTTCAATAATTATTAGACTTTATAAAATAATATACCTAATTCAAATTATAAAAAACATCTTTGAATAGTAAACTTCAATTTATATATTTAAATATTTGAATTTAATCAATATAATTTTATTTACAAAAATAAGCAGTCAAAATAATAATTTTGAAAATCTTGCAATTATCATGATACGACAATCGAGTAAAGTTAGAAATCATGAAATTGTACCGAAAATCTTATACCTGTAATCTTTAAAAATTTATCAAAAATAAGTATAGTTAAAAAATATTAATCATTGTATTAATATTATTAACTTAAAAGAAATCAAAGTATTAACTCTTCAATATTAACATTCGTTCAATAACATTTTCGATAAATTATTTATAAGTAACATATTTTTTCAACCCACTTTTTAATCATATATATTTCTCCGAAATTTTTCTCAACCACACATTTTATTATAATACTAAAACATAAAGAATTTAAGAATTAATTCTGTCAGACTATCCTACTTTCATATATATTATAGATTTTCACCAGTGCAATGAACTAAAATTGCCATCCGTAATATTGATAAGCATTCACTAAAATTTAATGATTATACATAATCGACACAAATGCAAAAGATATAAAAATAATTTCTCTATTCTCATCACATATTTAACATTTTTCTCAATTTTCATTCAAAAACACCAATACAATAATTAAAAATATATTTTTAATCTTAATATACGACAATTGAACAACGTTGAAGGTCAAGAAACTATTCTATCATATAATCTTTGCACAATTATTAAAATTAAAAATGATTAGAATGTAGCGACCAAGAATTTTATTTAGTTATTAAATAATTATTTAAAATATTTAAAATGTGTCGCTGTGATCTCACCTATTTTAAATTTAAATTGAAACGTGTTCGTCTAGCCATTTCGAGTATTTTCGAACGAAGATATGAAATCGAGTCCAGATGGATTTTAAGTCAATTTCGAATTTCAAAAATTATTTAAATCCAAAAATCATTTTTAATTACAAATTTTATTTATTTTAGTTCCAAAATTATTTAAAACAAATTTCAATTTATTTATCTTATTTTATTCAAAATTATCCTTTAATATAGTTTTAATCCCGTTAGAAGTTGTCGAATACTATCCCAATGGTGTCAAACTTTTTACACAACTCTATTTCAACAACACCACCATCCATGTCAATTTATCACCGACCGTAGGGAAGTCTTCCTCCTCTACAGAGACAAAAAAGACTTGGATGTCTATCTTCAAAAATCAACATCCTTCTCGAAATTCCCGAAATTCCTCCATAAAAGTCCCAAAAACTATCGAATTCCTTTTGAGTCACACAAATCTCCTCACGTTCGTCCTCTACGCTACAGTAGTCAAAATTCCTCACAACACATACCCAAAATAGAGTACTGAACCAGAAAAAAATTCACACATCTCTGTAATTTCATGGCTACGCTGCCTCGGAAGGTCTGTTGATCCCTTTTATCGATCGGGTTCGAGTTCTAGGTCCAATTTCAACCTGCAAATCGATGGTTACATCACTGCCCATGTCCTTCCAAATTCAAAGCAAAATTTGATAATTAATCTGTCGCTCGCGCTCATTCTCTCTTCCTCACTGTCACTCGGTAATGACACCAACCCACAAATCATGTTTGTATATATTTATGGGTTCTTTACCTATTTAGTATCTCTGAGTTAGTGCAGAAGTTCACGCAAGGAGGATAGAAAATCATTCAGATTCTTGCGCTCAGCAAATCAATTTGCCCATGAAAATCAAGAAGCCTCCACCACAATCCTTGAAGAAACCGCTGATTACTAGCGTATATGTACTTATTTTAAGTATTTTATGAAATTTTTATCATATATTTAATTCACGTTTGCTTAATTTGCTACTTTTGAAGTTCTGAATTGTGGTTGTAGGGGAAGTAATGAAACTACTATGAATTTCTTAATTAGTAAGAATTTTCATTGAAAAAGTTACTTCAAAAATCTGGAGATAATGGACTGTTATTGTTATGGAAAGCTCAAGTTACTGAGGTTGTAGAATTATCAGTTATGAGGAGTGGAATTTTATGGGGTTCAAGAGATCTTGACTACAATTTCTTACTAATGGTTGCAGATCTGCCTGGAAGAAAGGGTTCACCTTTAACCTGCTCCCAAATTCTCAAGAAAAAGTCATTAAATTTGAAGTCATACCCAACGGTCGGTTCCTACCGCAGTAAAGCGGTATACTAGTATATATACTCACGCAGATGCCTTAGTCCAATTCAGAACAAAAAATTTCAGGAATAAAAAACTCAAGCATCGAGTCTCGGTAAGCTCTTCTCCCTCTTCACCACTGAGTCAACCATAATCACTAAGCAACCAAACCAAATTTGCAGAACACACCAACATCACCGTGAATTCACTGCCTTCAGCCCACCAGCAGCTCCATCAACAGCCACCGTTTACCACCCCCGTCGAGCATCACCTTCATCCACCACAAGAAAAACCGGCCACTGCCTTCCACCATAACCATCATCACCAATGTCACAACCCAACCACCAATCTGCCCAGTTCACTACAAACCGACCACCATCATCGTCGAGTATCACCGCCACGGCCCAACTCAAGAAAACCCCAACTTAAATCCCCAATCAAAATACAGAATCAAACCTAAAACTTATCAATAAATTAAACTCAATACCTTACCTTACCGTCGGATTTTCGCCGAGAAATACAGTAACAAAAACCCAGCTACGGTTACTCCGGGATTCACTTCCAGCCTCGGTTTTAGCCCAAATCGCACCAAAAAAATTCATACCTTCCACGCCCCAACCACTGTCCGACGTCGCCGCAACGTGGGGTCGACATTACCGTCGGCGTCGGCCTAAAACCCACTTCTCAGTCGCCCCGTTCTCTCTCTCTGTAGTTTGGAATGGAGAGAGAGAGAGAGATGAGATTGGTTTTAATGTTTTAATGTTTATTAAATTGCCACTTTAGTCCCGAGTTTTAAAAGCGTTAATTTATTCCCTGTTATGCTTTAAGATATTTTAAAGTCCAGCCTTTTGTTTTTAAAACTCATTATTTCAGTCCCCAAATTAATTTAAAGCAGTGGTTAATTTTAGTCCTTGCACTTTTGAGAAATAAATTAGTCAGCCCAACAATTTTCAAAATCATCTGTTTTGGCCCCAACTCTTTTCAAATCAATTATCCTAGATTTTCAATTTAAATCCCTAAGCTTTTAATTTTGTTGTAAAACTTTAAATTCCAAAATACTGATTTAGATTAATTTTCTTTTATTGGCCAGCGTTCGGAGATTTAAATGAATAAAGTGATTATTCCCGCTCAACTTCCGAACTTGTGATTTAAGGTAGACTCGTCCCCACTAATTAGTTTAGATTATAATTGCACGTTTTTAAGTGATTTTACTTGATTTATATGCATTTAATGCATGAGACGAGACAAGACGAGAATATCTCTTATGAGATAAAATGAGAAATGATGTTATGCATAACTTACGTGCTTTAATGCATGAGACGAGACTACCCACACCCTATGTCTTTAAAGAGCCTTTGATTTTTAAAATAAAAGAGCCTATGATGATGATGTGATCACTGTATAAGTTGCATAATTATGTGTTCAATTATTCTATAAATTAATTATTGACGATGAGTCTATTGAGTATTTCTTTCAAAATGCTCATTCCTTTTTTAACAGCTTTTGCAGATATTGGAAATAGAGGCGCGTGATGGACGTGGTGGCAATAATAATTAAATAATGGAATTTTTATTTTAGCACATTTATTTATGTTTTTCATAGTAGTAATGGATTTTTTTTGAGAATTTTATATTGTTAGCAAATTTTATAACATTATTAATGATTTTTCTTATTATGAAAATAATAAAATATTTGAATCGTTATTTCATATTTCAAAGTTATTAAAATTTTATCTACCGTTTGGTTTTTATTAAATGTTGTCAATTATGAGAAAAATTTATTATTCTTCCGCTAAATCGTTCTTTTTAAAACTTAGACGAGACGATAACGTGGCGTTCCGAGTACTTTAGAATTCGGGGCGTTACATAGAAAATATTTACCATTATTTACCATAATAGTAGACTATTAGTAGATATATATATATATATATATATATATATATATATATATATATATATATATATATATATATAAAAGACAATAAATGCATTCATATCTATCTAAATTTTATATATATATATATATATATAAGACAATAAATGCATTCATATATATCTAAATTTTGCATTCACACTAATCAAACCATATAAGGGATGTGCACTTTATGCGAGAAAACAATAGCTTCTATAGACTATAGCAAGCTACACTTCTACTTTTATTAATATTAATATAAAGATATTATATTTATTTTTAATTATTAAACACTTAATTAAATGAATTAGCACATGAAATTTAAAAAAAAAAAAAAAAATTCCATCACAACATTTTTGAATTGTATCTTTGAAATACATGTATCTATGTAATTTTCCCAAAACTATTCCCTTTTTTGTAAATAATTTTCCTTAGCCCATTTGGTGTATGAAAAATGGAAGGAAGATTAAGGTGGCGTTCTGATTGTATTTCATTTCATATTTTTATTTTTGAAAATGTATTCTATTTTTTGTTTCCATTTCCTGTTTTAAATATACTGAAATCTCGTTCTATTTGTCATTTCTGAAAACTATTTCTAAAAATGAAAAACTGGAAAACATATTCTATTTGAGATTTTACAGAATATTACTTTGACTATTTGTAATTAATTTACTCGTGGGTTAAATTAAAAAAAAAAAAAAATTATCTTTTGAATATTTACTTTCTATTATAAAAAATTAGTTTATTAAATTTTTATTGGACTGATTTAATAATGACTAGAAAATATTATAAAAATAAATAACGTCATTAATGATCAAGTCCAAAAAATATTAAAAGAAATTAGCTTATCTAATTATTGTTGTCACATTCATGTTCAAGTCACAATTAAACATTAGTCCATATAAGCAAAATAATCACACAAAGAGTTTGACTCAACAAAATGGATGCAAGTGATCCTAAGCCAAAATAATCACATTGTTCAAGGAATTTTTTGAATTATTACCCTAAATGTAGAGTTTACGGATCCAACCTCATATATAGTAGCAAAATAACTCATGTTTATAATTTGGGGATTCTATGCTTTTTGTAATTTTTTTTTTGCCAACAATTATTATTATTATTTTTTTTTTTAATTTTTTTTAATTTTTTTATTTTTTGCAAAAAAACTCATTTTTTTGTCGACACAATAATAACAAGAATTCCCACTGAATGTTTTTTACAATGATGATATTGAATTCAATAAAATTTTATTTTAGGCTTAATTCCAAGTTAGGATAAATCTCCCAAAAAAATGCGTTTCCTCGTTTTGAAACTTCTTTTTTCAATTACACTTAAAACGCCCAAAACGAGATTTTAGGTGTTTTGCGTTTTGTGTACAATTTTTTTCTTCTAAAATACATTTTCAAAAATGGTAAAAAGAATGCGGTTTTAGGGTTTTCGAAAATAAAAATAGAAAACGGTCTCAAAATAGTAAAGAGAACATGACCTAAATTTTTGAAAGAATGTATTGTTGAAAAAAGGTTGAAAACTGTGAAAATTGTGAATCCTACAAGAATGTGTGACTAAAAATGAGATTCGGAGAAAAGTTGTGTAAAAACTCTTGGTCCAAATAGCCAATAGGAGCTTAATTGTCAACATTTTATTGTTGAAAGTAGTGAGAAAATTGAATAATTTAATTCAATTCTCAAGTTTCTTAAGTGTGAAATTGAATCACTTTTTATGAAAATTAGTTTCTAAGGAAATGTTACCGCCGCCTCACTCAGCAAACATAGCTAATGGACATAATTTTGTAAACAAATGTTATCGCTACCTCACTAATCAAGCAAAACCAAATTTTAAATTTTCATGGACATAATGTTTTAAACAAATTTTACTGCCACCTCACTTTGTAAGTGAATCGTCAATGATCGAATTCAGGTACTCTATAACCTCTGGGTAAGGCTTTTGTATGTTGGCGGAATCAATGATCAAATTCCAAAAGCCAATTGATCTTTCAAGATTTTTGCTACACGTTCTATCAAAATGGCATTGTGGTCAAAAGGGACCCCTAAAAGCTTATGCATGTATGACATTGCTTGAGGTCTAACATAATTTGTTTCCATATTAATCATGAACACATCATTATTTGGCTCATTATTATCATTGAAATGTGGTTTCCCTCTTCATTAATGCGTGTAGCATTTGACCCTCATATTAGGGCCATCCCCATGTTAGATGATCCAACACCCCCCATGTTGGATGGTCCAACTATGCTAGTCAATCCAATATATGGTGTTTATAACCATTGGCGCTCATGTTTACATTTTGTGAGCCATGGCTTGCATTTACAGTTGGTGAGTCATTGCCTATGTTGAAAATGTGGTTGGGTCTTCGATACACCTCCGGGCTCAGTAAGCTTTCCAATACGACACCTCGACATCGACCTCGACTCAACAACCACTACACTTGGTTGCTCCAATATGGGAAGAACAAGAACAAGAGCAACAATGGAGAACTACCAAGTTAAAACTTCAAGAACGGTTGCTCTCTCTTTTTCCCCCTCTCCCATTTTTCAAATCCCACAACCTCTCCACTTCTCTACATTTCTACTTCTTCAAGACAATGGCAAGTGAGGCTATATATAACATGTTGGGCTAGGTCACAAGTTGGGCCAATACTCCAAAACCCGAGCCGAATTCCAAAGTCCATGCCCATAACCACCACAATTGGGCCTTCCAAGTGGACCACGAGCAACTACCAATTAAGTCACTTCAAGTGATCCCGAGTTGCTATCGAGCCGAACTATCCATCGAGGTGTCGATATTATTCCCACAACTGTTTTACATCATCGCCCGGATTTATTGGGTATCAAAAACCCAACAAATCTCCACCTTGATACCCAATCAACCTGCAAGAAAAAACAACACGATGTTTATACTTGCACAATCAAGGTAATCCAATAAAATTGGAATCACAGACCTTACCTCGTGTCTCGCACTCGAAACACACACCATACCTGCTCCATTTACTCGCTAGGACTAAGGTCAAAAAATATCCAAGCAGAAGACAGATAATCACAGTAATCAATCAAGAACATATAACATGCGATGACAGATATAACCATAAGATAATACAGAAATCTTTTCAAACATGCTCACACAAAAACATAAGACTAACTCCAAGTTAATCAAACACTATGGCCAACACATATACACCACAATGCATAAATGACCCCATGAAAAGACCTCACACAATTATCCTATCCCATTCTGTGTATCTCTCTCCTCGAGAACACATATCACACACACCGCCACATATGCTCACTAGATTGGTCACCACACATGCCTAACTGGTAAACAAGAATAGATCCTAAATCTATGGGATGCTCCTCTATCAATACATCACTCCTCTCAACTAAGGGGATAATGGGTCTCCACCTAATAGAAGTGATCTAAGTGTCTCTAACACTCCACCCGGCCAGGATTTACAGATAGAAGATTTACAGGACATTCAAATGTCACACTCACCCCCCGTACATCTCATCAATACACTATCAGGCATCTACTCCACACATTACCAAAAGACACACTCACACTCGCTGCTAATGCATCACAAACCCACTATGCATGCCAACACGTTACACACAGTTAAAATCTGATTACACACAAATTCATGCAAAGTAACACATATCAAACAAATTAACATGCTACACAAAACAATGCATCAAATTAAGTAATCACACACATGCAGAAAGGATCACACAGATGCCCATACACCACCCCCTCTTATATCACATTTACCTACCGCACTAGCTAGACCCAAAACCTTGCCATATCACGCTCTACCAAACTAGATCACCATGCCATCAAGAAAACTCAAGTGTTGTCATCTTACCCAAAAAATGCACAAACACGACACGTAACAAATGCAATGACCACAAGCAAAGTATAGGCACACATCATAAAGAATCCAGCCAATCATACTTCCTAAGGTCACAGGCATATCTAAATGGCAACAAAACATCTAAAGCGCATATATTAAATCCATACAGAAAATAATATATCAAAATTCACACAGAATATATAGCACGAATTAAGAAAATAATCCTAGGTCTAGCAACAGACAATGGTTACCAAGCAATGGCAACCCCCAATCCTAACGATCACCCCCACACAATGATCTGCTAGTGCGATAAATAAAGGTTTTAGCCAATTTACCAGAGCGGACATTTCTGAGTCCGTAAATTCGAGAGTTGATTTTGCAAAATGGACTTCGGAAATGGGACGAGCAGGTCGAGCTGAAGATTCTGTCCGGAAACGCCTCGCCGGACCGCCGCCGCCGCCGGAAACCGCCCGTTGCCGGAGATCGGAAAATGCCAAAAAAACACAGGAACCTTCTCCTCCTCGTCTCGAACCCAACGGTGGTGACCGTTTCGCGATTGGAGCTCCCGTTTGGCCGGAATCGCGGTTTTTCAGTCCGCCAGCATTTTCTTCTCCGGTGAATAACTTCTGTTTCCACCGTTGGATCGGCCCCAAATTTCAGTCGAGTCTTCTCATCGACAAGCCCGTTCTGACGGAAGTGGCCGATCGTCGATCGGATCTCTGGTTCGGCCGGAATCCCCCTTTTTCAGTCCGGCCAGATTTCTGTTTCCGGACAGTTTCGGCCCCAAACTTTCTGCCGGTTTTTCTACTGTTCCAGCCGCCGGAATCTGCTCAAATTTTGGTCGAACGTTCTCCTCGACATGCTGAGTCCACCGGTGGTCTCGGATTTTCCAATCGACTTCTGGTTTGGCCGGAAATCAGGTTTAAAGTTCTGGCAGTTTTTTTTAAAAAAAATCTGTCCAGATTTTTGTTTTTGCTCCGTTTTGGCTCCTTTCGACCAGATTTTTCGCCCAAAATCACTCCAATAGCTCTGATACCATGTTGAAAATGTGGTTGGGTCTTCGATACACCTCCGGGCTCAGTAAGCTTTCCAATACGACACCTCGACATCGACCTCGACTCAACAACCACTACACTTGGTTGCTCCAATATGGGAAGAACAAGAATAAGAGCAACAATGGAGAACTACCAAGTTAAAACTCCAAGAACGGTTGCTCTCTCTTTTTCCCCCTCTCCCATTTTTCAAATCCCACAACCTCTCCACTTCTCTACATTTCTACTTCTTCAAGACAATGGCAAGTGAGGCTATATATAACATGTTGGGCTAGGTCACAAGTTGGGCCAATACTCCAAAACCCGAGCCCAATTCAAAAGTCCATGCCCATAACCACCACAATTGGGCCTTCCAAGTGGACCACGAGCAACTACCAATTAAGTCACTTCAAGTGATCCCGAGTTGCTATCGAGCCGAACTATCCATCGATGTGTCGATATTATTCCCACAACTGTTTTACATCATCGCCCGGATTTATTGGCTATCAAAAACCCAACAGCCTATAAGACTTTTAGTTTGGAAATAATTACCCCCTCCTATGGGATTTGGCTTACATATATGGCCTACCAATTTATTCAAGAGTTTATTCAATGTACATAATTGTTTGGCCATATTATCGTAATGCATGTTTCCATTTTGAGCAAGCTTTTCTACATTATGAGTATTTTGTAAGATTACCTGCTCAACGAGTTCCTTTACAGTTGATAAGTGTATTTTATACACTTATTTCTATCCTAAAAGTAGGATTTTATCTGTTTCTTCAAGAATATTTGCTATTTATTTCGTTTTTATTTGTTTATATTTCAGAAATAACCCAAAGTCGAGAAAACAATGAAAATGAAGCAAAAACAAGTCATTTGGATGATAAAAGAGCTAAAGTGTTAAAACCAAGAGTTGATGAAGTAGATCAAGTGCTCAATTAGAAGAATAATCAAAGAAGAAATCAAATTTGGGAGAAATTAGAAGTTCAAAGACTAAAGTATACAAATCAAATGAAGAAGGACCAAATTGAAAATACTCAATGATTGATCTGGACCATGAGACGATACTTGAAGATTGCTAGGAGTCAATTGGATGCAATTAAAAGTCAAAAGGGAATGAAATATGATAAGAATATTACCATAAATTCATTCCAACCACACAAGATTTTCGGACAGATTTTTTGTCAGACTTTGAAACCTAATTTTGGGGCAGTAAACGTTAGAATTGGGAAAATCCTATTTCAGGAAGAATTTTATCCCTTTAAGTTATCTTTCTAAAAGTATTTGAATCACCTCAATAGGATAATGGAATAAAAATATATGATCAAAATACTAATCGCTGTGCAGTGACAAAAAAATCTTCCACGAAGGTAACTTTCCTTGTTCGGTTGAAACTCTTTTGGAATTTAATTTGGGCGTGAAATTCAGCATTTTTCTCCCCAAGTAACCTAATTCTCGTGAATATCTATAAATACATGGCTTGGGGCACGAAATTTGAGGTTCCCAATCTTCATAATTCATGCCAAAACGTTGTCAAAGTGCCGAGGGATCCAAACCACGCCAAGATCAAGATTGAAGATACAATTGCAAGGAGATGAATTGGGTTACATCTTTTCATATCTCTTGTTATTTATCTTCTATTATGTTTCTAGGCTAGGTTAATTATGTTGGAATTGTGATGAAGTTCTGATTTCTTGACTCCATATTTTAATCTATTATTTAATTTATGCAATTCATGGTTTTGAGCAATTGAATTATGCTTTTTCTATTATGCAATTACTTGATCACTAGTTGTATGATTTTAGATTGTGATTTATTAAGTTCGAAAGATTAGGATTTCATTAGACTTGGTTCAATTGCACAAAGTCCGATGGGGGATAGAAATATACCCCTATACTTTGTGTTATCTGCTATAATATTCAAAGTTCTTTTAATGCTTTCTTACACATTAGTATTTAACATAGAAATATAGTTGTGTCGTGTGTAGGGATAGACGTTATTGCTTGTCCGAAAGGGAGTTTTAACAACATTAGGAATATGGATTTTCAAAACTCGTGAATTATGTTTAAATAATTTGATTAAGATATGGATAATAGAGTCAAAATGGATTCATAATTCTAACGCATTTATTTTCATTCGTTTAAAATCAGATTTGTCAATTTTTTAGTTTAATCTTTATTTTAATTTTCAAAATCTAAATTTTCAAATCAAACCAAATCCCTTGTTCCGGTTAAGGTAATAATATAAAATACAATTTAAAACAATCTATGTGGGATCGATACTCAGACTTAAAATTCACTTTATTACTTGCGCGAACCGTGCACTTGCAGAGCAATCAAGTTTTTGGCGTCGTTTCCAGGGATAGATGCCGAGCTGGAATTGGCGTACTGGGAAAAGTATGAATACAAAGTAAGGGCAGATGATGAGACTACACCATCCAACTAAAACCACCTTGAGAAATGTTTGCCAAAATGTCTAGCTCTAGACTATAAATGAAGCGCTTGTTGGGAGGCAACCCAATTTTTCAAACCCTTTTCTTTATTAGTTTTGGTATTGCTTTTGATTGCCTTTTATTGCCTTTATAGTTGTTTAGATGCTTAACATTGCATTTTAGGACTACTAGTATGTTTAGAACGCATGTATTTAGTTGTTATGTGCTTTAATTAATTATAGTATTCTATTTTACATGTTTTAGTATTTTTAGTTTTATTTGCATTTTAATTGTTTTGTTTCTTTCTATCACAATCTTCAACATGATAACCTAGCTTAGGACATGAACATATTGTTTAGAAGTTGGTTGCATGCATTTGAAAGCATTTAGGGGTCCAAAACTGTGTCCAAAACTCAAAAATGAAAAAATCACAGGTCCCTGCCAAAAGATACCGTACGGTCGCATGGTAGTATAACCGTGCGGTCGAACGATTATAAACTGGGCAGAACCGGCAGATTCTTTAATATGCATTCTTCTTTCATTTTAACCACTTTAAAATCGACTTTCTTCCCCCAAGTCATCATGCATCGAATCCAAAATCATTCCCCATTATTTGCACATCATTTTAACTCAAAGTCATACCTCACATTGCATTCAAAACATTAAAAGGTATGAACTTTCTACAAAATTTCTCAAAATCATGCATATACTTCTTGTTCTTCATTCTTTTTGTGATTTGTGAATTGTGGATGAGTGGTGATGGGTTTAAGATAGGATTGGAGATATTGTATTGTGAGTTGTTAGGTACAAAATTTTTGGTTTAATTCAAGTCTCCAAATCTATGAAATTCCTTGATTTCTTCATGAGCACAAAAGATGTTTGATTAAATGTTTCAATGAATGTTTTGTTGAGTTTTTGTAATTCTTTTTGGATGATCACCTTCACTACATGTTATACATCATTTGTGCATCATCTTTTCATTGTTTACACTGATTTAAGACATGGAATTCAACTTGAACATCATTGCACCACAAAACACCTCATAGCAAGGCCATTGCAGGCACCACTGCTCCAATTTCAGCTTCATGTCACGTATTTTGTCACATCTTTTCATGACCCAAATGAACTTCAAACTTGCTGAATTTTTGATATGTTGTAGACCAAGTTATGTACTTTCATATTCCCAGAACATGTCTCAAAATTTTCACTTTTTCGAGGCGATGTCAAGGGTTGAAAATCAGTGGTCAACCACTTTTCAAAAATTTCAAAATTTTTCTAATTCCTAGTTTGGGTGTGTTGAGTTGAATTGTTTTGGTTTTCATGCAATTTTTATACATTCTAATGTTATTTATCGTTCTTTTGCATGAAACATGAGGAGAAAACACCTTGGACCAAACATGAGAAAGCTAGGAACGGGCCATCTCATCCAACAATCTTTGAATTCCAAGCTTCAAAATATAGGAACACCAACTCTCCAAACTCGGGAATTACATTCACCCTCTTTGTTATTTCTGTTTTATTTTCGTTATTTGTTTTGAATACATTGAGGACAATGTATGATTCTAGTTTGGGGGTGCGAATCTCATTCATGTGCTTTCGTATACACATTCATTCGCTTTTGGGTAGAAAATTCATAAAAATTTGAAAAATTGAAAAAATCATAAAAAGTGAAAAAATTGAAAATTTTTGTTGACTTATTTATTGCTTATGACATGATTTGAATTGACTTTTGTGCTTTAGTTAGAATATTGGGCAACATGCGAACTAAATTTTTCTTAACGTTCATCCATGTAAGACTTTCATCAATGAGCACATAGCCACTTTCGAATAAAAACTTGTGTATGGAGATGCTTGAAACTTGTGGGATAAAATTGTGCAATTTGAACATAGAACTGATTGAAAAATCCCAAACCTTGGGAATTTAGATCCCGACCTGAAATGTAGAACGAAACTGCTCAAGAAGTAGTTTGGGGGTGGGAAGGTTAGTATGAGTATGCATTGGTAGATTGAGGATTTGAACTTTTTAATTTTACATCTTTAATGTAAGGGGTTTTGATCAACAAGTATAAACCATAATAAAAGCAGAAAAATGCTGAAGGTCTTATTCCGCTCTTCAAATACCTTTTTTACTCGAGTAATTAAGTCTGAGGGGTTCTCTGAACCTGGTACCCTAAGCTCAACTGAGTTGGGAGCTTCCGACCTAAAGCTCGCTACAGGGGTCATATAGAAAGCAAGTACGGAGAGTGGACTTACACATAAAACACAAAAACATCTTTAACTTTTCTATTTAAGCCTTTATGACTCGGGTAATTAAGTCTGAGGGGTTCTCTGAACCTAGTACCCTAAGCTCAACTGAGTTGGGAGCTGCCGACCTAAAACTCGCTACAGAGGTCATATAGAAAGCCAGTATGAAAAGTATTGCACGAAGATGGTAAAAGATAAGGACATTAAAAGAAAAAGTCGTCCATATGAAAGAAAAATGGAATAAAATGGTATAAGCTATGTTGATTGAAATTCCTAACACTTTATTAATTATTCTTGGTCTGTCGTACATACTTGTCTAATCCTAACTGCCTTGTGTGGAAAAATACAATTTATACATGTTTAGAAACCACATCAATAGGAAGGACCTCAGAATATGAGAGAAAAACAATAAGGTTGTGATCATCCATAAGAGTGTAAGGAAATCAAAAGAAAATCATTGTTGACCACATGGGATTCGGGCTTACTCTTGCATAAAAAGTCACACATTGTAAAGTTTATTTTTTTGCATAAGTTTGCATTTGATTTTGGCTATTCACACACACAAAATGAAGTTGAGCATCGGATGAATGAAAATATTTTATGTTGTTCATATTTCTTTTTCTAAAGTGATTAGTCAATCTGAATTGTTGAAACGCATAGTAAATAAGTTGACAGGAACAAATTTTTTTTTATTTTATTTGCATTTATAGTTTAGTTTTAATAGTGCACACATAGTACATAAGTTTAACTCTATCACTGGCTCATAATGACTACGGTTTGATCCTTCCATCTATGGGGTACCTTGCTGACCCTCTAACTGTATAATTATAGAAGGAACATACTAATGAGTTACCGATTCCTTATCAGAATTCTTGAGGTGTTGACTAGAAAATCTGGCAGGTCCTTGGATCAACACGTCTCAGCTCCTCCCTCTTGAATACGTGGATCTCCTACACACTAGGACAAACAGTCAACTTACAAAGGGGGCTGAGGTGGCTCCCGTTTGCACTCCGATGCCTAATTCAGTACTCATTTCAAGTAAATATATATCAGTGTTTAGAAAATCGGAAACCGGTTCGAACTGGAAAAGGCAACGGGTTAATGGTTAAAAGGTCCAACCGGGTCGAATCGGGGTCGAACCGGTTTCAATTAAAACATCAAAGATTATTTCAAAAATCACAAAATTTTTTAAAAAATAAGTTATTTTACAAATAAACTAATATTTACTCATTTAGAAAATAAAATTATACACAAAAATCTTTATATATATTATTATAACAATAAAGTGGCCAAATATAACACCACATAATTTTCCGCCTTTTTTACACTTGTCTAAAATGGAAATTCATGGTTTATAGAAATTAAAAAAAATGTGATTATCTATATAAATTTTAAAATTGCTGTTATCTAGAGAATATAAACGGTCACTTTGAAAATAGTTTTACCTCATTATTATTACGAAAATTTGAAATTTGACGTGCTAAAGAAAAATTCAAAATTTGCTCAACACAAAACTCAAGATTAACCATGAATTATCCAAATATATTTTAAGTATCTTGCACCATCATCTATTTCTTATCAACTAACGAAAGAAAAGTAAAAAGAACGAATGAATGTTTTATATTGAAAATGAAAAAGAATAGAAAATATTAGATGATATATTGTCATGTATTGTCTATTCCAACACAAAGAACGTGACCTAAAATAAATATTGTTAAGCTTTTATTTCTATACATTGAATAACCAATATTTTATTTTATTTCAAATTTTGAATTCAGGTAAAATAATGAATGTTTATTTTAATAAAATTTCATAAGTAATAAAAAAATGAATTCTAAATTTGAAATAAAATAATGAGCCTATGAATTATTGCCATCATTTGGTAAATTATTTTATTGATAAAATGGGTAGTTAAAAATGATTACTTTACAATAATAATAAAAATTTAAAAATAATGTTGATAAAAAAAAGGCCGAATATATCTACCAAATGAATTCGTTCAATGAAGAAAACTACAATAAAATTATATTGATAATTCAGATTAAATCGATAAATGGCTAGGATAATCTTATCAATTATTTTAAATTGAAATATCACTGCATACCATTAACGAAAATTATTTTAACATTTCTTCAAATAGCTTTTAACCACGTGTACTTTTTGTAACACATTTTATTCCCATTGTTTATTTTTCCATAAAAAATCTTTTATAACCACACATTTCTTGATAAATGTCTATTTGATAATTCGTTTAAAAAATTTATTTATAAATAGCGACTTGACAATATTCCATTAGTCTATTTTGAAATACCGAAATAGGTGAACAAAGAATTGCTTCCGTCAAGAATTGAGCATTTTATTTTATTTTATTTTTAAATTGTCGAAAGATATGTACCACGTGGACGCGTATAAACGAAGCCCATAAAAAATATAATAAAAATTATAATATATGTCATAGTTAACATTTGTAATTTTAATTGACAACACATTTCAAAATCACACCACTTTTAAATCACACATTTCATTAATTTTTATAAAATATATATGTCAAATAGCGGTGAAATTCTAAATTTTGTCTCGTGCATCGCACGGGTGCGAATACTAGTATTTTCTTTTTATATATATATATATATATATATATATATATATATATATATATATATATATATATATATTATAACAATAAAGTTTCCAAATAAAACACCACACAGTTTCCTGCTTTTTTTACACTTGCCTAAAATAGAAATTCATGATTTATAGAAATTAAAAAAAAAAAATGTGATTATCTACATAAATTTCAAAATTGCTCTTATCTAGAGAATATAAACGGTCACTTGGAAAATGATTTTATCTCATTATTATTACAAAAATTTGAAATTTGACATGCTAAAGAAAAATTCAAAATTTCCTCAACACAAAACTCAAGATTAACCATGAACTATCCAAACATATTTTAAGCATCTTACACCATCATCTTTTTCTTATCAACTAACGAAAGAAAAGTAAAAAGAACGAATGAATGCTATATATTAAAAATGAAAGAGAATCGAAAATATTAGGTGATATATTGTCATGTAGTGTCTATTCCAACACAAAGAACGTGACCTAAAATAAATATTGTTAAGCATTTATTCCTATAAATTGAATAACCAATATTTTATTTTATTTCAAATTTAGAATTCAGCTAAAATAATGAATTTTTATTTTAATAAAGTTTCATAAGTAATAAAAAAATGAATTCTAAATTTGAAATAAAATAATGAGCCTATGAATTATTGCCATCATTTGGTAAATTGTTTTATTGATAAAATTGGTAGTTAAAAATGATTACTTTACAATAATAATAATAAGTTAAAAATAATGTTGATCAAGAAAAGGTCTAATATGTCTACCAAATATTCGCTCAATGTTTCGAGTCAATGAAGAAAACTACAATAAAATTATATTGCTAATTCAGATTAAATAGATAAATGGCTAGGATAATCTTATCAATTATTTTAAATTGAAATATCACTACATACTATTAACGAAAATTATTTTAACATTTCTTCAAATAACTTTTTAACCACGTGTACTTTTTGTAACACATTTTATTCCCATTGTTTATTTTTTTTATAACCACACATTTCTTGATAAACGTCTATTTGATAATTAGTTTAAAAAATTTGTTTATAAATAGCAATGTGACAATATTCCATTAGTTTATTTTGAAATACCGAAATAGGTGAACAAAGAATTGCTTCCATCAAGAATTGAGCATTTTATTTATTTATTTTTTTTTAAAATTGTCGAAAGATGTGTACCACATGGACGAGTATAAACGAAGCCCATAAAAAATACGATAAAAATTATAATCTATGTCATAGTTAACATTTGTAATTTTAATTAACAATACGTTTCACAATCACACCACTTTTAAATCACATATTTCATTAATTTTTATAAAATATATATGTCAAATAGTGGTGAAATTCTAAATTTTGTCATGTGCATCGCACAGGTGCGAATACTAGTAGCTTAAAACAACAAAAAATCCAAATAAAAAATAAAAAAATAAAAAAACTGAAAACCGATTGAACCGACTGGTTTTTTACCGGCCGATTTTCCCTGTCGAATCGGCCAGTCCTCGATTTTCCCGATCGAACCGACCGGTCTGGTCCGATTTTCTAAACATTGATATATATTGGGTGCGGAAAATATAAGTGTGTAAAAGGGAGTGAGATTTTATATATTGAGTTTTCAACCCTTTTCTTGGAGGCAAATGTGTCTTATTTATAATTGAAATTATAGCCTAGGATCTTGACACGTGTTCGAATTTACGCGTGGCTTCGCCCTAGCCTTTGGTCAGGTTAACCATTTAATTGACCATAATCATTACATCCTACTATAGAGTTCCTACCATAGAGTTATGACCGCTTTCACATCTCAAGTAAAGGCGTTGTCTTATCAAAGTTGCAACTTGCAACCAAGTCCAATCCTACTAACACAAATGTCCACTTGTATCGCTGTCCCTAGTCATATACCTTGGATAACATTTCCTTAGAACAAGTATTTCAGCCGCAAGTGGTTCGGCCTATATACCACCCCAGCAAAGGAATAACTCGTAAGTCTTTGAGCTCGTCCGGCAAGTAAGCAGGTCCCATATGGGCTCCTACAAGTGACGTGTCAAGCTTAATTTAGACGTGGTCGAAACAGGAGGCATGATGTCTCAAGTCTTTATAACACCAAATGTCCCATAGGACGTGCCAAATTGTTTCGCTCGTTTGGTTCCTGCTAACAATTAAGAGTGGATTCAAATGATGTGTAAGAAACATGACCTCTTGAGATAATGTCCCAACAATGGGTGTTTAATTGGAATGACTAAAATTACACTTGCCTCTAAGGCACCGTTCTGATCCAAAAAGAAGGTTTTTTTGGGTTTTTTTTTTCACGGAGTTCGAGGTAGATCTAGGGTTAAAAATTGGAGAGAGAAGAAGTGTAGTTAAAAAGTTGTATTGAAATTTGAAGTAATTATAAACTAAAATAAACCAACTTTACCGAACGGAGGCTAAGGAGTACAAGCACACAAAAGCGAAAATTAGGAAGGGTTAATAAAAATGATAAAAAAAAAAATTACAAATTCTTCTTGGAGATGTATTTGTGATCCTTTCATTGTCTTTGTTCTGGCCTCTATATACCTTGATAATTGCTTTCACGTAATTCTCGCGCCATAACTATCAACTACTCCATATCACTTCCTCCAATAACTTCCCACAAAGATGCTCTTAACTGTTCTCATTCTAGTAACTGCCAAACATTATTTGAAATCATCGATTCAGTGTAAAAAAATTGTTCTTTCAATCACTTGCTCATCCAGTACTTCATTTACCCAAACATTGCTTCATTCACCTAATCTTCAAAGCCTTTACATGCACAAGCGATTACAGGTAATATTCCTCAACATTTGCCCTAATTTCTATATTTAGGCCCCCATTTATGGACTTTAAGTTGGATATTTTCATGCATCAGCAAGAATATGTCAATGTGGAAATTACACACAACCCGACATTTAAAAATTCAAATTCATAAATAAGGTGAAACCTATATTACTTCAAAATTCAGGTGGTAATTAAAAAATAATTAATTAATAAATTAGAATAATTAAATTAAATTAAATTAATTATTTAACCATATTTCAATCATACATCATTTTAACCCTAATTATATTATCTCATATTCTCTACGCACTGTCCATTCTCTCAATCGAATTCCTCTCTCAAATAGTTCTACAAATTGGCGACGCCTCCTCCTCCTCCCACGGCTGCCACCGGATCTTCCACTTCTCCGGCAATTTCTTTTATATAAATTTATTGGTGAGCCATGGAGTTTCTGGAATGAACTCGAAAGGGAAAGCGAGCAAACTTCGCTTGGGAGCAGAACCTCACGGCGGCGCTACGAACGGAGGTCAACTGTAATACAGATCTGGCGGTGAAGGAAGCAGCATGAACGACCATTTCTTTTATTTATCTTCCGTTGAATCTTGAGAATTTTAAGGGGTTTCTGAGCTAAGTCTCAAATCCTGCACTGCTGAGGGTTTCGACTTCACGAGGTTAGTTGGCGGACGTTATCAGATCTGCAAACGGGGATATATGAGGTCAGATTTAATATTTTGTGAGTCAAGGTTGGTGGTGGTGTTGCGGTGGTACTGCGGTGTAGCGATGTGGTGATGCAATGGTGGTGGTATGGCGATCTGCTGGTTGCGGTGGTGCATTTTGGCGACGATGATGCTGGTTGGTGGTGATGATGTGTGGCGGTGTACGTGGCTGACTGGATTTTGTTTTTTGAGGTGGGGGAGGCATAGATGATTGTTTTTGGTAATTTATTGAAGTGAATAAATAGCGGCGGCAGAGGTGGTGGCGTTGAGGCCGTGGTGGTGAGCGGCGACATTAAGATGCAGGTGGTTGTGGGACACTGACGTGGACAAGTTGAATTGTGACCTAATAATTTTAAGTAAATTGTGACCTGTATGATAAATGTGACTTGAAAGATGGGTGAACTAATAATTTGATAAATTGTGACCAAGAAATAACTTGAGATTAATTAATTTAAAACTTGTGATCTTGAAATTATGTGACTTAAAAAAATTGTTATTGTGACCTACTATTTTGATAATTTGTGATCTTGAAATAACTTGAGATAAATTAATTTAAAACTGGTGACCTTGAAATTATTTGTGACTTAAAAAAATTGTTATTGTGACCTACTATTTTGATAATTTGTGACCCTGAAATTATTTGTTACTTAAAGAATTTCTGTTTTGTGACCTGAATTTATATTATATTGTGACCTGAATTTATATTATATTGTGACCTGAATTTATATAATTAACAAAATATTTTTAATTATTTAATTTAAATAAATAATTATAACTACAACCTGATTTTTGAAACTTTTTAAATTATATATCTTAAAATTGAAATTATGTATAGTAAATACCTTATATATATATATATATGTATTTTTCCCTATGTCAATAGCATGCTTTCTCCTTTGGGTTCAAGTTGTAGGAATTTTATCAGCCCTAAATTTTGTTTTTCTGCTTTTTTTTAATTACTTTGTATTTTAAATTTACTACCTATATTCAAAATATTAACCGCTTTCCAACAGTCATAAACTGCCATCTCTCCCTCTCTTTCTTTTTCACCTCCCATATTTTGCTCTCAAATTATACTTGTCCCATAACTTTCCCTTCTCAGTCACCAATCTGGCGGCGCTTGGTCTGCACCAGGCGTCGCCACCACCACTACCGCTCTTTCCACCGCCAAGAGAAGTCCCAATGGCAAACTTGACTGACATTGTTCCTTATTACGATGATCCTGGTGATGATATCACCTTCATTAATCAATCATCGTTCTTAGTAGAAAACCCGACTCTCGGTCTCCCTGAATATTCTTATTACGAACCACGTACTGGATTTGATGACATTGTTGATGCCAATGATCCGTTTGTGGATCCAATTGTTTGGGAGTTGGGTTATGGGAATGATGAGAATCTGATGTCAAATTATCTGACTGAACCCTCTGAATTTCAAGGAGAAAGAACCCATGAGAATGGAAATTATGCTGAGAGTAATGTACAAAGTTCAGAACCAGTACAAGTACAACCGATGCAACTTTCAGATTTTCCGGTTTATCGATCTTCTGATAATTGCATTTGTTGTCAAACACTTCGTGAAATTACTCATGTTAATGGTGCGTGCAAATAAAGTGATACTTAAAATATTTTCTCTAATTTGCGCATTTGATCATCAATTTGGCTTAGTTTCCTTGTTTCTGTGTTGTCTGTTTTGATAGGCATAAGCATGAGAAGGCTTGAGATTCATGGAAGAGTTGGAGTGGTCATTCATGCGATTCTCCAGCAATATGATTGCGATCCATCTTCTCAGAACCATAACTTCAAAGTGTTCGAGTAAGTTATTTCAAATTCCATATGCATCATTTAGTTGCTGATCATCGAGAAGTTTTTTCATTTTCGTGTTGGAATGTTGGTAGTTTCTGCTCGAAAAGTACCCAGAATGTGAAAGAGTTTCTAGTTCAGTATTATGAAGAATGTAAACAAGAAGGCTATGTTATGTTGCAAGATCCTCTCTCCACTTTCTACGAAGCCCTTTGTGTTGGAGTGAATCAGACTGAAAATTTTGACGATTTCATTCAATTATCACTAGATGATCCAGGTTAGTTTAAAATAAATCTCTTGGTTCTAAATGTAAATTTAATGCGCAATGAATAATGCTATTTGAACACCCAAATTTATGACACCTCTCATATGAGGTGTGTGGGGCCTCATGTATTAACTAGCGAGCCCATGCCCCATGTGAGGGGTGGCACACAAGGTGTCATCCTGTGTGTTCAAATAGCATGATCACTTCACATATACTAAAGTAGTCTTATGTTGTAATAAATACAGGCGATTACCAAATGAATCTGTTGCAACGTGAAGTTGAAATAAATCTAGATCAATCTACGAAAATCCCCCTTGCAGCGCAGAGGGTAAGAACAGGAAACATGAAATTGAAGGACGTAATAGGATATTTCGATCATCCGATTGAAGATGCAGCCAAGAAACTGAACGTATGCCCCACAGTGATGAAGAAGATATGCAGAAGGGACGGCTTGCCAAGGTGGCCTTACAGAAAGGTTACTCTACCGGACATCCCTTAATTCCTCTCGTTATCGCGCGGAATTTTGTTTATTCTGAAACATGTTGATTTGCAGGTTAAGAGTATCAAGAAGAAAATAATGGAGAAAAATGAGATTTTAAATTCTGCCATTGCTGATGAAGTAAGGCAGCAGGCTGAGGCAGATATACACAAGTTACAGGAACAACTTGCTAGGATTTATGGCATTCATTCATTGTAACTCATACTTTAAATATTTACTTTTTAAGTTGAAAATATTTTTAGTTTCCTTTATTTATTACTACTAGTGGATCATGCATATGTTGGTAGTGATACCATCAAAGATAGATTTATTAAAATTAGTATAATGTGTAGTAGTAGTGGTCCACTTTTGACAATTTCTCCTATTGGGTTTGGATTCATTCTTAAAATGATGATTTAACGTTATTTATAATTTTGATTATGATAATAAGTAAATTTATATTGAATAGTATTGTAAATTTGAAATAGAAAAGTAACGTTTTTAATTGCAAAATTAAGAAACTAATGTTACTTGTATCAAAGAAAGTTTCTCTGAGTAGTCATATGAAATTTGTGAACGGTATTATTGAAACAAGATAATAATAAAATTATACAAGAATAAGTAACATAAAAGAAATAAAAAAATATATAATTTCAATCTTGATTGAGATGCAAGATAAAAATAGTTGATCTTTGCCAAAAAAAAAAAAAAAAAAAGAAAAACTGTTTGCCAATATACAATAAATAAACTAAATTATTCAAGTTCAAATCTAAATTACATATAGCTAGAGGGAGAAGTTGTGTAATCAAGGATTTGACAAATAAATAAATCCTAGATGTAGATATGAAGAAGAATTTTTTAGAATAGAGAATTCTAGATCTTCTGTTATAAAAGCAACAATGATATTTACGTTTTTTCAGCTAAAAAAATTGGGTCCGAACATCTTGGTCTATCTTTTGTGTTATGGTGAAAAGAATAGAGGGCATGGACGCACCATATCAATGCCCACCCACCACTTGAAGGGTGGACTTTCGTTGGCCCCACCTGATAACCCCCAATAGAGGGCCATCACGTACCCCCACTGGAACCATATAATTTCCAATGAAAAGAACATCATTTACAATTAGAAGTTAAAAAAGTATGGGAGAAAAATTATAGGAAGATACACAATAGTTTGACACGTGCATAAAAATAAAGTACTCACTTTTACACCATTTTATTAGGATAAAGCTACACTTACTAACAAAATAATACTAACATAAATTAATACCTATTTTACCCTTTAAACTAAAATTATAAATAATACCTTATTTCACATATTATCTTATTAAATTTAACACATAATAAATCCTAAAAATTTAATTACTTTAAAATTTTTATTACTTATTTCATAATTAAAAAATATTATGCCTATTTATGATCCACATATACTTCACGAAAAAAGAAAAAATTTAATTAGAAGTTTACATAGAGAATATTTAGAATTGAAAAGATTAGGAAGAGACTTAAATACTGATCCGATTGCTATAGAAAAATATAGGGAAATTAAAAGGCTAGTTTTACAACATAATGAATATTTAAAATTAAAATAAGAAAACTTAATTAGACAAGAAGATATAAGATATATGGATGAATTTGAAGAAAGATTTTTAAGAAGAATTAGACAAAGATTATAATTCCGCAAAATAAAATTTCACTATCACGATCTAACCCACAGTGGTATCAGAGCCCGTTGTTATACTTAGAAATATATTTAGAAAAATGTCTAAAAGATTACCAATAATCGAACCTAGAGTATATAATTATAAATCTAAAGATTTACCAAATAACAGTCATTGGCCATTAATAACTGAAACATATGAAAAATTTATACCATTTATACTATTAGGAGAAGGAGGATTTGGAGAACATAAACAATTAAACTGGACAAATTTATTTTTACTAAATAAATTAGGAATAAGTTTAGATAAAACTACAGAACAAAATTTAGAACAAGCAAAAAACCCAGAACAAGTTCAAAAAATTATCAATAATTTATCATTAGAAATAAGACAAATGATAGAAATAACTAATGATTATAAGGATATAAACAAAAATATACCCACACAAATATTAGAAGTAAAGCAATATGCAAATAACCTATCAAAACAATTAATAACCTTAGAAAACCAAATTAAGCAAATAACTGATAAAATAAATAAAATAGGAAATATGGTAGGAGTATATGAAAACCCAATAGAAATTACAGAGTAAAAAACTATTATAAAACAAATAAATATGATAAGAACAATTAAAGAAGAAGAAATAGGGAAAAATGATTTACATAAAAGATTAGACAATATACAACAAAATATTGGAATTGTAAACCAAAATATAACAAAAATATATGATAAAATGGAAAAAAGAAAACCTAAAAGAATAATAACTGACAAAGAATTTAAAGCCATCAATAGATTAGGAATAAATATGATTACTGAACAAATAGAAAAATTTATGGAAAATCCTAAAGAAGAAGGTGAAGCAGATTACATAATATAAGAAGATTATATAGAAAAATTTAAAAATCTTAAAATAGAAGAAATTAATATGAATGAACAACAGAGAGCTTTAATACCAGCAGGACAAAATCCACCAGATTATATACAGCAACCAGGAACTAACCAAGTCAAAAAAGAAAATACAAGTAATACTAATCCACAAAATACACCAGAAATTTATATGAATCAAAGACAAAACCAAAATTTTAAAACAAATAATTTTATACCACAACAAAAATATTACACCAAACCAAGTAAAAATTATCCTATAGAATATACACCATTGAGAAGTATGGAAACACAAATTAGTTCAGAAGGAAGATGGATAGATTTAGGATGTGTGCAAGATGTAGATCATGAATTAGAATTATGGATGAAATCTATGGCTATGATGGCCTATACCAAAGAATTAACAGGAAAGCAATTACAATTAATGTTAGAAAATACATTTATAGGAACCACTGCAAGATGGTGGGGAAATTTAACAGAAACTTATATAGGACAGATTAGAGGAAATGACCAAGATGAAATATGAACTATTTTAAGCAGATATGAAGATGCATTAAAAAGAGAATATACATTAGTAATAGACAGAGATAACAAAATTTAGCTCAAGACTAAGAAATAGATATTTATTAGAAAATCTATCAATATGTGATATGTGTTACTTTAAACAATTTGCATGTGAATTTAGAGAATATTTTGAAAAGGCAGAATATAATCAAGAAACATATGTTATGGAAATTATGAACCAAATATTCTTTAAATTACCAAACCCATGGAATTTAGAATTATTTAAGGACTGGGAAAAATTAGAAATATCATTAAGTAATAATAGTCTAAGAGCAAGAATACAATTTATAGAAATGAGACAACAAGAAAAATGTATAGAAGCAAATAATATGATAAAATTCCATAAAGCAAGTAAAAAATCATTATGCTGTGATAAATTACAATATAAACCAACACAAAGGGGATGTCATCTAGAAAGAAAATATAAGAAAAAGAAATATTATAGAAAAGATAAATTTAGAAACAAATTTACTAAATTTAATAAATACAAAAAGTCATATAATAAAACATTTAAAAGGTATAGAGTACCATATAAGAGATACTTAAGGAAAAAACAAAACAAAACAAAAACATACCCTAAAAATCCTAGAAAATGTAAATGCTATTCATGTGGAGAAATAGGACATATATCTCCAGAATGTCCTAAGAAAGATAAAAAGAAAAAAAATATGATGTATATCTCATTAATAGAAAAAGAAAATTACAACTTATTACCTATTGAACAAGAAGAAGAATGGGAAGAAATTCCTGAAGATGAAGAAATTTATGAATTAGAAGAACATGAAGTAATAAATACAATAATGGAATTAGAATCTTCAGAAGAAAGTGAATCTAATGAATCTAGCGAAGAAGAATATTTATATATAAATATGATTAGACAAATTAATGAAGAAGGTACATCTAAAGAATATGAATACCAATTAGAAGAAAATGAAGAACAACTAAATGAAAGATTAATATTTAATCCTAAAATGTATGAAAAGATCTTAAAATCAAAACTAGATGTTGAACCAAAAGAAATATTTAATTTACCATTTTGGCAGAAAAACAAAGAAATAACATATGTAGCAAGAAACCATAGTCACCCTATAGACATAAGAGATACTACATGATATACATTAATACCTATAATAAATGAAGAAATTATAAGACAAGAAATAAACCTATTGAATCCTGAACTAAAAGGAAAAATAAAGAACATATATTTAGGAGCCGTACAAATTATAGCAAAAGTCTATTTTAGAGAAAGAATAGATACACCTATAGAATTCTATATTATGGATGATAGAATTGTAAGTTCAGTACAAGATGCTCTAATAGGAATTGTAACAAGAAACTTAATGTACCAAAAAGTAAAATTTACAATAAGACCAAATTTCAGCATAAGTATGGGAGAACAAAATAAAAATAAAGCCTTAACATTATATTACAGGTTAAGAGGGATAGATATGGAACCAGGAAGTAAAACTATAAGTTTAACTATTAGAACAATATATGCTTTTACTAGTAAACATGAAGTAAAAATTAAGAATGCTACAAGAACACATATAATAGAACCCATATTTCAAAATTTATTGGAATACAAACCAACTAAAGAAAATCCAAGAATGACAATACCAGAAGATATAGAAATAGATTTCAATCAAGCTAGAAGATTAGTAAATATTTCTTTTGGTTCTACATCTAATTTTTGATTTTAAGATCTTTTCATACATTTTAGAATTAAATATTAATATTTCATTTATGTTCTCCAAATCCTCCTTCTCCTAATAGTATAAATGGTATAAATTTCTCATATGTTTCAATTATTAATGGTCAATGACTATTATTTGGTAAATCTTTAGATTTATAATTATATACTCTAGGTTCGATTATTGGTAATTTTTTAGACATTTTTCTAAATATATTTCTAAGTATAACTACTAGCTCTGATACCACTGTGGACTGGATCGTGATCTTGAAATTTAATTTTGCGGAATTATAATCTTTGTCTAATTCTCCTTAAAAATATTTTTTCAAATTCATCCATATATCTTATATCTTCTTGTCTAATTGAGTTTTCTTCTTTTAATTTTAAATATTCATTATGTTGTAAAACTAGCCTTTTAATTTCTCTATATTTTTCTATAGCAATGGGATCAATATTTAAGTCTCTTCCTAATCTTTCCAATTCTAAATATTCTCTATGTAAACTTCTAATTAAATTTTTTCTTTTTTCGTGAAGTGTATGAAGATCATAAACAGGCATAATAATTTTTTAATTATAAAAATTTTAAAGTTATTAATTTTTAGAACTTATTATGTGTTAAATTTAATAAGATAATATGTAAAATAAGGTATTGGTTATATTTTTAGCTAAAGGGTAAAATAGGTATTAATTTATTTTTGTACACTAGTTTGTAAGATTTGTTTGTACAAGTAGAATTTTTGTTTAATGAAATACGAAGTGTTGAAAGAAACCTCAAATGATGTCATCACATGTAATTGATGATGTATTATGAATAATGACTCTCCTTAACCTCTTTTAATATAGTTAAGACTAGGATTAAGTTAGGATATATGATGACAAGCGGTCATAAACTACTAATCCGATGGATTATAAAACAAGTGTCCAAATTGAAGGTAATAAACTAATCAAACTTTCCTTCTTTTTCTGTGGGACAAAGTTAATTTATTTTTGTCCATTTATTACAAATAAGCTTATTTCAACATTTCACATTAATCCATCAATTTCTCATTCATCCAGAAATGATTTATGAATCAAAATATATCACGGCCATCTACATTCAGAGTAGAATAATTTAAACTTCTCATACGCACGAAACAGATATCGGGACCCACCTGAATAATTCGTCAAACTTGACCTATTTCAACCATTTCCAACAATTCTTAAGAGGAACTAGTTATTACCCGTGCTATGCACGGCAGTTGGAATTCATGGAATTAATTTAAAAAAGCAAATTTATTGATTATAAAGAATTAAAATAAGAAAGTGTCTGGTAAACAAAATAAATTAATTTATAAATCAGTTTATAAATTACACAATTTTTTAACTACATACATTTTCTCTATCAAATTTTCAATCACTATTTTTTACCTCAAAATTATAAATAAACCACTTTATAAACTATACAATGTTAAAATTCACAAAAACAAATTAACATTTTATTAAAATCAATATTCATACAATTAAAATTTAAAGAACTTTTAAATTTAAAAACAAATTATTGGTTTTAATAGCCATAATTTTAAGGGCACAATATTTGAGCCCATTTAATCAAATATAAAAAGTCCTATATTTTAATGTTTGATTATCACTATATTATGATTTTGACATATAATACACAATTATAACACAAAATTATTTTACATTCTGGTGGGTCTAAACTAAAATTGTTCTCCAAAGGTAGGTTTAATTTAAAACTTACAAATTTCATTATCTTTTTACTCTGCACAAATATTCTTAATCGTAAATTTATTAACTTATTTTATTTTAGACATTATCTATTTATATGTAAATTACGAACAAATCGATCTAAAAATTTTGTAATTGGTTAAGAAATTAAAAAAAAAAAAGTTTCTAAACACAAAACTTTTATTTAACAAACAAAGTAGAAACAGATGATTATAATCAAAATGCAAAATATATTATCACCACAAAATCTACTTAACACACCACATTATATCACCACCACTAATAAAATATATATTTTTTTATATAAATACACCACAACACAAATACAAATATACCCTTATCTAATTTTAAAACAAAAAAATGATAAAATTTGTACACTATAGTCCACAAATTGCAATTGTGAGTTCCCTTCTCTGGTATCAAACTAACAGTGGTGAGGTTTACCCCCAAATATTTTAGACATTATCTTTTTACTTTGCACAAATATTCTTAATCGTAAATTTATTAACTTATTTTATTTTAGACATTATCTATTTATATGTAAATCACGAACAAATTGATCTAAAAATTTTGTAATTGGTTAAGAAATTAAAAAAAAAAAAAATTCTAAACACAAAACTTTTATTTAACAAACAAAGTAGAAACGGATGATTATAATCAAAATGCAAAATATATTATCACCACAAAATCTACCTAACGCACCACATTATATCACCACCACTAATAAATATATATATATATATATATATATATATATATATATATACACCACAACACAAATACAAATATACCCTTATCTAATTTTAAAACAAAAAAAAAATGATAAAATTTGTACACCATAGTCCACAAATCGCAATTGTGAGTTCCCTTTCTTTGGTATCAAACTAACAGTGATGAGGTTTACCCCCAAATAGTGATGCAGATGAACTGGATCTTGTAGAACTTGTTTTGGCTTTGGCCTTTGTCTTGGAGAAGTACAAAATATGGTTTAAAAGAATTGAAAGAAAGTAATATTTAGGGTTTGGGACCTTCTCTGGTATCAAAATTGAAAGAATTGAAAGAAAGTAATATATAAGTACAAAATATGGTTTAAAAGAATTGAAAGAGAGTAATGTTTATGCTTTGGGACATTCTCTAGTATTAGAATTTAAATATATAATTAAATAATAGAAATTGCGGGGAGGCATCGAAATCATAGAAAATCTATAAAAAAAGGTTAACACCCTGTTCGGCGGCTCCATTAATTTTGAGTTTAAACTTCAATTTAAACTACACAATTTTTCAAACCACTTTTTAATCATACACATTTTCTCTCTCCAATTTTTAACCACATATATTACCTCGAAAACACCAAAAAATATTTTCTCCCTATTAATTAGCCGCCGAACAGTCCATAAGTGTTTATTTGCCCTAAAGAAATAGTTCTACAAAGTACAAACAATAAGAAGAAGAAGAAACATAAATATAAATCACATAAGATAAAGAGATTATTTGAAAGATTGTGATGTACATAAAAATAGTGAGAGAAAATTCAAATGATAATTTTGCAATTTTATTTATTTATATCTATTTTAGTCAATTAAAAAATACTTAAAATTATGATGTAGAAAATAAGTTATGTGGTGCTAATATAGCCACCCTAATCAAAAATCAGATTTTTTCCACTCCCCAAGGCGGCAGCAAATTAGTTTTGAAGTCCCTATGCAATTCAGGAAACATCAAATTTTGCAAGTGTGCAACCTATGTTTCTCCCCCAAAAAATCTCAAAACGAAAAACCATACTCGGCTACTCCCCATTTGGCTTCCTCGAATCGATTGTTGACGATCCAACACCGTAGTCCTCACCACCGCAGCCCTTCAATTCCTCTCCAGCCCTCCACAGTCCACGACGACTCCGTAGGCAAGCGACTGGGCGTCCAACATCCGGCTCCAAGGTCGCAACTCCAGCATGTCGTCTCCAGGCTTCTGGCTCCATTTTTAAAAGATGTGGATAGTTTGTTCTTGTATTTCGATCCCGATTAAATTGATATTCTCATGACGTATTGCTTTCTCGTTATCTGGTGTTAGATCTCCAGTTCATGATGAACAGTATTCTGATGAGGCCATTGCACTTATGAGGCAGAAGATAATGAAGAGGGATGTTGAGGTATTGCAGTCCTCACATCATGCTTCTTTACTCTGTATTTTTGCACGTCTTACCGATTAATCAATTCTTTTTGTACTCAGATTGAAGTGGAAACTGTTGATAGAACTGGAACTTTCTTGGGGACATTGTGGAAGGCCACAATCAGCGTGTGTCTATATGTATAAACATAGGGTGCTGTATCTGTATTAGCATTAAATGCATTGCAGTAAGGTTATTCAAGGGCAGAAATAAGGCAGCTAAGCCTCATTTGAAAGGCCAAAAAGTAGATTAGCCATTTTCCTAATCGGGGTTTGTATCTGTGTATGTAAAGATATTATGAAATCTCCCAGATCTTAGCATTAAATAGGAGACTCAAAATCAAATCCCCAGTGGTATTTATTGCCTTTTTCAGCTAACATTGTATGAATATCAATTCAGATTCGCGTTTGCTTGCCTCATTCAGCTAACAATATCAATTCAGATTCTGGTTTGACCTTTTAGAATTTGCCTCTAAACATTTTTTTTTATTCTTGTGAAATTTTGTAGAAGGTTAGGGCGGGAATGGCTGGGCGGGAAAACATGCCAGTCATTCCTCCTTTTATATATTAAATAGATGTGGCAGCAGTTTTGATGTAAGCATGGACCCCAATAGCATCAGGGATCCAGACATATCCGGTCCGTCTATTGGAATTGGATCTGCAAGTTTCTAGGGGCAGCAAGACGAGGCAGGTAATTGCGCGGAGAGAACGAACTGAGAAGGGAAATGGGAGCGCAAACACTAGTTATCTATATAGCCTTTTGGCTTTGATTTCAATCTTTCAGAAAGCTCTACGTTCATGAAATATGTAAATGTCTAACGATAATAATTTTTGGTCTTCAAAATTAACAGAAGGTAAGATTAAGACTTGGGAATTCAAGAAAGTAAGGTAGTTGTTCTACAAATTATGTCACAGCACAGTTAGGATATGAAAATCCAAAGTCGAAACTATACAAAAATATCGAGACGCATTTCTTTCAAGAAAGTAATAAAATGTCACCACGAATGGCGAGTACCTCTCCGCATCTTCCGACGGAAGGGTCTGCATGCCTCGATACTGAGATCAACAGCAGCAGCAAGAGCCATAAAGATGGCTGCATCCTCCACACAAGTTACGTGTCGCATGGCTAGTTGCACCAACGGCTTGCTGCATTTCCCTTCCCCTTGCACTCTACAGCTCATAACAAATCCACCTATGACAGGACTCAGTGCTGCAAAGTCTCCACTGCTCTGTGGACTCGGTAATGGAGTTGCCGCTGCTGCAGGGACTTGCCTGTCAGTATCTATGAAGAACTCCCCACCCTTTTCTGCATTCATCAATATCTCAGACATGAGAAGTTCCCCGCCTTCCTGCCCCTCGGACAGAAGGTGGAACCGGCAGCAAACATAGTCTCTGATGCCGCGTTCACGCCATGCTTCTAGCTTTCCCCATGGGTACCAGCTATCGGGCTGGCACGCATCAGGACGAACAATCAACCAAGCTCCTGGGTTGGACTTAGCCACCCAATCACAACCTGTTGATGGAACAAATGGAGTTTTTATGAAGGCTGCTGCAACAGCGGAGCCAGACAGATCGTGTATCTTCACCTTCCAGCCCTTTCTCTCTCTTCTTTCGATATCCTGGTACACACCATCAGCTGAACTTGACCAGACGGTGCTCAGTGGATCTACCTGGGATACCCTATAAATTTATACCGACACTAGAGCAATTAATTAAATAGGTAAACTCCATAAATGGCATGCAAATCACATGACCAGGAAACATTAAGCCCCTGTTTGGCCCCATTTTCAACCACACATTGTATCAACTTATATAAAAATCTACTGATTTTTAGCTAGGGGGGCTAAATTTCTCTTACAACAACATGCTCAAAACCTAAAACGGTATTTGTATATAGAAGGGTTTGGATAAGTGGTCTGGCATGATAGGCAGTTAGGCAGTCATAAACGTCGTCAAAGACAAAGAATCAAGCAATTCTTGTCATTTACTCAGTGCTAACAATTTATTTTCAAAATAAACTATATCTTCCAAAATAATATTTAATCTACCTACTATGAAAAGGTAAAATAAAGCAAGTAAATTCATTATAACCTGTCTCGACTAAATTTGCAACTGAAAATAGGCTGCTTGATGGTCCCTTGAAGCTGAACAATTTGGGGACTTAATTTAGTATCATCCTCAAACTGGAAGACATATCTTGGATCAGGGTCCAGCTTCACTCTCAAATGAAGCTCTGCTCCTGGTTTTCCACTTTCCTGCCTATTTTTTCCAATGCCAATCCAGCCATTAAAAAGAATGACTGGCTTTCCTTGACCCCATTCTGGACCCACTTCCAATTTGAATGTCCCAATTTGCTGCCTTTTGATACCAACACCACAATGGGAGCCCTTCCGACCTGTAAAAACTACTATCTCCAGACACGCATGAGACGTATAGAAACATCCAGGTGCCAACATTGCTTTCAAGTTTGATTCTTCAAGATAAAAGCTGGAGGCAATGCTGTGAGAGTCGGGGTTCATCTCAGGAGAGGATATTAAGGGAATCGATGTTGTCTGCACAGGGAAGCCACGCAGGCGGATCTCACACACACATGAAGAAGACAATGCATGAATATCAGATTTCGCTGCAGTAAGAGATGTTCCAGGAATTCTGAGCCCCAGCGATCCAATTGACAACCTAATAAAAGCTTGAGGATCCATTCTTATTAAAGGTTCTTTTCCATTTGCCAAAAGCTCGTCTAAGTAGTCTTCAGCAGATACGAAAGTCTGTCACGTTAACAACTGATGATCAGAGTAGGAGAAGTTGAATGGCTTAAAATAGTCAAACTCACATCAATGGAAAATTCTGCACTGAAAGGTAATATCGCGAAGGTGTGGGAGTTCAAATCAAAATGAGCAGTGTTAAAGAAAAGATGAATAATGTTATCTTAGGCTTATTCACGTCAAGAAGAACGCCGTCGTGAGATATAATATTCTTAGAAAACTTTGACAAGTCACTTCAAAGGCACCAAAAAATTTCAAAATTACCCCTACCTTCAGCACAAGAAGAAGCAAGATTTACAAAAAAACTAGCTGGATTAGCTAAAGAAAGGGTTAATAATCCTTGGATATATTCATTATCTTCCCGCACAAATAGGAAATACAATAAATATTGCAGATACCAGCAAAGTCTCGAACCAAAGTTATTTAACACTTAGATTAGGATAAGTAAATCGAGATGATTCTTAATTGTTATAATGGATAGACTAAAGACAGGCATTGAAATCGCTGATAAGAAGACTTTCGCGTCTTATTCATGTCAAATAATCTTCCAGCCCAAGACGGAATTTATTTTGCTTTGCATTATCTAGTTTATATTCAATTTTCCAATTCAAGGGACCATTTAACCAAAGAGTGTAATTGAGCAATTTCCAGAAAAGTTACCTGAACTTAAACAATAGAAGAAAGAACTTCATTTTCAGAAGAAGAATGTTCTTCAAATTTAAAGAACATCATCTTTAAGATTTGACTTTACAGCGAACAATACAATCAAGTTGCACTAGAAATAACTTGTTCCAGCAGGAATGAAATTAAACAGAATATGCTCGAAAAATATCTCCAAAAGCTTAACCAACAACAGCTCGACTATGCTCTCTCTTGATTGGTTCATTTTCCATTTTATTTGAAGACCATCAAATTTGGCAGACTGAAAAATCTAAAATATTTGTTCCTTTAAAAATTAGAATCTGATTCATGAGAAAGACAAATTACTACAATGCCCTGCAGGCTGGTTTTCACCTAACCAACGAAAAATACTTGTGACATACAAATTTAACATAGTGATGAATTTTCCGGAAGCAAAAACCAGGGTAGTAATCCCTGAGCAGCATCAGCAAAAGATTGAAAATTTATAATAGCTAATTTACGTGTATTTCTGTTTTTCGCCTAAAAGTCAATAACTAACATCAAAAGGAATAACGTAAATTATTAGAAACCCTCTTTATCATTTTTCTCATCAAATCCTTCAATTTAAGTAGTTTAATTATCTTTTTCACTCTTTTAATGGAGAGGGTCAATTCAGAAGCTTATTAATATGCTCAAAATTATAGTAGAACAAAAATCAATTCTTTAAGTCATTCAAGCTGCCTGATTTTTCTCATACAGGAAAATAAGAACGAGAACAGTCAATTACTTGGAAACCCACAAAATTGAAATCAAAACATTAAAAAATGGAGAATTTTAAAATGAAAAACAAAGTGAAAGTCAATCAAAATAAGAAGATTACATAAATGCGAATACTGAAATACATTAACAGAATTTTGCAAATTAAAAGCAACGAAACTAAAAGGGATAATTAATTCAAGAACCCACCTTAACTATGAAAGCTTCTCCTCTAAACGGCCACTTTTGGAGCTGGGAATATAATTACTCAGAAATTCCTCCCTAAAAGTGGTGCAAATTCACATGGCTTTCTCATTCAATTTACCCCAAAAAAAAAATAATACAATATTTCAATTTCCTTTGAGCAACTCACTCTTTTCTCCTTTTCTGCAGATCCAAGAAATATAATGTGAATGATCAAAGATTGGGTTTGATAAATCAAAGTGTCAATGATTCGAAAGAAAAACCAAACACATCTTCCTAGAATTTTACATATACCAAAGATACATATGCCTGCGAATTTCTGGGTTGGGAGTGTATACACACACTGATGTACATGTATGTATCTATAATCTATGTATCAGGCAGAGTGTCAAACAGTTTGTGTGTGTGTGAGGGAGGGAGAAGAGACGAGACGAGACGAGACGAGAGTACATTATTTGGAACGAAATAGGTGGAGAAAGTAAAGGAATATTGGTATTAATTTAATAGTATGCTATTTATTAAATTAAACCACATTAAAAGTTTTATGTATATATATATATATATTTCAATAAAGTCACCAAATTTTAATTTTATTTCAAATCCAGACATTCGGTTAGATGGCGTTAATGCAAATGATAGGATTTTCCCATATGCATGTCACTACAATTAGACGGATGCCACATAGAAAGACGAAATTGATGGATTTTAAATTTATTGATAAACGATACTCTCTTAAAATAATCATAAACACAGATTGACTAATTCAAAATTGTGTAGAAATTCATATCATAAAATTTGTCAAGTGCAAATAAGTTTGGACGGAGAAATTAGGACTTCGTGTATCATGCGAAGTCAGCCATGAATGTTGCACCAATCGCTTTGCTTAACATGCACGTAGGTATTTCTCGTCAATTGCGTTAACGTAATTGATAAAGTGATAATAATTGAAATAATTATGAAGTTTGATGATTTGATTGAAACTTTTTAAAGTTGGCTGACTTTCAATTAAATTTACCCGTCTAAAAGGTTATGAAAGAGAGGAGAATGTCCTTTTCTTCGTTTTTCTTGTTTGTGAGTTAGTACGTGTTTGGATGCCACAATGATAATGTATTAAAAATAAATTTAATAGTAAAAAAATATTTGTTAAAATTAATAGTAAAAACTTATTTTGATAAAATTGTTCGAAATAAATATAAACTAAGAATTATTTATTAGAAATGCAATATATTTATTAGTTTAATATTAACGCAACTCCATTGTGTGCATGTTGAAATATTTTTGTATTATTTGAATGGTGCAAATTTTTATTCTGAAATAGTGAGTAACGAGATTCGATTATCGATTACTGTATATATTTGTTTGCTATGCCTATGATATATTAAAAAAAATACTTTGCTTATTAAGCCCTTTTTTTTTTTTTATAAACATAGTTTTTGAAAAAAAAGTTGAATTTTAGAAATCTAATGGTTAAAAATTGGTTTGAAAAGTAAACATTTGTGGACTTCTTTTTTGAATTGTTGAGATTGATTACTGTAGAATAAGTAGTATTTTTTATGAGATTGTAGTAAAATCAAACAAGGGTTAAATAATGAAGATATTTGTTTATTCTTAAATAACTCAATTTCAACGTTACCAAAAAAAAAAAAATTGAAAAGTAGAAATACTGTTTTGACAAAATAACCAAATAATAACTGTTCACATCATAATTTTCATTGTTAATTTAAGAGTCTGTTTGGTAATGTGAAATTTTTTTATTTTTGTCATTATTTATTTATTTATTTTTATGAATGTGTGATTTAAAAATATTTGAAAAACAAAAAACTGTAAACTTAATTAAAAATAGATGATTGAAATTGAATTTAAAAAATTATGATAAAACTTTTAACTTTATCGAAGAAGCTCTAAAATTGAACATTTCTTCCTCCCCATTAGCATTAGGTCATTAACCAGAGTCAAAAGCAGCCTGAGGCTGAAAGTGAATTCAGAACTGGTTAAGGAATAAATAATGTTTATTTATTTAACATATTAAATGGGTGTATTTTATTTTAATTAAATGTAGTTAATGTATATAAAGAGAGTGGGACCCATGGTGATTGGATACAGCTGTAACCAACGACGCTTTGTACAAAATTGAGAAAAGAGGATCGTTTCCGCCTCCGGACACGCAGGTGGCCTTGAGAATGACTTCTTCATTTCCACTGACATATTTCTACAAATATACTCTTCGTGTTCAATTCTATTTTTACATAGATTAAGTCACCATGCAACAGCGTAATTATTAACCATTTATAAATTAATTTATAAATAATAAAATTTTCAAAATTATATTTTAACCACAAAATTTTTAGAATCGATACACATAAAAGAAAGATAGTCCAACAAGTGTGAATATATATATATACACACACACACACACACAATGTCGTATTTTAATTTCGATTAGTTTAGTTTAGTTGTTAATTTATTTAGGTTTTGGTATTACAGTAAACTCGTATTGATAAAAATCAGATTTTTAGTAGATTTTGATAAAAGTTGATGAGATATATGGTTAAAAAGTTGTGAGTCCCATAAAAAAATATTTTTAAGATTAAATATTGATTTTGAATTAGATTAAAATATAAAAAAAATAGAGGTATCAAACATGGGCTAAATAATTAGTATGATATTATTGTTATTTGTATATTTTGATTATTATCATCATGGTTATTATTTTTATTATTAATACTAATATTGAATGAATTCAATCAAAATTGTGTTTTTAATTATTAATGGTCAAATCATTTGCTATCTTTAATATTACAAATCATATTTTATGATATATATATATATATATATATATATATATATATATATTATAACTAACTATTTTAATAAATCAATCCTCCGTTCAGTGGCTGTATATATATATTTTTTATATACACAAAGATATTGTTGTTTCCGTGATAAAATGTGTGGTTGAAAATTAGTTTGAGAAAATATGTATGAGTTTAAAAAGTGATTAACATATTAGACCAATCAATTCTAGAAATGACATCTTTTAAATCGACGATATTAAATTTATGGCATTTTCACATTCATAACTCAAAATATTCGCACGCGATTGTATTGCTCTCGCACTATCCGTTTTCACGGTTTAGGCGACTCCTATTTCACTCGTCATTTCTAAAATAGAAAACCAGATAATAAGGAAGATGAATGAAAAGGAAATAGGATGTGATAGAGTAAAAAATTTGTCCAAACTCGAGCCTTACAAAAGCCTCAGATCAGAGCACTTGAATATTGAGCCATGGGCCCATGTCAAATTTTGATGAAGAAATTAGCCCAACAACCATATTAAATATCGGTTATTAACATTTAACGCCTTTAGAAAATGAAAATAGATACATGCAATCTAAAATGAAGGAAATAAGAGGAATGACACCCAGATTTTTTTAAAAAAAACACCGTATATGATTTGATTTTGTTAACCAGAATATCCTCTCATGATTATATGTAACTGTACCATATTATTCTGAATTCAGTTAATGATGACAACGTGCATCACTCATCTGTTAGAATTCAATGTTGAAACGTAATTTCAGAGAAACCAGTTGCTGGTTCAAATTCAATTTTTTTTTTTGCTAATCAAAGGATTAAGAAAAATCTGACTACGCCAGGTAATATTATTACAAAGAAGAAAATTCTATTATCAGTCTACATTGAAATTATGATTTCCTAATCCAGCTCTGTAACATCATTTCTGGTATTGAAGACATCCGAAGACAACATTTTGAAGACAAGTCGTGCTCTGTTCAGAGAAAGTTAGTTCTGGTTTATTCCTTTATTCCTTTCTGCTTTGTGCTGGTGTCATGAACATCTTTGCTCAAACAAGTTGTCAGTAAATTAACTCATGTGTTGTGAATTTGAATTCATGAAATGTGTTAAGATGAAGGCATTGTTTGAAGACACGAATGACTAGCTTTATTTTGTTATTACTGATGCCACTATCTCATCAATGTGCCTCTCATAGAGTCAAGATTAATGAAATATAGGATTTAGTTGCCTAAAATTGTAAATCAGATTCTAGTCTACTAGTAAAAGAAATAATTTTATCAAACTTATCATCATTGGAACGATGAAATGCAGTGGCATTAAATTCCTTATGGTTTAAATCTAATTGTGATCCCTTTAGTTCACCTGTACCAGACTCAGGAATTTGCATCAAAATGTGACCTTACGAAATGCATCTCCAAGTTTGTTCTTGTGCAGTTCAATTTCAATCTCTAAATACTGAATCTCCTCCTTCTATGCAAGTAGGTCGTTTACTTTTTGCAGTGTTTCACCCTCATACTCAGCTTGCTCTTCCGTTATTATTAGGCATTGCAATGTCTCCATATAGAGGTTGCCTTTTCTTCTTGTAATCTAGTATCATTGGCATTGCTTGATTAGCAGCAACTACAACATTTCTCTCTTCCTCCAATTCTTTATATAAAATACCTATTACTTTTTTATCATGCTCAACTTGTAATAGGTGATAATCGATCTATCAAAGTTTCACTTTCGATTTCATTGGTAGTGCTTCCATCAAGAGATATATTACATTCATATCTCTCAAGCGAAATCCTTCTCTGTAATATCTGCATCGGAATAGCGTTAGAAGCATCAAAACTTCTAAATTCATCACTATTTACAGACACCCTAGGGCTTATATCATTTAATGATGGATCAATCCACGTGAAGATATTTGTGACAGCAAGTGCTTCACATCTTCGCTGGCTCTCTCAGAATCCTTCATAGGCCTGTGTTGTCTAAAATTGTAAATCAGAATCTAGTTTACTAGTATATATAAAAAAAAATTACTGCTTCATAAATGGAAAGTAATTGGACAATAAGCCTATTCCTCAAGTTTTGCACACTTCATCATATATCTATTCCCTATCCCTGATCTGTGAATACAGATAGGAAATATGTTATTTTCTTGTGCAACTCTATGATAGATAAGTGAGTCTTTGTATATAACCTATAATATAGATGAATTTTGGGAGTGGAGTGACATTTAACGACATCAGCACACATTTAATCCCATTGTCTGGTTTATAAAAATGTTGATGGTCCGAATATGTCATTGAAGTTGAATACGATGTTGCAATTTTTCACTGTGTGCTTCGTGTGGAATATTGAATGTCATAATTGAGTAATATGCCAATGCGGTATCATCAGGGATCTGTATATTTATTAAATCTTACCATCGACTTTCTCAGTTGAAAATTACGTTGTTAATGGGCAAGTATCGCTTCAGCAAAAAAGTTGGTTCCGGGATCAAACACAACAAGAAAGCATCAAGTATAGGACTTATTAGGAAGCACCAAAAATGTCCTCAGATGCCGCGTAGGAGAAAAATATCCAAAGAGGTCCCACTACAAAATCAGGTATGAACCGTTTGATTACTATACAAATATATTTTGTTGGTTTTGGGATTAAATTTTATAAATGACATTTGCACACACTATCTTTTCATACTTTCATTTTTCCGCTTGTTAGGTTGAATGAATTTTCTTGAATTTCGTAGGAATGGGACTTGAAGGTGAACCCTGACGACTGGTTCCAGGGGAAGGTGAATGTCAAGCCATCGGATCTCATTTTCGACACTTTGAATGGACGATTCTCGGATGAACAGAAAAGGATGTTCAAATCAACTTGCTTTGGTCATTTTTTGGACATGCAAGAGATTGCAATAAACCCACAGTTAATTCATCAACTTTTGTTAAGGGAGGTAAATCAGTCGAATCAAGAGGAGATGTGGTTTCATATTGGCAATGAGAATGTAAAGTTTGGCATCGATGATTTCTACTTAGCCACTGGACTTCGTTCCACTGGAGACGACAGTCGCTGAAAATATGCATTGAAATATTCTAGATTGAGTTGTGAATACTTCAGCAATGTACCCCACATTACAAACCAAGATGTTTTCAAGGTTTCAATGACGAATATAAACAATCGCGATGTCGTCATAATGGGAATATTGTTTCTTATAACGCATTTGATGTATTGCACTGCATACGAGAGGTTCGTCAATGAAACTCTTCTTGTCCTAGTTGATTCAGCAGACATGAAAACATATCCTTGGGGAAAGGACATATTCAAACTCACAATTACTTCACTCCAATTAGCACTACAGAACAAGCAAGTTAATGTAGAGGGCGAGGGTCAGCCAGCAATGAGCTACAGGCTGAATGGTTTCATTGCTACATTTCAGGTATGGATTTATGAGGTACTTCCTATTCTAGAAAGCAAGATATGTTACAAGGTCGCTAGCAGGTGCCCAAGGATTCTCAACTGGAAATCCGAAGTTCATGAAAATGTTCCAGCACTCAACCTAGCAGCTGATGTATTCACCCACCCCGATGTGAGTCTCTTATTTCATTTTTTGGTCTGACGCCATAATTTATTCCCTTGTGTGAAGCATTTGTGATTTTTTGAATAAACAAAACATTTTAGATATACATTTACACATCAACTTTGAACCAGGTTCATGTGATGAAGATGGTGGCTCAATTTACAGAAGCTATTGATCCTCTGTACGCAATAATGAAGCATAAATTACATTCACCGAGGTATACCAAATCCACATCATCGTCGATCGCCCAAATTGATAATGACAATGATTTTGTCACAAATATTGATCATCGTTAGAGGCTTGTACACACTACAACTATTTCAGTCCCGTCATTTAAAAAGGACAATACATGTGGGGCATCAGAGCCCTTGATCATTGGAACAAGGGTGCAACATGTGCCTAGATTCAACCAAACGAAGTTGCATGACGCAGAATCGGAGAATCCTATCATCAATGTAGCAGGGGGGAGTGTCATATCAGATTAAAATGGGTCGGATCAATCACAGGCACAACTCATAACAGAAAAAGGAAAATAAATTCTGATTACAGACGATTCAAGTGACGATGAATGTGGGTACATTGTTCAGGACATCAATATAGATGATGAACCTACTGTATACCCCGAGGAATCGTCAATTGGTCCAGGTTGTCAACAACATACTAAGCATAAGACTGGAGCACTATCACCAATAACATCCAGACAATGTCCAGAATATCCCAAACATTGTGTGAATAGGGACCAAGAAAAGGAACATGTCAGCATAAACTTCCCAGGAGTAGCATCTAGTTCTCTTGAAAATTTTCCAAACTATGAATAAAGAGGGTATGACTGATATATAAAACTATATAATAATTTCATAATTACAAAAAAATGTGGCATGTACAAGGTTACAAATTTAAGATTGCACTGTGATTTTGTTGACATTTTGCATTTGGATGCATATTCAAAATATTTTTATGAAATTTGTATTGAAGTGTTCAATTAGAATATTTTTTTAATTAGGTATTGCATCATTTGATCCAATTAGATGTATTTTTATAAAAACTAAATGCAGAATCCTTCCATAGTTTCACCCTTGCTGACATTAAAAACATACCATTGATGTTCAGCCATTAGAATCTCTGATGTTGTGCAAAATGAATCTGAGACATTGCCCAACAACCAAGCTAGCTTCAAATCATGATTTAACAGAGTTATGGAAGTTGGAAATCAAGGCAATGTGAAGGTGCAAGGAGAACCATCTAATTTTCATGCAAGTCAGTCACACAAGAAAATTAACCAGGTATGACTAAGTCATTTCTAAAATGCAGTGATGCATTTTATTCATTCCTAAAACCCCCTCATCAAATGTGGAACACTTGAAATATCTAAACTTGTAAGTAGTTCGGTTTATGTATTTGGTACTATCAAGGATGCCCTGAAGTACTTCTTTTGGAGCATTAGTCTGAAATTGATAATAATTGTTGAATTTGTTGGCACAAGGAGATGGTAGGTTAAATGGTTATGTGCTGATATAAGTATTAACAAGACTTAACCAATACTCTTGGATAAAACACAATAACGTCTTTATCTATCCGAACACAGAGACATGCATAGCAGTAGCTTTATCATTTGCAGCTGAAATCATACATAATGAATATGAAGCTTCTACTGATTAGCTGAATTAAGGTACAACAATGTCATAAATCTGATTGTTGGGATAGATGAGCAGGTTCTTTAGATGCCATCAAATAGATTTTAATTTGGAGGAGTATCAATTCCTGCGACATAATCCCCTTTTCTCTAAAATGATAGCATCAGGATATGGTATCATGCAATCAGGAGACCTTCATTTCTGAAATTCCAAGGCAGAAATTGAGCACTTTTTTAATACAAGATGTACTAAATAAAATAAGTGCCAAGAAATGAAATGTTGATATGAATCATCACCAAAATTCACTTGTATCACAGAATTTTTTAATGATTATTACGATGTCCCTTCTAGCATAATTAACACCTGATTATCAACACAATAAGACTCTATTTTCTGGTGATATTATAAGGGTGAATAACAAAATCTTGGCAACCTATATATTGTAGAGGATACACTGATTCTGGTTTCATGATTGAAGGTATTGGGTCTAATGTCTAGCTTTGATCAAGAAATTAGTTTTATGTGAGGTATCATCGAGGTATATTTCTTTTAAATTATATCTTGTTGAATTTTTCACTCTTTACACAAGTTACAAAATTAAGAGTGCTCTTTGATTTTTTTGACATTTTTGCATTTGGATGCGTATTTGAAATATTTTTTTATGAAATATGTATTGAATTTTTCAGTTAGAATATTATGCTACTGAGGTATTGCATTATTTTCAGACTATTAGCTATGTTTTCATAAAAACTAAATCCAGAACTCTTCCACAGTTTCATCCATGCTGACATAAAAATAATGCCATCGATTTTCAGCCACTAGAATATCTGATATTGTGCAGGATGTATCCGAGAAATTGCTCAACAACCAAACAAGCTTCAAAGCAGGATTTGACCTAGATATGGAAGTTGGAAAGCAAGGCAGGATGAATGTGCAAGGAGAACCATCTAATTTCAATGCAAGTCAGACACACTGCAAACTTAACAAGGTATGTGTAAATAATTAATAAACTGCAGTGATGCAAATATTCATGCCCAAAACCCCTGGATCAAACGTGGAACACTTGAAATATAAATTTAACTCATGTTCTTTCACTTTAAGGACCAGTGAATGGATCAAAGTTTTAGTCTGCATGCCTAATTCATTTAATAGCAGAATCCTGATACTCATCTTGTTCTATCAGCTTCATTACCAATTTTATTTCGTGCTGAGATCTACTAATTGATCAATTTTGGGAATAAATGTGATAAATCTGAATGTTGGGATAGATGAGTAGGTTCTTGAGATGCCATCAAATAGATTTTAATTTGGAGTATCAATTCTTGCTACATGTGGGGTTAGGGATCTAGGTCACCATCTTGATCCTTCCAGTACTGAACATGTACCAAAATCATGTTGATTTTCTCCATGATCCCCTTTCTCTAAAATGATAGCATCAGAATATGGCATCAACAATCAGGAAACCTTCATTTCTGAAATTCCAATACAGAAATAGAGCACTATTTTTAATACAATATGTACTAAATAAAATAAGTGCCATGAAATGAAATGTTGATAGGAATCATCACCAAAATTCAATTGCATCACAGAACTTTTTTTTAATGCATATTACGATGTCCCCTCTAGCATAATTAACACCTGATTATCAACACAATAAGACTCCATTTTGCATTGATATTATCAGTAAGGTGGATAACAAAATCTAGTCAACCGATAAATTGTAGAGGATACGCCGAGTCAGGTGCATGATTGAAAGTATTGGGTCTATTTTGTCCATTGTTTTTCAAGAAATTTGTTTCTAATGTGAGGTATCATGAATGTATATTTTCTTTTAAATTATATATAGTTGAAATTTATCACTCTTACACAGGATACCACGAGCAAAAACGGGGAATATGCAAAACGACTTGAGATGATGACACGAGAACTAGACAAGTTTGCCTGTGAAAACTTTTTACTCAAGATGGAACTTGAAAAGTTGAAAATTATGTAAACAACCAGATATTCGAATGCCTCGAAGGCTTGCAGAAGTTTTTAACAAGCAGTCCCTCTACTCAACTGCCAACAAAATGCACATCAAAGCTATCTTGTTTTAACTATAACTCAGAGGTACCTGTCCTGCCTGTGATTTCACATTTAACTGTTGCAGTGATGCAAATATTCAATTAATAATTCAGACCTTTGTAGCTCATTATTCATAAGCACTTCTACATGCCTTTGAACTTTCTAAAATTTATCCTATCTATTCCTAAGACGTCCATCAGATTGGACAGTGCAACAGAGCTCGACAAGAACATATAAGTAGGGTGAAAGGACATTCCCTTGTGCTATCATCTCAGAATTCGAAGGTATCATCTTAAAAAATTTCTGCTTACACCCTAAAATATGATTGATTTTTTTTTTTTTTGAAAACACTTGTATAAAAAGTGTTTGATGTTTCAAATTATTAATAACTATCAACATCCACTTCCAGAAACATACACAGATTGAGAGAGGAAATGATGAGAATCGGGAAAGTTAAACCTCGATGCACGTACCCGTGGGACCCATGACGAGATCCGACGTTGAAGAGGTTCAAGATTCGAGGCTAAACAATGTGAATAAATCAAGAAAAGCAAGTCGAAAATCAAGTTGGAGCAAAAAAGAAGACGAAATTGGAAACAGCCAATTTCGGTCGACCGAAACTAATTCCGGTCGACCGAAAGTCTGCATAGTTTTTTTGAATCAAGCCTCAGTCAGTATCGGATGAGCAGAGGTCGACCGAAAGTCCTGTTTCGGTCGACCATGAGATCGACCGAAATAAGTTCGGTCGACCGAAACTTATCTTTCGGTCGACCGAAAGTCCTCCGAAATGAAATAGCGGGGTTTTTGTTGCAATTTCCACAAAAACAGGGTTTTGTTGCAATTTCCGAAATTTGCACCTTTTGCCCAATTTTGTACATTATATACTCTTTTTCTTTCATTTGTAAAGATAATTTTGGATGTTAAGAAATTGCTCTTGAGAGCTAGGTCTTGAAGACCCCCTTCTTGAGGTAAGGTTAAACCTCTTTGATCATGTTATCTCTTAGGAAATTAATCAACTTTATCTTGAGTATTATTATTCTTGTGTTGTTGTTTATTTCCGCCACCTTGGAATTTGTTTATTTCTCTCCATTGGGCTAGGGTTAGTTTAATCCTTGAATTTTGGGTTAGATTTAAACTTGGGTTAAGGTGTTTATCCATTTATTTACCACTTTAGCTTTCTTGGGTTGGTATTAAAATTGTTGTGGGAATTTTCGGTCAACGCACCGAAGGGGTTCGCATCATTTGGTATCAGAGCTTGGCTCTAATTTGGTAAACCTATCTTTACTTTCTTGTTGTTGTTCTTGTCATTGTGAAGAAGAAAAATAAATAAATAAATACGAAAATTAAGAAGATATTGATGTTCTTGATCTTTGTTGACTTCCTACACCTTGGGTATTTTGATTGTTATCATTGTTAAATTTGTTGGGGAATTTCACTATATTCATACACTTGAATTTCTATGACATTCAAAGTTTGTACACCAAGTGTTTGATAAATTGCCCCAAAGAAAACTTTCATGTTAGAAACTTCTTTTCTCTACACCAAACACTTCCTTGGTAATTCTTTGTTCTTTGTCAAGCCTTTGTGACCTTGTACTATTAAAAATTTGTCCTACAAATTCCTAGGCATCTCTTGCATCCTAGCAAGTAAAGAAAATTACATTCCTTGGAGATTGAGTGAAATACGAGTGAAATGATTTTTTTTGTGAGGACATTTTCACACTTGCACTTCATGTCCACAATCTTTTGAATCACCACATAAGGGATGGATTGCAATCCGTATTCTATGTTCAAAACTAGATGCTATGTTGGAGATAAGGTGTGTAGTGTGGTTATTGATAGGGGACACTCCACTAATTTGGTTAGTAACACCTTGGTTGGGGAATTGAGATTGACTCTAATCCCACACTCTAGACCTTATAAGATTACATGGATGAAGAAATGTGGGGAGTGTAGTGTGACCAAGCAAGCTCTAGTAACTATCACTCATGGAAAATATAGTGATGAAATTTGGTGTGATGTAGTACCTCTAAAATCTTGTCATATATTGTTGGGTAAATCATGGAGACGTGAGAGGATGGCAACTTATGATAAGAGTATGCACATATACCGACTTCTTAAGGATGAGAGATCATTCACACTAAATGGTTTAACACTAGAGCAAGCACTACGAGATGCAAAAAAGGTGGAGAAGGATAGTGTTGATAGGAGGGAAAATAGAAGAAGAGCGGGGAATAAATTTAGGGATGTTTTGGAAAATGATGATGATGGTGGAGGTATTGATCAACATGGGGGCATGGGTAGGAATAGAAGATATTGGCATGCTAGAGGATTTGATCGAGGTCATCTAAGGAAGCATCGGGGTAGGGATGGAATGGATGAAAATATTGATAGTGTAGAAATAAAGAGTTCATCATTCCATGGGAAGAGTGATCCCATGTGGGACTTTAAGGAACAAATGAAAAATTTTGAAGAAAAGTTCATCTTCTGGAATATCATGAGCCATCAGCAACCTCAATCTTTCGAGCCTTATTCTATAGATCTTTTTCAGATCATTCATAGGAAGATTGGAATAATACTTGCGAATGTTTGTAAGGATGATATCCATTGTTTGATGATTCAACCTCTTCCCAGCATGAACTATTTAAAAGCGTAAAGGATCTGAGTGAATCCGCGTGATGTTGTGTCCAGCAAGAAAGCGCAGGATTATTTTAATGAAAAGAGGAGACAAGAGTTTATGCGCCGTTTAATTTATTGATAAAGGGGGATTTGATTGGAGATTTGGAATATTTTCTTGGATTATGGGTACTGATATTTTGTTTTAATAATGATAATCATGGTATAGTGTGATGATACGTGGAAAGTAAAATGAGTACCGTATTGAATCAGAATTCATACGTATATACAAGTGAAAGAAATACTTTGCAGGAAAAGTGATGCATTTAGTCAAAGTCCAGTGGGTTAAAAATGGTTGGGTTAAATATGGTAGCGATGATGCTACATAAGAGAAAGAAGAAGAGATTCTGATTAAGTATTCAGAATTCATTAGATCAAGTAAGTTTAATTTCGAGGACGAAATTATTTTAAGGGGGTAAGATTGTAGCGACCAAGATTTTTATGAAATAAATAATTATTTTAATATTTAGAAAATTGTATCGCTACTATTTCACTCATTGTTTTGAAATTAACGCCGCGACGGATTCGTCTAGCCAAGTCAAGAAATATCGAATTTGTTCGATTTTAAATTAAAATCCGAATTTCTAAAATTATGTTATTTTAATTATTTATTCAAAGTATTATTTTCAAAATCATTTTGAATTCCAAATTTATTAAAATATCTCAATTTTCCTTATTCAAATTATTTCAAGTCCAAATACGTAATTCAATTTTTATAATCAATATTTATTTATTTTAAAATTTGATTGTATCTAATTAAACCAAATTTTCTCCCCATGTTTTCATATCTTTACACCATTTTATTTATTCCTCTTTCCATCTCATTATACAACACATCTCCTTTTTCTTTTCACAAAACCTAATCATTTTATTCTAAAACCTTACACCTAATCTAATTCCTACCCAACCTAAAACTCCACCACCCGTAAGCATTCATTATGTTGCAAGAACATAATGATTATATTCTCCATGATCATCACAAAACATTATCACAAACACAAAATTATGTCTCCACCCACGGTTTCATCTACCACACTCCCACATCACCTATATCATTATCAGGATCACTGCCATAACCATTACCTTCTGCCCAAGTTGAACTCTAAATCATTTACGCCATCATTCTGCCAATCCAACCATCGAGCCTGCAGATTTGCCAAGAATCTCAATCAACATACCATGTAATATTTCAATCTCTTGAACCATTTCCATTCATCACCATTTTGCAACCAAAATCATTCATCATCAGTTGGCACCCTGCAGTTTTTTTTCAACGCCAATTGAATCATGAACAAGCAACCATCATCTGAAACTCAACCAATCATCATTAGCAGCATCACCACCTCCCATTTCGTTTATCACCATTTTGATCTCTAAATCAAACAATCTTAATCATCATCATCAATCAACACCAATCTGTATTAGATCACTCATGGCCAGCTTTCATTTTCAACAGCCAACCTCCATCACGCCTCAACTTCAAACCGGCCAATCACCACCCAAACCACAGCAACACCACCAAGCACACTTTTTCCCTGCCTCTGCAATTCACCACTGCAACCAACCAAATCAACTGCAATCCCACTTCCAGCAACCATTCCAGCCGCCTGCAGCTCACAGCTGGACCACCAATTAACCTCTACCTACAACACTACCACCAGCCTACTACCCAGAATCATCACCACCTAACCTCCGATCCAAAACATCAAACCCAACTCCAAATCGCAATCCAAAATCAAAACCCCAAAACCCAAGAAATAGAGTACCAAATACCTACCTTAAACCATCGCTGAATTTCCGCCGGAGTATCATCGCGAACCCTAGCTTCGAATCCAGCCCCGGTTCGCACACAAACTCTCACCCAATCAGTCCTAAAACCCAGTCTAGCGGAACCCTTGCCGTTGGCCACCTCCTGCGCCGGCGAACCGCCGGCTATAGCACCCTTGATTCCCAAAAATTTCCACCGTCGCAGCCTTCGTTTTCGCCTTGGGTTCGACTTTGAGAGAGTAATGTCGAGAGAGAGAGTGTGTTGTGAGGAAAGAGAGAGAGAAAATAAATCTGAGAATATATTTTAACTTTTCAGAATTTGCAAATTAGTCCTCAAGTTTGAAAATGTTTTAGTTCAGTCCTTTTAGTTTTAAACTTATCAATATCAGCCCTTTCATTTTCAAAATCTATTATTTCAGTCCCTGCTGATTTTATTAATTTGATTTTAAGCCCAAGTTTTAAAAGTATTCATTTTAGTCCCTCAACTATCAAAAGTATTCATTTAATCCCTCAACTTTCAAAAATATCTATTTTTGTCCCTCAACTTTCAAAAGTATTCATTTTAGTCCCTCAACTTTCAAAACATCAATTTTAGTCCTCAAGTTATAATTTATCATTTTGAACTATATATTCGATAGACTAAAGTGACTTATTGGCTAAGACGAAGCGTACGGAGAATTTAAAGAAATTGAAGTCATTCCCGCTCAACTTTGCACTCGTCGGATTTGAGGTAGACTCTCACTTATTAATTGATTTAAATTATGATTTCATATAAATGTCATGTGACTTGTGAAGAGTTATTTTTATGAAAGGAAATGAAAATGTATTTTCATGGAAAGAACAATGCGTAGACTCGCACTTATTAATTGATTTAAATTATGATTTCATATGAATGTCATGTGACTTGTGAAAGTCAATTTTTAAGAAAAGCACGTATGTTTTTATGAAAGGTAAATATACCTTATGTTTTTATGAAGAGTAAGTATGTTTTTATGAAAAGAAAATATACTTTATGTTTTTACGAAAAGTAAGTATACCCTATGCTTCACGAAAATGTTTTTTTGGATCATTGCTATGAAATCAATCTACCAAGATTGTTATGGGTCCCATATGATAAGTTATGATATGTTAAGGGGACCGGAGTTTTAGTAGCGCTACACATAAGAATTCTTGCCACGAAGTTCGGTAACATTCTTGTGTCTCCTATGTTTATGAGGATTTGCCACGAAGTTCGGTAAAATTCCTATGTTTCCATATGTTTATGAGGATTTGCCACCTAAGTTCGGTAAAATTCCTGTCGCATATGTTTATGAGGATTTCGATCCTATCTTATGTTATGATGCAATTGATCCCTATGAATTTCAGAAATTATGCTTGGTATACTTACTACATAAGAATTCTTATCACCTAAGTTCGGTAAAATTCTTATGTTTATGAGGATTTCGATCTTATCCTATGTTATGATGAAAACTTACTGTTATTATGATTTTACTGCATAAAGAATTCTTGCCACCTAAGTTCGGTAAAGTTCTTGTGTCTCCTTATGTTTATGAGGATTTCAATCCTATCTTATGTTATGCTTTCAAAAGAAATTATGCTTGGCATAATTAAAATGTTTTTATAAGTATATGGTTTTCAAAGAGCTGTTTTCAAAGAGTTATTTTCAAAGAGCCTATGATTTGCAAAATATGTCCCGTGCTGTAATGCACAATATGAGTTTTATCAAGAGCAGTTTTATAAAGAAGCTCTATCAATGCCCGTTTTATAAAGAGCCAGGATTTATGTGTTTAATCATCTTATAAATTAAATTAATTTGCGATGAGTCTACTGAGTATTTCCCCCATGAAATACTCACCCTACTTTTTAACAGTTTTGCAGATTTCGGAGACGGTGGCGAGCGATGAATGATGGTGGCAATAATCGTTAAACGGTTGAAAGTTTGACGTTAATGATTTCCGTATTTTTCCAAACAATCGAATAATTTAGAGAAGTTCATTTATTTGAGAAATTATGACATTGTCAATTTCTTTACAAAATTAATGGTTCGATTTACTATTTCAAATGGTTTCATAAATGTTTCAATTTTATCGGCCATTACAGTTTATTTAATGTTGCCAAAAATGAATTTCAATTATTTCTTCCGCAAAAAAAAATAATATTCGAAAAATTTAGACAGAAAATGACGTAGTGAATCGGGTATACGGAACTCGGGGCGCTACAAGTTGGTATCAGAGCTAGTCTGCGTTTCTGTAGACTGGAAAAAAAAATTCAAAAAGAATTTTCAAGAAATATTTTCCATTATAAAATTTTATTGATGAAGATTGCCACTGCCATCATTCGTTCCACCAACTCCGAGGTAAAGATGTTTATGATGTTTAAAGTTATTTTAGTATTTCGAATACTCATTTTATTGATTTATGAGAAAGAATGAAGAGTATTTCGGATACTTATGATTTATGAGAAATGAGAATGTATTTCTTCAGAAATTATGATGTTGTTATGCTTTGTCATAACTTATATGCTTTAATGTATGATTATGAGAAATTTTTTTAAGAAAGAAAACGAGTGTTGAGCATAATGGGAATAATATGATTTAAGAATGATTTTTAAATAATTTTTGTCCTCGAGTTAGAAATGATGAACCCTAGATGGACTTTGCATAATTGATTTTAGACATGGCACTAAGTAAGAGAAGTCAACGGAAAGAATTTGATTATATGTTAAGATTATAAGTGATATTATGATATTGAAAAATATGATTTGAAATTTCTATGTTGAGGAATTATGAATTGAATTATGGGATATTTTGATGATATTGAAGTGTTGGAATCGTTTTCAATATTTTTAGATCGTTGTGATCAAATGTGGAGTTATTTATTATTGTGAGTTATGAAGTATGCTTATGGTTTGGATAAGTTCAAATTACAAGGGAGACTCTGTCCAGAATTTTATCATTTGGAATTAAGAGCATGAAATGATAAGCATCCACTAAAGGAAATAAGGTTATACATGCAAGTTCATTTACATCACAAACGAGATTTAGTAGATGATAGCAGAGATTTTATTTTTTTTCTCATAAGGAGAACACACAAGAGTCACACTGGAAAGGAAATACAAGCATAAGAGAAAAACATGGAAAGATCCTCAGAATGAGAGATGTGTTTCCGGAGTAGCCGTATCCTACCACCTCTGATCTTTTGAGGATATAAAGAGAAAAACCTTCAAAGAGGTGTGTTTCGAGAGTAAGAATACTCCGTAATCTACCACCTGGAACCTTTGAGGTACACACAAGATTTAAACATTTAAGAAATCCTAGTAAATGGAGGGGTGTCTCGAGAGTGAGAATACTCCGTACTCTACCCCCACCTATTCTAAGATTCACAGAGTTAAATTTACATTAACCGGACTCCATTTTCGCTTGATTCCCCTTCCTTGTGACCAATCTATCTTAACTCCTGCTGGATCTTGTATTGAGATATATGACTGCAGCTTATCCAGTAGTTCATCAATAGTAGGAGCGGAAATAAGAAGCCTTCTGGAAAATGGAGAGATGAATCCCTGTTCCACAACATAATCAAGAAAGGTTAACAAACCATCAAAGAAATTGTTAACATTCAGAAGCCCAATAGGCTTAGTATGGAGATCTAGTTGAGCCCATGAGGTAATGTTAAAGATTTCTTCTAAGGTACCAAAACCTCCGGGCAGGGCTATAAAGGCATCAGAACCATATAGCATACAAGTTATGCGTTCATGGATGGATAAGGTTTGAACTTCATGCCCTCGTGTTTTGCCTGCAACATCTACCAAAGGGACAGGTATGACACCGATTACTTTTGATTTCTCTGCAAGAGCAGATTGGGAAACACAACCCATTAGACCACTGCTACCACCCCCATATACAAGAGTGATACCTTTTTCCCCCAGTTTCTTTCCAAGATCTACAGCCGCTTCTAGATAACCGAAGCCTTTCCCCACTTTTGATCCACAAAATACACAAATAGTTTTGATTTGTCGAAGTTTTGGTGCTTCCATCTTTGATAGTATAGAAGAGAAAACTTACGAAGAAGATGTGATTTTGGGATGCCTGAACTATGAAATATGTTTGGCTATTTAAAGCCGGAAAAATTTACTGTTTTTGATTGATTCTGAAAAAGTAAAGATTTACTTTTGATAAAATCAGCCCACTTTTGAATATTTTTATCGTATCGAGGCTGTCACCTTTCGGCGATTAAATATTTTATTTCCAGCTTTATCAAACCTCGAGAAAGGAAAATATATTTTATTTTCAAAACGCGTGAAAGAAAGCAGCAAAATATTTTAAAAGATTTACCTTATATCATTGCTGAACTGCCAGAAGCCTCATTTTGTAAAACAAACTGGCAAACAGGATCTTTCGATATTATATTTTGGAGACTATAACGATTTTTGTCCTCGTTAAACTGAGCGTATAAGGAGAGAAGTTCACGTTGCACATAACCACTTGGGTGCGTCTCAAGAGTCAGTCGAATATCATCCAAAGACTCCTTACTCAGTCCACCCTTTATGAATTCGATTTTATCATCCCGATTAGTAGAAGAATATCCTACTGATTTGCAACGAGTATCACAATTCCAACGAGCACATTTGTAGCAACCACCCAGCCTTTTTGCTCTTCGTTTCTTTGCGAACGTGCTTTTGCCTAAACCAGGCATATGTTTTGGAAATGTTGATGGTAATTCACCATATAGTCGAACATTTGCTTCTATCAACCAGCGAACATCTTCTGGAATATCATGAGCCATCAGCAACCTCAATCTTTCGAGCCTTATTCTATAGATCTTTTTCAGATCATTCATAGGAAGATTGGAATAATACTTGCGAATGTTTGTAAGGATGATATCCATTGTTTGATGATTCAACCTCTTCCCAGCATGAACTATTTAAAAGCGTAAAGGATCTGAGTGAATCCGCGTGATGTTGTGTCCAGCAAGAAAGCGCAGGATTATTTTAATGAAAAGAGGAGACAAGAGTTTATGCGCCGTTTAATTTATTGATAAAGGGGGATTTGATTGGAGATTTGGAATATTTTCTTGGATTATGGGTACTGATATTTTGTTTTAATAATGATAATCATGGTATAGTGTGATGATACGTGGAAAGTAAAATGAGTACCGTATTGAATCAGAATTCATACGTATATACAAGTGAAAGAAATACTTTGCAGGAAAAGTGATGCATTTAGTCAAAGTCCAGTGGGTTAAAAATGGTTGGGTTAAATATGGTAGCGATGATGCTACATAAGAGAAAGAAGAAGAGATTCTGATTAAGTATTCAGAATTCATTAGATCAAGTAAGTTTAATTTCGAGGACGAAATTATTTTAAGGGGGTAAGATTGTAGCGACCAAGATTTTTATGAAATAAATAATTATTTTAATATTTAGAAAATTGTATCGCTACTATTTCACTCATTGTTTTGAAATTAACGCCGCGACGGATTCGTCTAGCCAAGTCAAGAAATATCGAATTTGTTCGATTTTAAATTAAAATCCGAATTTCTAAAATTATGTTATTTTAATTATTTATTCAAAGTATTATTTTCAAAATCATTTTGAATTCCAAATTTATTAAAATATCTCAATTTTCCTTATTCAAATTATTTCAAGTCCAAATACGTAATTCAATTTTTATAATCAATATTTATTTATTTTAAAATTTGATTGTATCTAATTAAACCAAATTTTCTCCCCATGTTTTCATATCTTTACACCATTTTATTTATTCCTCTTTCCATCTCATTATACAACACATCTCCTTTTTCTTTTCACAAAACCTAATCATTTTATTCTAAAACCTTACACCTAATCTAATTCCTACCCAACCTAAAACTCCACCACCCGTAAGCATTCATTATGTTGCAAGAACATAATGATTATATTCTCCATGATCATCACAAAACATTATCACAAACACAAAATTATGTCTCCACCCACGGTTTCATCTACCACACTCCCACATCACCTATATCATTATCAGGATCACTGCCATAACCATTACCTTCTGCCCAAGTTGAACTCTAAATCATTTACGCCATCATTCTGCCAATCCAACCATCGAGCCTGCAGATTTGCCAAGAATCTCAATCAACATACCATGTAATATTTCAATCTCTTGAACCATTTCCATTCATCACCATTTTGCAACCAAAATCATTCATCATCAGTTGGCACCCTGCAGTTTTTTTTCAACGCCAATTGAATCATGAACAAGCAACCATCATCTGAAACTCAACCAATCATCATTAGCAGCATCACCACCTCCCATTTCGTTTATCACCATTTTGATCTCTAAATCAAACAATCTTAATCATCATCATCAATCAACACCAATCTGTATTAGATCACTCATGGCCAGCTTTCATTTTCAACAGCCAACCTCCATCACGCCTCAACTTCAAACCGGCCAATCACCACCCAAACCACAGCAACACCACCAAGCACACTTTTTCCCTGCCTCTGCAATTCACCACTGCAACCAACCAAATCAACTGCAATCCCACTTCCAGCAACCATTCCAGCCGCCTGCAGCTCACAGCTGGACCACCAATTAACCTCTACCTACAACACTACCACCAGCCTACTACCCAGAATCATCACCACCTAACCTCCGATCCAAAACATCAAACCCAACTCCAAATCGCAATCCAAAATCAAAACCCCAAAACCCAAGAAATAGAGTACCAAATACCTACCTTAAACCATCGCTGAATTTCCGCCGGAGTATCATCGCGAACCCTAGCTTCGAATCCAGCCCCGGTTCGCACACAAACTCTCACCCAATCAGTCCTAAAACCCAGTCTAGCGGAACCCTTGCCGTTGGCCACCTCCTGCGCCGGCGAACCGCCGGCTATAGCACCCTTGATTCCCAAAAATTTCCACCGTCGCAGCCTTCGTTTTCGCCTTGGGTTCGACTTTGAGAGAGTAATGTCGAGAGAGAGAGTGTGTTGTGAGGAAAGAGAGAGAGAAAATAAATCTGAGAATATATTTTAACTTTTCAGAATTTGCAAATTAGTCCTCAAGTTTGAAAATGTTTTAGTTCAGTCCTTTTAGTTTTAAACTTATCAATATCAGCCCTTTCATTTTCAAAATCTATTATTTCAGTCCCTGCTGATTTTATTAATTTGATTTTAAGCCCAAGTTTTAAAAGTATTCATTTTAGTCCCTCAACTATCAAAAGTATTCATTTAATCCCTCAACTTTCAAAAATATCTATTTTTGTCCCTCAACTTTCAAAAGTATTCATTTTAGTCCCTCAACTTTCAAAACATCAATTTTAGTCCTCAAGTTATAATTTATCATTTTGAACTATATATTCGATAGACTAAAGTGACTTATTGGCTAAGACGAAGCGTACGGAGAATTTAAAGAAATTGAAGTCATTCCCGCTCAACTTTGCACTCGTCGGATTTGAGGTAGACTCTCACTTATTAATTGATTTAAATTATGATTTCATATAAATGTCATGTGACTTGTGAAGAGTTATTTTTATGAAAGGAAATGAAAATGTATTTTCATGGAAAGAACAATGCGTAGACTCGCACTTATTAATTGATTTAAATTATGATTTCATATGAATGTCATGTGACTTGTGAAAGTCAATTTTTAAGAAAAGCACGTATGTTTTTATGAAAGGTAAATATACCTTATGTTTTTATGAAGAGTAAGTATGTTTTTATGAAAAGAAAATATACTTTATGTTTTTACGAAAAGTAAGTATACCCTATGCTTCACGAAAATGTTTTTTTGGATCATTGCTATGAAATCAATCTACCAAGATTGTTATGGGTCCCATATGATAAGTTATGATATGTTAAGGGGACCGGAGTTTTAGTAGCGCTACACATAAGAATTCTTGCCACGAAGTTCGGTAACATTCTTGTGTCTCCTATGTTTATGAGGATTTGCCACGAAGTTCGGTAAAATTCCTATGTTTCCATATGTTTATGAGGATTTGCCACCTAAGTTCGGTAAAATTCCTGTCGCATATATTTATGAGGATTTCGATCCTATCTTATGTTATGATGCAATTGATCCCTATGAATTTCAGAAATTATGCTTGGTATACTTACTACATAAGAATTCTTATCACCTAAGTTCGGTAAAATTCTTATGTTTATGAGGATTTCGATCTTATCCTATGTTATGATGAAAACTTACTGTTATTATGATTTTACTGCATAAAGAATTCTTGCCACCTAAGTTCGGTAAAGTTCTTGTGTCTCCTTATGTTTATGAGGATTTCAATCCTATCTTATGTTATGCTTTCAAAAGAAATTATGCTTGGCATAATTAAAATGTTTTTATAAGTATATGGTTTTCAAAGAGCTGTTTTCAAAGAGTTATTTTCAAAGAGCCTATGATTTGCAAAATATGTCCCGTGCTGTAATGCACAATATGAGTTTTATCAAGAGCAGTTTTATAAAGAAGCTCTATCAATGCCCGTTTTATAAAGAGCCAGGATTTATGTGTTTAATCATCTTATAAATTAAATTAATTTGCGATGAGTCTACTGAGTATTTCCCCCATGAAATACTCACCCTACTTTTTAACAGTTTTGCAGATTTCGGAGACGGTGGCGAGCGATGAATGATGGTGGCAATAATCGTTAAACGGTTGAAAGTTTGACGTTAATGATTTCCGTATTTTTCCAAACAATCGAATAATTTAGAGAAGTTCATTTATTTGAGAAATTATGACATTGTCAATTTCTTTACAAAATTAATGGTTCGATTTACTATTTCAAATGGTTTCATAAATGTTTCAATTTTATCGGCCATTACAGTTTATTTAATGTTGCCAAAAATGAATTTCAATTATTTCTTCCGCAAAAAAAAATAATATTCGAAAAATTTAGACAGAAAATGACGTAGTGAATCGGGTATACGGAACTCGGGGCGCTACAGAAAAAGGCAAGAGTGGTGAGCTCAATAGAGGGTAAAAGCCGAAATTTAGTGAAACACGAGTGAAAATTATTCTTGTGAGAACACTTTCACACTTGCACACCATGTCAAATTTCAATGCTCAAACTCAAGATTTGAAGTACTTGTTACAAAATCTTTCAACTACCATGGCTACACAAATAGAGAAGATTGGGGGTGAGTTGGAAAATTTAGGAACAGGAGGGGAGAGTACATCAACTAGTATGGGTGAAGAAAATAGGAATGGTAGGAGAAGGTTGAGGGACAAATTTGAGAATATTGTGTATAGAGATGGAAGTAGAAAACCAAATGGGAAGTTGAATAGGAAAATTAGAATGAATGTTTGGGATGATGAAAGGGGTGGTGAACAAAATGGGAGTTTGAATAGGAAAAGAAGAGAGCGGTTAGAAGGTAGGAGAAATGGAGTTGATGAAAATATTGATAGTGCGAGAATGCAAAATTCATCACTTCATGGAATGGGTATAAGTGGAGAAGTGGAAGAAGATTGGAGAATGGGTAGGAGACGAAGAGAATGGATAGATAGGAGTGGAAATGGGATGGATGAGAAGATTGATATTGAGCAAATGAAGACTTCACCATTCCATAGGAGGGAAGGTAGTGGAAGTACAGAAGTAGTGAAGGAGATGAATGCTAGGCCACCACAATCTTTGGCCCATGTTAATGAGATGGAGGAACATGGGGAGGATAATTTCTACACTAGATGCCTAGTGAGTGATAAACCATGTAGTCTCATGATAGATGGGGAGATTGACACAAATTTGGTGAGTGCTAGTAGGGTGGAGAAATTGGGGTTACCGATTATGAAGCATCCTAATCCCTATGTATTGCAAAGGTTGGGTGACGATGGGGGAGTGAGAGTGAGTGAACAAGTTCTTCTTGCCTTCAACATTGGATCCTATTGTGACCAAGTGATATGTGATGTAGTTCCCATGCACACTACACACATAATTTTGGGGCGACCTTGGCAAAGTGATAGGAGTGTGACACATGACAAGAGGAGGAACCGGTGTAGCTTCAAAATGAATGAAAAAAAGGTTGTGATCCTATCTTTGAGCTCGGAAGAAGTATGCAAAGACCAAGTGAAGCTCAAGAAGGAATTCGAGGAAGAAAAGGAGAAGGAGAAGGAAAAAGAAAAGAAAGAATGGGAGGATAGGAAAACAAAAGAACCTTCAATTGATAAAATTGAAGAAAATAAAAATGAGAGCAAGAGAGTTGGGGCCACGTCCCTAGAAAAAGGAGAGGCAATGAGGGTTGGAACCACGACTCCAGAAAAAGGAGAGGTGAGAGAAGAACCGAGGGTTGAGGATTCTACCTCAGAAAAAGGTGAGGAAGTGATGAGTGCCACCAAAGAAATTGAGAGAAGAGGTCACTCCAAAATGTTCTTTACTCTTGAATATTCTAACACTTCCCTCCCTAGTTTGGTTATTTCTTTGTTGCAGGAAATTGTGAGGCCAACTTATCAAGGCAACAAAGAACTCCAAAAGCATGCCTTGTGGAAGAAATTCATGGAAACATTTTCCTACAACAACGAGTACAACCGAGGTAAAGAAAATGGGATAACCAATGCAACATCGAGGAGGTATGCTACTAACATTTCTTTGAATGCAAGGTTATTGTGTTTTGAATACATTAGAGGGTTGTATGATCTTGATGTAGATTTGACAAGTGTGTTGTTGACTTGTGAAAATGTAACATGTGGTAAGGATCATTGTCTTGATGAGTGCTTAATGTGTAAATGCAACTTTTTCCGTGTGCCCAATTGCATAAGTACCAAATCATTTTGTGAAAATGTTGCATATAGTACATTTCATGGGCATGTTGAATCCTTATTTTGTGAAAATATGCTTGACTTGCATATTCGCTCTCTAAAGGAATTGCTAGTTAGGGGAGTCCATGGGAAAGATTATTTGGGATGTCTTGATGATAAAAGGACTTCGCTTCTAACATTTCTAGATGCTCCCTCATTCCGTGTTGAACATAGAAAGAGCATGCATGTTAACTATCCGAATTTGTTAAACATTCATGAATCATGTTGTGAGCAATATTTTGATGGATTCTATGGGCATGATGATTATTTGTTTTGGAAAGTTGGATTGTTTTCTTGTAAATGTGTCATGCATGAATTGCTAGTGGGAGGAGCACATGATAGTTGTTTGATGGGGCGGTTTAAAATCAACGGGGTTTTAGGGGTATTATGTGATCAATTTTATTGGCCTATTTTGAAAATTGGTGTTGAGCATGTTTGCACTTGCAGTAAATGCCGAACTTGTAAAATGGCTAAACTTAAGTTTTTCCCCCAAGAATTCCATACATATTTACCCATCATGAGTAAACCTGGGAGTACTACTTCTCTGAATTTTATAGTGGGTTTACTTGGAACAAAGAAAGAAGATGAAGCTATTTTTGTGATTGTTGGTAGAAGAATTAAAATGTCACGTTTGATTGCATGCTATGAAACCAACAAGGTCATCAACCTAGCTAATCTTTTCTTTCAGGAGGTCGTGCATTTGCACGAAGTTGGTGCTAATTTTGTGGTTGTTAAATTTGCTTGAGGTTTAATTGCTCATCATAATGGCAAGTTTTCTCCACTTAAAATTGCTTGTGACTTTAACCTATTAACTCTGTTGAACTTTATGCACATGTTTATCGAAGAAAGAGTTGGTTTAGGTGGGCACGAGAATGCACCTTTGGTTAAGCCCCTTTGCAGGAGGCTCGAGCTTCCATTCAGGGGAATTGGAATACAATGTATTTCCAATGCCAACCATGGTAGGAAGCATATTCCATTTGACCCGGGCGGCTGGATGTATCCCCATTCGTGGAAGGAGCGACCCCCCGATCAAATAAAATCCAAATTGCTACTTTGCAGTGTTGGCACATCTCAAGCTTTTGGCAACACCTACAAATTGACTTTGCACGGTGAGTATGAAATTTCAGTTACATTTATTGTGTCTGAATTTTCTATTTTTATTGTAGGTGCCGATTCGAGGTCGAATCTCTTTCGAGATGGAGGAGATGATGAGAATCGGGAAGGTCCAACTTCAACGCATGAACCTGTGATCCACAATGTTGCAAGATCAAAGTTCAAGGAGTTTCACGATAGTGCATTCAAGCAAGATTCGAGGTCGAATCCTTTTCAAGAGGGAGGGGATGATGAGAATCGGGAAAGTCAAACATCGATGCACGTACCCGTGGGACCCACGACGAGATCCGAAGTTGAAGAGGTTCAAGATTCGAGGCTAAACAATGTGAATAAATCAAGAAAAGCAAGTCGAGAATCAAGTTGGAGCAAAAAAGAAGACGAAATTGGAAACAGCCAATTTCGGTCGACCGAAACTAATTCCGGTCGACCGAAAGTCTGCATAGTTTTTTTGAATCAAGTCTCAGTCAGTATCGGATGAGCAGAGGTCGATCGAAAGTCCTGTTTCGGTCGACCATGAGATCGACCGAAATAAGTTCGGTCGACCGAAACTTATCTTTCGGTCGACCGAAAGTCCTCCGAAATGAAATAGCGGGATTTTTGTTGCAATTTCCACAAAAACAGGGTTTTGTTGCAATTTCCGAAATTTGCACCTTTTGCCCAATTTTGTACATTATATACTCTTTTTCTTTCATTTGTAAAGATAATTTTGGATGTTAAGAAATTGCTCTTGAGAGCTAGGTCTTGAAGACCCCCTTCTTGAGGTAAGGTTAAACCTCTTTGATCTTGTTATCTCTTAGGAAATTAATCAACTTTATCTTGAGTATTATTATTCTTGTGTTGTTGTTTATTTCCGCCACCTTGAAATTTGTTTATTTCTCTCCATTGGGCTAGGGTTAGTTTAATCCTTGAATTTTGGGTTAGATTTAAACTTGGGTTAAGGTGTTTATCCATTTATTTACCACTTTAGCTTTCTTGGGTTGGTATTAAAATTGTTGTGGGAATTTTCGGTCAACGCACCGAAGGGGTTCGCATCAGGAAATAACTGTGATATACCAGTACAAAGAAATATGGGAACAACATTAAAGGTGCATACCCCTCCCTGCAACCCGGTAATTCTTTTATCCTGTTTTTAAGCAAAAAAGATAGACATTGTAGTTTTATGGTTCATTTTTCTTCATTCATCTGTCTATGCTTATGGATCATCAATTTTTTCCATGGATTCTTGTTGCAAAATGTTTGGATGAGTAGGTCAGGGACATTTCTAGGCAATGGTTGTTCCAAAATATAAAATGCATGACATATTTTAATATCCATTTACACCCTGGTAATTACCATCCTATTCATTTTATATTTATTCTCTCACAGCCAGTAGTACGAAGCACATTATTGTACAAGTCGAACATGCAATGTGACAAAACTATGAGTACATATATAGCCGAGATGGGATCTCCCAGCTTCGACCTTGGCATTGATGAGGAGAAGATACATGGCGGTTCAGTCGTCCTAGATGACGGACTAGTGTTAACAGAAAAGAATTTCAAAGAAATGGATGCTATCGCCCAGGAAGTGGTATACATTTCTTCATATTTAACTATATCTTTGCCGTTTGTACGTTTTTTTCATCGTTTAAACTCAAATGAAACATTTTATACAATTGATTTGACCCGATGTCTTTACATTTATATATTTACAGCTTGCAAGCAGTGGGAAGAAAAGGGAGTCAAACCCCCAGCACCAAAATCTGCTGTTCAAAACCAGGCCAACGGGGCACCACATCTGTCTTCTATTTCCATTGATCCACATTACCCTCACATTTAGTTTCGTGATTATTCAGCATATTGATGTTGCATTCTATTTCATCTGAATGCTATTAAAGTTGAGGGTTAGTTCCAAGTTCAGAGCCACTACTATTGATTGCAACTTTGACGGGAAAATTAGAGGTATATCCAAGGATCTTGTTGTTGACAAACAAGCTTTGCATAAGCATGAATCTCTATTCGGGTAAGCAAAAGGGAGAAAGATTCCATTCAATATTCTATGGATTGAAGTAGATCACATATTCATACCAATGTGGATAGAATCACCGGGACACTGGATTCTTAGCCACTTCAACACGGATAATTGTGCCTCGATGTCTACAATTCGTACAATAAAATTATAAAGAGCAGCGTGGTGTATAAAACTATTCATCCCATGCGAATAGCATTACCCCTACTACCTAGATCATTGAATGATGGAGGCCGTAAATTTCTTGAAGCGCTACTGAAAGTTAGAATGATAGAAGATTGCCCCCAACAACAAAACGGGTTAGTTTTCCAGTAAAGTACATTTTATATTATTTATATGAAATTATCCATTTATCAACATCAACCTTCGAAAATTTTAGTTTTTTCGTAGATATTTACCATGGATGTCCAAGTATCTTATTTGGTCACGTTGCTCAATCACTGATAATTTTTTTTCCCTGCTCAACCATGCAGCGGAGATTGCGGGATATATGTCATTAAGTATGTTGAATACTTGATTGAAAGAAGGATGAAAGACATGTCTACTGAGTTTGATATGTCATCCGCTAGAAAAAAATATCGCTACCCAACTCTACATATACACGATTGAAGAACCTGACATGATCTGGCTTAATCGATCGTGGGGAGTTACACTAAAAGCCAATCTAGCAAATTAGTTCAGAATAATTATTGGTTATTTATTCCTGTCATAGTTCGATCGGTTAGATGTTCTATTTACATCAATTAGGTAGAGGCATACACCTAATGTGTTTATTTATTTTAAATGTTATGAACATACCCACAATGTTTGGATTATTGAAACTATGAGGTTTGCAACTGAATAAAAGGTTTTCATTTATTTCTGATGCTTTTTTTTTCCTAACTTATAATATGCAATCATTAGCTTCATTCAATAATAGGAGAAAAATCATATTTTACGATTTTTTTGTAATTCTTGATCTTTAGTTTTGACTGAACAAGGCATTAGCTTCATAGATTTCTGTACAGTATTAATTCATCTAGGGAAATATGAATGGTAGACAGATGTAAATTTGTGTCTATACAATATAACCTTTTTTACATACCAGAGTGGTTTTGTATATGACATTACATTTTTTGGTTACTATCACATTAGAGTATGTGAATATCTAATTGGTTCAGGATTCATTAGATGAGTGGCAACCTATATATGATATGGTATTTATGAACAAGCATCAGGAAAATGATATATTTATTTTTACCAATTCAAAATACCATCAAGCTTCCTGCCTTTTTCTATTTTGCATCAATTTTTTAACACTGGTTACCTACATTAGGATATCTCGAAAAATTACTCCCAATATTTTCCCGACACAACTCAACCCATACTACAGCCATATGACAAAACCTTCTGATTTGTTGTGCAGGAATCAAAAACTGGTCATTTGATACTTAGTATGCCAAAGTTTATGCAATAAATATTGGCGAACATCACACATTACTTCAAGAAAACACAGTTTCTGAATGCTTACTCTCTCAGCGCTTTCATAACCGATTCAATGAAGCTACAGGTCATTCTTATAAAAGATTGATCTCTATCTCCTTGGTGAAAATGGTGATTGAATCTCACTATCATAAACTATCTTTTTATATGTTATGGACAGTGATATCAACATTCACAATAATTCCAAAAAGAATGGTGACTAACAGAATAGTTGTAACCTCAATTCAGATAAGTATCTCGATAATGAAAAAAAAAAACCAAACAAGCACACATCGTCAATTGAATCTTTTTTATTTTGTGTGATACTCTTGCTAGACTAAATTTTCTTTGTAATGGTTCCAGCTTCAAATCATAGCTCCGACCGTGAAACCCGATGTTTGGCAAGAAAACCCAAATAAGCAGACATCAATGTAAATTTATCAATGCAAACCATAAGGTTGTGACTCCAAATAACCAAGGTTGATGATTCACAATCCAAGCCTCCCAAGATACTCATAAATTGTGTTTAATTTCTACGTATTATATTTCAAAAAGAAACTAATATCATCTATGGTACCACCAAATGTAACCCACTATCTTTGCAGTTATGAATAAAGATTACCAAATTTTTATTATTCAAATAACGCACACCCACATAGATTGATTTTGTACTAAAACTCTTTCATCAAAGTCATACTTTGGATAAAATAATAAAAAAGTTAAATAAATAACTAATAGCAACAGATAAGACTGCAACAATGAATGAACATCATGACATCCCCCCAATCTGTGTCAATCTTATTTGCGGACTCGTAGTTGCCTTATATGCGGTGGACTCAACAGCAACCAACTCATACACCTGAAACACCATTGGAGTAATACGGTCAAATTTCAAATACAAAACACCATGAAAATTCAAACATCAGTGCATAATATAGTCAAATTATTTCATGTACCTTAGTTAATTCTTTTCCTCTTATTGTATTGTAGATTACCCAATGATGTTGGATTATGACAAGTCCTACTGTTATGATCGAAACCATCACATTTGCCATATCGGGTTCTCTTCTTTTTTTCGAGAAAAGATTTGTACCTACTACTTCTTTCGGTCTACCTGGTCGACGTTTTGATATAGGTACAAGCACGGTCTTCACCATCACATTATGTGGTATGTTCCAGTCATCTTTGTTACCAAGCGGGTACATAAGTACCTGATATGCCGCAAGATATTCATCTTTGCTAAAGTATTTTGAGCAATATTATGTACTAGAATAATTACGAAAGGAAATCACAGCTAATGCATGCGGGCAGGGGATATATGGTCGAGCTGAAATCTCCTACATGAACAAGTTCTTTTATCCATGTCCACCATATATGTTGAAGTCTCATCATTAACTTGATAGAGGGTGTCACTAGAAGGGTGGACCTAGAAGAATATATTTCATTAGAAAAATACATTAACGATATCAAACATTTTCGATATTTAATCAAATAACATATATATATATAACACATCTAACTCGTAGACATATTGACAGATAGATCATATCTTTCAACATTTTGTCGTAATGACTACCAAGGTTTGTGAAGGTCGACATGGCATCCTTTAGATTTTGGGAAAACTGAATTGTGCACCTTAGTTGGATGTCATAGTAGAGTATTTATCTTTTGTCAAGTGGGACCGTGACCATCTCACAAATCCAACATCCGCCTACATATGCTAATTGTGAGTAATAAATATTTGTTTACATTTGATTCTTATGAGATATAAGTAAGATTAAAAATGAAACTATAATTACCAAGTATTCGAGAATTCCTTCATTTATTGCATCCAATCTTTTCATATGGATTTCAAATTCTGCAATGGTATAAGCCCTCGAAGCAGCAATAAATGGTTTCCTTATACATTTTCCTTTCCTTCCAAACTCTTTCTTTACATTTTGTAGCAAATGATATGTACATGCTGCATGGAAAGCATCTGGAAAAATCTTGTCAATAGCATTTGATATACTGCGATGACGATTAGAAACGATGCACAAATCATCCCTATCACCATATGCTTCTTTCACTTTTGATAAGAACCAAGCCCATGCATCATTGTTCTTTGAATCCCCCACGCCAAAAGCTAAAATAAAAATATTATTGTTCGCATCTTGTGTACACGCAGTGAATAGTGTATCGCCCTGCTTACTCGTGAGAAATGTACCATCTACTACGATGACTGGTTTGCAATGCTTCCATCCAGATATAGATGACCCAATGCTATTAAACTAGATACGAATCTGCAATCTGAATCAACCTTTATGCCAGTAATCGAATCGAGATTTGAGACTTCCAGCCTATACATATATGCAGGAAGATGTCTGTTTGACTCTTGTGGATCCCCTCGTATCATTTGTATTGCATGCTCCCGAGCACGCCATGCTTTATCATAGCTCACTACAGCGCTATATGTGTGGTGAATGTCATCAATAATGTCTCAGGGTGTAGATTATTCTTGACGAAAGAAATTTGTGCTTCAGCAGTTTGCAACTAGATTACTGGTAGCCTGTCGGTGATGAACAATCGCGATGTCGAATGAGCATGTATGTTTGACATTCATCTCCCTTATTTTGAAATAACCAAAGAAACCTGTTCTCGATTACTTTAAGTTCCAAGTGCATCCTTCATCAATACATTTAACCCAATAAAACTTACAATCCGACTTAACCACACGGAACTGAAACATGTTTTCAATTGCCAGCAAAGACAAGCTGATGACAAGAAATTCCTTTGGTTTGAAAAAACTTCCTTTCGTAACTCCTTCAACACTGGGCATTTTTATTAACGTATGAAATGCATCTCCAGTGTCGTCATTTCTAATTTCCACAAGTTCGACTAGTTCCAAACCCATTTCTTCCAATGTGGGTAATTCATCAAACATGCAAGAAGTTAAATGATTGTGTTCATGGGTAGGGGTTGCACTAGGTTCGCGATTGATGTTGATATCATTATATGTACCCAACGACACAACATTGTCAATCCCAAGCGTATTAGGTTGCACATCATCAACATCCACACATATCGGATAACACCGCTTATCATTCTCTGTTTTCTTTAAATCCACATAAAATTCAAGTGAAGAATCATCAAAAATTGGAATTCGAGGGCCATGTTCAAAAACCTGATAATTAAAAGTGAAGGTATAGTTTAGATCCTTGCCTAGTCATCCGACTATCATTTCAACTAGTTTGGCATATGTGCAATCCAAAGGCACAATTAATCCACGCACAGAGTAATCAATATACTTGTTAGATTCATCGCACACACCACCAAAGTGTATAAACACTGTGACAGTTCCCATTCCCTGTAGAAATGTTTTTTTTAAAAAAATATTAAAATAAAACTGTCGCATACCAGTCAACACATTCACTCCTGTACATCTTTTTCTATAATGAGGTTAGTCTTGTTGATTTTTCTACACCTAAATATATAAAATGAGTCCTGCAAAAAAATCGTATATGAAATAAAATAAATAAATAATAACACATTTAGGTATGTTTCCTGCAAGATCGTTAACTGGACTCACTCAAACAATAACATGATGTCATCTCATATTATGTTCCAAATGTCTCTAATATAATGTGGATGTGTATTTGCATACTGAATTTTGCTGCAGGAACAATCTGGTGTAAAGTTGGGGCATTTTTTCACTGATACATCCTTGTGATAATGATGTTGGTTAGAAAAAATATGAAAACATGCAATTTATATATGCAAGCAAAATGAACAAAATTGAGAAACAAATGTATAGTAATCTAATCAAACGTGTAAACTACACAGGTCGTATGTATAATCTTCTTCGGGTAAACTAATTAACAAATTTGGAAACGTGCCTTTAATGGATGTCAAGGTGCTACCAGCCAGAAAATAAAATTGGCAGACTGTCAATTCCTATTGCAGCGTTAGTAATTTCTTTGGTGCAACCATATGAGGTTTTCCATTGAAAATTGTTGTAGTTTAATATCATTTTTTGCAATTCTCTTCAACGTTAAATATGGATGAATGAATCTGGTACAACCATAGATCGTTGAAGATAGCAATCGTAGAAGCACTTCTTGTAAAAATCAGTCACGTGGGATAATAGAGATTGTCATTTTCACAACCTGGAGATTTTCTGTCGATTTATTGAATCACGCCTGAATGAGCATTAGAAAATTATAATTAAATTACAATAATCAATTATAATGTATTTGTTTTGAGATCGGAATAATTGCAGGTTTCAATTATTTTTTGGATTGACATCGGAATAATGTTGGTTTCAATCCATGCACTGATGTTTTCGTTCCATTTGCATTTAAATTGGAATTCAGATATACTCAATAATCGCACTGATGTCGCCATTTATTTTACAGCTATTATTCTCTCTCTTAAAGTATGTTGATCCATGATTTACTACATCAGTTACAGATAATGTTGTTGAAACCCTTTTTTTCAATTTTTTTTTCCGAATTTTTTTTCCACTATATTTTGATTAAATGGTTGTTGAAATATAGGATTGCAGTTTTTTTACAAATAAAACCTATCTGGATGATAGTTTTCCAATTGAAATTAGTAGTATGACAAACAGAAAAAATCGATATCATTACACAACATCAGTGCAAAGACCCCTATTTTGATACCCTGAGCAACTTATGAACCATAACCATACATATAAACCCTGAGCATACCTTATCCCATACGATAAACTGCCATGCTTAGGTTCTTCAAGCCCGAGTTTGTTTGTTCAACATAGGCTCGGGATTGTCCATTTCATGTGGTAATCAGTCTCCTAACCTCAATAGGACTCTTGGCTCACAAGTCATATTCTAATATGACCACTACAATCATGCAAACTCATTTGAATTCCATCAACAAGACTTGATGAGAATCCAGGGAGTCAATCGAGTCAAAGTCAAACAGGTCAACCCTCTTTCCGAATACCGGTGGGGCCTATGACAAGATCCAAGGCTAAAGAGGTCCAAGAGTCGATGGCGGGACTCATTTTCAAGCTCCGAAATCAAGTTCCCATGGAAGAGAAAAAGATCAAGGTCAATTGCCTCATTTTGGAAGAACAGGAACTTTCGGTCGACCGAAACTCTGCAGGATTTTGAGGCTCAGCTGCAGGCAGTTTCGGCTGACAAACGTACGACCGAAACTACCATTTCGGTCGACCAGGTGGTCGACCGAAATAAGTTCGGTCGACCGAAAGTCCTCCGACTGTTAAAAAAAAAACGGGGTTTTTTGTGCAATTTACCAAACTTTTGTCTTTCATTTCTTGTATATACCTTGTAAAGCTCAAACCCTAGATGGTTTTTGGATGAACATTGAAGCCTCCATAGAGAGCATTTGAGAGAGGTAAATCCTTTCTTTTCTTGGAATTTATTTCAACTTATATATTGAGAGTTGTTCTTGTGTATTTGTTGATATTTATTCCACAAGTCTTTGTATTTGTCTTAATCTCTCCATTGGGCTAGGGTTTGTAAATCCTTGAATTTTGGTTGGGTTAAACTTGGGTCAAGATTTATCATTTATTACCTATTTTAGCTTTCTTGGGTTGATACAATATTGTTGTGGGAATTTTTGGTTTAATCACCAAAGGGGTTCGCATCATTTGGTATCAGAGCTTGGCTCTAAAATTGGTATTCCTATCTTTACATTTATTGTGTTGTTCTTGATAGTCAAAAAAAAAAAAAACGAAAATTACAAAAAAATTTGGGGAAAATTAGTGCCCATGAAAATTTCATGATTCCTACATATTGGGCATTGTTGGTATCATCAATTTGAAAGTTATTGGGGATACATTTGAACAAACACTTGAAAATTCCAAACTGTTCAAAGCTTGCATCCTAAGTGTTTGATAAAATGTTTCAAAGAGTGTCTTCATATTGAAACCTACCATTCAACTACCAAACACATTCCTAATTTAATTCCTTGTGTCTTACAACAAGTTATTGTGACTATACCCTTGAAAATCTTATTGGTCTAGTCAATTCCTTACTTCCTTGTATAATAGCAAGCAACTAAATTCTACTTGCTATTGTGTCAATCCTTCATTTGCTTCCTTTGTTGTTTGTGGAATTTGTGCTACACAAGAATTAAATTCTCAATTTAGTTGAATTACGTTCCTTGAAAAGTTTGAGTAAGAAAGTGTAGAGTGGTAAAAGGCAAGAGTAGTGAGCTCATTAGAGGGAAAAAGCCTAATTGAGTGAGACACGAGCGAACATAATTTGTGAGGACACTTGCACACTTACACTTCATGGCTCATGCACATACTTCGAGTGGACAAGATTCTAATGCACAAACTCAAGAGTTGAGGGATATGATACAAGCTCTCACAGTTACTATGGCGGATATGGGGGGAAGGTTGGAAGGTAGATTAGCAAGGTTGGAGACTAGGAGGGAAGTTCCACCCCCAAGAGATGATAATGTTAGGAGGGGTGATAGGAGAAGGCCTAGAGATGAGTATGAATATGATGATGTTGATGATGATGATGATGAATTGGAGAGTGAAGGGGGTAGTGACCAAAATTGGAACATGGGTAGGAATAGAGGAGGTAGGAATGTGAGGGGAGTAGGACGAGGTCATGGGAGGAACCCTAGGGGTAGGGATGGAGTGGATGGTAATCTTGGTAGTATTAAGATGAAAATTCCTTCTTTCCATGGGAAGAGTGATCCGGATGCCTATTTGGAATGGGAGAGGAAGATGGAATTGATTTTTGAATGTCATAGGTACTCCGACGATAAAAAGGTTAAGTTAGCGGTAGTGGAGTTTACCGACTATGCCTTAACTTGGTGGGATAATTTATTACTCACTAGGAGGAGGAATTTCGAGGGTAGTGTGGATACTTGGGATGAGTTGAAAAGCCTTATGAGAAAAAGATTTGTACCAAGTCACTACTATAGGGTACTCTATCAAAGGCTACAAACCCTTACTCAAGGAACAAAGGGTGTTGAAGATTATTATAAGGAGTTGGAAAAAGCCTTGATGAGGGCCGACATAGAGGAGGATAGAGAAGCCACTATGGCTCGATTTATGAGTGGGTTGAATAGGGAGATCGCCAATGTGGTTGAATTACACCATTATGTTGAGATGGAGGAGTTGGTACACATGGCTATTAAAGTGGAGGCTCAATTGAAGAAGAAGGAGCACTTTAAAAGAAAGGGGCAAGAAAAATTCTTGGGAGGTCCTAGTTCCAATTGGAAGTCTAAGTGGGGGACTGAAAAGGTTGATAAGGTACCACTTAAGGACAGTATTGAAACCTCCAAGGGAAAGGAAGTTAGCTTCGTCAAGGATAGATCAAAGGTTGTTCCTACCACTTCTAGGAGTCGAGATATAGAATGCTTCAAGTGTAGAGGACGAGGTCATTATACTCGAGAGTGCCCTAACAATAGGGTGATGATTATCAAAAATGGGGAGTGGTACTCGGAAGATGAAGAGGACGAAGAGGGGGTGCCATGTAGGGGAGATAGTGATGACGAGGAAGAAGAGGTGGAGGGAATTGTTAGTCCACCCAAGTCTTTAGTCACCATTAGGTCTCTCAACACCCAAGCCAAGGTTGATGATGCGGCTAAGCAAAGGGAGAATATCTTCCATACTAGGTGTCTTGTGAAGGACAAAGCGTGTAGTCTCATCATTGATGGGGGAAGTTGCACCAATGTAGTTAGCACTAGTATGGTCGAGAGGTTGGGATTACCTTTAATGCCACATCCTAATCCTTATAAGTTGCAATGGTTGAGTGATTATGGTGAGTTGAAAGTAAGTAAGCAAGTACTACTTATTTTCAACATAGGGACCTATGAGGATCAAGTACTATGTGATGTGGTGCCCATGCAAGCTACACATATATTATTGGGGAGACCATGGCAATATGATAGGAGGGTATTGCATGATGGAAGAAAAAATCGGTATAGTTTCCAAATGAATGGAAAACCCGTGACACTCCTACCTTTGAGTCCGGAAGAAGTTTACAAGGACCAATTGAAACTCAAGAAGTGTAACGCCCCGAATTCCGAGGAGCGCGGGAACGTCACTTTTCTAAATTCTTGAATAAACTTTGTTGCGGAAAAATGATTAAATATTAAATATCGCATTTATCGAATAAAAATTTAGCGATAATTCAAATGGAATAAGTATTTTCGTACAAATTTGTAAAAATGACAATTCTTGATAAAATGAAATAATCATTTCAAAGTTCACGACTTTTTAAAAAATATCAATTTGTAAATTGCCGTCATTGCCCATCACTCGCCATCGTCTCCGAAATCTGCAAAAATTGTTAAAACAACGGGTTGAGCATTTCAAAAATGAAATACTCAGTAGACTCATCGCCAATAATTAATCTACAAGATAATTGAACACGTAATCATGCAAATAATGTAGTGACATTCTTTTCTTATTCATAGGTATCACACAGTGAACGCAAATGAACACATTCTTTTCTTTTCTTGGCTAGCAGATAAGTTATGCCCAGCATAACATAAATTCTTTATCTCAAAAGAGATATTCTTTTCTCATGCAATTAAGCATAAAATCACACAAATCCACATAACACATGCAATTATAATATAAATCAATTAGTGGGGACGAGTCTACCTTAAATCCGACGAGTGCAAAGTTGAGCGGGAAACGACTTCCATTCTTTAATTCTCCGTACGCCTCGTCTAGCCCATAAGTTACATTAGTCTTTTGAAATTTATAGTTTAAAAACGATAATTTACAATTTGAGGACTGAAATTGATGATTTGAAAGTTGAGGAGCTAAAATGAATACTTTGGAAGTTGAGGGACTAAAATGAATACTTTTTTTTTTGAAAGGTGAGGGACTAAAATGAATACTCTGAAAGTTGAGTGACTAAAATGAATACTTGAAAGTTGAGGGACTAAAATGAATACTTTTTTGAAAGGTGAGGGACTAAAATGAATACTCTGAAAGTTGAGTGACTAAAATGAATACTTGAAAGTTGAGGTTTATAATATATATATATATATATATATATATATATATATATATATATATATATATATATATATATATATATATATATCATTTTAAATCAATATGAACAAAATCAAAAGACTTTAAAAATATGGGGCTCAAATGATTGTTTTTAAACATTTGGGGACTAAAATGTAAATCTTTTAAAAGCTGGGTCGGAAACTCAAAACAATAGGGTTAAAATAATATATTTTAAAAATGAGGGGCTGATTAATACTCATTTAAAACTTAGGGCTGAAATTAAAAAGGTTTAAAGCTGAAAGGACTGAAATCAAACATTTTAAAAACTTGGGGACTGTTTTGAAATGATTTGGAACATGGGGACTAAAGTTGAAATTTCTGAAAATTTTAAAAATAAATGAATTTCTCTCTATTTTCATTTCTCAGACATTAGAGAGAGAGAGCGAGACGAGGTAGAGACAGAGAAGAGGCGATGGTCGTGCGAAGGTACTTCACCAAATCCGGCGTCACAACCGGCGATTGGCCGGAGAAAAACCGGAGCAAGGTGGTGGTGAGCGGCGGCCAAAACAAAGTTCAGATTTGAGAGCTTAGGTGAGAGATTTGGTGCGAAAAATAGAGTTGCTGGGGTCCTGATTTGGGTTGCGTTTTTCGATGGAACTTCGGTCGAACGACCCGGTGACTGAGGCAAGGTAATGGTTTCAATTAATTCTTGTTTTGGGTTTTGATTTGAGAGGGGCAGTCGTGGGGGTCGTGGAAGGCAGTGACGGTTTGGATGGTGATTTGAAATACGGGCGATTGGGGATGAAGGTGGAGGTTCCGCAGGGGATCATGATGGAGGTTCGTGGTTACAGTTGGTAATGGCTTCGATGGAGATGCGGAAATGGTGGTGTTGCTAGGAAAGAATGGTAAGTCGGCAGTTGTGCTTGATCTTGGAGTTGATGGAAGGGGTGGCTATGGTGCGTGAGTGGTGGTGGTGGATTGGCCGTGGCAGTGAGGGGAGGTTGAGTAGTGATGTTCATGATTTTGGCGTTGGCAGTGCTGTTGGTTGAACTCGGAAATATGTGTTTGGTTTGGTATGTGGGAAATGGTTTAAGTTTACAGATTGTGGTTGGGTTGATGTAGGTGAAATGGCTGTGAATCGGTGATTCCTGGTCGAGTTTGATGGTGGCTGTTTTGGTTTGGATGCAGGGGACGAATATGGTGGTGATGATGATGAATTGTGGCCTGCATTGGATGGGGATTATTGGTGGTGATGGTGGCAGATTGGTGGCTGGTTGAGGAAAGAAGTTGAAATGGATGAAGCTGAAATGGATCTGGGAGAAGGCTAAACTGAATTTGCACAGGGGCGGTTTGGGTGGTGACTTCGGCTGGGGCGTCTCAATTGGGAGTGGTTTGGTAAAGGATTGTGGTGTGACTGATGATGATATACTTGGTGAATTGGAGGTGAAGGTGCTGCAGGTTTGAAGAGGTAGGTGAGAGTTGGTGATGATAATGATGATGTTTTGATGTGTTCCAATTGTCCATGTGTGGAGATGCTTTGGATGGTTGTATAATGAGGTGGAAAGAGGAAAAGAAGGAAATGAGCAAATGTGGGGGACGTGAGTTGTGATAGGTGGGAGTTGCTTTGGAAATAAAGTGGAAAGTGAAAAGAAAATGGTATAAAGTGTTTAGACAAAATGATGATTTATAGATGGAAAATTGGTGTAGATTAGTTATGTAAAATTTTGATTATGGCAAATAACTAAAATTGGACTAACTTCGATTAGGAAATGAAATTAAAATTAATATATTGTGGACTGAAAATAAATTTGAGAAATAAATAAATTTTGAGATAAAATTGAATTTCATATTTGGATTTTAAAATAATTTAATAAGAAAATGGAGTTATTTTAAATAAATTTGGAATTTAAAATGATTTTGAAAATAATACTTTAAATAAATAATTAAAATAATATAATTTTAAAAATTCGAGATTTTAAATTTTACAATCGAACAACTCGATATTTTCTCGACTTGGCTAGACGAACGCGACGCGACGTTAACGTAAAAATGAAAAATAAATGGGTGAGATAGCAGTGACACAATTTTCGAGATTTAAAAATAATTATCAAATGCGTAAAAATTCTTGGTCGCTACAAGAAGGAGGAGGATGAGGAGGAAAAAGAAAGAAGAAAAAAAAAGATGGAGTTGAGTGAGGGACAAAAGGAAAGTGAAAAAAAAAAGAGGGGAAAAAAATAATGAAAAAAAAATGAGGGGATTCAAGAAAAAAGAAAGAGAGCAAAAGAGATTGAGAAAAGAATGAATTTTTATGCGAGTAAAGGTGATGTGGAGAGAGCTATAAAAGAAAATCATTCTATTCTTTTGATGGTGTATAAGGAGTCCCTCCTTACACTTGACGACCCTCACACTTCCCTCCCCATTTTAGCTTCTTCTTTATTGCAGGAGTTCGAGGATGTCTTCCCGGAGGAGATGCCTGTGGGCTTCCACCCATTAGAGGCATCGAGCACCAAATTGATTTCATCCCCGGAGCCGTCATTCCAAATAGACCGGCATACCGAAGCAACCCGGAGGAGACCAAGGAACTCCAAAAACAAGTTGAGGAGTTGATGGGTAAAGGATATGTTCGTGAGAGCATGAGTCCTTGTGCCGTTCCCGTGCTACTAGTGCCCAAGAAGGATGGAACCTTTAGAATGTGCGTCGATTGCCGAGCCATTAACAACATAACGGTAAAGTATCGACACCCCATTCCTAGGTTAGATGATATGCTAGATGAGTTACATGGTTCGTGCATTTTTAGTAAAATCGACTTGAGAAGTGGATACCATCAAATTAGGATGAGGGAAGGAGATGAATGGAAAACCGCTTTTAAAACTAAATATGGTTTATATGAGTGGTTGGTTATGCCCTTCGGTCTCACTAATGCACCAAGCACTTTTATGAGATTAATGAACCATATTTTGCGTGCATTCATTGGAAAATTTGTGGTAGTTTACTTCGATGATATTTTGATTTATAGCAAAAATTTGAATGAGCATATTGAACACTTGAGGAGTGTACTTGTGGTTTTGAAAGGAGAACAATTGTATGCTAACCTCAACAAGTGTAATTTTTGCATGGAGAGTGTGATCTTCCTTGGATTTGTAGTTAGTACTAAGGGAATAGAGGTCGATGAGGAAAAGATCAAAGCCATTAAGGAATGGCCCACTCCCACAAGTGTCACCGAGGTAAGAAGCTTCCATGGGTTAGCTAGTTTTTACCGTCGTTTTGTCAAAGATTTTAGCACACTAGCTTCACCACTTACCGAGGTTGTTAAAAAACATGTTGGGTTTAAATGGGGGGAGGCGCAAGAAAAGGCCTTTAATGAAATAAAGAACAAATTGTGCACCGCCCCGGTTTTATCCTTGCCTAATTTTGATAAAACTTTTGAGATTGAATGTGATGCTTCAGGCACAGGTATTGGAGCAGTTTTGATGCAGGAGAAAAGGCCGATTGCCTGCTTTAGCGAGAAGCTCAGTGGAGCCGCCCTGAACTACCCCACCTATGACAAGGAGCTCTATGCATTGGTGAGATCGTTAAAGACATGGCACCACTATTTGTGGCCTAGAGAGTTCGTCATCCACACCGACCATGAGTCATTGAAGCACTTGAAGGGGCAGGGGAAGTTGAGCAAGAGGCATGCCAAGTGGGTGGAGTACGTGGAAACTTTTCCCTATGTCATCAAATACAAACAAGGTAAGGAGAATGTGGTAGCCGACGCCCTTTCTCGAAGGTATGCTCTTATTACTACCTTGAGTGCTAAATTGTTGGGTTTTGAGAGCATTAAGGACTTTTATGCGCATGATGCGGATTTTGCTAGTATATTTATATCATGTGAGAGGGTTGGATTTGGTAAGTATTATAGGCATGAGGGGTTTTTGTTTCGGGAAGGTAAACTTTGTGTGCCAAATTGCTCATTGAGGGAGTTGATGGTAAGGGAGGCCCATGGCGGGGGATTAATGGGTCACTTTGGGGTAAGGAGAACCTTGGAAATTTTACAAGAACATTTCTTTTGGCCTAAAATGAGTCGAGATGTTGGGAGAATTTGTTCTAGGTGCATAACTTGTAGGAAGGCCAAGTCCAAGGTAGAACCACATGAATTATATACACCCATACCTGTCCCTAGTGAACCTTGGACGAAAATTTCTATGGACTTCATTTTGGGATTGCCTAGGTCGAAAAGAGGAAGTGACTCCATTTTTGTGGTTGTAGATAGGTTTAGTAAAATGGCCCATTTCCTTGCTTGTCATAAAACCAATGATGTCATTCATATCGCCGACCTATTCTTTAGGGAAATAGTACAACTCCATGGGGTTCCTAGGAGCATTGTGTCGGATAGGGACGTTAAATTCCTTAGCCACTTTTGGAAGGTCTTATGGGGGAAATTGGGAACTAAACTCTTGTTTTCAACAACTTGTCATCCCCAAACCGATGGCCAAACTGAGGTGGTTAATAGAACTTTAACACAACTTCTTCGCACCGTCCTTAAGGGCAACCTAAAGAATTGGGAAGAGTGTTTACCTTTTGTTGAATTTGCATACAATCGAAGTGTTCATTCTACTACTTCTTTTTCTCCATTCGAGATTGTTTATGGTTTTAACCCTCTAACACCTTTGGATTTGATTCCGTTACCTATTGATGAAAGAGGTAGTTTAGATGGGAAGAGAAAGGCGGAGTTGGTAAAATCTCTCCACGAGAAAGTCAAACTACAAATCGAGAAGAAGAATGAACAATATGCCTCCAGTGCCAACAAAGGTAGAAAACGAATGACATTTGAGGCCGGTGATTGGGTGTGGTTGCATTTGAGGAAGGAGCGGTTCCCGACTCAAAGAAAATTAAAATTACAATCACGTGGTGATGGCCCCTTCCAAATCCTAGAGAAAATCAACGACAATGCCCATAAGCTCGGTCTTCCTGGTGAGTACAATGTATCGGCTTCTTTTAACGTCTCTGACTTATCCCTTTTTGATGCAGGTGAAGATTCGAGGTCGAATCCTTTTCAAGAGGGAGGGGATGATGAGAATCCAGGGAGTCAATCGAGTCAAAGTCAAACAGGTCAACCCTCTTTCCAAATACCGGTGGGGCCCATGACAAGATCCAAGGCTAAAGAGGTCCAAGAGTCGATGGAGGGACTCATTTTCAAGCTCCGAAATCAAGTTCCCATGGAAGAGAGCAAGATCGAGGTCAATTGCCTCATTTTGGAAGAATAGGAACTTTCGGTCGATCGAAAGTTTCCTTCGGTCGACCGAAACTCTGCAGGATTTTGAGGCTCAGCTGCAGGCAGTTTCGGCTGACCAACGTACGACCGAAACTACCATTTCGGTCGACCAGGTGGTCGACCGAAAGTCCTCTGACTGTTAAAAAAAAACGGGGTTTTTTGTGCAATTTACCAAACTTTTGTCTTTCATTTCTTGTATATACCTTGTAAAGCCCAAACCCTAGATGGTTTTTGGATGAACATTGAAGCCTTCATAGAGAGCATTTGAGAGAGGTAAATCCTTTCTTTTCTTGTAACTTTTCTTGGAATTTATTTCAACTTATATATTGAGAGTTGTTCTTGTGTAATTGTTGATATTTATTCCACAAGTCTTGGTATTTGTCTTAATCTCTCCATTGGGCTAGGGTTTGTAAATCCTTGAATTTTAGTTGGGTTAAACTTGGGTCAAGATTTATCATTTATTACCTATTTTAGCTTTCTTGGGTTGATACAATATTGTTGTGGGAATTTTTGGTTTAATCACCAAAGGGGTTCGCATCAGGACTCCTACGTCTAATGGAACTCATGGGCTCAAAATCATTCAAGTAACCTTGTCCTACCCTGGATTATACTACTTGCATCTTTAAATACAGGATCTTCACCATTATTCATGTACATACAATTATTATTTTTAGTTCATAGTCTCTCTCTCAAGCATCGGATGGGCAACAAGGTCACACCTTGCCACCTTTGCTACAGGTATTCGGATGTCCATTTTTGTTTTTCATTGATCAAGTTCAGGAAATTACATGTGCAGATTTTTGGCATCATCATTCGCTCCGTCTTTGGGAAACGCTACCAAAGGCCATGGTTAATACATGTTCTAGACATCCACCAACAAGCTCATCTGCTCAAGCTCCACCTCCTCCTAGGGACGTACAGATCACTTAGAAAACACCACACAAAGTGCATGAACTGCTACCCCAACCCCATGTGGCTACGCAAGTAGATAGGAAGAGCTTCGTCAACAAGTTATCATACTAACCCAGTTATTGACTTAATAGAAATAGCGACTGCCATCTACACCCGAGGATGAGAACGTTTCGCAAGCCCAACTTCAAAACCACCCCTACAATATTGGTGGATAGTGTTCCTCAAGAATACTCTGTCACCACCTCTAGTGATAAACTCGAGGACTGTAGTCATGCACTTGCATAGCTTGCAAGGATCATCTAGAATGGGATAACGACGGGGATATGATAGAGTGCCCAAGCTCAAACGGGCTTCACACCTAATATACCATTTACACTCGAAGTCCTAGCCTATCCGCTTTTTGAAAGGTTCAAATATCCAAGGAAAAAAGAGTATGATGGAATAACTGACCAAGTAAATCACCTCAACATGTATACGACCAACATCATAAATTTATAGGTTGCTCAAGACCAAGTGATGACCGTGATGTGCAAGGCCTTTCGCAAACACTGGCCAATGTTGCAAAGGGAAAGAAGTACATTAATATGGAAGAAGTGATGTACCCTAGGGAGAATGGCCCGGCCACTGAAAAGTCAGATCAATGAAAAAGTAAGCTCGGACATAAGAGATAGTATGATAGTGGTACAGGCAGATTACGCTCGGGACAAGTAGAGGCAAGACCCTTCTACACCATCAATTCACATGTTTGAACACCCCAAGGACCAACATCCTCTTGAAAATCAAGGACATGAAAGAGTTAAAGTGGCCGTCAAAGATCATGTCCCTTTAGATGCACGGGACAAGAGCAAGTATTGCAAATTTCACCGTGATCATAGACATACCACCGAGACATGCTATGCACTACAGCAGGAGACTAGGTCCTTGATAAAGAGGGGACTTATGAAATCTTATGCCAGTAATGAAAAATGCCTAAATATGACAATGTGCAATGAACATCACCTAAGGGCAATAACAAACCCATTGTAGGGACAACAAATGTCATCATTGGTGGGGTAGCATCAAGCGAAGACTCACGCAATTGGCACAAAATATTCTAGGAAAGATACAGGGCCTCAATCTGTACCCTCAAAGATATCGTGCTTGGGTCAGAGGACATGAAGTGAGTAGCCACTCTTCATGACAACTCCATGGTCATAACAGCAATCATAGCCAACTTTGAAGTATGGAGGATCTTGTTACACAACGAGATATCCCAGGGAGCAAGACCTCAAAGTGTTGCCCACAAGCAAGCATTCAAAGTATTGCCATCGAACAAGCAATCAAAGCTTGCCCACGAGCAAGCACTAGAAGTTTTTCCCACGAGCAAGCACTAAAAGCTTTTCCTACAAGAAATTACTCGAAATCCTTGCCCACGAGAAAGCACTCAAAAGCCTTAATTATGATCAAGTAATCAAAGTCTTGCCCACAAGTAAGCCCTCAAAGCTTTACTCACGAGCAAACCAGTATATCCAACTTATTACCTCAAGCAACTCAAACTGCCATAATGCGCCAAGTTGTCCTCGGGCATATACATGCTCGGGAATATTACAGTTCTTGATATAAATTGGATCCTCATGCTCAGGCCTATTACATTCATCAATAAGTTCGAACCGTTATAAGCTCGGGTTTATTCCATGTTTGACATAAGCTCAGATTTATTACTAGTTTCACATAAGCTCGGGTTTATTCCTTGCTTAACATAAGCTTGGGTTTATTTCTTGCTTAACATAAGCTTGGGTTTATTACTAGCTTCACGTAAACTCGGGTTTATTCCTTACTTCGCATAAGCTCGGGTTTATTCCTGGCTTAACATAAGCTCGAAATTATTTCTCGCTTAACATAAGTTTGGGTTTATTCCTCGCTCAATATAAGTTCGGGTTTATTTCTCGCTTAACATAAACTCGGGTTTATTACTCTCTTAACATTAAGCTAGGTACTTGGATTGATTTGCGGGTGGAGGTGGACCTATGGAGGAATGGAACTGTCGGCAGTGGCTTTGCCAACAAAGGGCCGGGGCCAATTGCAGAGCTACTGGTGACGATAGCCCTGCAGGTGGAAAGTTTTGAGCTTGGTCCAAAATGGTGGTTACAACGTTTGGGACCGAAAATCTGGCAATAGGGCATATACTCAAGCTTGCAAAATCGAAAGTTGAGCAGCAGTAGCAAACTCCGATGGAGGGTGGTACATGGATGCATTGGACTCCGTATTTGACTCTCCGATGGGGGCGAAGGTGCGGTAGTAGTCTTTCCCACGAACGGTGCCAATTGATTATTACTAATTGTTCTTCCTCCGTGAATAGCGACAGGGGTGGTTCTATACCCCGTAGAATGTGGCGGGGCTTGTGTCCCCCGTGTCCACTCCGCGCTAAGAGTTAGTGAGAGATATATAAATTAACTTAGAGAGTGAAAATGCTCAATAAATATAGGAAAAATAACGTGTCTCAATATCTGGTGGGTTCACCACTATTTATAGGAGGATACGTTTGTTGTCTACCGTGTCAAGTGTCCCCCCACCTTCCGCATAATTCAGAGATGATGGAGTGATGCTCCTTCAATCGTCAAAAGTAATATCACGTCGCATTGTATTGAACTTCAGTCTCTAGTGTGCGTTCTAATTGGGCAGACGTGCGACCACAATTGCCGTGTGCCTCCAGCTATGCTTCCATCCCATCGAGAGAACCTGAAATGCACAGCTACCTGGTAGCCTAAGCTGGCTGGGTGGTACTACTTTTAATTGTACACTAATCATGTGCCTATTAACAACCGTTTGGACAAATTTGTTTAAAAGCATTTGTGTGTCTCATATATAAAAGATTGAGTACAGCAGTGTCAAGATTTAAAGGGTGAAGGATCCATTTGTACATAAATTTATAGTTATTGTCAACAAGGACATACATCTCTTGAATTTATAAAACTCAATAGACTTTCCAATGGACACTTGAACTTACCGTTGTCACATTTTTCACATCAAGTTTAAATTTATTATTGAATCCTACCAATTATGAATTCAAATGGTCATTGATCCAAAGTTGGGCATTAACATTTCGAATGGTAAACTTATTTATAAACAACAACTTGTAAACACACATTTTCAAAAAATCACTTTTAAATCATATATTTTACATCGAAAACACCACATTCTTAGTTTATAAAAAAAAAAAACTTTTATCAAGCAAAGACTTAATCAAAACTTGGTCTGTAACAATTTAAACCAAATTTGTGGGCGAATTTTAACACTTAATAATAACTTTTGTTTTCCGTCAAGCGCTTGGTTTTCTTGCTTGCAATCAATTGAGGTTACTTAATGTTTGAGGCGGACCTTTATATTTATGATTGGGTCGACTCTGGTCGTAGGTCGATCAATTCAATATATTATATATTTTTACATTTAAAACAAACATGATAGTTACGCTTGGGGTGGCCCCTCATTTTTTCATTCTTCACTTGGCCGGACAATAAAATTTATTGTAGTTAATGAGTTCGTCTTTGGTCGGATGAGACCTGGGTTGCTGTCTGCTCCAATTCCTTTCCTTGGGGACATTGCTATTTATTTTTGTGAAAAAAAATAGTAGAGTGATGGCCTCACTGAAATTTGTTAAATGTGGACATGATCCTAGGTTTAAATGAGTAAATATAATTGTAATTTCTAGAAAAAATAGTGAAACATATATAAAAATTATCGTAACTTCTTTTCGAAACTGCCCAACTCGTGTGGTTGCACCACTATTAGACACCTCCATCTCGGCCCTCGATCGGATCTCTACACTCAGGGGTGGATCCACCACATGACGGGTCTGCTACGCTCGCCTGTGCTGGATCTGCTCGAAAAAAAAAGATTAGAAAAAACTTTTGACATTTTTTTAGTTTTGACTTGAAAAATACAATTATTTTACTGAAGTCCTTCCTAACTGAGATTTTTTTATCGATATTTGTCCGTGCTAAACAAAGTTTCTGAATCCGCTACTATCTACACTCGTCAATTAATTCCTACTAACTTACACCCATTACACTTGTCAGATAGACACACAATTCTTCAAATCACATTTTTATCAATGTACTTATAGGATATTAGTAGATGTCAAAAATAAAATATCAAAAGTCAAAGTCAAAATATCAACGATTGATATGATCAAAAGATGTGGTGATCGACAGCTAAATCGCATTCCACAACTTGCATTCCTCATTTGACATGAGAAAGAGGGATGACATGAGACAGCAGCACATGGAAAGAACCGATCAGGATAATAACATGGACTTTAATTTAGTTCCCACCTAAATTGGAAAGAATTAATCTACTTCCAATATTATTTTGACAATATATCTGATAATTTGGTAATATAAAAGTGTTGTTATTTTTTATTTAAAATATGATATGATGTGTGGAAAAAAAAAAGATTGTGCTACGTAGGCTAATTGTTATCCCCCATTATTATACTCACTAGTATTTTTATCCGTGCGATGCACGAGAATATACTTTTGATAGTGATTTCGATCAAAATTTATGAAAATATATTAATTATACAATCATATCAAATAAAAACATAGTACAATAACATTTTAATATAAAATATTATCGAATTCAAAACTTAAAAAAAAAAGTAATAAAAATAGGAAATGCAACATTTACAAAACTAATAAAAAATAAGAAATTATGATAAAAATAAGATTTCTTTTCTTTTCTTTTTAAAATTGTTTCTCTCTTCAAAAAAAAAATAGTTTTACTATTTATTTTGTTAAACTTTCTTTTTTTAAAATAAGTTTTTTTTTTATCTTTTTTTATATATTAAATTATTTACAACCATAAATCTATATTTGCTTTGAATAGGTAAAGAATATTGTTGTTTTATTTTTTGTTTATTTAATTTTACTCCAAATGAGTAAATGTCGTTTTATTTCTAAAATAAGTTTTTTTAGAAATTTTTCAAATCTTTAAAATAATTATTTATTTTTTAAGTAAAATTGATTCGACCCTGGTTCAACCGGATTCAATCTTCTGACCTTTGATCTATTACCTCTTTCTGGTCGAACTATTTCAGGTTTTCTGAATACGGAGTATTATATAACTTAAATGATATAATTTAAAATGAAGTAAAAATTAAAAATTAAAACTTTGACATTTGATATTTTGGATGATTTTATGGACAATATTTTTACAATTTGCTCTCATTTGTTATATTGTATTAAATTTCTTGTTGAAATCTTCGATTTGACGCCTATATTACATATTTTTCGACTTCAAAATAATACAATAATGCGTACGATTAAAAAAGTGATTTATAAAATGTTTTACAAAACCATTTTTGCAAGTTTATCGAACACATGCTTAAAAACAATTTTAATACTGATAGTTACCCATAGGATTTTTCAAATACATTCCAACATCCAAGAGTAATTACTTCCAACTCTTGTTAATTGTCATTACATATGACGAAAAATTATATTCAATCAAGTATGAAATTATTCGATTTGAAAGAAATTTTTTTGATTAATCATTTAATTTTTTTATTTTTTATATAATCTAATTGGAAAACTTATAAAAAAATACGCAATATAAGGAATGTTTTTAACTTCTTTAAACTAAAATATTTTTCGTTCTTTAAACTAAAACATTTTTAGATTATTTAAATATTTTTCAACACATTTTATAATATAATTTTATATCTTTAGAAATAATTTAATGTTACTTTACCAAATTAGTTACACTATAATTAAGCAGAATATTTTTGAATATTTTTTTAATTGATTTAAAAAAATTTCTAAATTACAGATCTTAAATACTTTTTTATAACAATAGACAATTATCTATTTTTTTTTAAATTAGACTTATGATACATTTGATATAATTTTTTCACATTTTTCACAAGAAAAAAAATGAAGTTAAGATTCATAATAAGATTGTAGACAATATTAAATTGTCCTTTTTTTAAATTGGAACGAATCATCTCTATTTGATAAAATATTTTTAAACAACTCGATTTTAAACTACTTTTTAATCACACATAATTTTTCTCTCAACTTTTCAATAACTATTTTTTTACCTCGAAAACATCATATTCTTTTTTTTAAACAAAAAATTTTAACTATCATTATTTTTTATATAATTTAATGGTGCTAAAAATGGTTTTTTTTTTATTTTTTTTATTTGAGAACAAATGCATGTATTGCTCAAAAGTGTAATTTAAATTTACAATCATTACACTTTTCAAAATGCAATCATTTTTCATTTATTTTTTAATTTTTTGAATTTTTGGCAAAATCTTTACATAGCAAGTGCATTTTTGCGGGAAAGTGTGTGTGTGTGTGTGTGTGTGTGTGTTATTTTTGGTAAAGAATTTATTTTTATATATAATATATAAATATAGATATATCTTGTGAGTGTAACAAAGTTGAATTGGAAAGCTCCAACTGTTTATAAAGGGAAAAATACAAGAATCATATTAAGCATTTGGGCAAGTGTATAAAACAGCTCTTTTTGTTAAAAGTCTTATATTTAAAAACGTGTTTTTTTATATTTTCAAAGTAAAATATGCGATTAAAAAGTGAAGAGAGAATATGTTGTAATTAAAAAATTGTTTGAAAAATTGTGTTATTTAAAAATATATTTTTAAAAAAATTTGTCAAACAGAGGCTAATTAATCTTCTGGTGAGATAGATAATAATTAAATGGGTAATTGGCGAAAAATTTTCTACCTTTGGACATTCTTGTGCAATGCATCCCAATGTTTTATTTTTTGGCATTTTCACCCTCACATTCACATTTCTTTGTCGAAATTGTCTCTTCCGTTTGGTTTCATCCAAAGAACAGTTAGTTGACTCTAAAATTACATATTGATCACTTTAATTAAGGACAAAATGTCATTTTTTATTGGGTAATTGACGCAATTGGTCTCTACCTTTTACACTTCTTGTGGAATTCGTCTTAACGTTTTTTTTTTTTTTTTTTTTTTTTTTTTGTAAATTCACCCTTACCTTCACCCTTTCTTGTTAAAAACATCCTTACCGTCTAATTTCTGTTAGCCCAAGAATAAACTAACCAAGAGGGGGTGGATTGGTTTATAAAACTTTTTCGATAAATAATCTCAAACTTAAAAACTAATGGATACAAGTATGAGCACTTAGTATTGCAAGTAACTTAATTATCAATGTAGTGTGCTATAAATATATAAACTTAATTGATAAAGCAAGTATAACACTTAGATATAGTGTTGCACAATATAAATTGATATAATAGAGTAAGTGCAATGTAAGTAAGTAAGTAAAAGGGATAAGAGAATGCAAACGCAATTTAAGGAGGTTCAATCAACCAACGTGGTCTACGTCCTCCATTACCGAGCTCTCCGTCACAAGTAAGGCCAAACCCACTATATTGGTAACTTACAACAAAAAGTATCAAATCCTTAAGTGACTTACAATAAGGGGCACTTACCCTTAGGTGACTTACAATAAGGAGCACCTACCCTTAAGTGACTTACAACAATGAGCACTTATCCTTAAGTGACTTACAACAATGAGCACCTACCCTTAACCAACAATCAGGTTTTCACAAGGCTCTCGAAATCACAAGATATAATGAGTTGAATTTACAATTGAAATAACTCTCTTGACAAATGATATACTCAAATTAAGTACCGAGAGAGTTAGGCTAACACTTCAATAGATAGCAATGAATTAAGCTCGAGTGTTAGAGAAAAAACTTTGATGCAAATGATAATGAAAAGTTCAATGTAATCAAAAAAATTTATTCAAATAATCTCTTGTTAAAATATTGAATTAAATTAAGTACCAAGAAATGCCATACTTGAATAATTAACAATAAGTTAAGCTCAAAGTGTTTAGATAATGGAACTTTGATGAATCAAATGATAATGAAAAATGTAGCACAAATAATCAAAATTCCTTAATTGGAATTTCTCTCTTTTAAAATATTAAAACAAGTTTAGAATAAAGAGATACTTACACTTCAATTCCAATATGGTATGAAGATGTTGAAAATGTTTAAACAATATAAAACCCAAGAATCTTCAAAAAACTTTCTTCCAAAAATTTTGATGAATTTGATAAAACAAAGTTTAGATCAATCAAAATTTTATAATAATAATAGATGAATATAAACCAAGTAAGAACAATGAATTTTCAGTAGAAAGTTTCTATAAAATCTTTTCTATATTGTTAAAATTGAAAGCAAAAGAGAAGGCTATTTATAGATCAAGAAAATCAAATTTAGCAACTTTCGGTTGACCAATTCTGGAGTTTCGGTCGACCGAAATATGCATATAGCCGTTACACATTTTCAATCGTTGGACTTTCGGTTGACCAATTTCAGTTGATCGTAAGTTGACTTTTGAAAAACATGAAAATACACGATTTTTAGGTTTTTAACTTGTTTTTCAAAGTGGTTTAACATAGTGTAATCATGATTTAAGATCAAATAACCTTTGAAAAACAATATTGACTTAGGTAAAAATATTTTATGCAATTGATGAATTTTCAAGTAAGTTTCTTAATGCATAAAAATCATTTTCGAGCTCGTTGGATTTCAACGCTAAAGATTGAGAGTTTGGTTAAATCAACTCTTAAACTTGAACTCTAATCTTGTATACTTGAATTCTTGATCTTCATGTCATGCTTTTCAACTTCAATTTTGATCTTAAATATCTTCAATTCTTTCTTGATCTTCTTTGCGTCTCATGTGCTTGATCACATAGTTTTAATTTATATCTTTGGGAGATGATTTGAACATAGAGTGCTTTGAATATTTATCATTATATGAAACACTTGAATCACACTTGTTAATAACATTATATATTCTTGTTTTTTATGATCAAAATAATAAGGTTAAGTTAACCATATGTCAACAATTTCATTCAAAAAATCGTTAGTTTACCCAAAAATCAACTATTGACTATTTTAATGAAGGGAAAACAAGTCATTTCCTATTGTTTAATTTAAAATTATGTAAAAGAAAGAATAAAATAAAAACAAACAAACAAACAAAAAAATTGTTACTATTCATCTTCTTCCCAACCATATTCTTACTCGTTTAGTTCAATTAAACCCTCTTTTTTTTCAATTGCTATAATTGGTATGGTAAAAAAATAACCATTTCTGTACATTTAATTTATTGGTGGATATGGTGGAAATTTAGGGTTTCACATGTTTAGGTTTGAAACTGACGCAAAGAAAATGACAGGCTCGAGGGAGATGATTAGGGTTCCAATCTGAATCCTTTCTTGCTTATGATCAAAATAATAAGGTTAAGTTAACCATATGTCAATAATTTCATCCAAAAATTCGTTAGTTTACCCAAAAATCACATATTGGCTATTTTTTTATAATCTTATTGATTATTTTAATGAAGGGCAAACAAGTCATTTCCTATTGTTTAATTTAAAATGATGTAAAAGAAAGAATAAAATAAAAACAAAAACAAAAAAATATTTGTTATTGTTCATCTTCTTCCCAACCTCATTCTCACTCGTTTAGTTCAATTAAACCCTCTTTTTTTTTCTCAATTGCTGTAATTGGTATGGTAGAAAATAACCATTTCTGTACATTTAATTTATTGGCGAATATGGTGAAAATTTAGGGTTTCACATGTTTAGGTCTAAAACTGACGCAAAGAAAATGACAGGCTCGAGGGAGACGATTAGGGTTCCAATTTGAATATTTTCCTGCCTTAACAAGAAAAAGATGCTCCGGGTGCAATTACAGCAATTGAGAAAAAATAAAGAGGGTTTAATTGAATTGAACGAATGGAATGAGATTGGAAAGAAGATGAATAGTAACAAATATTTTTTTTTGTTTTTGTTTGTTTTTATTTTATTCTTTCTTTTACATCATTTTCAATTAAATAATAGGAAATGACTTGTTTTGTGTTCTTCATTAAAATAGTCAATAAGATTATATATAAAAAAAAGAGTCAATAGGTGATTTTTGGGTCAATTAACGGATTTTTGGAAGAAATTAGCACGGTAAGGACGTTTTTAGCAAAAAAAGATAAAGGTAGGAGTGAATTTGCCCAAAAAAATAAATAAACGTTGGGACGAATTCCACAAGAAGTGTGAAAGGTAACCAATTGCTCCAATTATCCAATACAAAATGACATTTTTTTCCTTCATTAAAGTGGTCAATATGTAATTTTTGAGTCAACTAACGGTTCTTTGGATGAAATCAAACGATATGGACGTTTTCGATAAAGAAATGTGAATGTGTGGGTGAAAATACCAAAAAATCAAACATTGAGATGAATTGCACAAGAATGCTCAAAGATAAGGACATTTTGCGCCAATTACCCTATAATTTATTATAACGGCATATATACAAAACATCGACGACGTCACGATTGAGTTTAGCACGAACCACAATGATTAAAAAAAATAAAAATTGCAAGACTCGATTTCCACTGTCACTAAGAACTGAATCGCAAGGCACTCAATATCTATAAAGACAACCATCGTCTGTAACTTACATCGACGTAATGTACAGAACTCAGTTATATTTTACTGATATTCATTCATAAAAAATAAAAAAAAAATTAGAAAAAAGAAAAAAATTCTTACTAATTATGGTCTGCACTTCATGTTATACTTTCAAATTTCAATAAACGTAAAAAGTTCTTGAAAATTAAGTAGGTTTCTAATGAAATGTTAAACTACATTAATGCATTTAAGTATGAAGGGTTTCTAATTATAAAATTAAATATTTATTTTCACAATCAATCAAATAATTTTGAAACTCTTTTTTACATAGCCATTTTCGTTTGAACTTCGAAAGTAAGGTTCCAATAAAAAGGTAAAACAAAACGGGAAGTTACAGTGATGTCGTCGAATGAAACTTGTTTTTTCTATTTGACACACCAAAAATCTTAATTTTAAAAATATAATTTTGATGTAAATGATTTACGAATGTATCATCCTAAATTATAGGCACTAAAATATGGAGAGGGAAAAATGGATTCAGTTACAACATTCAAAATCGTAACTGAAGAATCCAATCAAAATTTCAACCACCACTCATCTCAAGTTTCAAACTCAGCCTAGCTTCCGTGAAACTACCATTACGGCCTACCCCTCTGTTGCCACGTCCAACCCTCAATTTTGAAAGCCACCACATGTTGCAAATGTTGAAAAATGGAGCTAAATGTGGAAAATAAAGCCAACTTTGTTGAAATTGGCAAGTCACCATTAATAGTCCATGTTCACACCTATTTGGTAAGACACCATTAGCCTACAATCCTCATATGTTCACACCTATTTTATTTCTTCCATTGTTGATTCTTTGTCCAAACTTTCCCTATAAATAGAGGGCAAAACCTCAATGAAAAATACACCACCACAACAAAGAGTGATCTTGTGTAGAGAGCAACACAAGAGAGACATTTCACAAAATAGGGAGAAAAGTGAGTTGGAGAGAATAGCCTTTGCATAGGCAGATAAAAATACAGTGTAGTATTTTTGTACTCCTCATATTTCGAGTTAGTGAAATATATTGGTGTGGGTCCGTGGACGTAGGCAAATTGCTGAACCACGTAAATCTTTGTGTTTCGTATTTGCATTTTATTTTTGCGTATTTATATTTTCTCAGTCCAATTTATTTGTGTCACATCGATCCTGGGCGGGATTAGTTGCGTCCTAATTCCCAACAATTGGTATCAGAGCCTTGGTTCATTAAAATCTTTTGAAATTCTTAGTATGCTCTGTGGTTGCAGCTTTGACTGATCTTCCACATCAGAAAAGATTTCTTTAGACTGTTTTGTGATTGAGTGTGAACAATGTCGACAGATGAGAAAATATCCAAAATTGACAAATTTGATGGTTCAAATTTTGGATTTTGGAAAATGCAAATGGAGGACTATCTGTACCAGAAGGATCTATACAAGCCACTAAAAGAAAAGCCAGAAGATATAAGCCAGGGGGATTGGGAGTTGCTTGATCGAAAAGCACTCGGCACAATCAGGCTGACATTGTCAAAGTCAGTGGCTTTCAACATAAAAAATGAGAAGACGACAGAGTCTCTCATGGCAGCCCTTTCTAGCATGTATGAACAGCCATCTGCAGCAAATAAAGTCCACTTAATTAAAAAACTGTTCAATATGAAGATGGCCGAAGGCGGAAGATTTGGGGAGCACCTAAATGAATTCAATGAAGTGACGGACCAGCTAAACACTGTCGAAATCACTTTTAGTGATGAAGTTCGAGCTCTGTTAATTCTTGGGCAGTTGCCAGACAGCTGGAATGGTACAGTCACAGCAATTAGTGGCTCTGCCGGAAAGTCAAAATTGAAGTTCGATGATGTCGTAAGCATGATCTTAACGGAGGAGAACAGACGACAGTCAGAATGTGTCTCAACTTCAGGATCGGCGTTGAACGTGGAAAGCAGAGGCAGGAGTTCCAACAGAGGAAATGGGCGGGGTAACGGAAAATTCAGAAGTGGCAGATCGAGGTCCAGAAATCCAAACAATTCCAACAAGACAAAGGTTGTGGAATGTTGGAAGTGTGGCAAGACCGGTCATTACAAAAATCAGTGCACAGCACCTCCAAAAGAAAAGGAGGACAGGACAGAAGTCAATGTTGTGGAAGAGGAAGCGGACGATGCTTTGATATGCTCTTTGGAGAGAAAAACGGAATACTGGGTGATTGATTCCGGAGCATCTTTTCATGCTACCTCAAACAAGGAGTTTTTTGTAAACTATACGCGGGGTGATTTTGGCAGAGTATATCTCGGTAATGATCAACCGTGTGGCGTGGTCGGAAAAGGTGATGTACAGATCAAGATCAATGGATCTGTGTGGAAGCTGAAGGACGTGAGACATATTCTAGAATTGAGGAAGAACTTGATCTCCGTCAAGCAATTGTCGGGAGAAGGACATGTCACCACCTTCTCTGGTGATAACTGGAAGATCACCAAGGGCGCCATGATTATCGCTCGAGGCAAGGATACTGGCACCCTCTACACAACGGCGGATGCTTGTGTGACAATTGCAGTTGCTGAAAGTAAAGAGGGCCCAAACTTGTGGCACCAGAGACTTGGGCATATGAGTCAGAAGGGACTCAAGTATATGCATGCAAAGGGGAAACTACCAGAGCTTCAGTCTACTGATATAGACTTATGCGAGAGTTGCATCTTTGGGAAGCAAACCAGGGTGAGTTTCAACACTAGTGGTAGAACTCGGAAGCGAGAGAAGCTTGAGTTAGTCCACACAGACGTTTGGGGACCAACCGCAGTTTCATCTATTGGCGGAAAGTCATACTTTGTGACTTTCATTGATGACCACTCGAGAAAAGTGTGGGTTTATTTCTTGAGACACAAGTCCGAAGTATTCGATGTGTTCAAGAAATGGAAAGCCATGGTGGAAAATGAAACAGGATTGCGAGTAAAGAAGCTGAGGTCCGACAACGGAGGAGAATATACAGATATGTCGTTCAAGAAGTTCTGTTACCAGAATGGCATCAAAATGGAGAGGACGTTGCCAGGGACTCCACAGCAAAATGGAGTTGCAGAACGTATGAACCGGACACTAACGGAGAGAGCCAGAAGCATGAGGTTACATGCAGGCTTGCCCAAACAGTTTTGGGCAGAAGCAGTCAACACAGCGGTGTACTTGATCAATCGAGGACCCTCGGTACCGTTGGAGTACAGGATACCGGAGGAAGTATGGAGCGGAAAAGAAATAAAACTTTCCCACATGAAAGTTTTTGGATGTGTCGCATATGCACATATTAGTGATCAGGCAAGGGGCAAGCTAGACCCCAAATCACTAAAGTGCACATTCATTGGATATGGCGGAGATGAGTTCGGCTACCGCTTATGGGATGACCAGAACAGAAAGGTCATTAGAAGCAGGGATGTCATATTCAACGAGAAGGTTATGTACAAGGACAGAAATGCAGTGCAGTCCGATGACACAGTACATGATGGTCCAACATATGTTGAGTTGGATGATGCTCCAGAAAGTAGTACGACGCAGCAGACAGAGGAGGATCTGCAGTTACAGGAGCCTGTTCTAGAGACTGATGCATCACAGTCTCCAGTCCCTGTTCTTAGAAGGTCAACCAGACCTCATGTTCCAAATAGAAAGTACATGAGCTACATGTTACTTACTGATGCAGGTGAACCTGAATGCTATCATGAGGCATGTCAGGTCGGTGATTCTGGCAAGTGGGAGCTTGCAATGAAAGATGAGATAAAGTCTCTCATCTCTAACCAGACGTGGGAACTAGCCGAGTTACCTACAGGAAAGAGAGCTCTACACAATAAGTGGGTGTACAGAATCAAGGAGGAACATGATGGATCAAAGAGATACAAGGCGAGGTTGGTGGTCAAAGGTTTCCAGCAGAAAGAAGGAATTGACTACACAGAGATATTTTCGCCAGTTGTGAAGCTGACAACAATCAGATCAGTCTTGAGTATTGTTGCAGCAGAGGGTTTGCACTTGGAGCAGTTAGATGTAAAAACTGCTTTCCTCCATGGTGACCTTGAGGAGGAAATATATATGCAGCAGCCAGAAGGCTTCTCAGTCAAAGGAAAGGAGAAGCTCGTTTGCAAATTGAAGAAGAGCCTGTATGGCTTAAAGCAAGCCCCGAGACAGTGGTACAAGAAGTTCGACGGATTTATGCAGAAAAATGGCTACTTCAAATGTAATGCTGACCATTGTTGCTACTTCAGGAGATTCGAGTCCAGTTATATAATTTTGCTACTTTATGTCGATGATATGTTAGTAGCAGGCTCAGATATGGACGAAATCAAGAAGTTAAAGATGCAGCTGTCAGCAGAATTCGAAATGAAGGACTTGGGTGCAGCGAAGCAGATTCTCGGAATGAGGATTTTCAGAGATAAGCAGAAGGGTATCTTGCAGTTATCTCAGGCCAAGTACATTAGTCAAGTTCTGCAGAGATTTAACATGTGCAGTGCGAAGGCTGTCAGCACGCCACTAGCTAATCACTTCCGTCTATCTAGTGATCAGAGTCCTAAGACAGAGGACGAGATAAACTTCATGGCTAAAATACCATATGCCTCAGCCATTGGAAGTTTGATGTATGCCATGGTTTGTACCAGACCAGATATTGCTCATGCAGTGGGAGTTGTGAGCAGGTTTATGGCAAATCCAGGAAAGCAGCATTGGGAAGCAGTAAAGTGGATATTAAGATATCTACGAGGAACTACTGATAGATGCTTATGCTTTGGACGAGGCGAGGTGGCTCTACAAGGTTTTGTAGATGCAGATTTTGCTGGTGAGGTAGATCGCAGAAGGAGCACTACTGGTTATGTTTTCACAGTAGGTACTACTGCAGTTAGCTGGATTTCGCAGATACAGAAGATTGTTGTTCTATCCACTACAGAAGCAGAGTACGTGGCAGTAACCGAGGCTAGCAAAGAAATGATCTGGTTACAGGGTTTGTTGGCAGAATTGGGATTCAGTCAGGAGAAGAATGTTTTGCACAGTGATAGTCAGAGTGCGATACATCTGGCAAAGAATTCAGCATTTCATTCTAGAACCAAGCACATTGGACTCCGTTATCACTTCATCAGGTCTCTTCTAGAGGATGAAGTATTAACACTAGAGAAGATCCAGGGTAGCAAGAACCCAGCCGACATGATGACCAAGACAGTAACAAAGAAAAAATTGGAGCTGTGCTCAGCTTCAATTGGTCTTCTGAAGTGAAGACAAAGGAAATGACTCACACCATATTTCACAAGGAGTTGCAAGAAGGAGATATCTCAGGGGAAGCCACATTTGTCCCCAAGTGGGAGATTGTTGAAAAATGGAGCTAAATGTGGAAAATAAAGCCAACTTTGTTGAAATTGGCAAGCCACCATTAATAGTCCATGTTCACACCTATTTGGTAAGACACCATTAGCCTACAATCCTCATATGTTCACACCTATTTTATTCCTTCCATTGTTGATTCTTTGTCCAAACTTTCCCTATAAATAGAGGGCAAAACCTCAATGAAAAATACACCACCACAACAAAGAGTGATCTTGTGTAGAGAGCAACACAAGAGAGGCATTTCACAAAATAGGGAGAAAAGTGAGTTGGAGAGAATAGCCTTTGCATAGGCAGATAAAAATACAGTGTAGTATTTTTGTACTCCTCATATTTCGAGTTAGTGAAATATATTGGTGTGGGTCCGTGGACGTAGGCAAATTGCTGAACCACGTAAATCTTTGTGTTTCGTATTTGCATTTTATTTTTGCGTATTTATATTTTCTCAGTCCAATTTATTTGTGTCACATCGATCCTGGGCGGGATTAGTTGCGTCCTAATTCCCAACAGCAAAGCGTAGATTATAGTTTCTGCGAAAAAATCTTGGTGCTGCCCTGCTTCTAAACCACCACCTCCATCGTTGCTACCTCCAGCTTCCTCAGATCTGAAGATCTATAACTGGCTTGCTACTATGGATTCCTACTCCATCGCCACTACCATCTACAGTGGTGGTGCCTCCAGCGGAGGTGTCGCATCTCCGGATTCTTTTTCATCATCGTTAAGAAAACTTAACTCCGCGCTCAAGTACCCAAAAATGTTACAATGTCGGGATAATCTGATATTGATCATAAATATTGATGTCTTTTGAGGAGTTTTAAATGATACGGTGATATTGATAATATAGTATGTAATAATCTTTTCAAATTGAAATTAGGATTGATGCGAATTTGTGCATGACTTGTAATCACGAGATTGAGACTGAGATTAAAATTGAATGGATGACCACGGACTGTTGTGTTGTGTTTTGTGTTGCATTACTTCTTCAAGAATTGATACTGAGTTAATTTTTGTGCTGTCCTACTTAATTTGGCAAATACTCATCAAATCTTTACAATAATTATGGTTAGGAGTTACGAAATGAATTCATGAAAGCTCATGTTTATGCTTGTATGGGGTTATTTTCCACATTTTCTAGTGTGTTGATACTCATAAAGTAATGCAAATTTTAACCAATGATGGCTTCTTTCCATCCACATGCGATTGAGTACATAGTACTGTACCAAAACTTTATGCCTTTAATTTTGTTGTCTAAGCTGCAATCTGTGGTTGTAGCCAAAAGTTTGGAACAGCCAGCTGGGATTTGATCCATGTGTGAATGATGTAGAATGCTACATCGATATGGAAAAGTAATATTGGAAATCAGGTTACCCAAGTCATGAATGTGTAAGAGGATCCACTCACAGTCACAGTATGATGGATAGGTTTTCAATAAATCCATATCAACTTGACTGAGTCTTACAGCAGGAGAAATTTTAGTAGCTACAACTTCAAACTTCTTATTCCTTTATGCCAAATGGAATTCGAAACCCAGAAATGAAAAGCTAATTAAAAATCCACTAGTTTTTTTGTCTTCATCAGTTCGTTCATTATTTCAAATTATTCCAGGAACTATAAGAGTTTGAGTGACAGGTATGCAAAGCTACCAATTTTAGGCCTTCAATCAGGCACAAAAATAAGAAGTCGGAGAGTAATTATTCTAGAGCCAATTTTGAGGTATCGAAATGAAAACTTCAAGAAACAAAACTTATCGAGTAGAGATGCAAAATATATATGTATCTGAGTGTACGTCTCGTTTGGGTTTAGGAAGGGATTATTTGACAAAAGTTTGGTGGATCAGTCCTATGATACTGAAGATTTTCGTAATTCTGATGAAACTTTTTTTTTGGTGGATCAGTCCAATGATACTTAAGTTGGGTAGGGCTAATTTCCTCAAATGGGGAAATTACACTAATGTAACTGAAGAGTCGTCAAAGTACAATTGTACCGTCCTAAATTATATACCATCAAAGTTTTTGAAGAGTCGTCAAAGCACAATTGCAAACGTCTTCACATTTACCTTCACCAGTAACAGGCGGGGAACAATAGAAACATCACCCTCCCACCACCATCGCCGTATAGATTCACATCCACTAAATGCCTCTAAACCGCAAACACAAAAATGGCCAAATTGAACCTCCACGCACATCTTTCCGTTGTCTTACGCCAACAATAACCATTACATTTGTTTAATTGTCCTCCACTGCCCACGTCTGTGTCATCTAGTGCCAAGATCCCCTGCCTCTAAAAGCGCCATGATTAGAATCCAAGGCCAACCATCAACGTAATTTTCCTAATTTAGTTGTGATAATTAGAAAGATAAATTCAATGAGATATTTTTGGCAAGAAACCCGTAATAAAGATAAATTCAGTTATGATAATAAGAAAGATAAAATCTTTAAATTTTGAATTAGGTGATAAATAACTAAAATGTTTTTATCAAAATGACAAATATCAATATGTATTTTTTCTGATCTCAAAAATCAGTTTTTTAAATAATAGATGGTGGTAGGACTAATTTCTTCAAACGGGTAAACAGGCTCCAAGGACTAGCTCATCAAGGAATGGTCCAATATACACTAACACCCTTAACTAACGGAAAAGTACATAATACAAAACAAAATCTATCACTTTATAAACCTAACAAAACTTAATTTTTTTTAAAAAAAAAAATCAGGTATTAATTAATTATTAATTAATTAATATAATATTATGTATGTATAATATAAAAATAATTATCATTTATATATTAAATTAAAACTTATATAATATTAAATGATAAAACCCAAACAATACATAATCCCCAACCACCCCGCCCCATCCCACCCAGTCACAGTTGATCACATAAAGTCACAATTCGATCACATATAAAAATTTAATCGCAAATTTAACCTTTCACCCACCCCACCCCACCCCACCCCAGCACGCCAACCCACCCCCACCACACAAAGTCACAGTTGATCATACTAAGTCACAATTTGGTCACAATTACAAAATTAGTTACAAATTTCACCTCGACCCCCACCCCACCCCACCCCCACAAAGTCACATTTAAATTATAATTATAAATTTAATCGCAAAATACGCCCTGCCCTGCCCTGCCCCGCCCCACCTCGAGTCACAATTAGTCACATAATGTCGCAGTTCGATCACAATTATAAATTTAGTCACAAAATTCACCATCTACACACCCCACCCCCACATGACCCGAGTCACAATTGGTCGCGCTAAATCATAGTTCTAACACAATTACAAATTTAGTCGTAACATTCGCCCCACCCCATCACACTCACAAAGTCACATATCGGTTAGAATTACAAATTTAGTAGTAAAATTCACCCCACACCACTCGCAAAGTTATAGTTAGGTCACAAAATTACAATTCATTCCCAATTACAAAAATAGTCACAAATTAAATTTTGTGACCTATAATTTGAGTAATGGGTCACATCCCGTAATCATCAACAAGTCACATAAAGACAATCGACACAAGTTTTGATCACAATTATAAATATAGCCGTAATCAAACATTTGTAGCCACAAATTATTTATTGGTCAAATTTCGGTCACACAGGGTCACAATTTGACTACATAAAGTCACAGTTCGATCATAGAAGTCGTAGTTCGGTCACACAAAGTCACGATCACACAATGTCACACTTCAGTCACAGTTCAATAACATTTCAGTCACACATGGTCATTTTCAATAACACAAAATTACAATTAAGTCACACACATATTTGACACAATTGTAAGTCACATCACGTTATCATCACAAGTTGCCAAAGTCACAATCGTTAAACAAAGTCACGTCTCATCGCCCAAAATCAAAATTAGTGAATACTTTTATCACAATTACTTAACAATTAGTCAAATCGTGACACAAAGTCACAATTATCCAATAATTGGTCACAGTTACATAATAATTTGTCATAATTACCTAAATATTGTACACAATCACCCTTAGATGTTCATATGCACTATTCGAGTCATTCACCCCAATCCCGCCCCCCTTCACAAACTAAACCCTTTCTTCCACCACCTCCCACCCCCGTGCACTCCCACCACAACACCAAAAAAAAAAAAAAAAATCATATACCCAACCATAACCGTGATGCAAACCACGTAGCAATTGTAGCTACGCAACCCACAAATTATTGGAATCGACCCAAGAACGCCAAGAACCTCGATTTATGGATCCAATTAAAATTAATTGAACCAAGCAACCAATACAATCACTGGGATATATTGACCTCTTGATCACAAACAATAATAATTCTCACCGAGATTTGAACAAACAAGATTAACTCGCAAGTTCGAATTTTATTCAATAAAGAATAAAGGTTGTGAAAGCAAATAGCCTCTCAATTAATATTATCAAAGTTGTGTAATGTATAATGAAAATTACATCCCTATATATAGGGTCAAAACTAGGTTAAAGAGTTCTAATTAAATAAGGAAACAACTACCTAAAATTATGGAAATAAAATAAACCTAAATTTACGCGTAATCGGTTTTACGGTCGTGACTGATTTTCTTACGGCCGTAACTCTGTTTCTGAATCACTCTTACGGCCGTGACAATTGGACTTACGGCCGTAAGTCCAAAACATACAAATTCCAATTTTAAGCAGTAACTCTATTACGGCCGTGATGTTAACCTTTACGGCCGTAAACCTCAATTTATTCAAAAATTCAGTTTCAAGCAGAACGTTGATTACGGCCGTGAGAATTTTGAATTACGGCCGTAATTCCCAAATTTTGGTAATCTTCTCCGACGGCTTGAATGAGGTTGATCCATTCGTCGTTTTGGCTCGGCCCCAACATGGAACTTGCTTCTTTTGATGACACGAACATTATTTTGGCCATTGTTTCTTGAACTAACTTGTCCATTGCTTCCTTGGCCCTCTTTGTTTGCAATCGAGTCATCGGTCCACCTTTGATCTTCAACGGATCTTTGTGTGGGCTCGTATCCGTGGTCTGGATCACATCATCCCCTCCCTCTTCGAAAGGATTCGACCTCGAATCTGTACCTGCATCAAACGGAGATAGATCAGAAACATTAAATGAAGCCGAAACATTATACTCACCAGGAAGGTTTAATTTATAGGCATTGTTGTTGATCCTTTCAATCACTTGGAACGGACCATCCCCTCGTGGTTGTAACTTTGACTTGCGTTGTTCTGGAAACCGCTCCTTTCTCAAATGTACCCAAACCCAATCACCGGGTTCAAAAATGATGCCCTTTCTTCCTTTGTTAGCCTGCGATGCATAATGTTCATTTTTCTTTTCAATCGCCAACATCAGCTTGTCGTGGAGTGCTTTAACCATCTCAGCATTTTTCTTGCCATCTAAACTACTACGTTCATTCACAGGTAAAGGAATTAAATCCAATGGTGTTAGCGGATTAAAACCATAAACAATTTCAAATGGTGAACAAGAAGTAGTAGAATGTATAGCCCTATTATATGCAAATTCAATAAATGGTAAACACTCTTCCCAATTTTTCAAATTTTTATTGATTATGGTGCGCAACAATTGAATCATTGTCCTATTTACTACCTCGGTCTGTCCATCAGTCTGTGGATGACAAGTTGTAGAAAAAAGTAATTTTGTTCCCAATTTGTTCCACAAGACTCTCCAAAAATGACTAAGGAATTTAACATCCCTATCTGAGACAATACTTTTAGGCATCCCATGTAAGCGCACGACTTCCCTAAAGAAAATTTCAGCTATGTTTGTAGCATCGTCAGTTTTGTGGCATGGTATGAAATGTGCCATTTTACTAAAACGATCTACTACCACAAAAATCGAATCTCGACCCTTCTTAGTCCTAGGCAATCCTAAAACAAAATCCATAGAGATATCGATCCAAGGTTCACTAGGGACGGGTAAAGGCATATATAATCCATGGGATTTAATCCTAGATTTAGCCTTTTTACAAGTAATGCATCTATTACAAACCCGAACAACATCAATTTTCATTTTAGACCAATAGAAATGTTCACTTAGGATTTCAATGGTCTTTTTAATTCCAAAATGACCCATTAGACCTCCACTATGGGGCTCCCTCACAAGTAACTCCCTCATTGAATACCTAGGGACACACGATTTATTTTCTCGGAATAAATAATCATCATATTTAAAGAATTTATCCACAGCCCCTTTACCACATGAATCATAAATACTAGAAAAGTCCAGGTCATTAGCATACATGTCTTTAATGTATTCAAATTCAAGCAATTTAGAGTTTAAAGAATTTAAAAGAACATACCTCCGAGACAATGCATCTGCCACCACATTTTCCTTACCTTATTTGTACCGGATGACATAGGGAAATGTTTCGATGAACTCTACCCACCTTGCATGTCTCTTACTCAACTTAGCTTGTCCCCTCAAATGCTTCAAGGATTCATGATCAGTGTGTATCACGAACTCCCGTGGCCACAAGTAATGTTGCCATGTTTCCAAAGCGCGCACAAGTGAGTATAATTCCTTGTCGTATGTGGGATAATTAAGTGCAGCCCCTTTTAGTTTTTCACTAAAATAGGCGATTGGCTTTTGATCCTGCATTAAAACAGCTCCAATGCCTAGCCTTGAGGCATCACATTCAATCTCAAAAGCCTTGTCAAAGTTAGGAAGTGATAAAACCGGTGCTTCACATAACATATTTTTGATAGTATCAAATGCATGCTCCTGTTCTACACCCCATTTAAACCCTACACTCTTTTTGACAATTTCTGTGAGTGGTGCGGCAATCGTGCTAAAAATTTTAACAAAGCGCCTATAAAAACTAGCCAAGTCATGAAAACTCCTAATCTCAGTTATGCTTTTAGGTGTTGGCCACTCTTTAATAGCTTTGACTTTCTCTTCATCTACTTCTATCCCTTTAGCACTAACCACATAACCAAGAAACACAACTTTTTCCATGCAAAAATCACACTTTTTAAAGTTAGCAAAAAGTTGCTCTTGTCTTAAAACCACAAGCACACATCTAACATGCTCCACGTGCTCATTCAACGTTTTACTATATATCAAGATATCATCGAAGTAAACTACAACAAATTTACCTATAAATGCACGTAAAACATGATTCATTAAACGCATAAATGTGCTAGGTGCATTAGTAAGTCCAAAAGGCATTACTAACCATTCATACAGTCCATACTTAGTTTTAAAAGCAGTTTTCCACTCATCTCCTTCTTTCATTCGAATTTGATGATAACCACTTTTAAGGTCAATTTTACTAAATATGCTAGAGCCATACAATTCATCCAACATATCATCTAACCTAGGAATAGGATGACGATACTTTACCGTTATGTTGTTGATGGCCCTACAATCAACACACATTCTCCACGTCCCATCCTTCTTCGGCACAAGTAACATGGGGACGGCACAAGGACTCATACTTTCCCTTATATACCCTTTGCTCATTAATTCCTCCACTTGCTTTCGAAGCTCCTTTGTCTCCTCGGGATTACTCCTATAAGCTGGTCGGTTTGGAATGACTGCTCCAGCCTCCAGGTATAAAATCAATTTGATGTTCAATACCTCGAATGGGTGGTAACCCACTAGGTATGTCATCTGGAAACACATCCTCGAATTCCTGCAATAAAGAAATAGCCAAACTAAGGAGGGATTTGTCAGTTTCATCAAATGTAAGGAATGATTCCTTGTATAGAAGAAGGACCATCGGTCGTTCTTCCATCAATGCCTTTTTGATTTCACTCCCTTTTGCGTAGAAACTCATTTTTCTTTCTTTTCTGGCACTCTTCGCTCCCTCTCCTTTTTCTGAGGTATGTATCCCAACACTCTTTTTTTCTCTCGCCTCTCCTTTTTCTGGAGTCGTGGCTCCAACTCTCCTTTCCTCTCCTTTTTCTGAGGTCGTGGCCTCAACTCTCTTTCTCTCATTTTCCTTTACTCTTTTTTCTTCATCATTTTTCAGTTTTACTTGATCTTCATACACTTGTGATGGTGTCAATGGTGCAAGTGTAATGGTTTTTCCCCCTTTGGTAAAGCTATACCTATTTTTATATTCATCATGCGTTACCTTCCTATCATATTGCCAAGGTCTACCCAACAAAATGTGCCCGGCATGCATAGGAACCACATCGCACATAACTTCATCCACATAGCTACCAATAGAAAAAATCACCAACACCCTCCTATTCACCTTAATTTCTCCACTATCATTTAACCATTGAAGCCTATAAGGTTTAGGATGTTTTAACAGAGGTAATCCTAATTTTTCAACAAGTATAGTACTAGCGACGTTAGTGCAACTACCACCATCAATAATCATACTACATACCTTGTCATTAACGCGACATCGTGTATGGAATATATTCTCCCGTTGTTGTTCCAAATCATCCGTGTGGATTTGAGCACTAAGGGCTCGCCTTGCCACTAACAATTCGCCATGCTCCCCGGACAACACATCCTCATCATCACATACTTCCTCCAATGCTGGCATATCGCTATAATCCTCTTCCTCACTATCACTCTCCATAGTTTCATCCTTTCGCAAAAGTACCACTCGCCTATTAGGACATTGAGATGCCACATGTCCTCTCCCCAAGCATTTGAAGCATTGAATGTCTCTGCTTCTAGATGGTTGCGGCTCCCCTTTAGGTACAAACTTACTAACTTGTTCCTCCTTCCCCTTTGGTGCCTCAAACTTTCGTTTTGATGCTTCAAATTTGCCCTTAGAAACAGCCCCATCTCCTTTACCTTCCCACTTCGGCTTCCAAGAAGAATTAGAACCAGATGGATACCTTGCTATCCCCTTTTTCTTCATTTGTTTCTCCACCTTGATTGCCATGTGCAACATATCCTCCATCTCCAAGTAATGTTGCAGTTCAACCACATTAGCTATATCCCTATTCAATCCATTCAAAAATCGAGCCATCGTAGCCTCCCTATCTTCTTCTACATTGGCTCTAATCATCAACATCTCCATCTCCTTATGGTAATCCTCCACACTCTTTGATCCTTGGTATAGACTTTGTAATTTTTGATAAAGCTCCCGATGGTAATGACTAGGAACGAACCTCTTTCTCATGATAGCCTTTAATTCATCCCAAGTACTAACGGGTCTCTCGCGATTCCTTCTCCTAGAAGTCACCAATTGATCCCACCAAGTAATAGCGTAATCGGAGAATTCAAGTACAGCTACCTTAACCTTTTTCTCTTCCGAATATGTGTAGCAATTGAAAATTAATTCCATCTTCTTTTCCCATTCTAGGTATGCTTCCGGATCACTCCTACCCCTGAATGACGGAATTGTCATTTTGATGTTGCTCATACTACCATCCATTCTATCGCCACCAAGATCTCTATCCCTTCTTCCATGCCTAACTACTCTATCAACAATTGCCCCATCGTCAAAATCACTAACTTCTTCATTCTCATCAACCCCCTCTACTCTACGACCTTGCCCACCTTGCCTACGGGCATTAGGCACTTCCCGAGGTTGCTCAAGCCTTTCTAACCTACCTAACACATCTCCAAACAGCCGCTCAAACCGTTGTACCATCTCTTCCGTCATGTGGACTCGATCGTTGTTTTTTGTAGTAGCAGATTGTTCAGACATCCTAAAACTAAATATTATATGCCTCACGTGTATCGCTCAAATTTGGCTTTTACCCTCTATTGATCTCACCTCTCTGCATTTTTCCACTGAATGGCTTTCACCCCAATTGCTTCAAAGAACAAACCCGAACTCAAACAAGTTTAAACCCGATTGCTTCAAATCGAATATGAGTGAGAAGTAATGAATTTGTTGGAAAACTCAAAGAAGACCTTTAGAGAATTGAATTTGACTCTATAAGGGACTTGACACTTTTTATGGAAACTAAAGATTGCTTCAAGAAGGTATTTCTTGAAATCAAATATCAACTATTTTTCTGGCACTGGAATTTTTCGTTTTTTTTTTTTTTCCTCGAAAATTCAACTACGAGAAAGACGCAACAAACGAAATTTAATTTGGATAACAAACGAAGGAAATAACGACTATTGAATTTTTGTGACACTTTTCTGGATTAAAGACTTAAAGCTGGAAGAACACGAAGAACAAGAATAAGAAACTCAAGAAAACAAAAACAAGATATAACCTTGATTTTTGGAGCCTAAGCTCTGATACCAGATGATGCAAACCACGTAGCAATTGTAGCTACGCAACCCACAAATTATTGGAATCGACCCAAGAACGCCAAGAACCTCGATTTATGGATCCAATTAAAATTAATTGAATCAAGCAACCAATACAATCACTGGGATATATTGACATCTTGATCACAAACAATAATAATTCTCACCGAGATTTGAACAAACAAGATTAACTCGCAAGTTCGGATTTTATTCAATAAAGAATAAAGGTTGTGAAAGCAAATAGCCTCTCAATTAATATTATCAAAGTTGTGTAATGTATAATGAAAATTACATCCCTATATATAGGGTCAAAACTAGGTTAAAGAGTTCTAATTAAATAAGGAAATAACTACCTAAAATTATGGAAATAAAATAAACCTAAATTTACGCGTAATCGGTTTTACGGCCGTGACTGATTTTCTTACGGCCGTAACTCTGTTTCTGAATCACTCTTACGGCCGTGACAATTGGACTTACGGCCGTAAGTCCAAAACATACAAATTCCAATTTTAAGCAGTAACTCTATTACGGCCGTGATGTTAACCTTTACGGCCGTAAACCTCAATTTATTCAAAAATTCAGTTTTAAGCAGAACGTTGATTACGGCCGTGAGAATTTTGAATTACGGCCGTAATTCCCAAATTTTGGCAATCTTCTCCGACGGCTTGAATGAGGTTGATCCATTCGTCGTTTTGGCTCGGCCCCAACATGGAACTTGCTTCTTTTGATGACACGAACATTGTTTTGGCCATTGTTTCTTAAACTAACTTGTCCATTGCTTCATTGGCCCTCTTTGTTTGCAATCGAGTCATCGGTCCACCTTTGATCTTCAACGGATCTTTGTGCGGGCTCGTATCCGTGGTCTGGATCACATCAAACCGTCTTCCACAACCACCTATCCCCAACCTACCACTACCATAACCGCCATGGCACCACCGCCACCACAACAACACTAACCAAGAACTACTTTCAAAATCATCACGTTCTCTAACCAAGCCAACATTTTCTAAGTTTAATCAAAAGAATGATGCATATGAAAATTTGTTTGAAAGATAAAACTGACATTGCTCACTCTTGGGAAAAATTGATCCTAATTTCAATTCCGCATGATCAATGTCAAATTCACCTCTGCAATTGAACTCCTCACCACCACCTCTCTACCGTCGCACCACCACCACCACACTTGTTACCTGCGCCACCATCGATGCTTCCAGAAACACCACCACAACCACTGCGAGCCGCCTGCACCAATACCACCATTGCACCACAACCTCACATCTCACCACCGCACCTGCATACATGAGGAGCAAATCACCACCATATTGATACAGCGGCGCCGCTGCTTCGATCTAGCAGCGTCACAGCTGCTGGATGGAAGCAACAGCGAGGTCGCTGCTTCGATCAGTGGCACCGCTACCTGCTGCTAACGTTGAGAGAAGGGTCGATGGTGTGGAAGCGGTGGCGGAGTCCGAAGAGGACCAGTAGTCGTCGTGGAGAACTGGACTATGTCACCGAGAGAGAGAGAAAAGATAGAGTAAGGGAGAGGAAAGAGAATTGATTTTCTGAAAAATAAGACTTATTATTTTAATTAATAAAAAAAACTAATTAACACTTGATTTGTAGAAATATTTTTTTCCTATACTTAATTTTTAAAATTGGAACTTAATATATAGGATTCCATGTAATTTTCCCTTAACTAAAAGCCAAGGGTATCCAGATTAGACTATGGAGTGTTTGCAAAAATACCTAACTTTTGGTATCATAGTTGAAACTTTTTTTATTTTAAAAAAAATTACTAAAAAATACTTCTTTTTTTCTTTTTGGAAAAATACTGTTTTCATTACAAGTATCATGTTATAATACTTTTAAAGTATCTCAATATGATTCTTGTGATATTTTCAAAATTTTAATATCATAACATAAAACTTTTTCAAAACATTATGATACACAAAATTCTTATGATATTTTGTCTCAAACATAACATCAAACATTTTTCATCCATTATTATCACATTTTCAAGTATTAATCCACAAACCACCGCGATCATAGCCAAACACAATCACAATAAATTTGACACACCAGTAATATCTTTGTATTCTATATCAATTCACTCATCTCAGTGTGCTCTCTTTGAGTTGTAGTGCCAAACCAGCCATTTTATCTGTCAAATCATCTTAAAGCTTTCTGTGCTTCTCAATATTCTCAATATGAGCATGAGCTTTGCCACTGCAACATCCAATTTCATAGACTCTCAATTCCTATTTTTAGCTTTAATTAGAGTATATAAACGGCAACTGTAATTGCGATAGCACTGAAGGAAGACCGGGAAAGTAGAAGCAGCGGAGTCACCACTTGCGTCAGGGGCAATGGAGAAGCCAAATGATGAGTTGGAGGATAAATCTATCGTTCCTGTGCCTCAGGAGAAGGTCGACGAGTCCAAAGCTATTTAGTGTTCGTGGATGCAAGGGGTGGTGGTGGTTGTATTGGTGGGTTGGTGATTGATGCAGTTGTAGGCAGACGAAGTCGAAACAGTGCATTGGAGGAAGCAACAGGTTGGGAAGAAGATGAAAACATTTTTCAGATTTTTTCTTATAACAATTATTTGTGCATTTCGCCCTAAAAATGTAGTATAAAGTGCAATTATCCCAACTATATCAAAATAGATTCACCTCTAGGCTTTTTACATCATCACTTTTCAGTATAAATGAAAAGATATCAAAGTGTAACGTGCATGGGTTTCAAAATATATGTACGTATCTTTTCATTTGCTAAGAGGTAATGTGCCGACTCATTGAAAATGTACTGAGGGGCCACAAGTTCAGGACAGCACATGAGCTGGGCTAAAGCATGTCAAAATTTATAAACAACAGGAAATGCAATAGCTGCTAAAAGAACATTGTCTATAGACATGGCATGACCAGAAAAATAATTGCAAAGGCAGCATCAGCTTAAGAAACTATCAAATGATTTTGGTGCCAATATACAATACTCTAGGATCAAGTAAATAGCACATTTGTCAAAAGGAACTATTGGTTCACCACCCATTCTCTTTACAGTGAAAACATAAAAAGATTATCAACAGCAGATTGCGTAAGATCATTGCTAATCGAGGATGACGGCCCTAACCATAGGAGGTGACTAATGAGAAAAATTGCACGAGAATATGCTTCTTAATCATTTCCTCGAAAAAGCAACTTCTTGTGCCTTTCAAGCAAAAAGCCTCGTAAACTAAGAATGCTGAAAAAATTACTGGTCATGGTAGTTGGCAGATCAATTCTGCGAGTATACTAATCAACTAAGAAATCATGTGCAACATGTAACAACATGAGGATCATATCACCCCGGGATTTAATCAACTGCATATACAGACATCACCGTAAGAGAAAGTACAATATCGATGGAAGGAAAAAAAAAAAACAAAGAAATGTACCTCCGCTTTTGGTACATCCTTCTATAAATCCTAGCACCTTCAAATTCAGCATGGATCTCCCGCTCTGTCCTTATTCCCAATGGATTATTCAACAACCATCCCTCAGTGTCACAGAGCATATTAGTGTCAATACTGTTAACATGTACAAGTTTATCTAACTCAGCATCAAAATAGTTCCTCATGTCAATAGCCACTTCAAGGACATCTGATTGAACGAAGACCTGCCAACAACTATAAAGCTTTAGATAAAACGAACAAATATCTTTTTCTTTATAAAATTTTTAATGGGTTAGGGTATACATAGGATGTCCCAATCAATAACCATCATATGCAACTATCTTGCATTCAAGTTATAGGACTAGCTACTAGTCTTGTTTTTCTTCTCATAGAGAAGGTGGGGAAAATGGAGGAAACAAAATAATAATAATAACAATGTAAGTGGAAGTTGTTTCCAAATATCTTAATTGCTTTATAAAGCCTCAAATTATTAAATGTGGATTAACTTTTATATTTGCTTTATACATATGAGAATTAAACGAGGCGTCATTCAATTGAGTTGGAAACAAAATACGAGTTGCAGGGAAAAAAATGGAACGCATTTGTTCAATAAATACAGATAAAGGACAAACATTTTAAATTATGACGAAATGTGTATAAAGCAACCTGAGGGCAGGCCTAGCAAGCGGTCGCCGACTTATGGCCCAAACTAGAGGGCCTAAAATTGATTTTCTATTAAAAAAAATAATGAATTTGGGCTCAATTATTAATCACCAGCAAGCCTAGTGGTATGTCCTGGCCCAAAACATTTGTGATTTGTGAAAAGTGTCGGCTCTTTTTTCAAAAAAGGAAAAAAATGATCATGAGGGGCCCACTTTAGAAGTTCACCTTAGGCCCTCACAACCACAGGTACGGCCGCTTAACAAGACGACTCTCATGAATGTTTTCTTAAGAAAATTCCTTTCTTCTATATACAAGTGATGAGTGTGTTTTCACTCATGTTACAATGCTATTCAATCTTGATATTTGTGTAACTCCTTGAGTTTTAAAGCCTTTTGATGTGTGTGTTCATGTTTTGTTGTATTTAATGATAAAAAAAGAGTATATTTGAAGAGCTCAAAGAAACCAAGAAGTGATAGGAGTTGAACTGAGCATAGGAGGGCTCGAAAACGTACAAAAATGGTGAAGAAAACCAATTTTTGACAAGAAGACATTGCCTAGGTGCCACAAAGGAGAGGAAAAAAACTGCAGAAAGCCTAGGCGCTACCTTGGAATGGGCTGTGGTGCATAAGGGCCACTTAAGCCGCGCTTAGGCGTTGTGCCACAAAACTTAAGGACTATTTTGATGTATTAAGAGCCCAATTGATTCAAAACTCGAGAGAATCAAGAAAAGAGCGATAAAAAGGGTTGGAGAAAATCTTAGAATGCACTTTTCGACAGCGGCTAATCAAAAGAACGAAGCAATTGAAGGGAGATACAACGAGAAGGAAGGTTGAATCGACCCCAAAACAGTTTTTTCATCTTTCTCCTCAAATTTATGATTATGAACTTCATATTTATTTATTTTCCAATTATGAACTAAGCCTTTGTTTGGTTTTCATTACATCAAAACTTTTTTTATTCTAATGTACTCATTTTCAACCACATTCACACAAATAAAACATTCTACACATAAAACTATAACTTTTCCCTACTTTTCAACCACACATTCTCTGAAAAAATCACTATTCAAAAAATTAGCCTCTGTTCTCTTTACTGTTTTGAGGTCGTTTTCTGTTTTTATTTTCGAAAACGCTTCTCTTTACTATTTTCGAAAACGCATTTTGGAAAACAAAAAAAAAATTTGTACACAAAACACCCAAAACCTCGTTTTGTGTGTATTTCGACAAAAAATGTCCAAAACGCGGAAACCGCGTTTTTGGATTTTTTTTTTTTAAAAAAGAATTATCTTAACTTAGAACTAAGTTTAATATAAAGTTTTTATTTTTTTTTTTATTTATTACTTTTCTTAGAATTATCCTAACTTGGAACTAAGCATAAATAATTTTATTTTTTTATTTTTTTTATTTTTTTTTTAGAATTAACCTAACTTGGAACTAAGTTTAAATAAAGTTTTATTGAATTCAATATCAACATTACAAAAAAAAAAAATTAAGTGAAAATTCTTGTTATTATATTTCAAAAAATGCACTGATAAATGGACATTGGTGATTTTGAAAGAACTTGCATTTTCTGAATTTTAATAGAAGTAGAGCTTTTTCAAATCCCGAACCTGACCAAGCTGTGTTAATATAGACTCTTAATGCTTACATTAGTGTGTTGCATGTAACCATGTTTTCAGTATATTGTGAAAGGAAATTTGAGTTTGAATTAGTAGTATTCTGCAAGCAAATTAATTAAAAATAATTTAAGTAGTATTCTGCAAAATTTCAAACAGAACGTGTTTTCCAGCTTTTCATTTTCAAAAACAGTTTTCAAAAATGACAAACCAAACGCGTTTTCAGCAAATTTGAAAACAAAAATAAAAACAGGAAATACAAAACATTTTCGAAAATGAAAATACAAAATAAAATACAAACAGAACGCCACCTTACATTCTCTTTAAAATGAACATCAAACAGGGGCTAAGTATTTATTTAGAGGATTGATGTAATCATACTTTGACATTGTTTTTTGATCTTTGATTCATAATTTTTAAGGTTTTATTCCAAATTTATTCGTTATCTTGTTTTTAATGCTTTTAATCAACTAGACATTAATTGATTGATTTGATATCCAAAATTAGGAAATTAAGAGAAGAAACCTTAGAATTGATCATAGTTAACATAACATATGATTTTATAGGTTTCGAGAGAAAGAATAAAGCTTATTACAAAAGAACCATAGAACTTAATTAAATCTTGAAATCTTGGCTTGGAATAGAGATATTGGAATTAGATTTTAGGAGTGATTTTTACTCCACACTCGAGAGAGGAAGTGAAAATACAATTGGGTTCTTAGCTTATAAACTGGAATATGACCAATTGGAGATGGAGGGAGAATTAAAAGCATAGTTGATAATAAGATGAAATCAAAATACTAGACTCTTCTTATACTGTTTAACTTTAAACCTTAAGATTTGGCGTGTTATTGTTGATTTAGTCAATTCCTCAATTTCAGATTTACTTAAAATTCCTTGATTCTACATTTCGACCGTCTAGATAAAATAAAAGTTAGTATTATAATTATAGTACTGAGAAAGAATTTAATTATCAATCCCTGTGGACTCTACATCCTAACTTATCATTATAATATATAAATTAACACCATACGCTTGCAATAATAAAAATATTCAACAATTGTTGCGTCGTTACAGAGGATTGATTTGATTTAGCCCACATTTGGTAGTCATTATTAGGAAACTCGTTTTTCTACATACTCATTTTCCACCACACAATAACACAATAAAATACTATGCATGTAAACCTTATGTTTTTTTCCTCCATACATTCTAATAAAAATCACTTTTTACTTCTTTATTTTTAATTGTTTATTTGTTATTATTTCAGCCGTTTATGCGAAGATCGAAGAGCTTTGAATTAGATCCTGAGATCGAGAAAACCTTTCGGATATTAATGGTTGTAAGAAGAAAAGCGATCGAAGAAAGGCAGCGAAAGACAACCAATAACAGCGGGCTATTCGAGATTACGTCCTACCAATGGTGAATGACTATTATCATGGTATCAAACGCCAAGCTATTGCAACAAACAACTTTGAGTTGAAACCCTCTTTGATTAACATGGTGCAACAGAACTAGTTTGAAGGATCTGCATTAGAAGATCCAAACGCTCATCTTGCTACTTTCTTGGAGATTTGTGATACGGTAAAGATGAACAGTTACAAAAAATACTATTAGACTGTGGTTATTTCCCTTCTCCTTGTAGGACAAAGCAAGGAGATGATTTCAATCAATACAAGCAAGTACTATTAACACTTCGGAGGGGATGGCTTGAAAAATTCTCATCAAGTTCTTTGCTCCTTCCGAATCAGCACGACTAAGGAATGAGATTGTGCAATTGAATCAAGTTGATTTTTGAACAATTTTACAAGGCACGGGATTCAAAAATAAGAAATATGTCAAATCTGAATGTTAAAAATGGTTATGTTGAAAATGGGATATGGAACTCCGTACTACTATTGACTCGCATTGTAAAATGGTGAACTATGATATCTCAAGCTCGAAGGTGATGTGGTACTTTCTACGAGTTGCATCAATAGACAGGATCTACATGTAAAATTCGTCATTAACCCTGACATCCAACTGTTTCTAAAGTCGTGTGGAAGTCAATGACTGATTTGCTCAATGATGACAACTGTAAAATGATCCAGCTGAAGTAAATCAACCAAGGTATTCAAATTCCAAGAAGTCATAAAACGTATTATCACCAAGGATTATACATGGTTAGTTTAATAAACCGCTTAGTTCTTGAAGACTTTATGATGAAAAGTAGACATACTAAGGCTGCGTTTGATTCGCCATATTTTCCATGGAAAATATGATTTTCCACGTGATTTTCCAACTTTTCGATGTTTGGTTGCCTAAGTTTTCCATGGAATTCATTTTTCCACTTGCCTCGAAATCCGGTATTTTCCTTGTTTTGGATGAATTCGTTTTCCAAGAGGGGAGGAGGTTTTATTTTCCATGGAAAATCTTATACCATTTTTGTTACGTTTGATCATTTTTGTTGTTGTTAATTGATTTATTTATTTATTCCAAAAATTAACATTATTATTACTAAGTACAAACTTGTTAAAAAATGAAAAATAAAAAATATTATAATAGCTAAATTTTACTTTATTTTCCATGGAAAATAATGTCAATCAAACAACAAAAGTTGAAAAATTCTCCACTTTTTCTACCTAGAAAATTAAACCAATCAAACACATTAAACTTTCAATTCCCAGGAATTTAATTCCCTAGAATTCAATTCCCTGGAATTCATTTTCTTTCCACCCAAATTCCACCCTCGCTATCAAACGCAGCCTAAATGTGTAACACCTCGAAATTTTATAGAATATAATTAGTTAGTGATACGGATTTTACCTAAATGACTTTTATTAATTTCGCGAAGTTGACGAACTAAAGTTAAATAAGTTTTAAAGATAATTTTTATTTGGAATAAATGATTAACTATTGATAAAGTGAAAATTAATATATCGATCTTGGACTAGTTTTGTAGATCGTGATTAACTAGGAGTCTTAACTCAAGAGAAAGTTAATTTAGATAAAATCACATCAAATTATATTTGATTGAAAGAATAGGAGTTCAAATTGAATTTTTAATTAATTTAGATCAATACCTAAAACAGGCTCCTTTTCTTTAGCTGCTCATGTATACTCCAGTTGCACAAAGATTGAGAAATCACAATAAATTCACCATTATCCTGTTAATACACGACATTCCAGTTTTAATTGTACAAGAACTCAATTTTGTACACACGCTTTTCAATTTCAGTTGTACAAGAACTCAGTTTTGTACACACAATTTTTCAGTTTTAGTTGTACAAGAACTCAATTTTGTACAATGAATATATCTATAAATAGTGTCAAAAAGTCAAATGAATCACCACAAAAAAATATACACTCTCGGCATAAAAGCTTGAGAAAAATATTTGGAGAGTGCAGTAGATTTTCTTTGCAGAAATTCGTTTGATTTATTAAGATAAGATACCAAAAGTACAATTGTTAGATTCTAAATTCTCCATGATGTCGATATATTATTTTTAATTTGAAATAGATCTGCAGGTCCAATGTTAAATCATTCGAGATGTGGGAATTCTAATGAAATTCCTTGAGCTATATTATCACGGTCAGTTACTCTATATTTATATTATGCTGAATTGGAATTTGTACTTATATTACTGAGTATTTTTCAAAATAATCACTCTTACTTTAAAATTTCAGATTAATATGGATCGTGCTATATGCATGGAAGTTTGGACGAATTTGAGATGTGGGAATTGTAATGAAATTCCTTGAGCTATATTATCACGGTCAGTTATTCTATATTTATATTATGCTGAATTGGAATTTGTACTTATATTACTGAGTATTTTTCAAAATACTCACTCTTACTTTAAAATTTCAGATTAATATGGATCGTGCTATATGCATGGAAGCTTGGACGAGTAGATGCCTATGGGTTTCCAAGTAAAGTTACAAATAAAAAGGCTAGATTATCGTTATTTTCCTTTAATGACTTTTCAAGTATTTTTGCAAATTATTTAGCAATCAATTTTCGTGCTTTATTAATATTTCGTTAAATAAATGTTGAATTACATTATTTAAATGCTATGTGATGCTACTCTTTTATAGAATTGTTAAATTATTGGTTATCTTTAAATTACGAGGACAAAAACTTTATTTTACTCAAAAATCGCGTTTTATACAGCTATTTTATGTTCCGCTTAAATTAAAACAAATAAATAGAATTAAGAATTTGGTAACACTTCAAGTTTTAAAACTCTTAAAATTTGGGGTGTTACAAAATGAGGTTCTGAGCAAGTACCTGTCCACCAGGCATTAAACTGTCTACAATTGACTCAACAAGAGGCTTCTGCACAACCCTTCTTTTATGATGCTTTTTCTTGAAATGCGGATCTGGGCACTAAATGCATGAGTGAATACTCTTTTAGTACTAAGCAACAGATAACTGGAATCTTTAATGAAAATACTCTTCCTGTTAAATCTTTTGTGATTGATAAGAGCACTTCTTTGCAACTTTCAGTACAATGTGAGCACTCACCAAAATGGAAACAAACATCAATGGTCCAGGATATGTCGATACAAGTTGTCTGAAGGAGATCGTGGCATTAGCAAACATGAAATGTCTGCATTTAGACATACATAAGCCCATTCCAATGTATTTGCAAAAGCAAGGTTAGTAGTCTTTCGAAATCTTACATATTTCTCATAGCAAGCTCATTTACCCAATAATTAGCACGTGTGACCAACTGCACAAGAAAAAGACATGTACGGATAAGAGAACTCGGTACTTATCTAATTCAATTTGTCACTGAAAGTAATAATACATTTATTGTTCTTCAGTCGAGTATAAGCATTCTTGAAGAAAAACAATAAGGATATTTGGTGAATACCTTGGGACGTATTTCCAATCCTAGATAATTCCTAAAGGCGGGATGTTTTTTAGCAAGCCACAAAAGAAATCTGCCGCTACCTGTAATTCTTTATATATTCAGTGCATGGTACATCAACAAGTTATGTTTGTTAAATGCAACAAATAACAACTCATTTTTCAAAAAATAAATAAATAAATAAATATAATGCAATTTTTATATTCAATAAAATTTCATTCTCATTACCACTTTAAATATGGTAAATATTCATTTTCTTTATATAATGTTAAAGATAAGCCATTATGTTAGCGACTCAAAAGTCACGTATCATTGAGGACTCTGAGCATATGCTGAATATCATTTCAGTTCGCTAACTCATTTAAACTGAAAAGAACCAAGTCACAACCGATGTTTTAAAAGTCATAATAGGATACAGAGGTGTTTTTTCGACATGAGGCAAGGCGAAAACCTCAATTTTTTAGAGTGGAAATCTTCATACAATGCAAATTTTTTTTTTTTTTTTTTTACCAGTAAGCCCTTGTTTGATCTCAATTATAATTAGAATTTTGGAGATAATGTATTTTGGAAATAGAGATTTCTGAAGAATGGTGGTTAAAAATTAAGAGAAAATTGTATACCAAATGTGTGGTTAAAAGTAAGAGAGAGAAAAATGTATTAAATTATAATGTGCTTCAAAAAAGGGGCCAAATATAATGCAATTAGTTAATGTCTAAGTGGGACTGGGCAATGGGTGCTCTCAAAATGGGTAAATCAAATTTTGTTGTGTTTTGAGAGAAACGCCTAAAGTTAAGTAAGTGTGTGTTTGGTATTGTTTAAAAAGAGTTTTTTTGAAATGAATAGTGATTTTTAGAAGAATAGATGGTTGAGATTTGGTTGAAAAGTAAAATTGTGGGCTTGACTTTTGATTGATGGTTGAGATTGAGTACCGTAGAAAAAAGAGAAAAATTTAATGTGAACCAAACAAGGGCTAAATAAGTCTAAAAAATTAAGGAGCACACACCTCACAATGTGCTCTGAGGTGTGTCTCAGACAATCGAGGCATATACCTACAAAAACTGCCTTACAGTCAGCGCTCTGAGGCATTTTTTGCCCTCCACACTGTGGGACTCAATTGGGTCTTTAAACAATGGTCACAACTCACAACATTGAATATAATGGATCTAGCAATTAGCAGCTGGTGAAACCTTTACTTTAGAACGAATGAAACTTTAAACTCAATAGGAAGGTTAAAGAAAATTGGTTGCTGCCAACCCCTGCCAAGCTTTCTAATATTACACCTTTTATTTTTCTCCTAAAATTGCAAATTCCACAAAAAAGTTGGAGGAAGATTAGGATTTATTGCCCCCTCCCCTCTTTTTCACTGGGGCTCATAGTTTCTAAATCACCCATTCCCCTTATAAAAGAGGATTTTGTAGAAAAATGTCCCTTCAGAGATTAAGCTATTCGAAATCACACCCCTGCCTCTTTTCCTGTGCCCCAGCTGAAATGTGTTAAAACTTCACCAGTTTACATCTATAGATTCTTAAAATAAAACTGATCTATGGCACTTGCCAAAGTTGAAGTAACTAAATTAAAACAGAACTATAGTGATGGACTGCATGTCCTCTGCCCCTTTGCCTATTAATGATGCAGAAATCATTATTATTCTATATAATAAACTAAAACCATAGAATAGACTTGTCTAGAAAAGGTATGTATGTATATATGTATGTATGTATGTATGTATATATGTATGTATGTATGTATGTATGATAGTCAATGGCTTACCAATCCAAGAATAAGCTATGTATAACAACATGAATTGAAATGCATTTTTCTATTGCACAAACCAGGAGCAAGCCACAAACCATAATAAAAATAATAAATAACTTTAAACAAGTGAGAAATAGAGGATAAATGCAAAGGTTGTCCATTACCGCTCCCAATATCCAGCATCAGTGGCAATTTTGCATCCTCGTAGACTTCGTTCCATTCTGGCACTTCAGCAGGAATCTAACCGTAACAATTGAAATGAATCGTGTTAGTTTGACATAAACTCCCTCATTTCAAAAACTAGTTGACATAACTGGGAGAGAAATAAACTGGCAAGTAAAAACAAGCACCCCTCAACAAAATGTATACACTTCAGGCGGGCATGCTTACACACTTGTGTGAGCAAATATACAATTATACAAACATGTCTACCGAAAGAAAAATTACCATGAGAGATGAACGAAGAGGATTAACATGCTGTCGGATTCTAACGTGACCCACCTCCTGCAACAACAAGAAGTAATCATCATTCTTCTTGTTGTGTTGATATAAGACAGCAAGAAATAATAACACCAAAGTAATAAATAAAATGCAGAAACGCGATTAATTAAAACAAAAAATGTCTAATTCCTTTCCACTTTGATCCTAGGACCTAGAACTATCAATTAAATCCTAATTAATTCGTAAAAACGCGATTAATAAAAACAACCATGTTCATCCTAGCACCGAGAACTATCAATTAAATTCCAATTGATTCCTGAAAACGCGATTATAGAAAATACGACCATGCAATGCATACATATATTATGTACCTCGCAAAATTTGTCAGAGAGATTTAGGTCGGCATATTCCCGGGCCACTAGTTCTGGGCTTCTGATTTCTAGATATTCTGTTACGGCTGAAGGCGAAGAGACGGTGGCTGCTGCAAAAGTAAAGTGACGGCGACGGCGGCGGCGGCGGCCGTGGAAAGGCGGGAGAAATGATAATGCGATGGCGGGCGGTTTAATGAGAAATAATTTTTGAACAACATTTGGATTTAGAGAAGTTGGAATGGCAGTAAACATGAAGGCTGGCGATGTAGTGGAGCTGTTGCTGTTTGGAAGAAGGAACCCTTGCTCTTTATTAGGTACCTTTCGGCAAACATGTTCTTAAATATATTTTTTTTACATAATTTCTCAAATCACTTTTTAATCACACATATTTTCTCTCTCTATTTTTCAACTATACATTTTCTCTCTCTATTTTTCAACCATACATTTTATCTAAAAAAACATAAAAAAAAACATATTTTTTTTAAAAAAAAACTTTTAACAATTCTTTTCAGCAACTTCAAATTAAATATTTAGGGGAAAATGGCAGTGCCATGTCCCTAATCTATTATTATTTGTATTGTACTAGCTTTTCTACTCGTGCGCGATGCACGAGATTATTTTTGTGATAGCTATTTCGATCAAATTTGTAAAATTATGTTAAGGGTTAATAGCACAAAACGTCCATATCTTTGACATGTATTATGTAAAATATTTTAACGTTGTGATTTTTACGTTGAACGTCTCAACCTTTACATTTTCTTGTTGAAGACGTCATTTTCATTATATTTAACCCTATTTCAACGTTAAATGAGGGGCATTTTTGTCAAATTCCATTTTTAATTCATTTTTTAAGGGTAATGACACAAAACGTCCCTACGTTTGACACTCATTGTGGAAAAACGTCCATACGTTCATTTTTTTAGCGAATAACGTCCATACATTTAGATTTTCTTGTAGATTAGTCCCCAAATTTTACTTTTCTTTCAATTTAGTCATTCCGTATTTGATTTAAAGGTCATTGTCTTCAAACGTGTATAATTTTTGATCTACAACTCGAGGAAATTTGACTTATCCGCTGCGTTAGACTTTCATTTCCTATCAACAACCTTAAATAGATTTGCAATGCTATATTAATGCACAGATTTTGAAACAAAACATTATTGCTCATTCACGGAATACGATGACATACTTATCTCGAAATGCTTGAACTTTCTCGAGCTGGGCGTTGATACATAATTTTGTCACATGGTATGTGTTACATATCGTCACCTCACCTAATATCATAGTATACATCAATAATATTAAAAACCGTCATTGAAAATAAACTTGAGTTGCAGTTATGAAATTGTTAAAGAGTAGATGTAACGCCCCGAGTTCTAAATACTCGAAACGCCACTTCATCGTCTCAAACTCAATTTCAAAAAATATTCATTTAGCAGGAAATAATTGAAATTTTCAATTTTGCATAATATATTATTTCAAATCACTCATATAAATAAAATCCAAATTCTCCATAGTCAGTATAAAATAAAGTTCGACTTAAACGGAAATTTTTAAAAATAACATTTAATTATTTCTTTGCCACTTGTGTCCATCACTCGCCACCGCTTCCAAAGTCTGCAAAAATTGTTAATAACGGGGTGAGTATTTCTAAGAAATACTCAGTAAACTCATTACAAAATAATTCACTTATTCCATAAATTGCACATAAACAATAAATCATGTTAAACATATCTTTCTCATAACATCATAACATATCGCATATTCACATAAGTGCGGAAAGTAGCCTCGTCTTGTCTTAATTCGACATGCAATTATGCATGGAAGTTATAGCGCATATAACATTTCTTCTTCATACACCATTTCTGGGAGAGCATTTGTCCGTCTTACCCCTCATGGTTAATCACATGAACATAACATCATATATGATTTACATAATTACAGATTTACATGCAAGTCATAGCTAAATAAATTATTGAGTATGAGTCTACCTCAAAGCTTAACGAGTATATATATCGAGCGGGGAAAACTTCAAGTCTCTAATCGTCCGTTCGCGTCGTCTAGCCAAAAAGATAAATTTTTGAATTAGTAATAAAATAAAAGATTGTGGCTAATTTGAGAATTTAACATAATTAAATTTTAAAAGGCTTGGGACTAAATTGAAATTTTTCAGAAATAAGAGGGCTGGCTAATTCGTTTTAAAAAAAAAACTGCAACGGCAAAAATAATAGTATTTGAAACTTGGGGACTGAAAATAACTATTTAAAATAAGGGGGTTGAACTAAAAAAACACTCTTCAAAGATGAGGGACTAAAGGGATAATTTCGAAAATCATTTTTGATTTATATCAAAATCTCTCTCTCCTCTCTTCATAACCGAAAGAAGAGATGGCGAGAGATGGCGGAGGAGGAGTCCTCCTCTCAGTTCAAGGCTGTCGGCCTCTCAATCGGCAGTGGCGCCGCCGCTACGGGGCGACGGTGAGAGTGATGTTGGTGAGGGAAAATGGGTTTAAATCTTGGATGGATTCATGGTGTCAAAATCAGGTGGAGCTCGAATTTGGGGATAACGATTTCCGGCCAAGTTATCCGGCGAACTAGGTAAGCACCGAGTTTCTTGTTTTGTTCTTGATTTGGGGTTAAATCTTGGGTTTGATTTCGACTGGGATTTAGAAGTGGCAGCGGCGGTGGACCTTTTGTGGTGGTGGCTTTGGTATTGATTGGTGTGGATTTGGAGGTTTGGGAGATGGAAATGGAGTTGAGCAGTGATGATGGCGGTTGTGGTGTGTGGTGGTTTGGCCATGGCAGTGGTCGGGTTGAGGTGGTGGCTGCTTCGTTTGAGGGATGGTGTGGGTCAATGGCTCGTTTGTGTGGTATCACTTCCTTTGCGAGATACTTGAATTCAGTGGTTGTTATGTTTTGGGTTGTGGAATTGAAGAAAGGGGAAAAATCTTACCCAACTTCTTGCAGATTTCAGCGTGAGGGATGAAATGGATGAAAAGAGTGAAGTTATATGCAGGCTTGGAATCTGTAAAATCTGTAACGGAAATCCTTTGAATGCAGGAACGTTGAGGGAGATGAAAATTTTCTGAAATTAATCTCTCATGAATGATAAAATAATTTGGACGTTTGAAAAAAAAAAAAAAATCTGAATTTTTTTGTTGGCTGGGGTTACACATAACCTATCCTGATTGGGATTTAAAAATAATATCAAAATAAAAATTTGGATATTGGATTAAAATGAAATAATAATTTCGGATCAATTTAAAATCGCAATTCGGACTTAAAGATTTAAACAGATTTAAATTTCTTTCTTGAAATCTTAAAATAATTTAATTGGCTAGGCGAACACGTTTTCATCGGGTGGAGTCGTAGCGACAATTTAAATAAATTTAACTTTTATTGTTATAAAATTTCCTCGGTCGCTACAGTAGACCTCTAAACTTTTTAGTTCGACACATCTGTAGTAAGAATATGACCGGTCCTTCATTGTCAATATCGAGAATGTTGCTAACCTCATCAGCATGCTCACCCCAGATGGTGCAAGACAACCGATTATTCCTACGCACAAGGAGCGTTAAAAGTTAAAGATCGATTAAATAAATGTACTAAAGTTAGAAATAAAAGCAGCTAATGATTTTCTTGGATATTGATGGACTTACTCAGTATCCTGTAGCACAATATCAATCATTCTGGTAGTTCTCCCAGATATTTCCTTTGACTTTACCGCATTCTTGCCAACTACTTCTCCAATTACATCTAAAATAATAATATATTTGTGATATTAATGAACATAAGAAATCGTGAATCCATCTAGATTCATTTGAATTTTCAATCAATACGACATTAAATATTAAAATCATTAAAAGCAAGCATTAGCAATCAACTAGTTTTCATTCGTGTCAGAAGATGACAACAAATCTCAAAACGGAATAAAATCATAAATCTGGTATAGAAAGCTACTATCTTCAACTTCCTTGACATACGTCTTCATAAAAAAATTGAACTTGTATTTGTGATCTGAAGCTTTGTACTTTGAATTGTTGTATCCAATGACGAAGTCACACATAAGGTATAAGATTCCCTCATGGAGTTTAGGCTTGAATGTCTTGATCAAGTTGCGTTTCACCGATGCATGAATTCTAGTGCCCTATATATATTACACATCGAATCATAATAAACACTTGTATGTTTTATAAACGTATCTACATCACTATTTGACCAGTCTAATGTCCAAGAAAAGTTGATGAATAGCGACAGAATATTTGACCAGTTTAATGACCAGTCTAATATTTTGATTCAAATATCAAATATTTACCCATAATAAATGTTGCTACATCAGTATGACTAATCTACATAATCTAGCCTTTATTTAGGAGTTAATAAATTAATTTAATATTCAAAACATAGACTAACAGTTTATTAGAAACCCCAATACTATTAGTCGTAATAACTTAGTTTTATTAGCTCATAATATAATGTTTAAAAATAATACAGTTTTAGCAACTTCAAATTTTTGTTTCAGTTTTAGCAACTTCAAATTTCTGTTTAATATATACTGTGATTTGTGTACTTATTTTAAAATCTGATTATTGTTATACTGAATTAATATTTCGATTCAAATATCAAATAAATCTAGCTTTTATTTAAAATCCGATTATCCGATTATCATTATAAATAATCTTATCACCAGCTGTCCTTTGTCTTGAGGAAACATTGAGCACACTGGATTATACCCACCAGGCTAAGAATATAAGGAATAAGCCTTAGGCTTGTTGCAGATATTCTTTTTTTATATTCAAATATGAAATATAATAAATCTAGCTTTTATTTAAAATCTGATTATTATTATAAATATTCTTATCACCAACTGTCATTTGTCTTGAGGAAACATTGAGCACACTGGATTATTCCCACTGACTTAAAAATATAAGGAATAAGCCTTAGGTTTGTTGCAGATATTTTTTTTTATTCAAATATCAAATATAATAAATCTAGCTTTTATTTAAAATCTGATTATCTGATCTGATTATTATTATAAATATTCTTATCACCAGCTGTCATTTGTCTTGAGGAAACATTGAGCACACTGGATTATTCCCACTGACCTAAAAATATAAGGAATAAGCCTTAGGTTTGTTGCAGATATTTTTTTTATTCAAATATCAAATATAATAAATATAGATTTTATTTAAAATCTGATTATTATTATTATTATTATTATTATAAATAATCTTATTACCTGTTGTAGATATTTTTTTATTTTTCAAGAAAACATGTCATCACTGTCGCTCTCCACTTCCTCTTGCTTTTATTTATGTGTACTTTAAGATTGGGATATCTAGTTATTTAGTTTTATACGAACTAATTTAGTTGCTTAATCACAGGCAATATGAACTGATGAATGTACTACATATAATATCAACTAACATTGAAAGCATAATATTTCTTTTGTTATTACAGGACTCCTATGTCTTGAGGAAACATTAAGCACGCTGAATTTTACCCACCGACCTAAAAATATCAGGTTTGTTGCAGATATTTTTTTTTTTATTCAAATATCAAATATAATAAATCTAGGTTTTATTTAAAATCTGATTATGAACTGATGTGTAATACCGCATTTCGATTTACATGCTTTCTTGATTGTCACGTAAAGTTTATATTAATATCATTATAAATGATTTAACTAATATTATGGTTTTATTTGAATTATTTTGCAGTGGAAGGACTGGATGCCGTCTCGATCAATGTACCAATTAAAAGTTTATAAATTGTTATTTTAACAGTTTACGTGCAATTTTATGTGATTAATTAAATTTATTGCCTAGGCATGCTAATTTCTATTTTTATCGTGTTATATTGAAGTTGGAAAAAATTTGGTGACACTTTGGAATTTCATTTGAAAGTTTTGAGCCTAAATTACTAATTTATGAGAGTAGAGGGACTGAATTGCAATTTACCAAAAGTTAAAAACTTAACCCTAACCTACTCCTCACTTACGCTCACTCTCGGTCTCTCTCTTCTCCATCGCGCTCTCTCTCTCCCTCGTTTCCGCCTCCCTCTCCCTCGACTCACCTCTCGCTCTCGGTCACTCTCTCTAACCCGTCGCCGACCACGACCCAACCACCGGCGGTAAGCCTCTTTTTCCCCTTCACTTTCTTCACACACGCACGCCCACACGAAACCGAATACACACACACCCGGGACCGAACGCACACACACACGGTTCCACGCGATTTCGCCCACACACACGCCCATAATTCGATACACACATGTATATATGTATAAATTCTATGTAAATAATGTATGTATACACTTTATATGCATAAATTCAGTTTTTACAGTTAACTGCAGATTTTAATTTTTGTGTAAAATTCGAGTTTAACCATGAAATTGGGGATCTATGATGTTATGTGAATGAGTAGTGATGTATATGAATGTATATATTATTATGTATGTATAGATGCGTGTATATATATGTATAAGTTTGGATTTTGTGGGCATAGATATATATTCATGAAATTTTTGAATTAATTTGTGTGCTATAATATTAAATTTGAGGTGTGAGTGTATGTATATATATGATCATGAATATGCATATGACTATTTAAACGAACGTGTGATTTTTGGAATGTTGGGATAATGGTGTAGGAGAGTAAAGTTTAACCTTTTAGGAACAAGTTAGTTTAAATGTAAGTTATGTTCAAAGTTATAAATTTTTAGTTCAAGATCATTTTTTTGAATAAGAATGCTTGACTTTGATTGGTGAAATTGATAAGTAAGATTTCCAAAATTTTCCTTGAACTTAATGTATTACTTCGAGTATGATATTATATGTAGTGTTAAATGTGTTTATTATATTATGAGTCACATGCAAGTCTCGACCTTATTTAAGAGTGGTAAACGTGGTTTTTCACTAAGAGTCATATTTTGTTAATGAATGAAAATTAATTAGGAGAAACGGTACATTGACGTCGCGGGCAACCAAGACTTCCACCTGCATATTAAACAGACTACTGAGGACTACAGGTAAGTAAACTTCCCCCTATTTTCATAGAAGTTGAATGTAAATGTGAAAGTTATGTGTAAATGACTGTCGTGCAACTTACTTGCTTTGACGAATTGTATTCACTTTATGAAAGCATATGTTATTGAGAAGAATGTTAAAGCATGCACGTTATCATGTCATTGCATCATTAAGCATGCATTGGCATCGAAATGGTAAAGTCAAATGTTTTAATGAAAGTAATGTGTCAAAGTGAAATTTTGTCAAAAGTATGTATCCCAAGTTTTGAAAGAATGGGTGTACTTCTATGTCATGAAAGGTCCGAGTGGGAAATGGGGCGCGGGGGACCGGCGTACCCGAATGTAATGAGCCGCTTTGCGGTGGAATGAACGTAATGAGCCGCTTTGCGGTGGAATGAATGTAATGGGCCGCTTTGCGGTGGAATGAATGAATGAACCGCTTTGCGGTGGACATGCGCATGTTAATCTGGTTCCAAATAAGAATGGCCCACTGTTATCTGATTGACTAGAAGTTACATCAAGTGAGATCACGATGGAAATGAAGTGAAGTTTTGAAATGTTAAGTGAAAGTTCGAAAAGTTTGAAAGTTTTGGAAAGTAAAGTAAATGGGGATACATATATGGAATTTTTAAAAGCATTCATGTCATAAGCATGCATTCATGCATACAGTTTACTTACTGAGCTTTAGCTCACCCCAATCCCTCCCCACTTTTTTTTAGGTGATGAAAGTTAGATGATCAGAGGAGAACACTTGGCGGCTGACTCCGACAGTACCCGTTATCGCCTTAATAAATAAAGTTAAATTCATTCGAGTTATTATTTAAATTAAATTTTTCATTCATTATTATTGATAATGGTTTGGTTGAAGTTATTTTGATTAAGTTTGAAACGTATTAGAGGTTAAATTACCTTTTATTTCAATTGTCAATGTTTGATGATGTTTTGGAAAATCTTATACTTGAGGAGTTCGGGAAATGAATGTGATTGTGATGTGATTGATGCTTTGAATTTGTAAAATGGTCTTGATGTCCCTCTACAGGTTGGCTATGTCCAGTTTATAGAGGAGACTCTGCCGAAATTTCTATAAAACATTTATAATAGATAAATGAATATTTTAATTGTGCAAACCATTTAAATTCCGCATTTTAATGTTTAAACGATTTATTTCCGCATTAAAAGAAAAAGGGAAGTTAACACCTAGGTTTAAGATTCTTGAACTAGGGGTGTTACATGATGAATGTACTACCTATAATATCAACTAACATTGAAAGCATAATATTTCTTTTGTTATTACATGACTCCTTTGTCATGAGGAAACATTGAGCACACTGGATTCAACAAAACATGTCATTACTGTCGCTCTCCACTTCCTCTTGCTTTTATTTATGTGTACTTTTAGATTGGGATATTTAGTTATTTATCTAGTTATCTAGTTATTTAGTTTTATACGAACTAATTTAGTTGCTTAATCATAGGCAGTATGAACTGATGAATATACTACATATAATATCAACAACATTCAAAGCATAATATTTCTTTTGTTATTACAAGACTTACATTTCTGTCGATCAGGACCATTTCCAAGCTGTAAATGTCTTCGAACTTTCCAAACGCAGGATTCTCCCAAAGCCGGACCACGCGGACACGGAATGCCCACTCGGTTTTCGTAGGAACAATGTCTGCCAAGAGATCTATGATGGGAGCCATACTACTGCAATTTTTTTGATAAATAAGAATCTGTATGAATATAGTCAACAGAAAGAAGAAAATATAGAAAATGCCTTTTGATTTTTACTGTATGAATATAGGCAACACAAAGAACAGAATATAGCAAAACCTTTCTTTTTTTTTTCTCAAATGCGTTGAAAAAGGCAGCAACCCCTCAAATGCGTGTAAAAAACCCAGAAATGAAGGTTGCTGCCTTCAATAGGCTGGGTTTCTTGTGTGTTGGTAAGGAGAAAAAAATCTCTATAGTGTTGTGCTTTGTCAATCAATCAATTCCTAAATTGAAAAAGGACTGCTCGTTTAAGGCATAATGCAATTTTTAAATCGTGCAGTGTGATGGCCTATTCTGTCCATAAAATGCAAAGAAGATAGATGACTTGTCATTTCAGAGTGTTGTCTCATTTAATGCAAAGTATCAGATTTTTTTTGAACACATTCAAAAGTAAGGAGGAGGGAACTCGACTGGGGGGAAAACCATTACATATGGAGGGAATCACTTGGAGGGAAAAGTTTTGCCACTATGCTCCTTTATAATAATAATAAGATAAATAAAATAAATATATTAATAAGATAAGATTTTCATTCTCAATTTTTTTAAATGAGCACCTTGACAATTGATACCTATTCAGTAGAGAATTTCTAATTAATTGTTTTTTAGGCCCCCTATTGTAAGGGGCAGTTCCCAAAAAAAATAGTTTTAAGAGGTTTTCTTTGGCAAGCCATAAATTTCACCTCGGTCGGCCATTTCTTGTGTGCACGGTAAAGTGCAAGGGAAAGTAGGCTGTGAATACTTCGAAATGGTATCAAGGACTTGATGTTTCGACCTTCATTTGATGCCTTTTTTCATATCTTCACCTCCTACTTGCGTGAATTGAAGATAAAAGTCGAGTAACTTCCTTGTAAAAATTGAGAGCTAGGATCATATACAATAAAAACCTCCTTCCTTTACATGCAACCAAGATGTAATATAAATAGGAGAGGATTTGAAATGAAACATATACAACAAAATTTTAGCAAGGAAAAGTTATAGAAAAGTTTGCTTCAAACACTCTAGGTAAGAAATCATGGTGATTTCTTGTTTTTAATTCGATATATTACTTCCTTTGATTAGAAAACATGTTTCTTTTGAAGTTCTAAATCAAAATAAATAAGTACTGATCAAAGGAATCAAGAAAAAACCAAGTTTAATTTCTGAAAAAAATACCAAGGTGTCAACACTTGGTGAAAAAGATGACTTGGTCGACACCCATGTCAACACCCATATCAATACCCTATAGACACCCATTTAGACATCTGACCGTTTTAGGTTTTAATCTTCATATTTTTCTTTCATGTGATTTTCAGGTTGATAATATCATATCCACGTACTATAAGTATTCAATACATTTTATTTTATGTGGCATAACGTGATAACATTATTTCGATATAGTATTATGCGACAGATTATGAATCACGAAATAAATGTTTATGCATTGGGGTTATAGATTCGAATTCTATCTTCCTTATTGTAATCATGGTGTGTCGCATATCGGTTTGTATGTCGAGAGCCGCCTTGAGACCCTGAGGCCTGTGGCTATCGACATTTTGTTTGAGTAACCGTATTGGGGTTGAGTAGGGTGAAAAGTGAAAGGATGGTGTCCTATGATTTGTGACCACCTTATTGCTATCTTGTTTTGTGGACTTGTTTAAGCGCTTGGAGTAATGAGAAACCTATAATTGGGCCATGAATCATTGTTTTAAATAAAACGTGCAAGTGAAAGGATGGCGTCCTATGATTTGTGGCCATCTTATTGATATCTTGTTTGTGGACTTGTTTAAGCGCTTGGAGTAATGAGAAACCTATAATCGGGCCATGAATCATTGTTTTAAATAAAAAGTGCAAGTGTATCGATTACTCATTGAATTATTACTCACATTTCCATATTTTACAAATGTAGATATTGCACTTTAATATGTTCGCAATGATATCTTAGGAATAGATAAATTAGGCCGACATGAGGTTTTATATGTATGGGGTTGAGATACACACCTAGCATACATACCGTAATTTTTCAGCTTTGACGTGGTTCGTCCAATCCCAATTCTATGTTGACTTCTATGGTGTCAAGACTATGTTGTGTACTCCAATAATTTTTTGGAAGAATAGTGGTAATGTTGTAGAAGCGATTGTAATAGTCTTTTTGTAAATGGAAAAGATTATATTTTGAAAACATTTTATAAGTCATCTTTTCAAAATGAATATGTACATTAGCTCGGAAATGTTTTATAAAGTATTTTATGTCGTGGAAGTCATGAGTTCTAAATATCATTTCAACATTCAAAAATCATGTTTTAGACTATTCTACGTCAACACCTAAATCCTAGATATCAAACCCAAAACTCATGCAACCAAACCTGCAACCTCTAGCATTTTAACAATAATTATTAAATAAAACTTGGAGTTGGGATCGTCACAAACTATCAACCCAACATTTAAACAGTTGTCTAAAGTCCTACATATTTTAACAAGATCCCCTCTATTATATATAACAAAAATATATTTATTACGTTTCACCTTTTTATTGAGCGGCTGTGTCTGTATAATAGTAAGTCGAAGAAAAATATTTCTTAAATTTATTTACATTTAGGCATGAACATTTATCGATTCGGTTTAGTTATTAAAGGAATCGAAACTTTCGATTCAATTCCGTTCAATCCCAAGAACTAAATCAATTTTTTTATTTTTATTTTTGTTCGATACCTATTAAAACAACAGAAATTGATGGAAATGCTTAAATGAGTACAAAATACAAAGCTAAATGTAAAAAAAAAAAAAAAAATTCATGTAAAAATAATACCAAAGCTATAATTTACTTAAATGTCTTTCTCGATCATGGACAAGTAAATACACGATTTTCTGGATTTCAAAGTGGTTATTATAATTAAAGGTTTAACAAGAATTTACAACACGAATAGTTCAACTTATTGATAGAAAACAAAGATTCATAGAACATAAAACAAATCAGTCATTGGACATACTTTTAATAACGGAACAACAAATCTCTTAATCAATTTTGGTTATACAATCAAATATATTTTATCGATTTTGCTTTCGATTTTGGTATTGAGAACCGATCAATTTCAATTTCGATTTTTAGTAACTTTTTAAAAATCGAACAATTTCAATTTTCTCAATTCGATTTCGATTCAATCAACTCGGTTATTTACAAGGGATAATTGTACTCTACACCATTTTTTTCTCCTTGAACTGAAATTTAGAGCCTGTTTGGTAATGAAATTTTTTTTGAGTTTTGTAGGTTTTTTTAGTTTTTTGATAGATGTTTGGTTTAAAATTGTTTGAAAAGTCAACAATGGTGAGCTTGACTAAGAATGGAGGGTTGAGATTGAGTTTGAAAAATTATGGAAAAAAAATCACCTTTACCAAACAAGCTCTGACTTGCAAAATTCTACTGAAATTTTCATCGTTTTCTTTTTATTACTCAAAATTATGTTCTAAGTATGTGATAATAAAATTACATTTTATTAAATAAGAAATATCATAATTTTTTGAAAGTCTCAAGGTGTAATACTTCTAGAAGCACGTAGATTTCAGTTTGACCCCAAAATTTTGGGTATTAATGCGAATCTCCCTATTTACTTCTGGGGCATTTGCACAAATACCTACTTTTGGTATCATAATTGAAACTTACTTCATTTTAAATAATCACTAAAAAATACTTCAAAAATTTTTTTACTGAAAAAAATCATTTAGTACAAGTATCATATTATGATACTTCTAAAGTATCACAACATGATACTTATGATACTTTCAAATTTTTGATATCATAACATGAAAGTTTTTCAAATTTTTATGATATTTACAACAAAGTTCTAGTATCATACCTTGATACTTTATAAATTTTTATGATATTTTATCTCAGACATTAAATCAAACACTTTTCATGCACTATTCTCTATATATATTTTTTAATTTTCAGGTATACTCAACAACAATCACCATCAATTCATCATTGTCAAACACAACTACACAAGCATCACACTTTTGTGCACTATTCTCTACGTTTTCCCTAGATTTTTAGCACTTGAGCTTCATTTATTTTCTTTAACTTTTGCAAAGCTTGTTTGCAAACCAGAAGAATGCATGGATAAATCATCAGACTCAAGCTGAGACCCCCATCTGGGCACTTTTTGGTTCCAAAATTCTTGCTGCTTTGGAGTCGGGGAAGAAGATCGACGGGGAAGAAGACTAGTGAAGTCAGTATTTTGGAGGTTGCCAAAATTCTTACTGCTTCGGAGTTGGGGAATTAGAGCGGCGGGGGCATCGTTCGATGAGTCCTTCACACTCAATTGTTTTGGTGGGGAAGGAGATGGTGGTGGTTCAGTGGTGCTGTGGTGGTGGTTCAGTGGGAAAGAAGAAGAGCAACACCGGTGGAAGTAGTCGGGGAAAAAAGGTGTGTATTTTTCAATTTTTTTTCATAATACAATGATTTGTGCAATTGATCTAAAAAGATAGTATATGGTGCAATTATACCTTGGGATAATTACACAAAATCATACATTAAGATTTGAAAATTTTAAAATCAGGTATTTTTAAACTATTTTGGTTGACCAGTTATTAGTTTACTTAAAGCAAATCCAACCATCTCGTTTAGCAGCAGAAGCCATTGTAGCCAAGATCTATCCTTATGATATAGGTGCAGCAACGCATCCTCTCTTCCAGCTAATTTTTCGTGCCCAACAAAATGAGATTCTGATTTCATCTCCAACATGAACTATCATTGAGAAGCATATATCTAAGTTGAGCAAATGTGCCGGGCTTCAAGTAGCGGAGGTATGTCGCCGTGTTGTTGGGCGAAGATTGTGATATTGGAGGTCCTAGCGTGTGTCGTGGTAGTGACGATGTGACTGGCGGCTCTATGTAGTAGTGTGGTGGCGGTGGCGATGAGTTGACTGCGAAGGTGAGGCAATGCAGTGTAGTGCAGTGGTGTGTGTACGGCGACAGTGGTATGATGTGGTACGAATGTATGCGGTGATAACGATGAGGTGGTGGTGCTGTGCGGTAGTACTATGTGGTGTGAAGGTATGCGGTGATGACGGTGAGCCGGAGGTGGTGGTGGTGGTGATTTCGTGCAACGGTATTTGATTTCGGGGATAGGGACTTTAGTCTATAAATTAACTTATTTTAGGGATTTGAGGTGCAAATTTTTCATATTTTTGTTTTTTTCTCTCCATACCTCAAAGTTTATGAAGAAATTACAATTGTAACTAATTACAAATTAAAATAAAATTACAATTGTAACTAATTACAAAATTGAAATAAAATTATAATTGTATTTCCGATGGTGATCTGACGATGGCGATTGTGACAGTGGCTGATTACAATTACAATAATGTAATTAATTGCAAATTACGAATTACTCGAATGCTTTATTAATTCATAAGTTATAATTGTAATTAATTACAAAATTAAAATAAAGTTACAATTATATTTTCGACGATAATTGTGGCGGTGACTGATTACAAAGGTGGTGGTGGTAATTAATTGCAATTATAGTTAAAATTACAATTGTAACTAATTACAAATTGAAAAAAGTTACAATTGTAATTAATTACAGAATCCTGATTAAAAAAAAAAAAAAAAACCTGATTGTGAAAATTATTTTGATACTTGTATAATTAATTACAAATCACCTGATTACAAAAATTTTCAAGCCTAAATGTTTGTAATGGTGTATTTTAACCCTTATACCTTTACTTCTTTTGGAGGGCCTCCAAACCAATACCATTTTGCCCACGCACCCATAACCAGATGAAAAGCCCAAAGCCCAGAACACAAGAAATGGCAGCTGCTTGTCGCTCTCTCGTCCTCATTTCCTCGGGCAAAAGCATTCTCTTATCCATTTATTTATCACTTTCTGGCGACCCATCACTCTTCTCTCTCCCGAGTCTTTTGTCTCACAATTTTCTCTGTTCATATTTTTGTTATGCTCTAACTCAATTGATTTTGAAAACCTGCTTAATTACCTCATTGGTACAAACAGATGTATTTGTGTATAAATAGCATGCTCACAAATAGATATCTGCTTGTGTGTATGTAGACAGACATTTAAGAGAAGGATGTCGTGTCTGCTGCCGCAATTCAGGTGCTTGCCTGACACTTTTTCGGCTAACTTCAAATCCCAGAATCATTATTCCATCCCACCAGGCAAGTCTTCCCTCTTTATTTAAATGTTTGGCAAAGTAGAGTTATGTGAATTTGCATTATTTATGAACTTGGATTGGAGTGTAGAAATTTAAATTTTAAGGTTTTGGAAAAGTCTGAGTCTTGTCGTTGCTGCATTGTTCATGTTTGTGTGTATGCTTGTTTGTTTCCGGGGTGGGGTGGGTGGGGTGGGTTGTGGACGTGGGTGAGGATGAGGATGAGGGCGAGGGTGTAAGTAAAGGTGAAGTCAATGATAAGAGGATTTGTTTTTAAAATGTTTAACCTTCCAAATTAATGGTTAATTTATTTCTTTCTTTTGGTTTTCTGGTAAGGGTTCTATTATAGGAGTCCTTCCAGAGGAGCAAGATTCTTCTTCCTGTCAATTTGCCAGCGTGGATAATCTATCTAGAAAAACTGAGAGCATGTAATAAAATGTAGCTTTGCATCTATTATCATTTTTTATTTTTTTTTGGGCATTTTAATACTTTTGTGTTCCTTGATAGGAGCAATTTGTAAAATCCGCTTTATGGAAAATAATCATATAAACTCTGGAAAATGGAAAACATCACGGAAAAATTGTCTGCTGAATCTTTCCATGCCTTTGGCAATCGCGAACCCTCATATTCTCTACTTGTGCATTCCTATTGGTTGCAGACATTGGAGGGATGTCTTGTTGATGCCCATTAACATTTGGTGGATAGATTCTTTACCCTTGTCTTTCTAACAATTAAATGGTATCGTTGAGTTTCTATTGACTGAAAATAAATTATTATGAGGTAGTTTATGATAGAAATTAAGCTGAATAAGATCCATGGACTTTTAGATTCATGTTCAATTAAAAATACCACAAAACCATGACTGTTGTGACTGAAACTAAGTGTTTTCCTCAAAACTTCGTGTCAAGAATTTGCTAGAAAGGACTATATTAAGCATGTAGTCGGTCCTTCGATTTTGTATTAAAAACATAATTATTTGATAAAGCACTTTTTCTTAACTTTGGCCAGAGCTCCATTCAATGGAACATCCAAATCAGAGATTGAAATCATTTTGTACTGTGCTGGGGATAATGTCCTCAAGGATGTGGGTCTTTTAACTAGGATAATGGGGTTTCAGTTCTTGCTGAACATACAAATGAAACTTAATTGCAGAAAAAAGACAATAAAAAAATAAAAGCACAATCACAACCTCCTCACCTCCTTTCACCTATCGCCACCCACAGTAACACCAAAGTGCAATGACTAAACAAGCTAAGTGAAACTCTTGATACACCAAATGGAGAACCTAGATTGGAATTTCTATAGGTATTGACTGTATAGTTCTTTGATCATTCAGATCCATATTTTTCATCACAATAATATGTATATTAACTGTTAACTTTTCTTGGCACAAGTATAGATGTCTAACAATCATTACAGGTTCCTGTCATCATTTGCATTATAGATGTATATGTTTACCTTTATAAGTTTATCTGATTTGTCAATATCAATCTCTAGTTTCACTTTTTTATGTGTCCTCGTACTAACATTATGTATCAATTGGTTTCCTGACTCTGTGTAGATACTGTTTTAAACCAAATGCATCTTTATCTGTATATGAACTTCCTTTTTTTGTTGATGTGGTTGAACACTACAAAATAATATGAATGGTCATTCTATTCATTCTCACGATCAATATCAGAAAGCACTAAATTATGATCTGCAATTAAATTATTTCTAATTGTGGAACTGCCCAGTGTTAGAAAATCCTAGTGGTCAGGGGAGTTTCTAATGAAATGCACTGTGCCAGGTGCCAGTACAATTTGGATCTAAATCAAAAACTTATCATTGACTGAAATGCAGCTAAAAGTAGAGATCCTATTTATTTCCGGACACAATGTATCTTATCTACGGCAACAACTACGGTTCTTGAGTCAGAGAAGCTACAACTACCTTCATTAGAAGTCATTTCAAATTCACTTCCTGCTGACAAATCCTCAAAACCAACAGGTACAACTGCGGTGCTTGACTTGGAGAAGCTAAAGTTACCCTCTTTAGAGCTTCTTTCCAATTCTATTGCCGCAAACAGACCATGGACGTATATTGGAGCAGTTGGTCCCCCCACTGAGGTGAGAATTCAAAAATATACATTCTATAAAAAATGAAAGCTAGAAAATCATTGCATATAGCTTGTATTCTCATAACATAAAGTTTCCAGCTAATTATCTAAACTCTAGTAAAAGGAAAAGGCTATTACATTTTGTTGTCCATGTAAAGAATGGGCAAATAAGCGTCAGCTGCATGCAAATACATAAATTTGAGTTTAAATATCTTCTTACTTTTTTTTTGTCCTTCATAGAAGTAGAAGCTGCTGTCTAATTTGTATGAGCTTTAATATTTTAAATACCCCACATTTCAGAAATTTTAGTGTTTATCTTTCATGGTACTCTTTAGAAAGCATCCTGTAGTCCATATTGCAAAAGTATGCTAATTCAATTAAAACGTCCAATTTCCATATACGCCCCTTTTTATCCCCATCTTGGCTTAAGAAAAGATTATAGTTTTTTGTGGTTTGAAAAAATCTTGGTACTAGCTTTAGTCATTATCATAATTAACTTTAATGTGCATCCAGGCAAATCTTCAAGCAACTTTAGCTAGAGAAACTCTTATTACAAGCGAGGAGGCAGTTGTAGCTGCAGCTGCAGCTGAAGCACTCGCTTTAGCAAAAGCAGCAGTCAAGGTTGCAAAAGATGCAGCCATGATGGTCAGTAATTGTACTGCCACGATGTCAGATTGCGAAACCACAGAAATCTTACCTGAAGTGGATAATTCATTGTTGGAGAGGAATCAACTTGCTCATTTTGCAGAAAGAGTTAATGGCAGAGAGTTTAAGGTTACTGAAGGGTTGGGCGAAAATCATTCAGCTTCTTACCTCCTTACGGAATCTGATGTGGAGCCTAGTCATGAAGAACTCGAACTTCTTGAGGCTCTGTTGACCAAGAGTATAGCTGTGAGATCAAAACGCCAAACAGAGCGAAAAGCCAGAAGAGCTAGAGCAGTGGAGAAAGCAGCAGCTAATGTCGTATCTGTGAAATCCGGTTCTACATCCCGGAAAAAAGGGGTTTTACAGGATATAGATTATTCTGACCCATTGCGTTACTTGCGTGGAACTACTAGTAGTTCCAGGCTCCTTACAGCAGCCGAAGAACAGAAGTTGTCAGCAGGAATACAGGTACTTCGAGAGAAAAAAAATTGCTTTATCCTTCTTTCAATTCTCTTTATGTTTACAATACATACATCTTTTAACTTCTCATTGAGCAGTACATTGTTCAATCAGTTAACGAGGGACCAAATACAACATTGGAAAACTTTGCAATGGGCCTTTCTGTTTTACACAGAATCGTGCTTTTCCTTCTTTCTTTTCCAATCCCGTCCTATTATGTACGCTCGTGCATTTTTATTTTTCACCTCCAGTATCAGGGGTGGGGATCTTGACAAAAATAAAGAGATTGTTAATTTGGTAAAATATATTTTCAGGTTAATAAAGAATGTGTGCTGAATTTGGCTAGCATTTAGTACCATCATCATTATCAATTTTCCTGATTAATTTACTACCAATCAATAATTTGTTGTACTTATAACTTTCAAAGTTTGGCACCTTGCTGTCCTCTTTCTTGTGTGGATTTCCAATTAGTTCTAGACTAGTATATGTGGTTGTATCTTTGTATCTTGGGAAGTCTGGCACCTGATTATCCTCTTTTAGATGTGCATTTTCTTAGTTGTAGGCTTGTAGCTGTTAGTCTTAATTTCTGCAGAGGGAGGGGACTGAGTAAAGGATATTTTCACCGAGAATTAGTTTTTTTTAGTTCCATATTGAGGGTTAGGTGCAGCAGTTGAAGTCCATTAGTCAAGAGTGCTATTGGGAAGAACCTGCTAATTTACTTAAATGACTAATTTGGGTGAATAAAAAACGGTTTCAGCATTTGGCATGAAACATATTCAAAGTTAACATTCAACTTTTTTGTAGTTTTCCTGATTAAGTTGGTGTATCAACAATTTATCTGTCTTGAATCTTCATAACTTTTGAAAATTGTGTGACCTTATTCTTTTTGGATGTGATTTCTTTAATCTTGATTTCCTTTCCCAACAATAAAAAAAGGAACTGAGCAATGGCACATTCATTGATTCAAAGCTTTCCTTTTATAATATGGAAATATAATATTTCAGTATTTCTTTTCCCATCTTAGGAAAATTACAAATTTGAACAATGCTTTGGATGATTTTATTTGAAATTTTTTGGTTCACTTCTATATCTGTGTTTCAGAATTAACGGAATGTTATAGGGCCTAGTATTACTTTCTTCAGTACTGGGAGAAACTATTCTTACTTGTCACTGGCAAATATTAAACAATATACACTTCATAAATTCCTGGAGGTTAGAAGTCTTGTGCATTCTCCTTTTGTCCTTCTCCCCCGTGCTGACACTTTTCAGATCTTCTCGTGGCTAATTTTTTTGTCGTCTAATATATACCCATCATGAATGCAGGACCTACTAAAATTGGAAAGGCTCCAGGAGGAGCTCACAGAACGTTATGGGGACCAGCTTACTACTGCTCAATGGGCTGCTGTGGCTGGTGTTGATCAGAAAACCTTGAGGGAGCGTTTAAATTATGGTATTCTTTGCAAAGATAAAATGATCAAAAGCAATATACGTCTTGTTATTTCTATTGCAAAAAATTATCAGGGAGTTGGGATGAGTCTTCAAGATTTGGTTCAGGTAATCATTTTCTTTGTTGCTAGTGATTATCCAATTTCAGCTATTTGATGCAAGAAACTGTAAAATTGATAGTATGATGTTTGATTCCTTTCTCTAACACTATATTTTTAACATATTTCCTCAGGAAGGATGCCGAGGCCTTGTGAGAAGTGCAGAGAAATTCAATGCTTCAAAAGGGTTTAAATTCTCCACCTATGCTCACTGGTGGATAAAGCAGGCAGTTCGGAAGTCTCTTTCTGATCAATCCAGGACAATTCGATTGCCGGTAAAATTCTTGCAAAACTAATCTTTCCAAGTAGACTTCATTTTCCATTCTTCTTGTGCTGCAAAGGAAGATGTTACACTAATACATTCTCGAAAAAATCATCTGTTCGTCCATTTGGATGATGTGCAATTTAATTTGTAATTTTGTCACCACATAACAGTTTCACATGGTCGAGGCAACTTATAGAGTGAAGGAAGCAAGAAAGCTACTGTTTAATGAGAATGGCAGACAACCTGATAACGAAGAAGTTGCAGAGGCAACTGGGCTTTCAATGAAGAGACTCAATGAAGTGCTGTTGACCCCTAAAGCTCCAAGATCGCTTGATCAGAAAGTTGGGATAAACCAGAATCTCAAACCTTCGGTAAGTCCAAGTAACATTGTTTACTCAAAAGTTCACGTTCTCTTGCCACTACTCGTTCCCAATCTTACCTTGTCTGGTTTGTCAATTTCAGGAAGTGATAGCAGATCCTGAAGCAGAAACAGCAGAAGACATGCTTATCAAGGAATTTATGAAACAGGACATAGCCAAGGTTCTGGATACTCTAAACCCGAGAGAAAAGCAGGTGATAAGATGGAGATTTGGCCTAGAAGATGGTAGGATGAAGACATTGCAAGAGATTGGGGAGCTTATGGGCGTCACCAGAGAAAGAATCCGACAAATTGAATCCTGTGCATTCCGTAAGTTAAAGAATAAGAAAAGAACGAAGCATTTGCAGCAATACGTGATGCCATAACACCTTTCTCGATTTCAGATCATTTAGTTTCTAGTAGAATCAACTTCCTTCTTGAGGCTCATACATTATCCGGTTGCATTGAGAATTCCGAAATCTTCCTTTTGTTCTGTATTTTCAGCTATGATAATACATCATGCTGAACTACAAGTAGTTTGAGAATTGTACATTTTTGTGTTAATAGTAAGAAATGATTTCTTTGGTTGTAGTAAAGAGAACAATTTTCTTATCAATTTATTGTGTCCTAGTTTTCTTATGCTTTGGAAAATGGTCTTCCATTGCTCAAGTTGAATGACTGATGGAAATTAAGAACTCAAAATAGAAATTCTACAATTAAAGGAAGGGTAATGATAATCCCCAATTTATTGCACTCAGATTCAAAGGAATAGACTGAGAGAATCGTTCTTTTCGCTTTCATACAGTGATAATGGAAAAATTGAATATAATAACAAAGTGTAACAGAAAATATCAAAATAAGTCCCTGAACTATTATCTAAAAAAATATAAGGATAGAACTATATATTCCTATAGCAGTCCAATGGTTGCAGTCAGCTTTAGACCAGAGGGCAGTGGTGTAGAAGAAGCTGGTTTAGAACCAAGTAGACCAGCTGAATCAAGAATGTCCAGTATGTACTTCTTTTGACTAATAAATATACCATCACAACTTCTAGCAATTTCAAGGCCAAGAAAGTATTTGACGTGCCCAAGATCCTTAATAGTAAACTGAGAATGAAGAAACTTCTTGACAGCAATGATATCATCTTCATTAGTACCAGTAATAATAACATCATCAACATAAACTATAAGGCCCAAAAAACCACATGTTGAGTGTTTAAAGAAAAAGCAATTATCATGTGCAGATTGTTGAAAACTAAAAAACAAACAATTTTGAGCTAAACTCCAAGTTCCATTGCCGGGAAACTGGTTTTAAACCATACAGTGATCTTTTAAGTTTGCAAACTTGTCCAGATTTGGCCTTAAATACCCATCAGGTGGTGAAAGATATACCTCTTCATCAAGGAAGTCATGCAAAAAGGTGTTGTTTATGTCCAATTGATGGATTGTCCAATGCTTAGAGGTTGCAATAACTAGAAATAATCTAAAAGTGACAGATTTAGCAACCGGAGAAAAACTTTGAGAATAATCCAAACCTTCAATTTGGTTGTAACCCTTGGCTACAATCCTAGCCTTATACCTATCTAGATCCCCGTTTGGTTTCAATTTTATCTTGTAAACCTATTTTGATCCAATTGCCTTTTTTCCTTTAGGTAAGTCAATTAATTCCCAGGTGTCATTCTTTTCAAGGGCCTCTATTTCATCATTCATAGCTGTTAAAGAAGTAAATCAATCGTCAAATATTTTAGGAAAAGAATAATTTTTTGGTTTATTGTATTTCCATACTTGTACAAAGTTTCCATACATGTAATCATCCTTTTTCTATATAATGAAAGTAATAGAGAGGAGGAATCAACCCTTTTTCTCTAGTTTATACATACAAAATCGTCTTAGATGGTATCAGAGCTTTCGATCCCTTATGTTCGGCCTCTTTGTTTGAAGAAAACAAATTTTATGTGAAGAAGATTCTGTCAACGACACCTGTGGCTGAATCACGGACTGGAATCGCCGACTGCAGGTGACGGGTCGACGAATTCTCAGTGTGTGTGAAGTCGGTTCTGCCTTGGTTAGTAAAGGCAGCGTACAGGTCGACGGTCGGAATCGTTGATTGCAGTCGAGCACAGTTCCAGCGACGGGTTGGCATCTGATTTCGAAATTGTTGATTGGAGCCGAGCATAGTTCAAGCATCTGATTTCTGTGAAACAGTGTGCGTTTGTCGTGTAGAAGGTAAACCAGTGTTGGGCTTCCTTATTATTTGGGTGTTGGGCTTCGTTATTATTTGGATTGGGCCTATTACCTGTTGGTGTTGTTGATTTTTTTTTTAAAATTTTATTTGGGCTTCCTTAATTCATTTTTACTACTGAGCTAATTATCCTCTTTTAACCGACCAAAATATCACATTGATAATTTGTGTGAACATTATCATGTCATTCAAGACAGAGATGTTTAATCTTACTGGACCCATGACACCTGAAAAATTGAATGAAAGAAATTATACTTATTGGGCTAGATGTGTCGAGGTCTTTTTACGGGGAAAGGGTTTATTTAGTCATTTGATTTCGGATAAACCATCTGCCAAGTCTCCAGAAAGTGACCCTGTAAAGTCTGATTCTACTCCCAATGATCATTGGGATCAAGAGGATAACGCCATCATTGGACTGATGATTAGTAGTATTGAGCCACATATTGGGTCTTCATCTCTATATATGTCTACGGCTAAGCAAATTTGGGAGCATCTCAAACATATACATTCTGGAACTGGAAATGTTACTCGGATCTATGAAACCTGTAAACAATATTTTGGACTTGAGAAGGGCTCCTCAAGTCTTGTTGAATATTATAATAAGCTTTTGGAAGTGTGTCAGGAGAGGAATGTACACCAACCACTCTCCCTTGATTTGAAGGTTATGGAAAAACAGCGAGAAGACATCGATGTTATTAAATTTCTTATTGGTCTTCCATCCGAGTTTGAAGCAGTCCGGGCACAAATATTGGGTGGAAAAGAGCTTCCTAGTCTCGCAGAGACATTCTCTCGTATTCAGCGTTCCACTCTCTCAGATAGTACACCCAACGGAGATCGTTCTGCTTTTATTGCTCGGGGTGGCTCATCTAGAGGTGGACGTAGTGGTCGAAGTGGACTTGTTTTTAGCTCTCAAGGTGGGCGAGACACTAGAGGCAATGGTCGTTCGAAAAATAGTGAATCTTGAAAATGTACTCACTGTGGTCGTATAGGTCACTCCATTGAATATTGCTGGGACTTACATGGAAAACCATCTAGCTCTGTGAATCAAGTCTTGACTATTGAGAACCATCACCATGTCTCTGGAACAGTTGCTAACTCTAATCCAACATTAGAGTCTGATCTCTTAGTTTTCCCACGAGATGAGTATGCTGAGTTCTTAGCTCATAAACAGGGCACTTCTACTTCTGTGGCCACTCTCGCTCAGTCAGGTACTGCACCTTCTCACTGTCTATTGTCCTCCTCCCAAAATTCGTGGATTATCGATTACGGAGCAACTGACACATGACTGGTTCGTCTACTTTTCTCCTTGATTATCATGTTGTTACTTCTTCCACACGTGTTACTCTTGCTAATGGTTCCCAAACTAGTGTCGCAGGCTCGGGCAATGCCCGTCTTAGTTCTGATATTGATTTGTCAACCGTCCTTCATGTTCCTGGCATTCCCTTTAGTTTATTATCTATTAGTAAACTTACCACAACTCTTCAATGTTTTGTCACATTTTATCCTTCCTTGTGTGTTTTTCAGGATCTCAAGACGAAGAGGATGATTGGTATGGGACATAAAGTTGGTGCCTTGTATTACATGGATCTTTCACCAATCTCTCCTCCTCGAGCTCTCCAATCTATTTCACCTATGCAGTGGCATTGTCGTCTTGGTCACCCTTCTCTTTCTACTTTAAAATGTCAAGTTGTGAGTCTTCGTAATGTGTCTTCCCTTGAATGTGAAGCCTGTCAGCTTAGCAAACATCACCATGTGTCCTTTCCTTTAAGAAATGTTATTCGTGTTTCTAATTTATTTGAGATAATTCATTCTGATGTATGGGGACCAATCAATATTTCTTCTAATAAATTTCAATATTTTGTCACTTTTGTTGATGATTGTTCTCGTATGACTTGGTTGTTCTTAATGAAAAGCCGTTCTGAGTTACTTTCTATATTTCAAGTCTTTCGTACTTTAATCAAAACTCAATTCCAACAAAAAATTCGTATCTTGCGTTCAGATTATGCCAAAGAATATGTGTCTGCCTCTTTTGCATCATATCTCTCTTCCAAAGGCATTGTTCATCAAACATCATGTGCATATACTCCACAACAAAATGGGGTTGCAGAACGCAAAAATCGTCATTTATTAGAAGTTACTCGTGCTCTTCTTTGTCATATGCATGTTCCTAAACGTTTCTGGAGTGACGCTGTCCTTACCGTATGCTATCTCATTAATCGCATGCCATCCTCTGTTTTGGACGGTGCATCTCCATTCTCTCTCTTGTTTTCCTCCTCCCCACAATATTCATTACCTCTCAAGGTATTTGGATGTGTTTGCTATGTTCATCACTTTGGTCCAAGCCATGATAAACTTGACTCTCGCTCCATGAAATGTGTTTTCCTTGGTTACTCCAACTCACAGAAGGGGTATCATTGCTACAATCCTTCTCTACAACGCTACTTTGTAAGTACAGATGTTACTTTTGAAGAGTTCACGCCCTATTTCTCTGCTCATAGTGCGTCTCAAGAATCTACTCAAGATCCCACCAGCTTACCCGTCCCATATCTACCGATTGGTATTTCTCCAGACCAAAACTCCTCTCCTAAGGAACCACTTCCTCCTCCTCCTTTATAGGTTTACACTCGTTGGTCTAAGCCACCAACGCTTGTGACCCAATCTATCACCTTGCCATCTACAGATCCTGTATCAGTCATCGATCTTGATCCTGATCCTGAGTCATTGCCAATTGCTCTTCGTAAAGGTAAACGTACTTATGCTACTAAATATCCTATCAGTCACTATGTCACTTTTGATTTGTTATCACCTTCGTTCTCTTATTTCACGTCCCAACTTTCTAGTGTTTTTGTACCAAAGACAGTGACAGAAGCTTTATCTGATCCTGAGTGGCGAAAGGCTATGAAATTAGAAATGACAACCTTGCAAGAGAATAAGACATGGGAGCTTGTTCCTTCACCACTTGGAATACATCATGTTGGTAGTAGATGGGTCTATGTTCCAAAGTTCAATCCTGATGGGACTGTTGATCGATTGAAAGCTCGACTGGTTGCTAAGGGTTACACACAAACATATGGTATTGATTATGATGAGACATTCTCTCCAGTTTCTAAGATATCTTCTATTCGCGTTTTGATTTCTGTTAATGCTAACCTTGGTTGGCCATTATTTCAATTAGATATTAAAAATGCGTTCTTACATGGTGACTTGTCTGAAGAGGTTTATATGGAGCAACCACCTGGATTTGTTGCTCAGGGGGAGTACCAAAACTATGTTTGTAAGTTAAAAAAGGCTTTATATGGGCTAAATCAATCACCAATGGCTTGGTTTGGGAAGTTCTCTGAAGTTGTTCTGGAGTTTGGTCTTCAACGGTGTGAGACAAATCATTCAGTATTTCATTTACGAACTGGTGCAGGCTATGTTATCCTGGTAGTTTATGTAGATGATATTGTAATTACAGGTGATGACGCAAGTGGGATTCCTCAGTTGAAACATTTTTTACAAATACATTTTCAGACGAAAGATCTAGGCAAGCTTCGATACTTCTTGGGTATTGAAGTTGCTAGATCTCGGGCAGGTATCAACTTATCTCAGAGAAAATATGTACTTGACATGTTAGACGAGATAGGCTTTCTTGGATCACGTCCCGTTGATACTCCTATGGATCCTAATTTGAAACTTTTAAAAGATGAAGGAGAACCATTTGGGGAACCAGGAAAATATCGTCGTTTGGTTGGGAAATTGAATTATCTTACTATCACACGACCATATATTTCCTATGCAGTTAGTGTCATTAGTCAGTTCTTGGATGCTCCTCGGGTTCCTCATTGGGATGCTGTGATACGAATTATTCGGTATTTGAAAAAGGCTTCGGGTCTTGGATTACTGTATAAATCAAATGGACATATCAAAGTAGAAGGGTTTACAGATGCAGATTGGGCAGGATCTCCTTCGGATAGACGATCTACTACTGGTTTCTGTACTTTTCTTGGTGGTAATCTTGTCTCTTGAAGAAGTAAGAAACAAACTGTTGTGTAAAGGTCAAGTGCAGAAGCGGAATATAGGGTAATGGCTCATACTGCTAGTGAGTTGACGTGGTTGCAACATTTTCTTCAAGAAATCAATCTTTCACCATCGACACCTATTCCTATGTTCTGTGATAATCAGGCAGTTGTGCATATTGCATCCAATCTAGTATTTCATGAGAGAACCAAGCATATTGAACTTGATTGTCACTTTGTTCGAGACAAGATAGTGAGCGGTGATATATGTACGCCATTTGTGAAGACCGGAGATCAGCTTGCTGATATGTTTACAAAGTCATTGAGTGGTAATCAGTTGAAGTTTATTTGTTCCAAGTTGGGCTTACATGATATATATGCTCCAACTTGAGGGGGAGTGCTAAGGAAGTAAATCAATCGTCAAATATTTTAGGAAAAGAATAATTTTTTGGTTTATTGTATTTCCATACTTGTACAAAGTTTCCATACATGTAATCATCTCTTTTCTATATAATGAAAGTAATAGAGAGGAGGAATCAACCCTTTTTCTCTAGTTTATACATACAAAATCGTCTTACAATAGCTTTCACCTAGTTTATATCATTACATGCATGTTTATATGAAGTTGGTACATGTATCTTATTCACATTTGATATAAAAGACACACGTGCGCTTGCAAATTTATGTAATAGAAGGTAAGGAGATGTAGAAGGGGTTTATGGTTGTTTGAAATTGGAAGCATTGAAGGCAAGGTTGTAGAGCATTGGAAACAAAGTCTTGAAGCCAGAGTGGTTGTTGTCTGTGCCTTGTACTCTGTCTAAGTGTGGATGTGTGAGCGGGAGGAGATGTATTTATGTCACATGGAGAATGATCTACTGGAGCATTGGTGTCCACCGGAGCATTTGTGTTTATTGGATCACTGGTGTTAGGAGGTGAAGTGACAAAAATATCAGTAGGGGAAAATTGTGAAGTAGCAGTGGGTGGAATCAAAGGTAAAGGAGGAGGAAGTATAACATGTTCAAATTTATTTTTGAATGGATAAATGTGCTCATGGAAGATGACATCTCTAGAAATATATGTTTGATGTGTCAGAATATCATATACCTTAAAGGCATTTTGTCCCGTTGCATATCCTATGAAGACGCACTTATATGCACGATGTGAGAATTTATTTTTGTGTGGTAATGTGTTTGTAACATAACATAGGCAACCAAATGTTTTTAGAGATGAATAATCAGGTGGTCTACCATATAGGATTTCATGTGGACTCTTCCAGTTGAGCAAATGTGTGGGTAATTTATTGATGATGCAAGTGGTTGTGAGAAGTGATTCCCCCCAAAAAAAACTTGGCAAATTGGATTGAATCATGAGGGACCTAGCAACTTGTAAAAGATGTCGATGTTTTCTTTCGAAGACTCCATTTTGTTGCGGAGTATAAGCACAAATCCGTTGATGGATAATTCCCAGGTTAGAAAACAAATTGTGTATACCAGCATTTATAAATTCACTACCATTGTCACTCATAACAACCTTCACTTGGACAGAGAACTGATTTGAGATTAACTTAAAAAAAGATTCTAGGATCTGTAATGTTTGATTTTTATGAATCAAAAGAAATGTCCAAGTTCCTCTGCTGAAATCATCAACAATGGTTAGCATGTAATGGGCTTTAGTCATGGATTTTTGTTGATAAGGACCCCATAAATCAATGCGAATGAGTTCAAATATTTTTGTGCTGTGTATCTCACTATTTGAAAAGGGTAGTCTGGATTGTTTAGACAAGGGACAAACATCACAAACATCAAGAGAAGTTTTATTTGTATTCAAGATAAAAGGCAAGTGTGTTGTAATATAACTTTTGAAGCATGACCTAATCTATGGTGCCACAAGATTTCATTACCATTAGAGGCTTTCTTACTGACTGAATGTAATGAGAAAGAGGGTGAACTAGGTGTGGACATATGATTTGAAACAACATGATTGGTAATATGACTTACAAAACAATCTTTGTCAAGTATGTATAAATTCCTTATCATCTTTCCCACAGCCAATGTAGCATCATTCTTCAGGTCCTGGAATAGGCATTGTGTAGGAAGAAACATGACTTTAATGTTTGAAGATTGAGTCAGCTTACTAACAGACAATAAATTGAATTTGAAGCTAGGTATATGCAAAGTGTGTTGGAGTATAAACTTTGGATGCAAAGTAACATGTCCTTTATGGTGGACTTTATGCATAGTCCCGTTAGGTAAAAGAATTGGTATATGTTCATCAAGGGAAATGTGATGATTAAAGGCATTTAAAGTAGTACACATGTGGTTAGATGCTCCTGTGTCTATAATCCATGCATCATTCTCCATATGTAACATGCTATGCAATGCATAAAAAGGATAAGAGCTACTACCTGCATAATTGGCTGGGTGAGCAAAGTTACTCAGACTTGGAGTATTCCTCATGAATTTGACGATTTCCTGGTGAATTAATTTGCTCATTCCAGCGCTTGAACCTTCAGCCTCCATAGTGTGCCCTTCCAGTGGCGTTTCAACCACATTAGCCATTGCCTTCACTTATGGTTTTCCACCATATTTCTGGTCCTTTAAGTCTTTGTACCAGTCCGGGTAACCATGCAGTTTGAAGCAAGCATCTCTAGTATGCCCATCTCCTTTACAAAAATCAAACTGTCTTATTCCATCTTTCTTTTTGAAATTTCCTTTACCACCAACATTCTTCTTAGAACTCCCATTTCTAACTAACATGGCCGAATTCTGAGCAGGTTTCTTAGAGTACATAATATGTATTTCTCTTTGCTTTTCAACACGCAAGATCATCGAATAAGCTTTGTTTACTGTGGGAAGTGGATCCATCAGCAGGATCTGATTACTAATGTGGTCGTAGATCTCATTGAGGCCCATTAGAAACTGCATAAGGCAATTTGAAGCTGCAATATCTGCAACTAATTTGGCAGCTCCTCACGAACATTCTGGGATGGGAAGAATGCATGTCAGCTCATCCGACAATTTCATAAGCTTCGTATAATATTGAGCCACGATTGCAGATCCTTGGGTGATGGAACTAATTTCACGTTGCAATTGATATAAGAGTGGTCCATTCGATTCCCAAAAACGCTCATGTAATTCATCTAAAGTTCCTTTGCAGATGAAGTATACAAAAATGCTTCAACTATTTCTCTTGAAATTGAATTCAAAAGCCAGGACATTACCATACAATCTATGTGAATCCACTTCTCATAATCATCAAAATTTTCATTTGGCTTCTTAGTTTTGCCGTTGATGAACCCTAGCTTTGCTTTCGCACCTAAAGCAATTCTCACCGATCTGCTCCATGACAAGTAGTTTGTCTCTGATAAGTGGCGTCGTAACTAACACTATGCCGGGATGATCAGAATTTTGAAGACTAAGAGGATCTCCATTGTTACCGAGCTGCGTAGATCGAATTGCTCCATCTCTGGTCTCCATAATTGTCTGCCTTTAAATAGATTCTGAAGTGCTCTAATACCGTGATGGAAATTAAGAACTTAAAATAGAAATTCTACAATTAAAGGAAGGGTAATGATAATCCCCAATTTATTGCACTCAGATTCAAAGGAACAGACTGAGAGAATCATTCTTTTCACTTTCATACAGTGAGAATGGAAAAAATGAATAAAATAACAAAGTGTAACCGAAAATATCAAAATAAGTCCCTGAACTATTATCTAAAAAAAATATAAGGACATAACTATATATTCTTACAATGACCCAACCCAACCACATATTCTTTCGTTAATACTGGTCGATGGGGTTAGTTCAAATACTAAGAATTTGTTTTTTTTTTATGAATGAAAGTGTTACCAGTTTTCGTGCTTGTTGAATTTTAACATGAGAATTTTAAAATGGTTTTGATGATGAATGCACCTACGTACATGGGAATCGATGGTTTGGATTTAAAAACATGTTCTTCAAAGAAGCATTTTAGGTTGTGCTCCTGTTACTTAAAAAATAGCTTTTATCAAATAAAATGGCCTTTGCTGTAAAAAATGATGAGAATTCCAAGGAATCTAGTGGATATAAAGGGAAATTTCATTCATATCAATGGCCACACCATTGATAAATGCTTTAAAATTCAGGTTATCCACCTGGATATAAGTTCAAGACCAAGGACAGTGTGCCCCTTCCTAGCAGCATTCATTCTATTGCCAATCAAGTATCTAGTCAATCTGTTTAGACCCATGGGGTGATTAATAAACAAAGAAGACTGTCATTTGAATCTTATAACCATATATGTCAAAGTCCTCATTTGGTCTAATTCATTTTGACATATGTGGTCCATATCCTCATGCTAGTTTTAGATATTTTCTTACCTTAGTTGATGATTGTTCTCTTTTTACATGGATTTTCATTTCCTTCTTAATCAAAAATCAGATGTTCATTCTATCATCCCAAGGTTCTTTCATATGGTGTCTACTCAATTCAATGTCACTATCAAAGTGTTCAGATCTGATAATGCAACTTAGTTAACATTTACTGACTTATTCAGTTCCATGGGAGTCTTACATCGATTTTCATGTGTAGAAAGGCCTCAATAAAACTCTGTTGTTGAAAGAAAGCATCAGCATTAGTTAAATGTTGCAAGAGCATTATACTTTCAATTTAGAGTACCTATAAAATTCTAGTCTGAATGTGAAACATGTGTTAATGGACAAGATATCTATGAGAAGAACGAGAGAAGATTTCTGCATGAGGTTTAGGAGGTGGTATGGATGTGTTTGATTTTGAAAATTTCTTGCTTGATGAAAAAGCGGAGAGAACTCGCTAGAAAACAAGCTAAAATGGAAAGACAAAGGGTGAGAACAAAGGTGTATAAAAGTAGAAAAAGCTAACCAAGAAGTAGATAAAGTGCATTGAGACATCCAATTGGCTCATTGCTTCATCTTCTGGATTAGTTTGCTTCATGGATAATGATATCACAAGTTAACTGTATGTTTGCAACTTAATAAAAAAACACTGCAAGGTACTTTTGGTGAGTGGATATAAATTGATATATATGTTTTTAGATGCATTTATCAGCATTTTGGTACTTTTGGAGATTTGATACTTCTTGATTTGAAAGTTACAATGCATCGGCCTTTTCAAAATTCATACTAAAAATTACAAGTTAGGTTCCACGCTAATAAACTTAACACAAAATAAAAGCACGTGCAACGCAGCCGCCCACTAGTATTATCAACCAAACCAATGTATAGATGTGATTATACTAGTTGTCGAATAACTGAATATTTAATTGTAATATTAAATGACTTTGGTTACTTTTATAAGGTGTCCAAATTTCACAACCCATCAATGAATAATGATATCTAGCATCACTCGTGTTACAACATCGATTTAAATGTTATTATGTGATATTTTTCTTCAATTAAAAATACAATTATATGATTCATTTAATTGTAAAAGTTTACTAAGTGCGATTTAAACTGGTATTTAACACTAGTAGTGATAAATAATATTATTCTTCATCAATCATCATGTTGCTTCGAATCTTCGATTTGCCCAACTGAATCGTGACATCTAATAAATCCTCCTTGTTTTAGTAAAATATATTTGTTGATTGGAATACAATCGCTGTCATAGTCTAACTTTTAGCATAGAATTGAGCTGTAAAAATGAGTATAAATTGTGTGAAGAGTAAAATAGTATTGAAGCCTATACATGGAAACTAATTTTAAATAAATAAATGCATCTCATTTCTTATATATTTCAACTTTTAGATGAAGTGATTTACAATATAAAATAACCCACATTAATATCTCAACCTGAGTTAAAAAAGATCTTTTAACAAGGGGGTTCATGCCGGTGGGCATTTCATTTCAATATTCTCTAGTCACTAACAAGCTGAGAATTCCTTCAAGAACACAACGACAAAAGCATAACACGGTTGAAATGTTTTACAACTATGAAGAAGTATAAACTACATGTCAACCAACTATCCAGTAAATATCATTTCTTTCGCAAGCCAAGCCAAGCCAGTAATATTATGAAAAAATTTCAATAAATTATTAATTTATTTTTCCCTATTCCTTATGCCAACAAATATGATCCCTTCTTTCTTCCCCAAAATTTTCCCATTCTTTCTGCCTTCAAATCAAAGCCATCAACAAACTAAAGCAAAATCAATACAACAAAAATTGGTTCAAACCCTTATCAATTCTTTCACTGGGTATTCTCAAACGTCTTCGTTCAAGCTTCATCTGGTTGGAATCTTCGCCGTCCATTTTCTGCTCCATCAAGCCTAGGTATTCCAGCTTTATGATTATTGAAAATGGATGGAAGGGAAAAAATTTATATACAAAATGGAGGGTACAATTGGAAAGAAAAAACTTCAAAACTTACGCTAAATCTACGATGCTACGCCCTAGCACTGTTCACTAAGCTATTTTGAAGATGAAGATGCAGTACGGTCGAAGGAAGATTTTGACGCTATTTTAAAGTAAAACTCCATTCTACAGTCCGATTGGAGATGCTCTAAGGTGAGTGAAGTGCCCTACTTTTATCTCACAATAGTGGTAGGACTATTGATCTTGGTGAAGGAGCCCTATTAAGTAAAGGCGGGGCGATTGATGGAATAACATTTATGCTTAACTATCAAAATTGTGAAATTGGACACTACCAGATAAAATATAAAGATAAAAAGGCCATTGTTGGCTTAGATTTCTATTTCTGTAAAGATGATTGCAATTACAAATGACCTAGCTTCCTTTTATAGATAATAATAGAATAATCTAGAATCTGAAACCCTAAAGGAATCTAACTAGAATATTCCTAAATACTATACAAGGGTTAAATAAGTAATTCAGTATTACATTTATTTCTCAATACCCCCCCCCCCCCCCCCCCCCCAACGAAAGGGAGATATTATGACCTTGAGTTTGTGCTTTAGAGTTTGAAAGCGAGGGGCTCCAAGAGGTTTTTTTAAGACATCTGCTGTTTGCTCAATTGATGGAACAAAACAAATGAAAATTTCCCGTTGTAAGACTTTATCCCGCATAAAGTGAGCATCAATCTCAATATGCTTAGTTCTGGCATGGAAAACTAGATTCGTAGCAAGTGCGGCAGCAACTTGATTATCACACCAAATTAGTGGAGTGGAGAAGAGAGTGATACCAATTTCACGGAGTAGTGATTGAATCCACGTGAGCTCAGCTGTGATGTTGGTAAGTGCTCGGTATTTTGATTTAGTACTGGACAGAGAGACAACATTTTGCTTCTTGGAGCTCCAAGAGATGAGATTTCCACCTAAATAGATACAGTGATCACAGATAGATCTTATATCGTCAATGCAAGATGCCCAATTTGCATTAGCAAAACCAACAAGATTAAATTTCGGAGATGGTGCAAAGTGAAGACCTTCAGTGATAGTTCCCTTCAGATAATGGAGGATTATTTTACAAGCTTGCCAATGAGTCTCTGTAGGATTTTGTAAGAACTGACTGAGTTTGTTGACTATGAAGGAGATATCGGGTCTGGTGAGAGTAAGATGCTGTAGTGCACCAATGGTTTGTCGATATAGTGTAGGATTAGACATTGGATCTCCATTGTGTAAAGAGAGTTGGGTGCTGGTACTAGCAGGTGTAGGACAAGGTTTAGCATTTTCCATATTGTTACAACGGAGTAGGTCAACAATGTATTTAGATAGGTTTAGGTAAATACCAGATGAATTGCGGTGTGCTTCAATGAAGAGGGCCAAGAATTTTGAGAGCAAATTTGTGATTGAGTTTGGAAATGATTTGAGCAATTAGTCCTTGATCACTTCTGGTTATAATGAAGTCATCAACATATATCAGAATGAACACTACAGATTGTTTTTGGCGAAGAATGAACAAGGATGTGTCTAATTTGGAGTTGATAAAACCCCAACCAAGTAGGGCACTTTTTAGACTTTCAAACCAATCTCGTGGTGCTTGTTTCAGTCCATACAGTACTTTTCGTAAATGACAGACATAGTCAGGTTGATGAGGATTAGTGAAACCCTCAGGTTGGTACATGTAGATAGTGTCATGAAGAGTGCAATTTAGAAAGGCATTATTTACATCCAACTGCAGAATTTCCCAATTGGAGGAGATTGCCAATGATAGAATGACACGAATAGTGCATGGTTTGACAACTGGACTAAAGGTGTCAGAATAGTCAATGCCAGGTGTTTGATGAAAACCTTTGGCAAACCTCTTACCTATTAGATTCTATTTTATGTATCTTTGGATAGTTCTATCCGGATTGAATTTTGTGCAAAATACCCATTTGTTGTCGATAACATTATAGGTTGAGTATGGAGGAACAAGATCCCAAGTGTGATTGAGGAGAAGTGCTTGATATTCATCTTTCATGGAATATTTCCAGTGAGGACTAGAGAGGGCTTGAGAGGCAGAAGTAGGTTCGAGAGGACCTGGGTGGGTGGATGGTTAGTGGATGATTTTTAACCTGATAGATTTTAGGTTTGAAAATTCCAGCTTTAGAATGAGTTGTCATGGGATGTGCCATTGGGATGTTTTGACACGGTGGTGAAGTGGGAGATGAGATTGGAGAAGATGTGTTTGTTGGTGAAGTAGGAGGTATAAAGTTATGTGGAAGACTTTGTAAGGTTGAGAAGGGGTTTGTATAAGTGGATAGGTCGGCTGAAGAATCTGTTTGTGATGACTGTATTGCCTCAGATCCAGAAATACAACTCCACTTGTCATTGGTTAAAATTTGGATGGTGCTACTAGGTGTAACAGGTGGGAAGAGATGAGATTCTACCAGTGACTCTTTTGGATGATGAAAGGGAAATTCTGTTTAATTGAATACGACATGTCGAGAGATATATAGACGTCCTGATGGGTGAAGACATTTGTAACCTTTATGAGTGGGACTATATCCTGAAAATGTGCAGTGAGTGGATCGAGGTTGGAGTTTATGAGTGTTGTATGGTCTAAGATGAGGATAGCAAGAACAACCAAAAACCTTTAACAATGAGTAGTTAGGCTTGCGATCAAAGAGTTTTTGATAAGGAGATATGTGAGAAAGAATTGGAGTAGAAAGTCGATTAATAAGGCGAACAGCTATTTGAAATGCATCCCACCAAAATTTAATGGGAAGAGATACTTGATTCAACAGAGTAAGACCCAATTCAGTAATTTGGCGATGTTTTCGTTCAGCTTTTCCATTTTGTTGGTGTGTCTTTGGATATGGATGTCGAAGACTATCCCAGGTTCATTTAGGAAAGGTAGGAGGCTTCTGTATTCTCCTCCCCAGTCACTCTACACTGCATTTATATGTTTACCAAGTAGTTTTTCCATGTGAGTTTTGAACTGTATAAAGATTTATAGAGCTTGTGATTTGAGTTCAAGAGGAAAAATCCAAGTATAACGGGTGCAATCATCAACAAAATGTATGTAATATTTATATCCTTCTAGTAAAGTAGCATAGGTAGGTCCCCACAAATTAGTGTGTATCAGTTCTAAGGATGTATTCGCTTTGGTGTGTGAGGTAGTGAAAGGTAGTGCATGACTTTTACCAATGGCACAACCTAAACAAAAAATCGCCTTTCCATTAATACCAAGTTGAGAATTGTAATTTTTCTTGATAATTTGAAGTACAGACTCTGATGGGTGTCCTAGACGTTGATGCCATAGGTTACTACCTTTAGTTGTAGAATTGGTAAAACATTGAGGATCAACTTCTGACTCAAGAGATTTATTGAACGCATAAAGACATGACTCTATGGGAGTGGAATTTTCTTCAATGGAGTCGAGGCAGTACAATCCTTTTTTAACAGTTCCTTTCAGCAGCACCATCCTGGTTTTGCGATCCTTAACAAGACAAAAGGTAGGATGAAATTCAACAAAAACATCATTATCAAGAATCAAAATAGAAATGCTAACAAGATTTTTAGTGATGTTAGGAACTCTAAGTATGTGATTTAATTTCAAGGGTTTGAAGGGATAGTAGTCTTACCAATGTGAGAAATAAGAAGTTTCTTACCATCTCCAATCATAAGTTTCTGATGACTGTTGTAGTCTGAGTGTAGTGAGAGATTATCAAGTTCTGATGTGGCATGACTTGTAGCACCCGAATCAACATACCATCCAAAATCAGGAACAGTGCTAGTTGTAGTCATGAAAGCATGGTTTTGAGAGTTTCCTCCAGTAGTGCAGGTGTTTGTGCTTGGCTGAAAAATCATCATCATGTCTAAACCAACAGTCACTTGCTAAGTGTCCTAGTGTTTGGAAAACTTGACATGTAGGGAGATTATTTCTACTAAACCTGCCACCACTACGACCTCTTCCCTTATAGCCACAATTGTCTCTATTACCATAACTCCGTGCAAAATTATCCCCATAATAATTACCAGTTCTACTTTCACTGTTGAAAGATCCTGAATCTCTACCAAATCCGCCCCCTCTATTAGACCTCCAATTTGGTTCAATACCACCAATAGACACAACATTTGCCATATTTTAAGCCACATTAAGATTAGTTTCTGTGTTATACCTTTCCAATTTGTTCATGAGCTAATAGAAGTGAAAGGGCTTCTTCAACTGAAATGTCTATGCCTTTAGTTTGAATGCTAACTACTACTGTTTCAAAGTCTCTTCGAAGGTTATTCAATAAACATGTCAAAAATTCAATATCAGATATGGGGTGGTCTACAACAGCTAAATCATCTAAGATATTTTTCAATCGATTGTAAAATTCCATAATAGCGAGTGACCCATTTTTCACGTAATAGAGTAAGCCATGAAGTTGAAATAACTTAGCCTTTGTTTGCTGTCCGAAAATTCTGTCTATTGCAAGCCAAAGTCTGAAGCTGTGTTGAATTCGGTCAGGGAGAGCAAGACTTCGTCTGTGATAGAGGACATCAACCAGCTGAGGAGCAATTGATCAAGTTGAACCCACTCCAGGTGCGTTGGGTTCGAGCTCATGCTGGTGACACCACTACTGTAGGTCTACTTTAGAAGTTCCGGTGGACATTTTGTGGAACCTAACAAGATTCCGTCAAGCCCATGGCCCTTGGCCGCTGCTTCACCTGGGTCTTCCATATCCTGTAGTTTGCCTTCGATAATTTGATGTTTAGGTTGACTGTGAGAGTACCGACGAAGTTGGGTTTGGAGCTAGGGTCAGTCTTTGTCGCGATGAAGAGGTTTGGCTAAAGGGGATTTGTTCCTCCGGTTTATTAAGGGGATTTAAGGCCCTGTCTGTGTGGTTAGCTTCTTCCATAAGACGTTAGTCAATTTAAGGCTCTGATACCAAGATAAAAAGGCCATTGTTGGCTAAGATTTCTATTTCTGTAAAGATGATTGCAATTACAAATGACCTATCTTCCTTTTATAGATAGATAACAATAAAAAAATCTAGAATTTGAAACCCTAAAGGAATCTAACTAGAATATTCCTAAATACTATACAGGGTTAAATAAGTAATTCAGTATTACACTTATTTCTCAATACTACCAATTACCCATACTATGGCATTTCCTGTTCAATAGCTAGTAGGATTTGGTCAAGAACTGCTACGTGAAGATAAACTTCAAACGTATGTTTTCTAGTGTTCATGATTTAGGATTGATAAGTGTGATATTTACGTTTATTTTATGCACTTATATCCTTGAATAAGCAATAATGTGATTCTATATAAGTATTATTAATGCATTTTATATTTTATATTGTATAGGATCATAAAAGAGGAGAAAAGAAGAAAAAATGACCAAAATGCACAAACACTGATGTTTGGGGACTTAGGCGCAAATAAAGTTACGGTCGTAAGAGTGTTAACAGTGTTTAGAGAAATCAGCAGAAACACATTCACGACCGTAAACCAGAATTCACGGCCGTAACAAATAAAGGGTGAAAATATGCAGAGACACGATTACGGCCGTAAAAGAAATGTTACGACCGTAACCCCAATTTAAGGAAATAAGCAGAAACCATGTTACGGTCGTAACTGTCCAGTCAAAAATTTCCATAATTTATATCTTTCCATAATTTTGGGATTTCTTGATCCCAAAGCTAGGGCACGAAATTGAGGCTATAAAAAGGGAATTCTAGGTCAGAAAAAGAGAAGAGATATTATTATTTTGGAAGAGGTGCGGCTTGCTTGAAGAATTGGAAGGAAATTAAGCAACTCGAGAAGGTGAATCAAGAAAGAAAATTCTAAAATTCTTCATGACTATGCTCGGCTAAGCTTCCATACCTAGTTCGAAGGGGAAGTTCTATTTCATATCAATTTGTTATTGTTTTTCTAAACTAGTAACGTAATTCTAAATTCTTTACTTTGATTTGTTGGATTCTTATGCGTTTTTGATTTAATCAATGCAATTCTTTATTTGATTAAGGCCTTATCATTTAATTTGTTGTATTGAGATTTGCTATTTTGAATGATTGGATCCGTAAACGTCTTTTCATTCAAATCGTAGTAGCAATTGGAAATTTAATATTTTCATAAAGAATTCCAACTTAGGTTAATTGTCACGAGCTTGTGTGATTGATAACCTAATTCATCCTAATTCTTCTCAACCAATATATAGTTGTTGTCTTAAATATAAAGAGCTTGTTTTAGGTTATTCAATGGCTAATGTTTGATTAGAGAGCTTATTCTAATTAAATGCAATTAAGGGAGAATAGGAATAGTTAGAGCTTATTAATTATTTACGGGTGATAAATCAAAAATGAAAATTGAACACGCGTTACTTGGAAAGTGATAACATTGCGATAGAATACAATTGAACCTGAGAACTAGGGTTTGCAAATAATTGACTTTTATTTTATCTAATTTACGTTTTTTATTTTATTTTCACGTTATTTACAATACTTGAACTCGAAAACCCCCATCTATTCTAATTGACAAAGCACCATTTTAGTTCCCGTTCCTCGTGAGATCGACTCTTACTTCCGCTATTATAATAAAATCTGATAATTTGCAAGTAAGATATTTATTTATTATTTTTGTGCATTGCGACACGCATCAAGGATCAAGGAAGGAATGGTTTTTATGAGGAATATACCTGAGTTTGGATATATATATTGATCCAAGCTTGTTCCCCTAATATATTTTTTACAACTTGAAACATCATCTCTTAACAAATGAAAACACGTGAACACATTTTTTGACACCTATTCACCTTACACCTTCGCATCTTTCCATTTGCTAAAAGTGACGTGTCAGTGTGTCAAAATAGTATTCGGGTCAAGAAGTTCAGGATGCCTAAAAATCAATATATAATTTAAAAGCCTCGATCGTTCAGAAGTTTTTTCGGAAGCCTCACCGTCCCGGTGGCTAGAGCCAACCGGGACATCACTTGTAGATATGCCACCACCCGGTTACTAAGATCATCCTAGATCATTAATATTTCATTCCACCATACACCAAAAATTCAAAGCAGATGACTAATTCTTCCTCACATGACATGCAAGATTACATTTTAAGCTGCAGTACTTGGTTAACCTTGTAACTCCGCAATTTGAGTCAGTTTCTCAGTGATGTTGCTCCTAGAAGATTAATTAAATCAGGAATAACAATTCTATGGATTAATCACATTTTATATGAGCATAACACATATGAAGGAGTAGTACCTGTAGGCACGGCATCAGAAAAATTTATATGCCACTCATACAAAAAATAAATTATACGGATCGACATTTAAAAGTCAAAACGGCCTAGTTCTTTGGTATATTTACCCCAACAATCTTCGCCGGAGTAATGCGTGGTAGAGTCGATCTTGACAATCTCTAGCTTCAGAATCTTAGTTTTAGTGCCTCCCATTCTTCCAGGCATTTTCTTGTACACGTCCAGGAGTTATGCCAGCACCAATAGACCCAAGCTGTCTATGACTCTTCGACCCGTGAGTCATAAGACCTCTTTTGAAGTGATGTCTCTTGATTCCACCTGGTACCAAAATCCAATAAGCTTCAAATTAATGTCCAAATCTATAGAAACAAAACACATAAATCATCTGTTTTTATGTATATACGCTACAAAAGAGACAATAGTAAAGGAGTATTCTTACTCGAGACCAGGTAACATCCACCTTATAGAAGTCGCTTAGGAGAAAAAGAAATGGCTGACACTAATGCGAAATCATCATTCTATCACTACATAACAAATAGGTACTTGATATCTGCTTTTGCTTCCAAGCTTTTCTTCGTTCCAACTCTTTGATTGAGTAGATAAAAAATGTAGTGATGCCTAATCAAGATTTTTACAACAAATCAATGGCAAACTTTTCCAGTAAATGAATGGATTAACATATCCAAACCAAAGAAAGTCTAACTTTTTCATCTACAAAAAAATTAAATGAATGGATTAACATATCCAAACCAAAGAAAGTCTAACTTTTTCATCTACAAAAAAATTAAAAAATGACCTCACCACCAAGGCATGTGAGCCTTAGATACTTTGCAACCTTACCACAATGATTGACAAAATGTCAAAAAAGCGCGCGCGCGCACACACACACTACGATGAGACATAAATATAGATAACCTTTTTTTTTTTTTTGAGGATCATATAAGTATAGATACTTGTACGTGTAGCAGTGTTCATATTTTACGGACCCTCTCATTGCAATAGTTTCCCCCCATATTATAATAATTACACATACCCACCCCAACTAGCTCCTTTTGGAACCCATTATTTCAAACTTCATTTTTTTCGAAACTCATTTTCAACCATACATTCTCTTAATAAAATAATCTACACATAAAAAAAATTTAAAAAAAAAATCCCTACTTATTATTCCCATATTCTCCAAATTTACTTTTACAAACTATGTTATATTGAAATAATGGGTCTCAACAACCTATACGTTGGCAACATAATAGTTACCCATCTTCATTGTAAAACAGTCAAGTGTTCCTAATATTTAAAATTTGATTCTTAGACTATTTTTCACATGGACAATTGCTATGTTGTCGGGACTGTGGGTCTCAAACAGGTTAGCGTGTTCAAAAGCAGAAACAGCAGGGTAAAATACTATTTCAGAATTGACACTTTTAAACGCTAATTTATGTGCAGGCAGGACTTCAAAATTTATCCCAATAGTCACCGTACTTTTAACAGTGTTTCCAAAATGACATCCCATTCTCATTCCATTTGAAAAATGAATCTTTGAATTCTCAAAAATATTCGAATGGGAGACAACATCAAAAGTACGTTGATACATGGAAACAACTTTGATACCTTGAAATCCCTTCCCAATGGTGGTACTAGAAACATCAACCAAATCCCTTTCCTTAAACAATTCCTCAATCGCAAGTCTCTTATTGGTTTCAAACACATCAACAGATTGGAGCCTATATTCCTGCAAGTGACACGGCGGGATAATCCCGAACTTCTCCAGATACCCCATCTCTGGTTTCGTCAATTTTTGGTCTCGGACTCTCCGATACCCGACCTGAACCGCATTGTAACCATCAATGAGCTCGGTCTTGACCTGAGTAACAATGTTGCCCTCCCGGAGGTCGACTACAGTTACGGGTATTACAACCCCAGAGTCTTCGAAGAATGACATCATTCCTAGATCTATTCCCATTACTCCAAATTCCAGCTTCGACTGATGCGGAGATATAGGGACGGCCATTGGAACCGTCTGAACCTAAAATCGCGATGAACGAATCAAATGGTGTGAAAAAAATCGAACCGATGAGGCTGTGGGACGGGTATGGTATGTTAATTTAATGATCCGATTTTTGGTGGGGTGGGTATGGTAATTTTGCCGGTGCCCCGAACCGAATAACCGATTAAGCTTGTATTCGGCAACTGTTATAACAGGTAATGATTGGTATTATTTGTGTTTTCTAGATAAGATGTATGGTTAAAAATTGGAGAAAGAAAAGATGTGCGGTTAAAAAGTGGGGTTGAAAATTGTGTTGATTATAACAAAAGTTTACCGAACACAATATAAAAAAAAATGATTTTGGATTATTATATTTAAAACTTAAAAAGCTCAGAATTAAAATCTATATTTAAAATCCAATTAACCCAACCCACATGACTAAAGCACAATCCAAATTCATTAAGTCTAGGTCCATAGTTATTTGAAGTGGAAATTACATGCTCCCATAAATGTTAATATCTAAATTCAAAGTTCAAGTTTTGCCTATATCTATTCAAAACTCAGGTTTTATTTAACTTTTACTTAAACATTTTTAATTCATTTAATTATTTAACCTACCTCACTCACCATCTACACCTCAAACCCTAATTTTACTTAATCTATCATTTCACTTAACTCTTTCTAGACTCTCCCCAAGCCCTCCACCACATCCTCGGTGGCACAACCAAGTGGATTTCATCGACGACGAGTTATAGGCTCCGGAAGTGGACATCACAGTGGAGTGGGTATAGATTGTGACTTAATGAGCAAATAAAACGTTTTCCAGATCCACTTGCTTTCACACCTCTCATCGCCGAAGACAACTACTTCCGGTGGTGTTAGATCGTGAAGTGGTGTTGCAGTCGTCAGATCGCAGCTATTGTCTCCAGCAAGGGGTACTGCCACTGCTAGTGGGGCATCTCCTCTGTCTTTTTTTTTTCTCTTCGAGTTTTGACAATGGAGTTAGGTGATCTGGGTGTTTTACATATGTAATTTCTGTAGTGGTTGGGTCGAGTTGATGTAGTGGTGGTGGTGGTGGTGGTGGTGGTGATTGTTGGTTGTGGCGATGAGGTGAGATGAAGTGGTGGTGCGAGTGTTGGCGACCATCGGTGATGCAAGTGTTGTGGTGGTACGGGTGGTCTTGGTGCAGGTGTTGTGGTGGTTGTTTGTGATGTAGGTGAGATGAAGTGGTGGTGGTTGTTGGCGTCGATCAGTGGTGCAGGTGAGATGAAGTGGTGGTGCGATTTTTTGTGGTGGTTGTTACCATGGCACCTCATCTAATTTGCTATAATTTTTGTTGTGGTGGTGGTGGTGGTTGTTGGCTGAGGTCGATGCTAGTGATGATTGTGTTTGCAACCGTCGACATCAGTGGTTGTGGGGATATTAAGATCATAAATTTGTTATTTGTGAACAAAAAATATGTGACCTAAAGAAATTTGAGATTGTGACTAATTTGTAATTGTAACTCATACATTTTTAAGTTGTGTGATCTTGAAATAAGTCGTGACCTTGTTATCTATAAAATTCGTGATTTGTGACTCTTGAAATAAATTGTGTCCTGTGAAATTTGTGATTTGTGACTAATAAATAAGTTGTGATTCGTAATTTGTTATGTTGTGACCAAATAAATCGAGAATTGTGATCGAGAAAAAATCGTGACCTAAAAAAAATCAAGATTTGTGACTAAGAAATTTGTGATTGTGACCATAAATTTATATTATTGTAACAGAAAAATAAGTTGTGACCACAAATTGTAAAAGTTGTGACCACAAATTGTAAAAATTGTGACTCATAAAATCAAGATTTTTAATCGAAAAAAAGTTGTGACTTAGAAAATTTGATATTTGTGACCTATAAATAAGTTGTGACTTACGAGATTTTTAAATTGTGACCTAAATTTTCTTAATTTGTGACTTAGATGTCGTGACTATAAAATTTGTGACTTGTGACATGTGACCATAAATTGTATAGTTGTGACCTTAATTTAATTATATATTAAAAAATATGATTTTTGAACTAAAAAAATAAGTTTCTTAAGTATGAAATCTTATCTTTCAAATTCCTTACTTGTGTATTTTGCCCATATTTGAATATCTGATTTGTTCATCTCTATTCCCTCAGTCAATCTCCCATTTCGACAGACGACCATTCTCCACAAGCTGTACATTTAGAATATTGTTTGTGGGTGTTAGTATAATGTTGCTAGATAATAAGCTACTTCTTAGAAATGTCTAGGTGAATGGTGTTGAATATGAACTTTGTATGTGGAGGGTTATAGTAGTCGTTATGCTATCAAATTGGCTTTAACATGAGAGTACTTGTTTGAGTAACTTGGTTCTCCTTTTGTTGTTCAACGTACTTTATTGTCAAGTTCTCTCTACTAGTATGTTCTTAGAAATATTTAGGTCACAGCCAAAGTTATCCTGTTTTACTGTTCTTTAATGAATAATTTGAAATCTACAGAAAATTATACTCTTTTGTTATACTAATATTGTTATGTTCGTAATATTATTTGCTAAATTCGAATTTTGAATTTGAGAATTTGGATATTGTTTGCATTTCGCATTTGAATTTGAGATATTGTTTGCGAAATATGCTTAGTATTGTAATTTTTTTAATAAACGGCATTTTTCAGTTGGGCTTGCAAAAATTAATTTATATCTAAGTAGTTATTAATCGTGTCGAACCGAGACACGAACTGAAACCGCACCGACTCGACTTAGGAGATTATGGTATGGGAAAAAATTTGGTGGTTCGGTTATGATTTTGGACGAACCAACCCTTGAACCAAACCGTTGCCATCACTGGGAATTAGTGAGGTTTGCTTTGAAGTGGTGGCAGAAAGGGAGAGGTTGGAGAGGCGCTTAATAGGGAGGCGGGGGAGGAATGAGGAGCGGAAGGAGAGCGAGGAAGAAGAGGAGGCGTTGGTGGCTGAGGCCGCAGAGGCGGTGGGAATCGTTGAGACAGAAAAAATTGTCATTGTTTGTTAAGAGAGGCGGATCATGGAAGATAGGGAGAACGGAGAGGGAGGGATGAAGGCTCTTCTTATCTACTGCTGCACAGTTGAAGCTGGGATCTGCTGCAGTCATGTGTACGGGACATTTATGTACTTTTTTTGGGTAATTAGCGTAAAATGTCCCTACCTTTGAACTCTCTTGTCATATTCATCCCAACCTTTGTTTTTTGGAAAATTCATTCCTAACTTCACCTTTTCTCAAAATTAATGTCCCTGCCATCCAAAAATCTGTTAGTTGATTGATAAATCATCCATTGACCATTATAATGAATGGCAAGAAAGTATTTTTCGTTATTTAATTTAAAATTATATAACATAATAAAAATAAAGGGTTAATTTCACCAATGGTCACTGAAGTTGCAATAATATTTCAAAATAGTCATTGAAGTTATAATTTCGGCCTAAAAAAAATTGCTAGAAGGCTCCGGTCTTCCTCCTCCTTTCCAACCCACCCCCCTTAACACAACACATACCACCACCACCTCCTCTCAAGCCGTGTTGGCATTACGAAGCCCAGTTTTTTATTGTAAAATATGAGTTACCCGCTCTTACATACCACAAGCCACTACTCATTCCATCTTCCTTGTTGTGCATTTCAAGTTATAATGATAAGAGTCATGCATTGATGATTATACCCAGAATGCTCTGCTACTGGCGTAACTCTTTCGTCTAGTTCTACAGGCTCACATTTATCCAAGGAAGATAAATTCAATATATAGGAAATGCCCCCCCCCCTCCCCCCCAATGACATATCTCTCAGTGGCAAAGGGGAGGGCAGGAAACATGCTCAGCGCAGTTGGGTGTAGGGTTCAAATCCTGAAATAATTGATTTGTGCCATGTGGCAAGCGGGAGCCACCACCATTTTGTGGGAGTTACCAATGCCCTCCATCCTGGATCTGGAAGGCACAACCTGCGATTTACCTCTCGAACCAATGGCCCAGGGTAGGGTCGGTTCAAGCCCTTAAGGTGTGGGTTACACATTTTTTAAAATATAGGAAAGAGTAAAGAGCCAAATAAAGACCTATCATTTTAGGTCGTTGCCAATTAAGGACCTATCATTTTTTATTTTTTTTTGGCAAGATTAGACCCCGAATCATCTTTCTTTGCCCCGATAAGGACCTCTGTTAACTTTTTTTCGAGTAAATAGCCAAATAAGGACCTATCGTTTTAGGTCGCTTCCTGTTAAGGACCTATCATTTAATTAAGAACCTATTATTTTTAGTAAATAGTCAAATAAGGACATATCCTTTTAGGTCGCTGCCTATTTAGGACCTGTCTTTTTTTTTTTTTTTTTGCATGATCTTATCCCGAATCACCTATCATTTCAAGGTTTTGCGTTTTAATTTACTTTTACAATATTGTCCCATCAAATTTCATTTCCCGTTATAACTCCATTGAACAATTCAAAAAATACGTTTATGCATTTAATAATTTTTTTCTATTCTTAATTCAAATAATTATCTTTTAACCCTCTGTTGGACAATACTATTTCGTTTATAAACACACAATTTGAACAATTCAAACATACATGTTTATGTTTTTAATTATTTTTTTCTATTTTTAACTCAAAAAGTATGTTATAGTTACCGATAAAAATAGATTTTTTTTTTTTTTTAAGTAGGGTGAATGTAAAACATTTTATTTTAGACTCATTTAAATTCTTATCGAAACTATCAATTAATTATTTTCCAATTAATGCATATAAAATAAATAGGTCCTTAATATTAATTTGACACATAAGACTTGGAATATTATATATTCTTAATTATTTTAATTATTTATTTTATATGCGTTAATTAGAAACTAATTATTTTTTTATTTTAATTGTATAAATTAATTGATAGTTTCGATAGATATTAAGTGAGTTTAAAATAAAATGTTTTACATTCATCCTACTTTAAAAAAAAAAAAAATCTATTTTTATCAGTAACTATAACATACTTTTTTGAGTTAAAAATAGAAAAAAAATTATTGAAAGTATAAACATGTTCTTTTAATTGTTCAGAATGTGTGTTTATAAACGAAATAGTATTGTCTAACAGATGATTAAAAGATAATTATTTGAATTAAAAATAGGAAAAAATTATTAAACACATAAACATATTTTTGAATTGTTCAATGAAGTTATAACGAGAAATGAAATTTGATAGGACAATATTTTAAAAGTAAATTAAAACGCAAAACTTTGAAATGATAGGTGATTCGGAGTAAGATCTCGCAAAAAAAAAAAAAAGCAATAGGTCCTAAATAGGAAGCGACATAAAACGATAGGTCCTTATTTGGATATTTACTCGAAACAATAGGTCCTTAATTAAATGATAGATCCTTAATAGGCAGCGACCTAAAACGATAGGTCCTTAATAGGCAGCTACCTAAAACGATAGGTCCTTCTTTGGCTATTTACTTGAAAAAAAGTTAACGGCAGTGGACGGAGGTCCTTATCTGGCAAAAAAAGATGCCTCGAGGTCTAAAAAAAAAAAAAAAGATCCTTAATAGGCAGCGACCTAAAACGATAAGTCCTTATTTGACTATTTACTCTATAAGAAATGGGAACAAGTTAGTTCTGCTTCATTATATATATCCATCCTAGTTTATTATAGATGAAGAATGAGAGGATAGCATACCCAGTGTTTATGAGTTCTTGAGGATTGGTGTTGTACCGGATGAAGTTGATGGGTTGGAGCTTCTCATCACCGTTGAGGTTATGCAAGAGCGTGTGGATGTCCTTCACAAATTGGAGCTTACAATTGAAGATATCAACAATTTCCCTCGTCCTTGGCTGCAGTGTGAAGAAAAATATGATTACAGTGCTTAGGGATGACAATAATACTGACGAACTCGATACCAGTTGGAGACCAGACATAAATGGACGGGAATTACTCGACTAAATGAGTCCGTGGGTAGGGTATGAAGGTAAACTTTAAAACCCGACATGAGTATGGGTCGGGTGTGGGTTTCACTACAATACTCATACACGACCCGCATACCCACTAATTTCCTTAAAAAATTATAGAATTTAAAACAAAAGTGATTTTGTAAAAAAACTAATAAATAAATAAAAAATAGAATCCAAATATCTATTGACATTATTAACGTCTAAACCTTAATATGTTTAAACTATTTACTTTGTTAATATCTAAAAAAAAATTGTTCAAATTCGCTTATTTAGTTTCAACTTAGAAGACAAGCTTTTTTCAAACAAACTCAAGTGAAGCCAACATTTAACTGATTCAAGTTAATCTGGAGCACTTCTAATCTATAACCTATTTAAATTCCTAAAAAAATAAATAATTATTAATGGGTTTCAAATCGGTATAGAAGCATACCCGCCTTCGACCCGTCCCCGACCCGCACTCGACCTGTCATTCTTAAATAGGTATGTGGGTATGGATGTTGTAAATCTTTAGTGGATAGAGTATGAGTTTAAAAAGCTCAATCCATACCCGACCCATTGTCATTTCTACCAGTGCTCGATTACCTAGGTAAATTAGGAATTAGAAAATCCACTTTTACAGAATTTTTGTGTCGATGTCCACAAGTCCTCCACGCTAGTGTTGTTGTAGACCTTGCACCTGCTGCGAAGTATCTTAAAGGGAAAAAAAATGGATTATTTGCACTTACCAGATTACTGGAGAGAACGGGAGTCTCTTTGCAATTTTTTTGGGGCAAAGATTGTAACGTCAATGACCGTTTTGAAATATTGTTACAGCTTCGATGATCATAGGTGAAATTAACCCTTTATTTTTATTTTTTTTGTTATATAATTTTAATTAAATAACATGAAAAGACTTTCTTGCCCTTCATTATAAATTTATAATGGTCAATGAATGATTTATTGGTCAAATAATAGATTTTTGGATGACAGGGACGTTAATTTCGAGAAAATGTGAAGGTAGTGATGAAATTGTCAAAAAAATAAAGGTTGTGATGAATTTCGCAAGAGAGTCCAAATGTAGGGATGTTTTGTGTCAATTACCCCCCTTTTTTCCTTATTTCTCAATTGGGAGTCAATTTGATAATGTGAAAATTTTCCAAATTCTTACATGCGCCCGACGCCCACCGTGGATATGATGTTCATACATGTTCCAAAATAATTTTTCCTGAAAACACGTATAAACATCGTGACACGATGGATACCATAAGACATGTTCACGATAGACGTTATATATATATATATATCACTCGATTCCTAATTGTTCTTATTTGTGTTAATCCAGGAACGAGATGTGCGAGTAAAATTGTGGATCAGCTATCATTCATGTCTATTCTCATTGATAAATACCACTCAAATTAGGGTTTAAGAAACATTAACATTAATCTTTGGCGAAAATCATATTTATCTAGGTGACTATTCGATAATATCATCATTGTCAATTATAATTCAATTTGTAATGGATACAATTTCTCAAATTACTTTTTAATCACACATATTTTTTCTATCAAATTTTTGACCACACATCTTATCGAGAAAACTCAAATAATTCAAAATTATAATTCAAACTCAAAGAAGCTGCCAAACGGATTGTACGTATCAAATTGTACAGATGGATTTACAAACGTCAAAGTGGAAGTCTTGTTTGCGTAGATATTGTACCATATGTCAACTCGTGTATATGTAGCATAACTCATTTCTAAATCAGAACACAAACAAGTATAGAAGGTAATTTTAGGAACTCGTGAATTGACGTAAAATGAATTTAAGCCACCGTTTGGCAAACATGTTTTTAAACGTATTTTTTCCTACACAATTTTTCAAATCACTTTTTAACCGTATATATTTTCTCTATCTATTTTTCAACCACTTATTTTACTTAGAAAACATAAAAAAAAAACATGTTTTAAAAAAAAAACTTTTAACAAACAGAGAATATTCAAGCCCCATTTTATGGAAGAAAGTTTCTGCATACCATCTCATAACGATGAATCTATTCCACCACATGAAAGAATAACAAGAAATAGAGACAAAAATCATTTGAATTTGCTTGTACCTGAAAATATTTTATCGTTTAGGTTTCAAATAAATATTGAATATTCTAGAACATAACCATTAATATAGCGATATAAAATTTCGATTTCTTTTTCCCAATTCTAATATTATTAGTATAGTAATATAGTAAATCTTAAATATTTTTAGATAGTCAAAACAAGGATTGAATGTGTCCCTCTACCATATCTGTACAAATAGAATAGTCAATTTATACAAAATAGTAAAGAGGCCCTATATGATCATCGACCATAGAAATGAAATGAAAGGTTACTTATAACAAGTTGGTCTCTTTTTTCTTTTTCTTTTTAAAATTAATTCTATTAATTCCATAAACCATTTACACAAAGTAGTAATAAGAAAATTACAAAAAATTCTGAAAGATAAAAGTAATAAATCTCAACTGAACTGACAACTGCATGGTGAGAGTTCGAATCCTACCAAGGTATGGATGAGACTCTCTACAAACACAGTTAAACAGCAAACCCTCAACATTGTTCCACTGATATACATCTCACGATTTACATTCTCTACTAATCTCAAGGACAGGAATTGTAGAAGCTCTTAATGTTAGAGTTCAACCTCATTTAATTTTTTTTTAACAGAAAATCCGTTATTCAATTCATTGTAATTAAGAAAAAGCCATTTGTACAAAAGATTTTGTCAGATGAGAACAAAATTGCATGCAACAATTTCGAAGATTATGTTCTGCCAAATTTCCCTTGTTTTGTATTCTTTAAAAAATTCTCATTTTTCTACAGTAACCAATCTCAATCATTCAATAAAAGTCAAATCCACAATATTTTACTTTTCATCCAAATCTCAATCATCCATTCTCCTAAAAAACACTATTCATTTCAAAAAAAACTCTTTTTAAACAATATCTAACACACTTACTCTTATCAAATTTTTTGTCAGAGACTCAGAATTGTAGGTACATGTAGCATCTTTCTTGTAAAAAGGCCTATATTTGACATTTGCAACGACGTTGTTTTATAACTCAGCCATTGTTCTTTAATACGATCATTACAATTTATAAATTAATTTATAAATAACACAATTTTTCAAATTATTTTTTAACCATATACGTTCTCTTCGATTTTCAATCACACTTTATCTCAAAAACATAAATAAATCAATTTATAATTGATACAGTATTATCGAACAAAGCCAAACAAACTATAATTATACAATTTTCCAAACCACTTTTTATCTATACAGATTTTCTCAATCCAATTTTTAGTCACATGTTTTATTTAGAAAACACAAATAAACTAAAATAAATTGCAACTGGCGATCAATTATTTTATGTAATGAAGAAACAACTCACTGTAATCTCATAGATACGAGAGCGTCACCATTTTCAATCAATGATCACCTAAAATTAGAAAGCATAAGCAAAAACCAACAAATTGTTAATCCAATACTCATTAGGCACTGATCTGTCTTCCGATTAAATTAACAAGGGTAACAAATCTTCTAATTCTAACTGGTATTTTTCTTTCTTTTGTTTTATGAAGGCTGAGGGTCCGGTCTATATAACTTTATCTAAAAAACAAAAATCGAAAAACAACCTCCCTTCTGCGTCAATTCAAAAATCTATAAAGATCCTCCTCCAATGTCTCCTTGGCTTGTAATGATCTGAAATATAGAAATTTCATTAACGTTTAAACTATTAAACGCAGTTGCCGTGAACTATAACAGTGCTAGCCATGGTCTAGTTTCTGATTACGTACCTTATTTTCAACTACTGTGCCATCAGGAACTATTATTTTCATTCCTGGTCTTGCTTGTATAACAACTTTCCCCTGAAAACAGTACACCAACATATACATACACGAGAGAAGTCTCAAACTAACCCAAAAAATAAAGCATCACGAAGTATACATTTTACGCTAGGACCCTGAGCGGAAAGTAAAATTATTAATTTCCTGCTGCCTCCTTGAAAAGAGAGATATCTTAAACAACTAGATGATGGAGGCTTACTTGGCCAACCGCCCTCATACTATGATCGTTGTATGGACAATTTAAGAGAATCACATCTTATTTGATAATGCTGCACATAAATCTAAAGGGCTACGGGTATCTCGCTAGAGGGAAATGAATAATTAGAACTAGTAAAAAAAATTTCTTTAACCACTACTAATACTAACCAAAAGGGATTGTTTACCCTCTTTCTATTTGTACTTTCTAAATCTAAATTATAGCTGAGCAGTGTTACAAAATTCCTAGTTATATGATGTAATCATACCGGATTATGGGTAAACTAGTCATTTTCACCCTAAATTACAGATTTCCAATCCGCATAACATGCTAGCTCTGTTGATCTAAAAACACAGCTCTCAACCCAGTCTCTTAGACTTGACTATATAAGTTCCTCTAACTATAAATATTTCAAGAGAGCAGTTTCAGAATTCAGCGAAGTTGCTCAGGATCAATGATCTAAACCCGAAAGGTCAACGGTTAACTGAACTTATGTCTAGGTCATTGGAGTTCGGTTTCTATAGGTCCATTAGGCAGCTATATATAATTAAAAGACTCTACATTATCAGCAATTAAGACTGAATTGGAGGGAATCAGGGGAACTGGGGCAAGACAATGTAAAATCATCTTACGTGTTCATGTGTCTTAGCCTAATTCTTTGTTCAAGGTGCTCAGAATCCCCAGTACAAACTACCTTAGGAGAATACTCGCTAATACTGAAGGTTTGAAGCGGTATATCCATCAGTCAGTTCACGCTATTGAAAAAATAAGAGAGACCTCACGACAAGAGTTGTATCTTTCTTTACACTATTGATATGGACTTTGCAATTTGAGCGTTTTCTAGGTTCGTTTTTTCTTGAAAGGGATTTTATTTTTATTTTTTTAAAACCAATCTCTATTTTCAGTTCTGGAAAACGGTATACCACAACTTAAATGATAGCCCATTCATATGCAAACTAAAAAAAACTGCTTTATCTGTAAAATTTCTAATACCAAGATCATGAATAACCGAAAAAGGGTCATGGTGTAAATGCACCAAGAAGAAAAGGCACGATGAGATAAATGCACCAAGAAGAAAAAAGCACAATGCCCTACATAGAGAGAAAGAAATCATGTACACGTATACAATACATGAATCCAATAATGCATTCCATGATCCTGGTCCTGGCTATCTCAATATTTTTATGGATGAGGAAGAGCATCATGATGAGCATCTTAAAGCTGCAAATCATGCTTTTAGGAATTTGCTTACGATGGCCATACTGCTTGGTCATGGAGTAGATGAACCGGATTGCCATAGTTTTAAACTAGCTATTCAATATTTATCCAAGTTGGCCAAGAAAAAGAATTATCACGTTGAATATAAGATATTGACGCATGTCAATGATGTCATTAACTATGGAAATTCTACTGGAGGAGAAAACTTGCTACCTTGAGAGTTATACCAGTTCCAAGCCACACATCACCAGTCACCTTCAAGCTGACAAGTCCAATAACACTAGGAATGGACTTGAAGCGAGTCCTGAAATCATTTATCTGAAAAGGGGAAAAATGAAAAAAAAAATTGTAAATGGAAAATGAAGCAGGGATATTGAACATTATCATAAAAGTAAGGCACCAAGTTCCAAAAGCTTTTTACATTTTTGAATTCAGGTCCTAATTCAATTATAGGATCTGCAAGATTTTCTCTGGCTGTATTTCGAGTCAGAATGCCATCAGTAAAGGAGTATAAATCTGACTGCACAAGCAGACAATGGTTAAAAATATATGACAGGAAAAACATATGCAAAAATGATAATATTAAAGCTGGAACTATTATAACCTGTAGCAGAAGTAGATCGGATGTTGCATCAACTGGAATATATCTTGATTTAGGAACATTTATAGCAAATGACTGATCAAAAAGCTGAATCACACATACAAGTGGAGACATTAGTAAGGAAAAAGAATACTGTAACAGAGAGACCGCTCCAGAATGGAATCACGTGTTAATCACAAAAAACCAAGATATAAAGATGCCACACTAAAGAAGACTGTCATGAACTACTTCAAAATAGATCTACTAAGAGCATGGATGTAACAGATGAAACTGTGTTACCTTTGAAATGGTCAAAGACTCTTTTGCCGAACGTCTTTGCACAAGGGTTTCAATAAAGTTCATATTCATCCACCTATACAAGATTTAGATTGATGAAGAATGAACAAAACAGAATCAATTTTTTTTTTTTTTTTTTTGGGGGTGGGGGGTGGGGGGGGATGAAAAGAATAAGGCATAAAATTTTGCAAGAGCAATAACTTACATTGTATGAGTGAATTTCAAATTCTTCTTTGGCATTAGGTTCTAAGAGAATAACACAAAGCACAATAAAAATAAATATCAATTATACAGTACAAATTTTGAAACATAAAGAAAACATTTACAGAAGCATTTTCCACAAATATGGATATAAAGCAACATAAATTCCATGTCAAAGCAAGCAGTTCAGAGAGAGAGAGAGAGAGAGCGCTCCAAATTTCAAGTTTTACCATATTTCCAAACAATGGAAAGTACGAATACAGATATGATTTCATGAAACAAGTATGCCAACATGTCAATTCTTTACATTTTCAAGATACGAAAATATATTGAAGCTGAATAGTTGATTTCCATAAATAAATCAAGTGATTTTATCACTTTAAATTCATTTTAAATGCCAATTATTAATATTTGTTAGAAATTTATACTTTATTTTGAAAAGTAAATATAACTGTTCAATACAGACATATCAATTCAGTACGCGTTGTATCCCTGCAATATCAAAAATTTCCAGACAGCTCTTATCATTTTCTGAGCATATGCTTGAGAATCTGATGCAAATCCAAATGTATGGACATTATAGAGGGGGGTTTTAAGTAGGAGTTAAATATATATAAAGGAATCCTCAAAAAGTAACTCATAAGCATAAACATACGGAGCCTAAATGGCCTAGCTTTAGGTATAAATCATTAAATAACTATTACTAGGCACCATTTGCCAAGTTTTCAGTTACTATAAATCAGAAATAAATTGATATATTCCTATAATTTCTCTTTAACCAAATCTTGGGAAAATCATTTCAGGTAAAATCTTTATGTAGGTTTTATTGCTTATCCGTAGATCGTATAATGGTGGATTGAAGTTCCTACACAAGTACTTCTGTAATAGTATAAGCTTTAGGCCTCCATTTCTACATATTTGTTTGTTTAACTAACTAAACAAATTTCTACTAATTTGAAAAAAGAAAACTCTCTTGCAGCATCAGATTAATTCAATAAATAACTTATGCATGGAGACGAGATTCCTAAGAAGGCATAATAAAAGTAAATCATAACCAACCTCAAAATCTTCTTTAATAGACGAATGGTTACTTTCTTCTGATTCAGAGGATTTAGGCATCACCTGAAAACTATGACAACTTAAGACAGATCAATTAAAGACCAAATAAATGAAGCCTTTATGTGCTTACCTCCACACAATACTCAATATTGTTCTGAATCAAATGATTTAAGATTTCTACAACATGTATTAAGGAGCTCAATTATCAGTAGTCCATACTAATTAATATACAACAGAGAGACCTGGATATAATATCATATATGATAAATGAAAATCGAATATCATGAAATGAATGATTGGAAGCCGGTAATGAGGATACTTGGATCAACAATGTGAGCAACGTTGTCCGAATTCAATACCAGGATATACTCTTTGCCCTGCCGAAAAAAGAAAGCTCATCACATGTTACATGTTTTCGCCATAAACAAAGAGCATAAATGGTATTTCAAGCTTCTGAGCAAGTAATGTAAGAAGACCCAGGACAGAGAATTTCTACCTGAGACAACAGTACATCTATTTTTCCGTCATTCATTAGCGAGGAGAAAATCTCAGCAAGGTTCATAGAATCCCTTCACAAGAAAATGAGTAAAATGATTAAAAAACAGGGTATGTTTGAATATACCCCGTCGATGATTACACTATAGGAAAGTGATAAAAGGTGAATTAATAGTGTGTACACACAAGATTTCAGCACAAAAGTATTAACATTTTAAACGAGAATTACATAAAGGTTATTTCAATTAATTCACAAAAATGCTATTCCCAGGGTCCAAGACCTTAAACGCGTTATTTAGGAATTCAAATTCTAACATGTTCACAGTAACATAAGGGTTTTTCTTTTGAATATGTTGGAAAATAACATACATTCCGTCATGATCATCTAGTTTTCCAGCTGGCACTTGTGGAAGATCACTGACGTTTCCTTGGTACTGTTGGCTCTGGGGTAAAAAAAAAAAAAAAGGTATCAGCTTTCCAAACATCTAATCATAAATAAAGTTCATTAAAAAGGCCAGTTTCAGATTCAAATGCATCAAATACACGTACACACAAGAGCATCAATATACAGAACCTGTACAAGAGAATGAATGTTCTTATTAGAATGCCTTCCCAAGACCTACCATATAACAAGAAGCAAAAATCAGCTACCAATAAAATTAGGTTCCTATGCCGAATACATACATACTTATGATAGTAAGTATAAAGTTACCTTCAATACACCATCATGTGTATTGGGTGCATTCACCAAAAGCAAGGGAATGACACATCCATACTTGGAATTCAGAGACTAAAAAAACAGTAGACCATTTTAAACTAAGTATATTAATAAAAAGTATTGAACATTAGGCCCTGTTTGGTGGAGATTAAAATCAGATTTTTAGTAGATTTTAATAAAAGTTGATGGAATTTGTGGTTGAAAAGTTTAAAATTAATTGTTGACTTTAATGGGATTAAAATCAGATTTTAACCAGAAACAAACAGGGTCTAGAATGCACAAAATATATACAAAAAAAAGGAGAGAAATATCACCTCAATTTGATTGATAATCAAATCCAGACATGTCAATCCATCACAAACTTCAACAACAGACCTGCATAATACATTATACGGAAAGCTAATAAGGCATGCTGACAGCTTGACAGAGAAGGGTCATACATGGAGCATGTAAAATCACAATTAGACATTTGGTATTTAAAGTTTCATACACTATCTTTCAATATAAAAAGAACATGAGCTGAAATAACTCCATTGAAAATTATTAATGAAAACTACTTATAGTTTTTTTCAGTGCTTCAAGATATTCAAATGATACAATAGAACAGGCAATCACATGGGGAAAATAACATATTCTGGTGTGGTCAAATGTTAGTGATTTACTTATGAAGTGAATATGTGGCATCATAAATTAGATTGTATATGAATACAAACTTGTTTCCAAAGATTTATGTAAATATTTACAGTTTGCTGCACGTCAATCTATTGTTAGGTTTCCTGCATATTAATCTACTGTCAGGAGGCAGATATGTAGATATTTTTATCAAGCACATAGATAAAGCGCACACATGTTGAGTTAAAGGAATAAAAGAGGAATAGAAAAGTCTAGAAGTTTCTGCGGGTATTTATACGTGTAAATCAGCTGATTGTTGAATGCTAAAGGATGCAAGATAACAAAAACAAGAGTTACTATAGCACTATTATAACCGCGAACCATGTACAAAACTCAAATGAAAGTGTAAAAAAATAATAATAAAAATAAATAAATAAATAAAAATAAAATTTTACGACTTCTTTTTTGCAGAAATTTTAATTGCTTCTGATTGCACTAGCCAGTGAACACCCAGAGAAGCAATGAAAATGAGACAAAATGAGAGGAAGATGAATGGAAGACAGATACATTCATTACTTTTTGTTCAGGGATAGTTTGATGAAAGAACAGGGTAGGAGAAAGTCTGAAAGTAGATAATATATATATAGTAGTAATGCATGTGTTTGCATGTAAATAATGGTCTTCATTCAATAACTAAAGTTGCAAACCAGAAAATTTAAGCAACTTTTCTTCATTCAATATATTGAATGTCCAACTAAAATGCAAGAAAATCCTGATCCATTTAACAGTACACAATATACTTTATCTTGGTCAGCTTAATTCATTAAAAAAAAAAAAAATGTTTTGAATGAAGCCCTTGTTATCTAAATTTTAATCTAAATCAGAGTCACCAATTAATTTGAACCACACATTTCATAGGACCCACAACTTTTCAATCACACATTTCATCAAATTCTATCAAAAATCTATTGAAAAACTAATTTTGATTTCCACCAAACAGGGATGAAATAGAAAATAGCAAGCATAAAAAATGTAAGGTCCAGCACTTGACCCTTAACATCCAAAAAGAGCTGTGAACAATAAATATAACTTTTTCCCCGGATACTAGAATGAATAAAGATTATCTTGTAGCTTTTTTATTTTCCTCAGCAAGTCCAAATTTTAATTTTCTAGGCAAGTCCATTTTATCTCAACAGTTATCTGACTGTAATCTGTTGATTTAATTTTTTTCTTTTTTGGCTGATAAAGTTAGATTCGCATCCGAAATACGTGCACACTCCTAAGACAAATTTAACTTGAATATTGCAGTAGTACTGGAGAATTAATTGTTATTTCCTGAACTTCATTAAGACTTGCTGCAGTTTCTAAACGCAGTTGACTCTATATTAGGGATGAGTAGTGGTTTTTTATTCCAAAATGAATGTGCACTCTGCTTCAATGAAGCATGCACCTGACTGTACATTATATACTAGAACCCAAGAGACTAGGCACTACTGGCTCATATCTACTTCAGTGTTTGGTAACTATAAACCAATTGTGATATAGGGGCCAACCAGATAGCATTGATCAAATGGATTCTGAAGCCTTCCTTATATTAGCAAAGAGTAAGTGTTGTGATAAATAGTTCAGGAACAAAGAAAAATGAAAACCGATTAAAGAAGAAATTTTGACATTGCTGCAGTATAGATGAATATATAATTGATATCAAAAATGGCAAAACTAAACTTCATTTTCAAAAATATACTGAATACCTAATTAAGCCAAGAGCACAAGTATCAGACAGTAGATTTACTCTATTCTCAATTCATAAGGTCCAAATCTAGTTGTATTAAGAGTCTAGTATAGTAAAACAATGAAGCCAATCCCTTATAAACAAGATACTCTCTCTGTCCCACAAATGCACGTTTGTTTCTTTTTTTCACACAGATTAAGAAAATGTAATTAATATAGTTGAAAAAAATTTCATACAATTTTACAAATATATCCATATAGTAAATAATGGTTGAAATAAGATTAATATATATTTGTTGATAACAAGGTACATTAAATATGGGCATATTAGAAAACTAAAAATTGTCTATACTATCACTAAGGTGGCCTGTAAGACGAAAAAGGAAGCTAAGCCCATCTTTGTAGGACGGAGGGAAAATCAATTTCAAGAAAAGCAGAAACAGATCAAGTTGATGTACCACCATGTCATTTCTAGTTTTTTTTCCTATTAGCTATTGATCGTTCTGGGTACATATTTAAGCATCCGTTTGATCCCCGTTAAAAATTTCTCTTTTTCTACAGTACTCAATTTTAACCACACATTAATAATAAATACAATATTCTACACATAAACCCAAAACATTTCTTTTATTTCCAACCAAACAATATCACATCAATCAATTTTTTCTACAAATAATGTACATCAAGCAGGGGCTAAATAAATTTTGTGTCGCCAATACACTTACTTGGGGCTATTAAAGCCCATCTTTGTCCCCAGGCTGCCATTAAATTTCAATACGACAAGTTTGTCCAAAAGCTGCTTAGTTTCCAAGATATCTGCTGAAATGGAAGAACTCATAATGACAAGTATATCAAAAAGAGCTGAAAGCGTGTAAAAATATAAACGGCATATGCTGTGTTTGTTCTTTTATTAAGAGTATTAAGTCAAGTCTGTGTTGAATGAGACCTCAAAATGTGTGAATATTAAGAATCTGTACCTCTAAAACTCTACAAAAAGCAATGACCTATTCAATAATTTATTAATTTCTTAAAGATAAACTGATTAGATTTAGCCCTTGTTTGGTTTTCTTTAAAAAAAATAAAAAAAATCTATAATACTCAATCTCAACCATCCATTAAAAGTCAAGCTCACAATATTTGACTTTTCACCAAATCTCAATCATTCATTCTCCTAAAAATCATTATTCATTTCAAAAAAAAACTCTTTTTAAATAATACCAAACACACACTTAGAAAAAACAACTTCATTAGAACTTAGAAGAATGATGTAACATTGAGCAAGAGTAAGACCTGCACAAGAAGTAAGTGTGCTACATATCATCTGATAAGTACTCTTAAGTACAAAGATCAGTTAAAAATAGGGAAATACTGATGAAATTGGTTAGCAATATTTAGAAAAAGTAATCTAATAACATAAGCTTTTGTTAACAGCATTAAAAAAATGAAAGTTTGTTAAGCTTATATTAAAAGAATAAGATATTACACAAGCAAATACAAACTACTCATAGCAGTTTCAAAACAATCCCAACTACAACATACCTTTGTTTACATTCAAAAGAAAAAGAAAAAATGGATGTTTTGTTTAGGCTGGAGGAGGGCAAACATTATTTTCATCGAACTAATACCTTCAGGAGTGGGCCACAATTTCTCATAAGGAAGAACTGAGATTTTGTCCTTTGTAGCAGTCTTGTCAATTTGTGGAACATCATCTCTTCCACATGCAATTTCCATCATCAGAACAAAAAAGTACGTAAAATTCATTATAAGAAAATGAAAATGTGAAATCGGTGGTAAGATTAACTAAACAAGGGGTTACATATCAAATATCAAACTAACTTACTCTTTATGAACAGAAAAGGAATCACTTGGAATTAAAAATATACAAAATACGGTGAGGTGAATGGACAACTATAATCAACAGTAACTAAAGAATACAAACAATCTCTGCAATCATACAAACACAACTTAGTACGACATTCTCCACAAACAAAAAAAATTGAAAGCAAACAGAAATCATTGTAATCCTCAGTTATGTACATGTAACTGCAATGTGATGAGCTTATCGACAAAATCAGAGTACTGACGAAATAGTAAAAAACATACCAGTCTACCTGATTGTTATAAAAAAATATTCATATTCTGAAGCCATAATTACACGATAAATTTTATAGAAAAATCAATGCTGTAGTATTATAATAAAGTTTAACTACTATTGTTCAGTCACGAAAGGATGAAACCTGAAAACACATGTTTACAAACTCACGTGAGTTACAATAATCTAAAACCCAATGAACTGATAATTAATAATGTTGAACCAGTCCGAATTAGTAGGCCTAACCTACCAAACTCAACAACTTCTACTGTATATAACTCGAAATTTTAGCATCCAGAAAAGTAAATAAAACTACTATTAAGGTGATAATTCTCATACCGTGTTCTGGATTTATCCTCCTCCGCCAATGCAGCCTGAGACCTCTTCTGCTCGTACAAAATAGTCTTTGTGATCAAATTACAGAACAAGTACACAAATTGCACAGAATCATTTGCCGGCACAGGGTATGTAATCTTCTCATAAGTATCGGACGGCATACTCGAATCCACCAGCCCAACAATGGGAATCTGCAGCCTAGACGCCTCCTGAATTACTGAGCTTTTCCTCTCCGTGTCGAAAATCACAATACAATCCGGCGCCTGAATTGCACCAAGGTTCAACTTCTTATTTCTGCCACGAAACTTTTTTGGGCTCGAACTGTTTGTTAAAAAGCCTCCAAGACGCCATGTGGTGTCGTTCTTGATCCCAACGGTCTGGGTCATCTGGGCAACGATTTCATCGAAGAGAGCGTTGGTGTTGACGAAGAGGAACCGTGCATTTTCACGGGCCAAGTGGCCGATGAAATTGCAGGCACTTCGGAGGCAAATGAGGGTCTTGTCGGAGTCAATAATGGATATGCCATTGCGAGTGCCCTGGGAGAAGATCTTGAAGTGGTGGGCCGTCACACGGCGGCCGAGATGGGCGTTTGTGCTCAACAGTTTTTGGATTACTACTGAATGGATTGTCATTTTGGGAATTGAAATGATGATTTTTTGGGGGTTTATGATACGAGTAGTATTGGGGTACGAGGGAGGTGGAGGATTTAAGCAGCGGCGAGGTCACAGAGAGACGATATACCGGAGAAAGTCATCACAAGGTACAGGTCATGCTGCATGAGGTACAATAAGAAGAATGATAACCTTTCATCCTAAGAGCAACTCAAATCGTTATGCCAAAAATCACTTTTACATCCTCGTTCACTTCCCAAGGGATCTATATCAAAATTTTGCTCTAATAAATAAATGTAAATTATAATATTTAAATTTAATTTTTACACAATTTCTTTAAATAGTAAATTTTATGTTATTCTATTTTTTTTTTTAACTTGTAAATCGATCTAAAATATTCAAAATTTGATCAAGAAAAAAATATTAAAAAATATACAAATTAATATAAAAATTCAAATTGTAATGTAAATTAATATAATAGATTTAAATTATATATCTCACATCAAAATTTTATTGGTTGTTGAAAGCTGAATCTAGATGAAATTACTTCATGTGAGGTGTAAAACAAGATGTAAATGTGGATCCATTTTTACATCTTTTGGTCGAAATTCTAATTTGCATCCATTTTTACACCCCCATTGAAAATCAATCTAACGACTTTAGAAATCTAAATCACTAATTGAGTGTATTATACATCACGATTGGATATACTTTAACATTTCATTTAGTTAATGTTTAAACGATTTTATCCTTTCCTTGCTTAAAAATTAACAAGCCCAAATGTCACGCAACGAAAATGCGTATCTCCCCATTTGGTTCGGCATGTCGGCAACAGATAGGCGGTTGGCCTATTTTACCATGAAGCGCTCTAATGATATGATCATATTGCAGGTATTTCCCTTATATCCTACTCATCAGCGTGCGTGTGTGCCAGTTGTTCTGCCTTGTCGGCCAATGAATGAGAGGTAAGCTACCTAGAGGCGAGAAACCTCGGGAGCTGAACCTGTGATCCGTGAAAGTTGGTATCAGAGCGGGACCGCTTGAATGCGTTGTTGGTCTTGTGGAGATCAATTACATGAATTCTCGCGAAGAAAAGATTTTGGGCCACGAATCGTGTTGGCAAGCGTGCGGAACACGAAGAAGGAAGCTATGAGGAAGATGAGTGTGCTGGGCAGCGTTGCGCAATTGCTTTTGAAGGAGTTTTGAGGAGAGCATTTTGCAGGACCTACGAGAATGTAGTGGGTATGTGCTTCAACAGGTGCCGGAGGCGCTGCTGCTGGAGGCCGTCCACCGAAGAACTACTGCTTATGGGGGCAGATGGTGAAGGTTGGTGTCGGAGGTCGTATGTACAAAGTACGGCGGGCAAGTGTGGGAGTACCACCGTGTGAATGCTCGTCCACGAGGGGATCGTGTCGTTTAATTCTGCAATTGAGGAGTGCGTGTTGATGCGAAGCTCACTTCCCGCTACGAGGATGTAAGCGGATTCGAATTGGGGAGAATGTCACGCAGTGAAAATGCTTATCTCCCCATTCGGCTCGGCAAGTCGGCAACAGCTAAGCGGTTGGCCTATTTTACCATGAAGCGCTATAATGATATGATCATATTGCAGGTATTTCCCTTACATCCTATTCATCAGCGTGCATGTGTGCCAGTTGTTCTGTCTTGCCGGCCAATGAATGAGGGTAAGTGATGTGATCCGGACCAGGCATCGAAGGACGAAGTCGAGACATCGACAGTATGACGGTGATCTACATGGAAAACGGAGCAAGTTCCATGTTGGAATCGAGCCGAGAAGACGAAAGAATCAAGCCGAGCCGAGTACACAAAATTGTTTATGCAGAAAAGGCCTTACGGCCGTAATGGAAATCCTTCACGACCGTAAATCATATAATCATGGCCGTAAAAGCTATTGTCACGGCCGTAATCAACTATCGAAGGAAAAGGCAGAATTTCAGCAGAAAAGGTCTCACGGCCGTAAAGTCCAGTCTTACGGCCGTAACATTCAAACCGGAGGAAATTCACGGCCGTAATCATTGTGTCACGGCCGTAACCAATAACTCAGTTTTTGATCAGAAGGGCCTTTACGGCCGTAAAAGGAGTCTTCACGGCCGTAAATGAGCAACGCCAGATTTTCCGGAATTTTGCCAATTATTTTGTTTCCTTTTATTATTTTAGGTTATTTTCCTATTTTAGAATTTTAGTCTAATTAGAATTCTATTTTGAGTAAATTAGATGCTAGGTTATTTTGCTTATTTATACGCTTTTTCAATTCATTGTAAACAGAAAAGTTTAAGTTGATTAATAAAATTTGTGAGAGGATTCTCCAAAATTGAGAGATTGAGTTTATTCCCTTTTTCTTGAACTTATCAAAGATCCGATCTTTGTGGCGTTCTTCCAGCAAACTTATCAAATATTCGCAAGAATATTTGTGGCGTTTCCAAATTCGATACTTATCAAGGAAATTGACAGGTCCTTGTGGCGTTCACCAATCTTGGTTCTTCAATCCGCATCGCCATAAATTGCGTCGTGATTGTCGGGTCAAGGCTTTACCGTCGTTCTATCCTTATTTTCGTTGTTTGTCTTGTGTCGATCTGATCTAGATCTATCCTAGGGTTTTAAATATCGTTATTCCGCGTGTTCGACGAGATTCCCCACCCGGGATCTCATCATCTGGTATCAGAGCTTGGATCTATTTCAGATTCTTGCGTTTCTTGATTTTTCTTGATTTTTTTCGTGTTCTTCGCGTTCTTCGTATCAGTCATAAATTTTTCCAGTTTGATCCATAAGAGTCAGTCCCAAAAATTCAAAAGTGTTTTTCTTCTTCGCTTTTCGTCCAAATTCAGTTCCGTTTTTTCTTCTATACTCGTAGTCAAGTTCTCTGGCAGATTATAAAAAAAATTCTGAAAATTCCCAAATATTCCCCAAATATTCCGAATTTCCTTGTTCGTGTCTTAAAAATGTCTGATAGAGAGGTTTCCACATCTTCATCTTCTATTGGAGATAGAAAACAGGTCGGGAGTGTGAATAGAAGGAATAAACAGGGTAATGATGATATTGCAGCAATGAGGGCGCAATTTGAGAGGTTTATGGCACAGATGGAGAATAGAGGTGCAGAGCGTGGACAGAGACCTCGGGATCAGTCTCATGATGGTTCTCGGGTTAGGAGAGGTAATAGACGTGAGGTTGGTGTGGATAATGAAGACATGGGTAGTGAAAGTGGCAGTATATCTTTAGGTAGTATACGAAGGAGGGATAGAGGAGATAGAAATGAAAGGAGGCATGATAGGGAGCGTCGTGATGCTAGGAGGCATTGTGGGGTTGAGATGTTGTTGATGACGACCTTGGAAAAATTAAAGTGAAATTACCATCGTTCCAGGGTAGGAGTGATCCGGAGGCGTACTTGGATTGGGAGACAAAGGTCGAACGGCTTTTTGATTGTAATAATTATTCGGAGAAGAAGAAGGTGAAATTAGCCGTGATTGAATTCACCGACTACGCAAATATTTGGTGGGATCAACTAGTTACGGGTAGGAGGATGAACCTTGAGGAGCCGGTGGAGAGTTGGGGTGAATTAAAAACCATAATGAGGAAGCGGTTTGTGCCGACTCATTATTATAGGGATATTTATCAGAGGCTGCAGGGTATGACTCAGGGGTCGAGGAGTGTAGAAGATTATCATAAGGATATGGAGGTGGCGATGATTCGGGCTAACATGGTGGAGGATCGGGAAGCTACGATGGCTAGGTTTCTGAGTGGGCTGAATAGAGATATTGCCAATGTCATTGAGCTGCAACATTATGTGGAGCTGGAAGATATGGTGCATATGGCCATGAAGGTGGAAAGACAGCTAAGGCGAAAGGGGGCAGCAAGACACTCACCATCTTATCCTACATCACAACCTAAACAGGAATCCAACGTTGAACATAACCCGAAAGGGAAGGAGGAGCCTACAACGAAAGGTAAAAATATTTCTGATTCTCAAACTACTCGGGATAGAAATATTAAGTGTTTTAAGTGCTTGGGTATGGGTCATATAGCATCCCAGTGTCCAAATAGGAAGCTAATGATCTTGCGTGATAATGGTGAAATTAGTTCCGAGGATGAATTTAAGGGAATGCCTAAGTTAGTAGATGTTGGAGCTAGTAGTAGTGATGAGGAAGGATTGACCTATCCTGAAAAAGAATCACTTGTTAATCGGCGTGTCCTTAGTGCTAGGGTTAGGGTGGATGAAATTGGTGAGCAAAGGGATAATTTATTCCATACTAGATGCCTAGTGGGTAAAAAGGTTTGTGGTATGGTGATTGACGGGGAAGTTGTACTAATGTGGTTAGTACAATGTTGATTAATAAATTGGGCTTAAGCTTGATGAAACATCCAAACCCTTATAAATTGCAATGGCTGACCGAGTCAGGGGAAATTAAGGTAAATAAGCAGGTTATGGTCAATTTTGCCATCGGGGGTTATAAGGATGAGGTGGTCTGTGACGTGGTACCTATGCATGTTGGTCATATATTGTTGGGGCGACCCTGGCAACATGACAGGAGGGTAGTGCATGATGGGTTTAAGAATCAATATTCATTTGTGAAGGGTGGGAAGAAATTTACACTTGTTCCGTTATCTCCAAAAGAAGCTCAAAATGATCAATTGAAAATCAAAAGTGAGTTTGAAAAAAGAAATAAGAGTGTTGAGGCCACGACCTCAGAAAAAGGAGAGGGAGTGAAAATTGAAAACAAGAGAGTTGAGGCCACGACCTCAGAAAAAGGTGAGCTTGAGAGTGAAAAGAAAAAGAAAAGAGAGTCCACCACAAAAATGAGTTTATTTGCATTTGCTAACACATCCCTCCCCAGTTCTACGAAATCTGTTTTGCAGGGTCATAACTCAAGCCATGAACGTAAATCGGGAAAGAAAGTTATTGGCCAAAATAAGCAGCCCAAGAGTCTAAAGGATTGCATGACGCTTAAAAATGATCATCGAGTCCAGGAAAGCAGGAGGAGCTTGAAAAGCCAACCAAAAATGGATTCGAGGTCGAATCCTTTTCAAGAGAGGGAGTATGATGTGATTCGGACCAGGCATCGAAGGACGAAGTCGAGACATCGGCAGTATGACGGTGATCTACATGGAAAATGGAGCAAGTTCCATGTTGGAATCGAGCCGAGAAGACGAAAGAATCAAGCCGAGCCGAGTACACAAAATTGTTTATGCAGAAAAGGCCTTACGGCCGTAATGGAAATCCTTCACGGCCGTAAATCATATAATCACGACCGTAAAAGCTATTGTCACGACCGTAAATCATATAATCACGGCCGTAAAAGCTATTGTCACGGCCGTAATCAGCTATCGTAGGAAAAGGCAGAATTTCAGCAGAAAAGGTCTCACGGCCGTAAAGTCCAGTCTTACGGCCGTAACATTCAAACCGGAGGAAATTCACGGCCTTAATCATTGTGTCACGGCCGTAACCAATAACTCAGTTTTTGATCAGAAGGGCCTTTACGGCCGTAAAAGGAGTCTTCACGGCCGTAAATGAGCAACGCCAGATTTTCCGGAATTTTGCCAATTATTTTGTTTCCTTTTATTATTTTAGGTTATTTTCCTATTTTAGAATTTTAGTCTAATTAGAATTCTATTTTGAGTAAATTATATGCTAGGTTATTTTGCTTATTTATACGCTTTTTCAATTCATTGTAAACAGAAAAGTTTGAGTTGATTAATAAAATTTGTGAGAGGATTCTCCAAAATTGAGAGGTTGAGTTTATTCCATTTTTCTTGAACTTATCAAAGATCCGATCTTTGTGGCGTTCTTCCAGCAAACTTATCAAATATTCGCAAGAATATTTGTGGCGTTTCCAAATTCGATACTTATCAAGGAAATTGACAAGTTCTTGTGGCGTTCACCAATCTTGGTTCTTCAATCCGCATCGCCATAAATTGCGTCGTGATTGTCGGGTCAAGGCTTTATCGTCGTTCTATCCTTATTTTTCGTTGTTTGTCTTGTGTCGATCTGATCTAGATCTATTCTAGGGTTTTAAATATCGTTATTCCGCGTGTTCGACGAGATTCCCCGACTGAGATCTCATCAGTAAGCTACCTAGAGGCGAGAAATCTCGGGAGCTGAACCTGCGATCCGTGAAACCAAACCATGTTAACCTCAGTTTGGTAAAATTTATTTATAAATTTTTTTTATTTATATACGATTCTATGACAACATTTCATAGAATTTTTTTTTTAAAATATCTATAACTTCGATTGGTCCAACTGAAGGTGTAAATATAAGTTATGACTTCTACAAAATATATGGATAAAAAACTAACTTAAATTAGGAAAAAATAGTTTGGACTCTCTAACCTTTTAACTTATTAATGTATCCCCAACTTGTTTAAATGCTTTAAATCTTATTATTATCAAATTCATATTTTAAGTCATGTATTCTCACAATAAAATAATTTTGTATATCAACCTAATTACTTGCTGCTTTTTAATTACATTCTCCAAAAAAAAAAAAAAAACATTGTTTGTAAAATGTATTCCAAGAAATCTTCATCAAGCAGGTTCTGAATATATAATCTAAGTACACATGTGATTGAAATCGTGAATTTGTTAAGCCTTTGTTTGGTTCTCTTTAAATTTTTTTTATACAATACTCAATCAATCATCCGTTAAAAGTCAAACCAGATTCCAATCATCCATTCTCCTAAAATCATTATTCATTTAAAAAAAAAACTCTTTTTAAACGATACTAAATAAATCTCATGCAACTTTCAATTGACTTAAAAGTTGTAGGGTAAAATTTTCCCCAATTCAAATGCGAATCGGGTGTATTTTTAACCTTTATAGGTACTAGTTGTCCAAAAGTTAGTGTGGATGGTTTTTGGGTAAAATTATACAATAATTCTACTTGTACTAACAAATCCTACAAACTAGTGAACAAACATAAATTAATACATATTTTACCCTTTGGCTAAAAATATAAGCAATACCTTATTATCTTATTAAGTTTAACACATAATAAGTTCTAAAAATTTAATTACTTTAAAATTTTTATTACTTATTTCATAATTAAAAAATATTATACCTATTTATGATCCCCATATACTTCACGAAAAAAGGAAAAAATTAATTAGAAGTTTACATAGTGAATATTTAGAATTAGAAAGAATAGGAAGAAACTTAAATACTGATCTTATTGCTATAGAAAAACATAGAGAAATTAAAAGACTAGTCTTACAACATAATGAATATTTAAAATTAAAAGAAGAAAACTTGATTAGACAAGAAGATATTAGATATATGGATGAATTTGAAGAAAGATTTTTAAGAAGAATAAGACAAAGATTATAATTCCGCAAAATAAAATTTCACAATCCGAGCCATTGTGGTATCAGAGCCAGTAGTTATACTTAGAAATATATTTAGAAAAATGTCTAAAAAATTACCAATAATCGAACCTAGAGTATATAATTATAAATCTAAAGATTTACCAAATAATAGTCATTGACCATTAATAACTGAAACATATGAAAAATTTATATCATTTATACTAGTAGGAGAAGGAGGATTTGGAAAACATAAATAATTAAATTGGACAAATGTATTTTTACTAAATAAATTAGGAATAAGTTTAGATAAAATTACAGAACAAAACTTAGAATAAGCAAAAAATCCAGAGCAAGTTCAAGAAATTATCAATAATTTACCATTAGAAATAAGACAAATGATAAAAATAACTAATGATTATAAAGATATAAACAAAAATATACCCTCAAAAATATTAGAAGTAAAGCAATATGTAAATAACATATCAAAACAATTAATAACCTTAGAAAACCAAATCAAGCAAATAACTGATAAAATAAATAAAATAGGAAAAACATACACAAGCTATTCCAGAAAAAGGAGCATTGGGATTTAGAGTCATGTACACCGAATTAAGGGATACCCTTACACAAACTAATGTTTGGGTATATGAATCTAATGATGACAAATTATTAATCTATAGCATTGCAAGAATTAATCAAGTTAATTGTCAATTATGAAAATTAAGAGAATATGCTGAGAATATACTTGTCAGCAATTTGGATCTTAGTAAAGGAGCCTATGAATATCAACATCAACTAATGGAGGTAGAAACGGGTCACAAGTGTAATCATTGTGAGGACCTATTCAACTTCAATGAAGATGAAGCCTACCTTGTCTGAACATGAATTATTCAAAGCATGGGGGTACAGACCCATGTGAAACTTTAGAAAAGCAGTAGAAATTATTGTAACTTTAGCTTTACTTTATCTACTTTAATTTTCAGCCAAGTATGTAAAAGATAGGGAATATTATCTTGTTCCCCAACTTTGCTTTTACCAACTATAAAAGGAGGAGTCTCTTCTCATTGTAAGCATTCGAAAATCATATTAGTTTTCAGCAATAAAAATCTATATTCTCTCCATTTATTGTCTTTCTTTTCATTCCTAGTTCAAAATTTTCTTTCATCAAATCAATCTAAAAACAATTAGCAGAAGGTATGAGTAACTAAACTTCACATAGATATATATGAAGTCATAAAATAGTTAGTAATACTCTATTTATTTATGAGCCCATAAGTTTATCATTTATAAAACTTTTGTTAAAAGTGTACATTCAGTGGTAGGAAACGAAACTGGATTGTGTTAAACCTCTTTGAAGTGTTTGTTTAAGTGTTAAACATAAAGTGTTGGAGTAAGTCTTTCGAGCATCCCTAAGTCTTTCGAGCAGCAACGATACCCTATGGAGATGTGTTTAATATTTAGATAAATAACAGAAGAGTATTTAGTCAAAAATCTTTTAAAATCAGATTTACAAAGAAGCGTGATGGACCCATAGATAAAAAGAAGTATTATTAATTATTTATGGTGGATTATATATTGTCTTTTTTTTTTTATTGATATCATCCAAGTAATGTTATTGTAGCGATCGAGAATTTTTCATTTATTTTTAAATAAAATGTTTTAAAACTTTAAATACGCGTCGCTACGACTTTTCCAATTTAATTTAAAGGAGTCTTCGTCTATCCAAAATATAAATGAAATTTAATTAATTTTCATCGTATTTAAATTTTCCGAATTTAATTTAAAATATTTTCCAATGTCACCATTTTAAATCTTAATTCAAATTTTAACGATTTTAAAAAAAAAATCCATTTCCCCCACGTTTCCAATAATTTCACCTCCCCACACGTTAATTCCATTTTCACACTCCCTGGTCCTTTCACTCTTTCCCCTAAATCACACATTTTCCCTTTTTTTTCAAATTCACACACGTTCTTTCATACCCAGCAATCTGCATTTTCCATCTATCAGCCCTCTCCCTCAATGGTTAGTCACTGCCTTCATCCCCGATTCTCTCCCTCAACTCCCTCAATTCTGCAATCAACTTATCACTCATTCCTACAATTCTCCCCAAATCAACAAGCCTCCCTCAACCTACCAAATTCAGCAAAACAGCTAAGATAATATATCTCATTTTCCTCTCATACGAAACTCACTCAAGCCAAACAAGCAATCTGGTAATTTTTCTCTCCTACTCCACTGAAATGGTCTCACACCACCACCAGCCTTCTCCATCTATCCCAGTCGAACCTAACACACTGTCTGTGATTCAAATTCCACAAGCCACCACACGACAGTCGGCCATCACCACGCTGCCTCAACATCGAACACCACACCTCCACTGCACACCCATTTTCATCATCACCATCATGGCCAAGACCAACCGCAACAACACCCTAACCACACGCGGCCAACCACCATAATGACCCTCATCACCACCATAAACCGCCCCTGTCCAACTCTCAAATCCACACCACTTTCCCCCAAATCAAAACCCAAAACCGAGTTAATAACATTACCCATGACTTACCTCAACATTTACCAGAGCCCCGTCGCCGGAGAGCCACAAAAACCGAACTCCACAGCCTCGTTTTAGTCTCGATTTTCGCACATCAAACCACCCAAAACCTTTCCCTTCACACGCCCACACCGCTGCCACTGCACGGCGGCCCCAGCGCCAGAACGGAGAGGAGCAGCCCCTCCCTTCCTCGCCGTCGTCTCCCTCTCACGGCTCCCTGCTCTCTCTCTCTCTCTCTCTAATGTCCGGTTTTGAGAAATGAGAGAAAATGAGGATTTTTATTTTATCAAGTTTCAGATTTAACCTTTCAGTCCCAAGTTTCGAAATATATTAATTTCAGTCCCTTCTTTTAAAATGATTTCAATTTAGTTACAAATGTTTTTATAATTTACGAATCAGCCCTTATTTTCGTAAAATACTATTTCAGTCCCAAAATTCTTAAAATTGAGTTTTTCTCAAAATTCCTATCTAGCCCTCAAACTTTAGTTTGTCGCGTTCTAAATCTTTTGAACTTATAGAAATACTAATTTAATTAATTTACTTTTTGGCTAGACGAAGCAGTTTGTGATTTGAGAAGCTGAAATATTATTCCCGCTCCAATTTTTGAGAACTCGTTAAGCTTAAGGTAGACTCGCCCCCACTAATTGATTTATATTATAATTGCATGTGTTATGTGGATTTGTGTGATCGTTATATGCTTAATTGCATGAGAAAAGAAAAGAATATCTCGTATGAGATAAATTTGAGAATTTATGTTATGCACGTCATAACTTATCTGCTAGTATGAGACAAGAAAAGAATGTATTCATTTGCACTCATTTATTGATGCTTATGAATAAGAAAAGAATATCACTACGTTATTTGCATAATTACTTGCCCAATTATCTTGTAGATTAATTATTGGCGATGAGTCTACTGAGTATTTCATTTTGAAATGCTCACCCCGTTGTTTTAACAATTTTGCAGACTTCGATGACGGTGGCGAGTGATGGGCAATGGCGACAAATAATAAATTGGATATTATTTTTTTGAAAGTCGTGGATTTCGAAACAATCATTTCATTTTATTAAGAATTTTCATTTTAATAAGTTGTGCTAATTATTTTATTTAATCTGAATTATCGCTAAATTTTTATTCATTAAATGTGATATTTAATATTTAGTCAATTTCCGCATTAAAGGTTATTTGAAATTTTAGAAAAAGTGGCGTTCCCGCGTTTCTCGGAACTCGGGGCGTCACAGCGTGGTATCAGAGCGGGTCTACGTTTCTGTAGACTTGCAAAATTTTTATAAAACAAGAAAATAAAACTTTTCTAAAAATAATAAGAAATAATGTTTTGACGACTTTTTGCCATTGCCATCATTTTCTGTCGACTCCGAAGGTAACGAAGTTTAGTATGTTTACTTTATTGATTTATTTCGGATACTTGAGAATAAATTTTTTGAGAATTTGACGAGAAAAGAAAAGAAAGAAAAGACGAGAAAGAATTAGAAAACTAGTATCCGAAATAATGAGAAAGAAATAAAGAAAGAAACGAGTTTTGGAGCATAATGAGAATTAGTACGATTTAAGACATTCTTTCATAAAATATTTCGTCCCTAGATTTAAATAAATAATAAAACCCTAACTGGACTTTACAAAAATGGATTCTAGGCATGGCACCGATTGACGGGATATCAAACCACATCCTTCGTTTTTGCGCCATACGTCATGACACCATAGCTAGTGGAATTAGGCTGACTGATGCTCAATCTACTAGCCGTCTTTTGTCAACATTTCCAGAATGTCAGCGTGAATTAGCGATCGAGTTTTATAATGACGTGAAGAGAATCCTAGGAGAGGACGTGAATTTCCAGACTGTCTGTGACAAATTTGTAATGCGGTGGGATCGCTACCTAACCCGTGCTCCAGCACCAGATATAATTATTCTATTAGATGACGAGGAAGAACCAGTTGAGATACCCGACGCCGAGTCAGGCATATATGACTACACTCCTAGCTCACCGGGTTATATTTTTGACTCCCCGAGTATGACACCGGGTGCACCCGACTATATTCCTGGCGCACCAGGGTATACCTTTGACTTACCGACTATGAACCCGGGCACACCGGATTATACCCCCGGCACACCAGGATCGATATCTCCTATGTCACCGCCAAAGATGTAGAATATATGAGAGTTATCTTAAATTTTTGTCTAGCATTATTCCCATTCCCCGTATTGGCAGTTCTATGTTTTGTACCCTCAATTGAAGGAATTTTAAAATACTAATGAGAATATTTTCATTTTCGTTCATATTGGAGTTGAATTTATTACAATATTTGGTACAAAAAATTTATCAAAAGTTACAAACACACTCCTTGTTTTCATTTTTAAGGGAATGGCTAGACGCATTAACAGGAGTATAATGGACCGTGCTACATCTGAGCGAGAGAACTCAGGACAGGGCCCCACAACCCAATCCAGTATCATCAAGGACTTGCTTCTAGCCGTACAAGATTTGAGACAGGCCCCAGCAGGTTCCTCAGTGCCCATTATTGAACAATTCAGGAGGTATCTGTTGACCTATGGTTAACTTGACCTTATTATTTTGATCATAACAAACAAGTGATGTGATCCAGGACCCTCGACAATCGGAGTCATAGCAGGCTTGAAGGGAAAATATAAATATTCAAGCCAAAACAAGAATTCAGTAGGTTCGACGAGCTTTGAAGATCAAAACCGTGTCAAAAAGAACTGAAAATTATGCAGAAGGGCTGTCACGGCCGTAACCAACATAAGTCACGGCCGTAACCTCCCCTCGGGTTAAATGCAGAATTTCAAGATTTTTAATTTACGGCCGTAAGTATAAGTGTCACGGCCGTAACCTTAACCAGAAACACACTTACGGCCGTAAGTGTCATCTTTACGGCCGTAACGGATAACAGATCAGATTTTTTCCAGATTTCGCATTATTTTATTTCCTTATCAGTTTTAGCTATTTTAGGTTAGTTAGAATTCTATTTTGAGTCAATTAGTGGTTAGGGTTTTTGTTTGCTTATTTATACGCTTTTTCCATTCATTGTAAAACGGACTTTGATGATTAAATAAAAAAGAAATTGAATGTTTTTCAATTGTTTAATGTGTGGATTCACATTACAAACCCAAACTTATCAAGATTGATTATCTTGTGGCGTTCATCCAGAACTTATCAAATATTTGCTAGAATATTTGTGGCGTTTAAATCAGAGACTTATCAAGGAGATTGGGCAAATTCTTGTGGCGTTTCGAAAGTCGTGGTTCTTTATTCCGCATCGTCGAGCCATCGCGTCGTGAATATCGGGTCATGATTCATCTGTCCTACCACAACCTGAGTTCGGAACTTTCCGGCGTTTCTTCCGCGCTTCGAATCTCATCAACAAGAATATATTGTGTTGCTAACAAGTGTGCTTTAAGTGTTTCATATAATGATAAATATTCGAAGTATTCAATTTTCAAATCGTCTATCAAAACTATGTGATCAAGCACACGAGACGCAAAGAAGATCAAGAAAGAGTCGAAGATATTCAAGATCAAATTTTTAGTTTTATAATTTATGAATTCAGAATATTTAATAGAATTAAATCCTTCAGACGTAAACGACTTTAAGTATTTAAGAGAAGAAACAATTAGAAATTATAAGTGAAGATTTAAGAAGATTTTATAATTTATTAGACTACGCAATAAAAGAACTCTCATTTACAGATTTTTCACAATTTACTAGAATTATAGTAAATAAAGGAAGAATAATTACTGATCTAGAGAAAAAATTGAAGAATTAAAAATAGTTATTAAAGAAGAGAGTTTAACATATAATAGTATGTATTACGCATTTTATGTAAACAATAAATTTAGAGATATAAACATAACATTAGAAAACTAAAAGAATTATAACTAGAAGGATTACATGGTAATTGTACATTCAAATTTTTTTTTTTCTTTTAGCTGTTAGTACAATTATTAATACAGTTTGTTAGTACATATAGCAAGGTCCAAAATTATATTACCTTTAATTTAAAATATAATAGATAATCATTTTCATATAATATTATATTTATATAAACACTTGATTTTTTTAAAAAAAAAAAATTAATTTTGTTAACTTTAAAAAGTGATAATTTTAATATTGTAGTTATTTACTTTTCTCTTATATAAATTATATATTTTTGGGGCCTTTCTAAATAGGGGTCTTAGGTGGCTGCCTAGATGGCTTCATAGTTGAGTCGACTCTGTACGTTTTTTTAATGACCATTAGTTCGAACCTACTCATTTACTAACAATCGTCTGTATTTATGATTTATCTATACTTACTATATATAAATGGAGAATAGTGGATTAGTGTGAATGCATTTATTGTCTTTTATATATATATATATATATATATATATATATATATATATATATATATATATATTATTTTATGGTAAATGGTAAATACAAAACAATGGTTAATATTTTTTTAATAGTTTTTAATTTTAATAATTGTGCAAAGATTATATTATATAATAATTTCTTGATCTTCAATGTTGTTCAGTTGTCGTATATTTGATGAGTTAAGATTAAACACGTATTTATAGTTTATTATGATTTTTGAACGAAAATTGAGAAAAAGTTAAATATATAAGGCAAGTGCAGAAATTATAATAAACATATTTATAACTTGAACAAGTATTAATATTTGTACTCATAATATTACATCTTAGCTATACAATTAAAAAATCACAGAATTTGCATTTATCATTCAATAAAGTTTTCGATAATTTGGATTATTTATGTTGTTTTTTAAATTTTAATAATTGTAGTAATAAAAAATTATTTTTGTATCTTTTGTATTTGTGTTGATTATGTATAATAATTAAATTTTATGAATACTTATCTAAATAGCATATAACAATTTCAGTTCATCGCACTGGTGAAAATCTATATACTATATATAAAATTAGGATAATTTGGTAGAATTTAATTCTTAAATTATTTATATTTTAGTATTATAGTAAATAATTAATATGATATTATTGTTATTTGTATATAATAATAATAATAAATATTATTATTATTATTATTATTATTATTATCATTATTATTATTATTATTATTGAATGAGTTCAATCAATATTTTTAATTATCAATATTAAAATTATTATTTAAACATAAATTATTATTTATTTGTTCTTCTTAATATTATAAATCATATGCGTAGTCATCAATAATTAAATTGTGTTTTAATTATTAATGATCAAATTATTTGTTATCTTTAATATTACAAATCATATTTTCTAAAATATATATTATATATTATTATTTAATATTTTAATAAATTAAGCCTCTGTTCAGCAACTATATTTTTGTTTCAAGGTAAAATGTGCGGTTGAAAAATAGTTTTGAAAAAATATGTAATTAAAAAGTGAGTTGAAAAAAAGTTCTGCTTATAAATAATTTATAGAAAAACTATTGAATGAATGTTAATATTGAAGAGTTAATACTTTGATTTTTTTTAGTTAATAATATTAATAGAACGATTAATATTTTTCGATCATTCTTAATTTTAATAATTTTTAAAGATTATAGGGTATAATTTTCGGTATAATTTAGTAATATCCAACTTTGCTCTGTTGTCATATCATGATAATCACGAAATTTTTTCGAAATTATTATTTTGACTACTTATTTATGCAAATAAAGTTTCATTGGTTAAATTCAAATATTTTGACTATTTTTTTTTTAAATTAATGTGATTGATGTTTTTCAATAAATATTAAAAAGTACGTTAAATACAAGAGGCAAATGTAGAAGTTATGAGAAATATTCTAATACTTTTCGCATGCATCATTATAATATTCGTGCACATAATATTACATCAAATGTGATACATTATTAAAAAATTACTAAATTTACGTTTTTAATGAAGCTATTAATAATTCATAAAAATTATTGAAATCAATAATAATAATTTATTATTTAAATAAATAAAATGATGTTTACTATTTAAAGAATTTTTTAATAATTTGAATTACTTATGTTATTTTTTAAATTTTAATAATTATTGTGATAGAGAATTTTTTTATGCATTTATATGTATTGATTATGTATAAGTATTAAAATTTTATAAATACTTTCGTGTATCGCACGGATGAAATACTATTTAAATCCAAATAAGTTAGTTCCATCTAAAATTCTAGATGACTATAGCGCACATGCAGTAGTTATTAAGGAGAGCAGATTATATGAATGTACTATCTTTTATGCAGAACATATTCACGTCCATGTTTCGTTAATATCACAACAAATTATTATTATTTGGCTCAATGGCGGACGCAGATTTTTTGTAGTACTGAGGCACAAATGGATCTGTATTTTTGCCGACGGCTTATACGGCTGCTCCTGAAATTTTATTTTTTAGGAAGAAGACCGAAAAATGAAAAAATACTTAAAATTTTATTACAATTGTTCTCTACGCGTTTTCATACTTTGATAACGTTCCATAATCACATCATTGTAAAAAAAAAAAAGGTGTAGCCCACACCTTTAGGGCCTTAACCGACCATGTCCTGAGTCATTGATTGAGGAGGTTAATCGCAGGTTATGCCTCCCAGAGTTAGGGTGGAAGACTTGATGGTAAGCCCAAAATTTGAGTAACTCTCGCTGACATCAAGAAACAAATTCAATATGAAGTACATCATTTTCAATATTTGCTACATCAAATTTAAGGGCATTACTCTTAACATCCCCAACATTATTCCCGACGTTGAAACACTTTATCAATTTCAACATTAGTTTCTTCACCAAGTTCCTCAATCCTTTCATCTCTAACTTTATTTTCATTACTTTGTTCATCAGAAGAAAACGTGGATTTACGTTTAAAATAGTTTTCCATATTGATACAAACAAACGAAAAATAAATAAATAATTGTAAATACATATTAGCTCTAAAATCTCAAATTCTCAAACAAACAAAAATTCAAATAAAACAATAATTTCTCAAATCTCAAATTCTCAATACTCCAAACTTCAAAATCTCAATCTCAATTCACTAAAATCAAATCTCCATACCTAATAGACAGAGATAGAGAGCAAATAAATTAACAATAATCTAATATAATTTTAGGAAATCAGGTAATGACTATATTCAAGAATTAACTGAAGATTTAAAAAAAAAATCTGTTTTTTACTTGGACACCCCTGTGCGGTCCCCGTCCGCCCCTAATTTGGCTTTGAGGCCATCTGCTTTTGTGAGTGCCTTGGATCCATTCGAAATGTCTAGACCGCCATTTCCCGGAGATGAATTTTATCTATCGAGACAGGGGAGGAACCAAAAATTAACCGTACAGGAGGCAAAGATTTTTAAAAAGTTAATATACAAGTAAATTCATATATAACTAAAAAATTGTAATATTGTACCCGACAATGTTTTACATCATAAAATTCATCTATAATAGAATCTAAATCTAAATTCATACTAAATTCTTGTTCAATGTTAAGTGTCATGAAATCAGGAAGAAAACAAGCAGTGTTAATACTAAACAAATCAATTTAGTCAAAACAATTCCAGGCTTAAATCAGAAAGTGCATATAATTGAATCGAAGGTCGGAAATCACATCTGTGAAAAATAAAGCCATCTTTGTTGAATTTTTTGGTTGAATTTGACAAGCCACCAATAGCCCACAAATTTAACCTACAATCTAGTCTATGTTCACACCTATTTTTCTTCCATCCATTGTTGATTTTTTGTCCAAACTTTCCCTATAAATAGAGGACAAAACCTCAATGGAAAATGCACCAAGTAGAGAGGAAAATAGTAGAGAGAAACATTTGTGAGTAGAGAGAAAATTAGAGAGAAATAAATTGTTTTCTCCTAAGTAATTTCTTACTTTGTTTTCTCCTATTACAAGAGAGGTTAAATATTGTTATCTCCTTGTATTTAGAGAGAAGGTTGTTGTAATTCTCCTACTATAGTGAAATCCTCCTATACTTGCCCGTGGACGTAGCCATTATTGGTGAACCACGTAAATACTTGTATTCCATTTTAACCGCATTTTCTCAATTCCAATATACTTGTTGACCAACGCGATCCACGCCTTTCCTAACAAGTGGTATCAGAGCCTGGTTACATCTTTTGAAATTCTTAGTATGCTCTGTGGTTGCAGCTTTGTCTGATCTTCCACAACAGAAAAGATTTCTTGAGATTGTTTTGCGTAGGATTGGTGTTCACTATCACTCGGTATTATTACCAAGTCGTGAACAAAAAAAAAAAAAAATGGCAGCAAAGTATGAGGTTGAAAAGTTCAATGGGAACAATTTCTCGTTATGGAAAATGAGAATAAAAGCAGTTTTGAGAAAAGATAACTGTTTGGCGGCAATTGGAGAGAGACCGGCGGATATCACTGACGATGACAAGTGGAACGAGATGGATAGCAATGCAATTGCTAATCTGCACTTAGCACTTGCTGATGGAGTATTGTCAAGTGTGGTGGAAAAGAAAACAGCAAATGAGATATGAGACACCCTAACGAAGCTATACGAGGCCAAGTCATTACACAACAAAATTTTCCTAAAGAGACGGCTTTACACCCTTCGGATGATGGAGTCAACTACAGTGACAGACCACATCAACACCCTCAACACTCTATTTTCACAGCTCACATCAATGGGCCATAAAATAGAGGCAGGCGAACGTGCTGAAATTCTACTTCAAAGTCTACCAGATTCGTATGATCAACTCATCATCAACTTAACTAACAACATAGAAGATCTAGTCTTCGATGATATTGCAGCTGCGGTTCTTGAAGAGGAAAGTCGGCGCAAGAACAAGGAGGACAGACTATCTAGTTCACAACAGGCGGAAGCTTTGACGATGATGAGAGGGAGATCAACGGAACGTGGCCCCAGTGGGAGTCATACCCAAGGTAGATCTAAATCCAGAAGTAAGAAGAATGCCAAGTGTCATTACTGTGGCAAGAAAGGGCACTTAAAAAGGGATTGTTGAAGTCTTAAGAGGAATGAAGAAGCCAAAGGGAAGGCACATGAGATACCAAAAGCTCAGGGTTGTGTAGCAAGCACCTCATATGATGGAAAAATTTTATACAGTGAGGCAACAACTGTTGTTGAAGGCAGAAAGCATTTCACCGATGTCTGGCTCATCGATTCAGGAGCGACATGGCACATGACACCAAGGAGAGAATAGTTCCATCAATATGAACACATCTCGGGAGGTTCAGTGTTTATGGGAAATGATCATGCTTTGGAGATCGTTGGTATTGGTACTATCAAATTAAAAATGTATGATGGTACAATTTGCACTATCAAGGAGGTTCGGCACGTAAAGGGCTTGAAGAAAAATCTATTGTCTTTGGGACAACTAGATAGCATTGGGTGCAAAACTCATGTTTAAGCTGGGACTATGAAAATAGTCAAAGGCGCGCTTGTAGTGATGAAAGCAGAAAAGATAGCTGCAAATCTGTACATGCTTAAAGGAAATACTCTACAAGAAGGAGAAGCATCTGTTGCATCGGCAGGTTCAGCAGAAGAATTAACAATGATGTGGCACCGCAAACTTGGCCACATGTCTGAACGTGGTTTGAAAATTCTCTCTGAACAAGATCTTCTTCCAGGGCTCAAAAAGGTATCATTACCCTTTTGTGAGCATTGTGTCACTAGTAAGCAGGACAGATTGAAGTTTAGCACTTCTACTACTAGAAGTAAAGCTATCTTGGAGTTGGTTCATTCTGATGTTTGGCAAGCACCGGTTATGTCCCTAGGAGGTGCAAAATATTTTGTATCTTTTATTGATGATTACTCCAGGAGATGTTGGGTGTATCCAATCAAGAAGAAGGCTGATGTGTTCGAAGTCTTCAAAATCTACAAAGCGCGGGTAGAACTTGAATCTAAGAAGGAGATCAAGTGTTTGAGGACGGACAATGGAGGAGAATATACTGGTAATGAATTTAATATTTTTTGTCAACAAGAAGGTATTAAAAGACATTTCACGACGGCATATACTCCACAACAAAATGGAGTGGCAGAGCGGATGAACAGAACATTGTTAGAAAGAACGAGAGCAATGTTGAGAACTGCGGGGTTAGCTAAATCATTTTGGGCTGAAGCAGTCAAAACCGCCTGTTATGTGATCAACCGGTCACCATCAACCGTGATTGATCTGAAGACGCCGATGGAGATGTGGACAGGGAAGCCAGCTGATTATTCTCACTTACATGTCTTTGGAAGTCCTGTGTACGTTATGTACAATGCCCAGGAAACATCAAAACTGGATTCAAAATCCAGAAAATGCATTTTCTTGGGGTATGCTGATGGAATCAAGGGGTACCGCCTGTGGGATCCCACTGCCCACAAGGTGATAATCAGCAGAGACGTGATATTCACGGAAGGCAAGGTACAAGAAAATGATAGCACTTTAAAAGAGCCAGAAACTACTACGATTGAAGTTGAAGTTGAAAATAGAGAAGAACAAGAAGTCCGGGATTCTTCTGAAGCAGCACCGGAGCATGAAGAAGGAGAACAAGCTGAGTTTACAGTTCCTGAAATCAGACGATCAATTCGGGAGAGGAAAGAACCAGCTTGACACTCTGAGTACATTATGGAGAGCAATGTTGCATATTGTCTACTGACGGAGGATGGAGAGCCATCAACTTTCCATGAGGCTTTAAATAGTCAACAAGTTTCGCAGTGGATGGAAGCTATGCAGGAAGAAATTGAGGCTCTTCATAAAAACAAGACATGGGATCTTATTTCGCTACCACAAGGAAGGAAAGCCATTGGAAATAAATGGGTCTACAAGATTAAACGTGATGGAAATGACCAAGTGGAGCGGTATCGTGCTAGACTGGTGGTAAAGGGATATGCTCAGAAAGAAGGCATTGACTTCAACGAAATATTCTCTCCTGTTGTTCGACTCACGACAGTTCGATTATTATTGGCGATGTGTGCTACATTAGACTTGCACCTGGAGCAGTTAGATGTGAAAACTGCATTTCTTCATGGTGAGCTTGAAGAAGAAATTTATATGCTCCAACCAGAAGGTTTTGAAGAAAAAGGAAAAGAGAACTTGGTTTGCAGGTTGAACAAATCTCTATACGGTCTCAAACAGGCGCCGAGGTGTTGGTATAAGAGATTTGATTCCTTCATTATGAGCCTTGGATACAACAGACTTAGTGTAGATCCTTGTGCTTATTGCAAGAGATTTGGTGATGGTAATTTCATTATCTTGCTGTTGTATGTTGACGACATGTTGGTAGCAGGCCCCAACAAAGATTGTCTTAAAGATTTGAAGGCACAGTTGGCTAGGGAGTTTGAAATGAATGACTTGGGAACCGCAAATAAGATTCTAGGGATGCAAATTCACCGAGACAGAAATAATAGGAAGATTTGGCTTAGTCAGAAGAACTACTTGAAGAAAATCTTGCGACGCTTCAATATGCAAGATTGTAAGCCAATTTCTACCCCTCTTCTTATTAATTTCAAGTTATCCTCAAGTATGAGTCCTAGCAGTGAAGCAGAGAGGATGGAGATGTCTCGAGTACCGTATGCATCAGCAGTGGGTAGCCTAATGTTTGCTATGATCTGTACAAGACCAGACATTGCACAAGCAGTGGGAGCGGTCAGTAGATATATGGCAAATCCTGGTAGAGAGCATTGGAATATGGTGAAGAGGATCCTAAGATATATCAAGGGTACCTCAAATGTTGCATTATGCTATGGAGGATCAGAATTTAATGTTAGAGGCTATGTAGATTCAGATTATGCAGGTGATCCTGATAAAAGCAAGTCCACCACTGGATATGTGTTTACTCTTGCTGGAGGAGCTGTAAGCTGGGGTTCAAAACTGCAGTCTATCGTGGCTACTTCTACGACGGAAGCAGAATATGTGGCGGCTACACAAGCTAGCAAAGAGGCAATATGGTTGCAAATGTTAATGGAAGAACTCGGACACAAACAAGAGAAGATTTCTCTATTTTGTGATAGTCAGAGTGCTTTGCACTTAACAAAGAATCCAGCATTTCATCCAAGGACGAAACATATTAGAATACAATATCACTTTGTACGAGAGAAGGTGGAAGAAGGAAGTGTGGATATCCAGAAGATTCATACGGAGGACAACCTAGCGGATATGTTCACAAAGCCGATCAACACTGATAAGTTCACATGGAGCCGATCCTCTATCGGCCTAGCAGAAGCATAAGCAGCATGAGAATGGCAAGTGTGGGAAGGATGGAAGGTTGCAACAAAAGTGACTTTAAGTGGGAGAAATGTGAAAAATAAAGCCATCTTTGTTGAATTTTTTGGTTGAATTTGGCAAGCCACCAATAGCCCACAAATTTAGCCTACAATCTAGTCTATGTTCACACCTATTTTTCTTCCATCCATTGTTGATTTTTTGTCCAAACTTTCCCTATAAATAGAGGGCAAAACCTCAATGGAAAATGCACCAAGTAGAGAGGAAAATAGTAGAGAGAAACATTTGTGAGTAGAGAGAAAATTAGAGAGAAATAAATTGTTTTCTCCTAAGTAATTTCTTACTTTGTTTTCTCCTATTACAAGAGAGGTTAAATATTGTTATCTCCTTGTATTTAGAGAGAAGGTTGTTGTAATTCTCCTACTATAGTGAAATCCTCCTATAATTGCCCGTGGACGTAGCCATTATTGGTGAACCACGTAAATACTTGTATTCCATTTTAACCGCATTTTCTCAATTCCAATATACTTGTTGACCAACGCGATCCACGCCTTTCCTAACAACATCATTATTATGTAGGAATTGAGTACCTTCAAATCTGTCCGTTTTTGAAAAAAAAAAAAAAAAAAGGTTTCTCCCTTTCTCCGCAAAAGGTCAATTTTGATCCACGATTGAATAGTTACTGATTAAAAAGTGTAAATTGCAAGTCTATAATAAAGAAAAACTAAAAACATAAATTGATAAAATCATATACATAAACCAAAAACTATTTCCACAATTCACTCTTAGCACATAGCTTAAGTGAAATCTTCCTTAATAATTGAGTTTTTCTAACGTGCCTGATTTCAAATGTATTCAGTTGTTCAATTTTTTGATTAAACCTTGTTGTTCAATTTAAAAGGCCATCTGAAATCCATGTTACCGATAGAGATTATCATCATCCCCCAATTTTTTTATTCGAATTAACCAGTATAACTCGTGTTTGTAGCGACGGAATTTTTATTGAAGGTTGATGTTGATAATTGGCCCAGTTTAGCCCCAGCCTAGAATTCAGAATAGCCCAACTTGCACAAGGCTACAGACTCAAACCAAAGTCCAACCCTGAGCCCAAGTTGCAAAACCAAAATGAGTTTTTATTGTTACAACTAATTCTGTTATGAGCCGTTAGATCAACCACCTGGAGTGTCCTAGACCGTTGGATGATCTCGCCCTATTAATACCAAAAGAAGTCTCCAGATACATATAAGATCAGATATTTCTCTCTTTTGCCTTTTGGTCTAGGCAATTAATCTCCCTTACTCTCAACTCTCTGAAATGAAGAATAGCTTTGTGATCTTTTCTTCTGGTTTTGTATTATTTGTGATATATTTTGAGAGGAATGATTTGTTCGTTGATAAGTGTATTTTATATACTTATTTATCTATCGAAATTAGGATGTTATCTTGTTTTTCTTGAATAAATTCTACTTAGTTTGTGTTTATTTATTATTATTTCAGATTTTATCCCAAAATCAAGAAAAGTGATGAATTGATGCAATCACGCAACAATTGAACGAATATTGAGATAAAACGAAGAAAAATGACTAAAGTGTACACTCTCAAAAGTTGAAGACCGAATGTGCAATTGACTCAAGGACTAACTTATCATATATGGAAGAATTGAGTAACTTGAAGGATAATTTAGTTGATTTGGGCTTTAGGGTTAATTTGTGTGTATATATATACACACACATTGCAGTCAAGAAAAGAGGGGAGAGCCGCAGGTCAGCCGTGGAGAAGAGAAGCTGGAGAATTGGGGAGCTTTCTTTGAGGATATATACAGCTGGAGATAAAATACACACAGTCGGCTGTGTAGAAGACAAAATAAAGAGCTGGGAATTGCAACAAAGAATGAGAGGCTGCTGCTATTAACACAAAAAGACAGGCTGCTGGTCATATATATATATATTCACATATTTACACATTACAGCCGAGAAGAGGAGACTTGGCTAGTTTAGATTTTGGGGTTGGCAGAATATAATTCAAGGGAATAAAAGAAGTGTGTGCGGCTGGTAAACAAAGTGTGAAGGGCTGTGATTAAGAGAGGGGCAGCAGAATTGAATTGTTGGCTGGAATTAATTGGTTGGTCATTGCTGGTAATTGGCAGGAAGCAGCTTGGGAAGAGACAAAATAAAAGACTTGGCTGGAATTTAAATTTGGAAGGTTGGCAGCAAGCTTTGGTGTGGAGATACAAAGATATACATACACGGCTGGTGGAGCTTGGAATCAAAAGTGAGGCAGGCTGGGGATTGAAAAAGTGGACCAAGGCAATGTTAAATCTTCGACTCTTCAACATTCGGGTTTTACTTTCATTATTTATTGCCTTTTATTTCAAAAACATGAGTAACTAAAATTTATAATCGGGATTGACGATATAGATTTAATGTTTTTAGTTTAATTTTGATTCTCAAGTTGGTACTTTAATTTTATGTATTGATTTTATTATTGCGTTTAATGCTTGACTTGTTTGATCACCAATTCATGATTTAATGGTTGTTTTCATAATCCGAGAGGTGAGTTAACAATTAGATCACCTAATAAAATCCGGCAATTTCAACAAAAAGATAGAGATATGAATTTGTGATTGCTTGTGGTCACTTATGAATTCCTAGGAAATTTAATGCATTTAGCTAAGGAGAACTCTGACCCGCTGTAGAGATACATGATTGACTTAGTTAAATAGGTCTGATTTGAACTCGAGAGAGGTAAATTAGATATATGAGTGAATTCGACGAAATACAATTTTAGAAAACAACTTGAGATGAGAAATTAAGCTAGAACGTTATTTCGAAATCGTTAGTCCCGATATTCATTCAATAGTTTAAAATTCACCACGTTTGTTTCTTACTTTCGTTAATTGTTTTTAGTTTAATTTGTTATTGTTTATTTTAATTGATTTGTTTATTTCGTTGATTTCCAATTATTTGTCGTTTTTGTTTTTATTATTTTACAATTTATTTTCTTAGTTAGTTTTGATTTTTGTCTAAGAATTCTATATTCGAAGTAAATTTATAGCGAATTAAATAGTCCTCGTGGGATCGACAACCCGGACTCAATAGTCAACTTTTACTACTTGTTAGCGATATCGTACACTTGCGATATTTCACACCAACATTCGTTATTTTTGAGAGATTTGTATACAGTTTGTCTGTAATTTGAGTTTTCAAAAACTTTGTGATTTTGCGATCTTTGTGAAATATTAGTTCACAGTTGTGTTCTGTAAAACCTTTGTGATTTCAATAACTATGTGGTGTTTATGTTCGATTTCTGGGTTTAAAATATTTACAGTCGATGAATTTTCACGAATGCTATGTGCTTGGATAAGTGGGTATCGAGTGTGAAGTAAGACACGAATATGTTTCAAGTGAAATTGATCTTCTTGAATAAATCCCCCATGGTCCTACAACTGTAGGAATCTTTTGATTGTTTAATTGATGTATCTCACTTATATGCTTGCAAAGAAAGATTTTCAATTGGTGATTGACAATTTTTTTATGAATGCTATGTTCATCTGCTTGCATGATTGAGTGTCAAGCGTTATTTCGATCTAATTTTTTTCCCCCGGTGAAACTGGTCATCTTTAATAAATCCCCCCGTGGTGGAAGGTAGGCTGCAACTGCATTCATCTTTCCATTGTCTAACTGATGTGTCTCGGATACAGAATTTCATGAATGGTTGATGAATGTTAATGCTTCTTTTCATAATTCGAGATGTTAGTTAACAATTAGACCACGTAATAAAATTCGATAATTGCTTGACGCATGTGACTTCATTGAAAATGTGACCTGAAGAATTTAGATAATTGTGACTTAAAAATATTTGCGACTTAGTAATTTGTAAAGTAGTGAACAAAAAATAAGTTGAATTCAGTTAAATCAATATTTTGGGACCTACTGAATTGATAAATTGCGATCTTGAAATTAATCTTGTGACTTAAAAAAATGTTAATATGACCTAAAAATAAGTTCGATTTGTGATTAATATTTTTATCGTTTGTAATCCTAAAATAATCCGTGACCTAAAAAATGATAGTTGTAACTTTAAAAATGATGATTGTGACTTGTGATTTTACAATGTTGTGATCTTAATAAATAAATATTAATAAAATATTTATAATTATTCAATTTAATTAATTAATCTTAATTACAACCTATTTTTTTTAAATTATACAAGTTTCATCTCAATTTTAAAATTTGTATTTATAATCGTGTTGTTTATGTATTTTTCCCACAATTATATCCCATAGTTAACCCGATTTATAGTCAGGCTAGACTGACTAACCATCTTTGCTGGGCTATTAATGAGTAATGAACATTCTGGGCTTGTAACAAGAGTCAAGACAGTTAGATTGATCCATTTATCGACTTTAATTGAAAGTTAGGTGAAAAGTAGTGATCTATAACCGTATCGAAAACGACGTTACGTGAGTTGTTGTTCGTAGATTCTTAATATGGGCTCGTGATGCTTATATGAAGAGGGTGATTTTGTCGTGGATTAGCTGTCTGACTTTATATGAGTGGAAGAATCACTAATTAATTATTATAAAAAGCAATTAGAACAGTAAGTCAGTCTCTATCATTCTTCAATAAAAGGCATCTTGAGCTGGACCACAAGCAGAAAGTTAAGTTTACTTTGAACTATATGCAGTATTGCTTAATAACAAAATACTTTAAAATTCTATTCCAAAAGTCTGCCACTATGCACAATTTTTCTACGCTAGATCATTCTATGCTAGCCAATTCATAGAGATGACAATTTCTCCCGCGAGATTCAATCTTTGCGGGGACCCACCCTGAATGAAACGTGGATGGTAATGATTTTATCTCCGTATGGGGATGGGAATGAGGTCCCCGCCCTGTTTATAATTTAAAAATTTAATACAATTTGATTGAAAAATTATATATTCTTTTAAATCAAGTTGGATGATTCCAACTTAAATTACTAATTTAAAGGCATGTGATAATAAGTTTTTTTTTAAAGGTTGATAAAAAAATAATAATGAAAATTTAAACGGTGAATTTTTAACCCCCGACCCGACTCCGCCCCCATATAACGGGGACGAGGATGGGAATGAGATTCTCGACCCATACCCGTCCCGTTGTCATCACTACCTATTCATTTTGGCACTCTCACGACGCATTATAAGCTTAAGATTTCATTTTTTAAAATAATCATTACAATTTATATATATTAATTTATAAATAACTCAATTTTTCGAACCACTTTTTAAATCACATGTTTTCTCTTCACTTTTAATCGTACATTTTATTTAAAAATATAAAATAAATAAATTTATAATTGTTATAGTGTTATCAAAAAGAGTCACTTATATACACAGAAAAATGGGGGAAAAACACCCATTTAAGTCATTTTACATGCTTTGTTGGGCCACTCATCCAACGCACATTGTAGGTGAAACAAGTAACTCCATATGTGCTTTGTCTAGAATCTCTAGATTCAAGTACTAAAGACAAGTAGCTTTAAATGTACTAGTTGCCTACCCGTACGATGCACGGAATATATAATTCTTAAATCATAACTCTGAAAAATATCTTGATTCAATCATATCAAATAAAAAACATAATTTCAATACAAAATGTTATTGAATTTGAAATTTTAAAAAAGACAAAACTATTCAAAATAAAATATTCTACATGTACACTAAGTATACTGCGCACCTCAAAATTTGGCATTCAATTAAATTTTTTATATAATTTTTTTTTTACTTTTATTTACGTTTTTCTATGAAGATTTGCCCACCTCATCACCTATTTCCCTTTTAATATGTTATAATTTTTTATTAATTATATTTTTAATGTTTTGCTTACATATATTTTATTTTTCCTTATTTTTTAAACATGCAAGTTTTTGTCAAAATGATGAAATGATTAAGCCCCCGTTTGGTAATAATGTTTGGTTTATAAATTTGTTTATTTATGATTTTGAGGTAAAAAGTAGTGACTGAAAATTGGAGAGAGAAAATATGTGTGGTTAAAAAGTTGATAGAAAATAATTAATTATTTTTCTAACATACGTATTGAAGAGCCTACTCATTTATTGACATATTAGGAAATAAAGTTTCAATAATTCTATTTATTTATTTTCAAGATATATTAATTCAATTTTTGCTTTCCTAACTTAACAAATTTACATAGCATATATTTATTTATTTTAAAATATATTAATCCAAATTTTTCATTTTCAATGTAACACATTTACATAAATATGATATGACATTTATTTATTTTAACACGTGTTATTGGATTTGAAACTTAAAAAAAAAAAAAAAAACTAATCAAAAAAAAAAATTCTGAATGTACACTCAGTGTACCGCATCACTCAAAGTTTGACATTTAATTAAATTTCTTATATAAAATTTCTTTTGACTTTTGTTTACGTTTTTCTCTAAAAATTTGCCCACCTGATCACCTATTTTCCTTTTAATATGTTTTAATTTTTAATTAACTTTATTTTTTAATATGTTGCTTACATATATTTATTCGAAATTCAATATATTAATTTATATATTTTATTTTTCCTTATTTTTTATACATATCAATAAATGATGAAATGATTAAATTTTCTACCAATTTATCATTTGTCGTAAAAGTTGATAGCAAATAATTAATTATTTTTGTAATATGTTTATTGAAGAACATACTAATTTATTGACATATTAGGAAGTAAAACTTCAATGATTTTATTTATTTATTTTTAAAATATGTCGATTCAAAATTTTCATTTCTAACTTAACAAATTTATATAACATGTATTTATTTATTTTCAAATATATTAATCCAACATTTTCATTTTTAATGTAACACATTTACATAGATATGACATTTATTTATGTTCAAATATATTAATACAATTTTTTTCATTTCCTACATAACACATTTACATAGATATCACATTTATTTATGTTCAAATATATTAATCAAATTTTTTCATTTCCTACATAACACATTTATATAGATACACATTATTCATGTTCAAATATATTAATCTAAATTTTTTCATTTTCAATGTAACACATTTACACATAATACATTTATTACAACTCTTACTAAACATGTAATAAATAATAAATTTTTCAACAAAAATATTTATCTTTTCTTTATTTTTTATTTTTATATATAAAAGTAAAAGTGAGGAGATAGGGTCATTAAATGCAATTTTCCCTCCAAAATCACTCTCTCTCCTCACTTCTACTTTTATATATATATAGATTTGTCTTTGTAATCTTATAGGACAATTTTTGTTGTAAGTATATATCTCCCATTAAAATGTTATATATTGGTGAAAATTAAAACAAGCATATAAACTAGTTTGAAATTTAAATATTTAGTGGTTTTAGAAAAAAAAATCTAAATGTAGTCTTGTGTGGTACTACATACTAAGCACACCTAGTATATTTCATACATTATATCACATTTCCAACAATAGTTGTTCATGCAATACTAGGAACTCTAATTGTTCATACAAAATAATCTTTGTTAAACAAAATTATATTTAAATTACTATAAATCAGAAAATAGTTCAAGTGTAATCGAATTCATGCTATTTACCCAAGGCAGTTTTGTTCTTGTAAGTGCTCTAGGTTAAACTAAACATATTTTTCGTTCATATATAAAAAATATCACCCCAACTTCGAAGGGAAATTTTTAGGCAAAGAGATATTAATTTGTAAGATTGAGGAACTCGTTGAACCAAATTTTTTATTAATTTATCCGAAATATGTATTATGAAAGTTCCTTTTGTATAGCCAATATCACAAAATTTGAAATCATTCTTAAAATGTTGACTATATGTTATTATTGACTTTCATCATTCGTCATCAATATTTCAGTATAATTAAAGGGCGTGATTGTTGAATTATAGCCCTTATATATATGTGATAATGCTTCATTAAAACTTTAACACGAAAATTTTGTTGGAAAATTCATAATAAAAGAAAAAGAGTACATTATCATTATTAATACGTTATAACTGCTGTCTTATTAAATTTTTTTTTTAGGGAAAACATCTAGAACAAAACCCATTTATTAAAAAAAAAAAAAAAAAAAAAAGCAAGGCGTATTAACTCCTTCTCATGGAAACATTAAAAGTTATTGATTTTGCATCTCGAATCTATTCACTAAATATATCATTTATGATGAACTTGTATAAAATTTTAAAAGCTCATATTGTTATTTCTTTAAAAATAAATTTAATCTTACTTTTCAACTTGAAGAACTATATCATATTTTCAATCATTATTGGACATGCTTCACTAATCCATGTTTTATATTATGTATTTACTAATGCACTCAATGAAAATTTCCAACTCTAGAAGTGACTAATCCACTTAAGTGAACAATGAAATACGATTCACTTCTGGTAAACAGCTAGTCATGAATATGCATCTTAAAATTTACTGTCAGGATTTTCAAATATTATTCAAAAATAATGGTACACCACAATTTCAACATTTTGTCGTATAGGGTCATTTCTACAATTCTTCATGTGATCTAATTTTATATGCCCTATCACATTCCAATTCGGAGTAATTCTATTCTAGGCATATTAAATCTTTCAATGATTATATGTATATATTTCAAATATCTTTTATATCGCAATTGTCTTTTGATTGGAGTATTATCAATCATTTAAATACAAATTATTTCTCACAAAAAGTTTGTAATCATTTCGCTTAAAATTCCAATGTACCACAATCAACTGTTATAACAAAGAAGGCTCCCAAAGTACCAAGATGAGAATCAACAATTTTGATCTTACTCATTGATATATCAAAGAACTCAAACTAGAGATTAGATTATAATTTCATCCAACACTTATTTATTATTATTTTTATTTTTTTTAAAATTATCTTAACTTGAAAATTCAAGCTTAGGATAAATTTTTTCAAAAATTATTACAAAGAGGGGACTCAACCTTACCTCAAATTTTACAAAAACTCAACAACAAACAATATGAGATATAAACACTCCAACACATAACAACATTTAATGAAAATACCTCTTAAGAGCATCTCCAACCCATTTACTCCATTTTGGAGTAAATTTACACTAAAATAGTGTAATTTTGCACTATCCAGCAAAGTCATCTCCAACCCAGAACTCTAAATCTTACACCAAATGAACAGTAAAGTTTATATTTTATTATTATTTTCAATTCTCAACAATTAAATTAATTCGAAAAGTATTTAATTATATATTTTACTACCACTTAAATTTTATAAATTTATAATTTAAAATAATTATCGAGAATATTACGTTTATTAAAAAAAGACACTAATATTAATATCACAATTAATAAGATAACCATACGACTTAAATATTATCAGTCAATATTTTGATGGTCTAGGAGGATCTGGAAATGATTTACCAGATTATTAAATTCTCGTAATTTACTTGTCGTATTTTATCATGTCATGTTTAGTTATCGTCTCGTAATTTTATGTTCATCAAGTATGTAACTTTTTATTTTTAATCATGGGCAATTTTATTTAAATATTATCATTAATTGTTATTTATATTAGATTAAATTAATTCATTATATTAATAAAAATAATAACCCAATAACAAAGAATATAAATAAATTTTAACCAAACAAAATAATAACAAAAAATTGATCTATGGATATAGAAGGAAAAAACAATTTTAATGTACAAAATAAAGGAAAGAAAAAGAAAAAAAAAACGTCAAATGAACAACCCACTGTTCATCACACCATTTTGAAGATGAATTTACAGTTTGGTTGGAGCTTCAAATTCACTTCAATTTGGTGAAAAACTCTAAAATAGAGTATGGTTGGAGATGCTTTTAGAACGTCAGCTAGGACTCACATACTAAAATCAAATGAGAGTTAGATGACAAGTAGACAAAACAAATCGTAAAACCAGACTGCATTTCCATACTGATTTGTACTTAGCTTTGATCCCTACGCATTCTGATTGAAGGATCCCTATCTATATAAAGTTGAATTAAACCTCTCACTTCACCCGCAGCTCTTTAAGATTTTAATAACTTTGAAATATACTATCTATTTTCAAATAATGCTACAATATTCTTCTGAAATATTAATTTAGATTGATTCTTTTTTAAAAAAAATTATAATACAATATTCTTCAAAAAATATTGATTTAAATTGATTCTTTTTGAAGAATTATAATACAATATTCTTTTGATATTTTGCTTTAAATTGTTTTCTTTTCAAGAAATATAATATAACATTCTTCTAGAATGTTGATTTAGATTTTTTCCAAGAATAATAATACAATATTCTTTTGGAATATTGATTTAGATTATTTTATCTTATTTTTAGTGTTCTTCTAAAATATTGACTAAAATGTTGTACTACTTTAAGAGTAATAACAAATTAATATTTAAAAAATACTAACTCTTCAGGAGAATATTTTCTAACAAATTATTAATATTTGCAGAGTTGTACTTCTTGATGAGTTACAACACGATGTATTATTAATTTAGAATTAATTACAGGAATCTAAAAAATATTTAATCGGGTTAAAGACAAAAAGAGTATTCAATAATTATCACAAATGCATATATTTTATAAACAAATTAAGCAAAAGAACACACGAATTTGCTTGATTTCAACATTGATTAACGGATATGCACACACATATAACAGTAAAGGAAAATAATAATCATTAAGAATGCAATTCCTATATGAATTAACTAAATTCATTAGTAAACCATGGAAATTGATTATGACCTTAACGAATATTCATAATAATCTGCTAGGTTTGGAGAGGAAATTGAGTACTGCGATTGAGTATTGCTTTAACATATATGAATTAACTAAAAATAATAATCACGATTCAAAAGTAACCTTTAAGCATGCATAAAAAAATTACTATGTTTTGGAGAGGTATCGTACTAATAATGTGTTATAAATTAGAGAGAAAAATAGAATAATGTAGAAAAGACAATATATTTGTGCATTTTATTAAGAATCAGAATTTCATACATACAAGAAATAATTATGGATATAATGGTAATAATAAATAGAGCTTTAGAGCTACAAATGTCATTTACTAATAAATACATTATTTACAACAGTATATCATTTGTAGTCTTTAAAAATTTTTTTAGGGATAATTGCACTCAACACTACATTTTTAGGGCTAAATGCAAAATTACTTTCTTAAGATTTTGTTTTGGAAAAATACTGCATCTTCTTCCTCACTGCCCACAAGTGCTATCGTAGTTTCTATCTCCACCGGTTGCTCATCTTCTTCTCCGATCACCTACCACCGCACAACCAGTTACATACCGTCTCCCCCCGCCTACGTTGCTGTTGCTCTTCTTCTTCCTATTGGCACTGGTCTTCTTCCTCGGTGGCGCTGTCTTCTTCTTTCTGCTGGCGCTGTCTTCTTCTTCCCTCTGGCACTGTCTTCTTCCCGGCAATGATCTTCTTCCTGTTGGCGATGCTACCTCCACCTTCACTGTTCCCCGCTTCTTCTTCACTGTTGGTTGTGGAGGTTGACAGTGGATTTTTAGTGTAGGTTGTGGTAGTGGTGATCTTGGTCAGGTGGAGGTGATGGTGTTGAGAAGGCGACAATGATGGTGGTATTGAGAAGATGATTGTTGTGGTGGTGGTGGTGGCGGTCATGGTGACTGTGGTGGTGGTGGTCAGTAGTAGTGAACTGTAAATTCTCAACATTGCACAAAAATTGTTTGATTTTATGTCTGAATCAAAGTATCATACAAAAAGTGTAAAATTTCAAGTTGTGATACTACAATTTCGCCCAAAGTATCATAAATATTTAATAAAGTTTCAGGTTATGATACCAAAAATTTGAAATATCATGTTGTGATACTTTAAAAATATCATAAGACTCTTTTAAAGTATCATAATATGAAGCTTAGATAAAACAGTATATTTCCAAAAAAAAAAAATGAAGTATTTTTCAGTGATTATTTGAAATGAAGTAAGTTTCAATAATATATTAAAAGTTGGGTATTTTTACAAACATCCCCAAATTTTATCTATATCTATACTATTGATAAAAGGCCCAAGAATGAAGAAATATATTTAGACCATTTTACATTGATAATTTTTATAATTGCACCTTAACCCTGACTCTATTATTATTTAATTATTATATTATACTATTTTTTAAATTTATTATTTTTGGTGCTATTGTTACTATTTTTTGACTTATACTACCTTTACAATGCCAACACTGAAAAAATATTTCTAACCATTTTATATCCTTGATAAATTTTATAATTACACATTAACCCTTAATCCATATCTAGTAAAACCTCTATAAATTAATACTCGATAAATATATATCCTTTCTGAAATAATTTTTGCCGGTCCCGACTTGGGCCAATCCGCTAAATTAATAATCTCGATAAGGAAAGAATACATAATTAAGGTTTTTGAAGTACACATTTTCAAAATTAAGAAACTTAAGATTTTATTTCAAAAATCAGGTCATAACAAATTATATATTTTATTGTTTATGGTCACAAGTCACAATTTTTTAGGTCACAATTTGTTTTGGTCATAGGTCACATTTTTTTAGGTCACAAGTTACAAACCAGGTCACAATCACATTTTTTAGGTCACAATTTATTTCCCGGTCACAAATTTCGAATTTCGTAGGTCACAATTTTTTCTCAATTGCAAATCTTGAGTCAATTGGTCACAACTTAACAAATTATGAGTCACAATTTCTTTATTGGTCACAAATCACGAAATTTATGGCTCGCAACTACAGCTACTTTCACGGTCACAAATTATAAAATTATTTTGTCGCGACTTATTTTTTAGTCTCAAATTAAAAATCTATAGATCACGACTCATTTATCGATCGATCACAAATCACAAATTTTATTAGTCACAGTGTCTTTTTTTGTCACAAATTATGAAAATTTCGCTCATGGCTTATTTTCGATCACAACTTACAGATATCTTAAAGTCACAACTTATTTATCGATCACAAATCCTGAATTTTGTTGGTCACAATTTTATCTCGGTCACAAAACTCAATTTTATAAGTCACAATTTTTACATTTTATGGTCACAGTCACAAGTCACAAATTTTAAATGTCATCGATTATCAAATAAATTATTCACGATTTAATTTTTAGGTCACAAATTATCAAATTAATTAGCCACAACTCATTTATCGATCATAAGTCATAGATTTTATTAATTGAGTTTTATGATACCTTTCTTGGTCACAAATAATGAAAATCTCAATTTCAACTACACAAAAATCTCGAATTTTATGTCACAATTTTTTCTTGATCACAAATTTTAATTTAATTGGTCACAGCACAATAAATTGCGAGTCACAATCACAAATTAACAAATTGCGAGTCACAATCATCTGCAATTGGTCATAAATTTTTATTTAATCGGTCACAAACTAATAAATTGTGAGTCAGATGACTCAGATTCGTCAATAATAGGTTACACATTAGCAAAATTGTGAGTCACAGTAATTTATAATTGGTCACAAATTAAGGAATTTTCATTCACAATTATCTATAATTACAAATTAACAATTTGTGAGTCACGGCCGCCGTCGTGGCCATCGCCACCACCACCACCATAGACTACTACACAAACACCACCATTGCCATCACCGAGTACTAAACAAACACCGCCACCACTCCATCTCACCTCACGTCCTCACTGCCACAACCTACAATCACCACCACCGTCATCTCGCCACAAACACCACCACTAAAATTGCACTCCACCATCGCACGACAAACACCTGCACTCGCAACACCACCCACACAACAGGCCACCACCATATCGTAACCACCACACCACAACCACACTCCACCACTACAAAAACCGAAAAAAGAACAGAAGATATGTACCACTGTGTCGCTGGGTATTAAAGGTAGCAGCGGCGAGATCGCCTTGTAACCAGCGAGAAGGAGTGGAGATCTCGTCGTTGCAAGATCGAAAATGCGCATGTCGCTGCTAGAGCTCACCACAACACCAACCGGACAGAGAGGCGATCTTGCAATTGCAAGATCTAAAGATCGAAACTGCCCATCGCCGCTAAATTTCGTTGCAGCACCAATCGGAAGGATCCGTTGCAAGATCAAAACACTGACATAGATCGCCACTGTTACTAGTCCCTGTCGCCATTGTCGGATTGAGTGGGAGTGGAGGTTTGTCGTGGCCGTCAGATTTGGTCTAGTTGGGGTGGGAAGAGGAGAGGAGAGAGGGTTGTGATTGAAGTATGGTTGAGTTTTTGTATGGGTATTAATTATAATTAATAATGTTATTATTTAGTATTTAAAGAATGAATTATGATTAGATTTATGAATAAATAAGTAGTAATTATGTTTTTTTGGATTGTGAAGTTAAGAAACAGGTGGTGGTGTAATTTCCTCTTTCGATAAATTAATAAGATAATATTTTTAGAAAGACCCTTATATAAATTCATTTTTTTTATCTTAATTCAAGGAATATGATACATACATTAATGAAACACATTGATTTTTTATTTTTTTTGTAATTAAATTGATGTTCGCTGAATCAAAAAAGCACTCTTTAAATTAATAAATTATTAATCTATTGATTAATTAATACCTCTCTAAATTAATAAATTTTCACGATCCCAACATTATTAATTTATAAAGATTTTACCTTACTATTATTATATTATACTATTTTAAATTTATTATTTCTTAGTGCTAATGTCATTATTTTTTACTTGTATTAACAAAAAATTGGGGTCAAACAAATGAATAGATATAAGTTCTTTTCGAGTAAAAAAATATTATATTACAAGAAGTACAACGATTTATTATGTTAAACTAGTATCACACTCGTGCGATGCACGAAATTTCTATTCATGATAATGATTTAGAATTCATGAAAATATGTTAATTATATAATCATATTAAATAAAAAGTATAGTACAAATAATATTTTATTGCAAAATATGATCGAATTTAAAATTTTAAAAAAAGACAATACTGATCAAAATAGAAAAAAAATACCTCGCGCTTTAAAATTTAGTACTTAATTAAATTTTTTGTATTAAATTTATTTTAATTTTATTTGTATTCATCACCAATTTTCTTTTTAATGTACTTTTATTTTTAATTAATTTTAATTTTTAATGTATTGATTATATATATTTTATAAAAACTTCAATACACACACACACACAATACATATAAATATTAAAAAATGATAATGCCTTGCACGATGTTCAAAACATTTTTTTTTTTTTTGGAATTCATGAAAATATGTTGATTATACAATCATATTAAATAAAAAATATATTACAAATAATATTTTATTAAAATATATTATCGAATTCGAAAATTTAAAAAAGACAACAGTAATCAAAATAGAAAAAAATACAATGTGTTTTAAAATTTGGTACTTAATTAAATTTTTGTATTAAATTTGTTTTAATTTTATTTGTATTCATTACCAATTTTATTTTTAATGTATTTAATTTTTGATTAAGTTTAATTTTTAATGTATTGATTATATATATTTTATAAAAATTTCAAAATACACACACACACACATTTATTACTAACTTTCATTTAATACCAACTTTAATTTAATGCTAACATTTAATAACAACTTTTCTTAATTACATTTAATACTCTTTTTTTTTTTTTTCAAAAGTTTCCTAATTTAAAAAGAAATTTAGGTGGGTAAATGTGTGCGTAAAATGGTGACGGTTATCCCATTATTATTAATATATTACTAGTGAATCATCCCGTGCGATGCACGGAAAGAAACGTGTAAATAAAAATAATCATATTCGAAATTAAATGAATCCTTAAACAAAATAAATAACATTCACAAATAAAAAATAAGTTCATCATTTATTAGTTTCATGTATAAACATCAACCTTTTAGGGAGAAGTCATACATGCAAAAATGATTGTGCCTAACTCTTATTGATAGTCATGGCATATGACACCATCAATGAATTTTTTTTTTTTTTGAAATCTAATAAGTATCCTAAAATTCGAATGGCTCAACGATATCCTTGGAATAAAGAACTTGTGTCATGCATTACTTTCAGATAGAATTTGACCTTATAGAATATGATAGTCAAGTTTTGTGACGATTATTCACTATCTCCTCGAACAAAAAATTCGTCTTGCAAAATGAACACTTAAATGTAGCATCTCCGGTATTCATGTACTCTGAACATTTAAACAATAAATGAAAAAGTTAATAATAGAGACCATGCATATAAAAGATAAAATTCAATATTTTGACCATTGACAATGAAAAACAACATGTATAATAATAATAATAATAATAAAAATAAAATAAAAAATTGCGAGGTTGACAAAGATATTGCATTAAATTTATGATATTTTAGGTTTTCAATATTTATACAATTATTAATATTAATTATTATTATAACATTTATATATATATATATATATATATATATATATATATATATATATATATATATATATATAGATGTTAGTCGAGACTTGACTATATATAGTGACTTATATTATTATCTTTTTTTCTTCTGCTACAATTTTAAATATGAAAACAAAACATGTTTTACAAAGATTAATTAAAAATACTAAAGACTTAGCTATTGCGATAATTCACGACAGTAAATAATATATTACATAGTGTTTTCAAGCATTGTATTCGTTTTAATTACAACTTTCAATTGAAGTCTAATTGATGGCCAAAAAATCCGAAGGACCCGAAACCCGGAGGACCCGAATTGACCCGCCCCGCCGGGTCCACGGGGCGGGTTTTCCGCCCCGCGCCGTGACCCGGTAATTTTTTTTTTTTTTTTTTTAAAATAATGAAATGAGAAACTAAAATAAATTTGATGAAGTCCAGAAGAATTGAACATTGGTAGAATTTAGGGATATGAGAATATACAACCACTATACCATTATATTGTTTGTTTATTTTTTTCTTCAAGTATATACATATTATTTTTAAAGTTCAAACTTAAAAACTCTAACTAGTTTAACGCCTAAATTTTTCACGTAAAATTTCATTACCAATTTATTTATTTATTAAAAAAAAAAAAAAATCGAGTCCTTAGCGGGGCGGGAGGTCGCCCCGCCCCGCCCCGCGACTTCGCGGGTCACGGGGCGGGACGGGGCGTTTTCGGGTCCGGGGCGGGGCGGCCCCGAACCCGCCCCATTGCCATCCATAAATTAGTTCACAACATAATTTTTAAGTCACGTGCATCAAACGCTACATACTAGTATTTTGAAAGAAGGAAAACAGTTTATTCATTCGGATCAAAGAAGGAAAACAGGATCTTTTCGTTTCCACCAAAGGTCATCTGAAAATGATCTTAATATTAATTAATCCTAGTATTTGAAACAGAAAGAAATCACGAGGTCTTCTTAACAATCTACGTGGTTCTATCGAGTACCTTAACTTTACATTCCACTTTCCTCCAATCAAATTAAATATAAAATTATGAGATGTATAGCTACCGAATTGGTTACCAATCATGACAAGAAATAGGTTTCCCCGAAGAGCAAAACTACCAAACACACCATTGGAAGATGAAAGATTTGTCGTTTTTGGATAGTCTGTTATGGTATTTTTGCCAGTCTTGTGACATATCTCGTTATCATGACGTTAAGTGTTTGAATCCCTGGAGACACGCTTAGTCAGTTGAGACAAAAATCTCTTTCAAAGGGAAAGAATTTGTGTGTTATGGAATACGCTACAGGCTATCAAAAATACCGTAACATATTCAAACTCATTTGATTAATGGTAATGTATTTTAATGTTAAAATATTTTTATTTAATGAAATAAACTCTTACCACTTATTTAAAAAATTGCATCAATCTTTAAAACAAATTCTAGAGAACTCTTTGAAAGAATTTGCAATTGGTATCTAATTTTGCTTCCTAAATTTTTATTATATAAATATATATTGCACGTGAACATTCTTTATCGATGTTCATTGTTTTATATGTTATAGGTGTGCTTCTTGTATTTCGATACTATAACTATAAGCATAAGAAGAAGAAAATTTGTCTGAAGAAAAATTGAAGATGTTTGATGAGTACTCAAGGAGAGGAATAAAAATAAAAAATAACAACTTGCATAAACTTGCCCTTGATTCCAAAAGGTGTAACTCACACCTTGAGGATCCCAACCGATCCTGCCCTGAGCCATTGGTTGAGGAGGTTAATTGCATGTTATGCCTCCCAGAGTTAGGGTGGAAGACTTGATGATAAGCCTAAAATTTTGGTAACTCTCGCAGACGACAAGATACAAATTCAATATTTCAGGATTTGAACCCTGCACATCGCTGCGTTGAGTCTTATCAGCCCTCCATTTTGCCATTGGGAGATGTGCCCTGGGGGCAACTTGCCCTTGATTCCATTCTTTTCTTTTTTGTTTGTAGATGCAGTTTTTAGTGGCACCCAAATGACTTGATAGTCTTGACTTGATTCATTTAAAGTTTCTCGCTGACGACAATGTACAAATCCAATATTTCAGGATTTGAACCCTGCACATCGCTGCGTTGAGTCTTATCAGCCCTCCATTTTGCCATTGGGAGATGTGCCCTGGGAGCAACTTACATTTGATTCCATCCTTTTCTTTTTTGTTTGTAGATGCAGTTTTTAGTGGCACCCAAATGACTTGATAGTCTTGACTTGATTCATTTAAAGTTTTTTAATGATTAGGTCAAAAGAAATTAAGAATCTTATTTTAATGAATTTTTAAATATGTAGTGTTGATGATGACATGATAATTTGTAAATAATTCTTGATTAAAGTGTGATTCCTTGAATTCAATAGAAATTATTAAACAACAAATCTATCGGCTAGTATTAAGATGGGAATGGGATGGTTAATTCAATTCAAACCGCCAACCTGAATGGTTGTATTTAAAAGTTATTTTTCAAGAAGTGGATAAAAGTATGAGTCATAATTATTGCATCATACTCACAAGTTGTTTAATTTGAACTATAAAATTAGTGAATTCCAGTACTTAGAAGCATGGGTAGCACTCTCAAGCCTATATGCCGAGGAGAAAATTAGGCAAATTTTTGTTAACCTAGGTTTCACGGACATTATCGGATTCTAATTGGATCATGTGTTGGTTAATAGATAAGTAGGACACTGGTAGATCCGTGAATGTAATTCAGTTAGAGCGACATTTTCGTTGACTAACGATCATCGATCATCAATCGCTGTAAAATTATTATTATTATTATTAAATAACATTATTCATTAAAATTCTAACAGCTTATTTGCTCGACAACAAGCAATGGCGGGAATAATAGAATTATAATCATTAAGTTGAAACTTTCGTTTATGTTGAAAAAACAGTACCATAATATGTAAATCAATATACATATAAATCTTAATTGACAACGCATATATTAATTCAATAAACTATATGATGTGTTCCGGACCCTCGACAATCAGAATCATAGCAGGCTTGACGGAAAAAGTTAAATATTCAAGCCAAATAAAAGTGCAATCCAGTCAACCATGTCGGAATTAGATGTATAATATGTGTTTTTCGAGTAGAAATGGGCCACTAAGCAAAACTCATGGGTTAAAGCCCTTGAGCCGACTGATTTTATGGCCAAATTCCATCATTTGGGGCTTCAAAACAGCAAGTCAATTATGCAGACGGAAATTATGATTTTTGCGTATTTTTAGGTTAAATTTTGTTTTTAATTATTTGTTTGTCTATTTTAGAATTATAGTCTAATTAGAATTCTATTTTGATTCAATTAGCGGCTATGTTATTTTACTTATTTATATTCCTTTTCATTCATCGTAATTCAGACTTGAGACTTTGATTTTGATTAAACAGTTTATTGAGGATTCAATAATACATATAGGTGGATTCCTATGTTTTCGAATTTATCAAGAATATTTCTTGTGGCGTTCAAATACCGAACTTATCAAGGAAGTTGGGCAATTCCTTGTGGCGTTTTGAAAGTCTTGGTTCTTTATTCCGCATCGTCGAGTCATCGCATCGTGAATATCGGGTCAAGTCGTCAAGATTCCACCGTCCATCCACAACCTAGGTTCGGAACTTTCCGGCGTTTTTTCCGCGCTTCGAATCTCATCATTTGGTATCAGAGCTGGACTCTGAATTCAGGTTTTTCTATCCAGTTTAATTCTTATATTTATCATCGAGTCTGTCATAAGAATTATCCATATCTTGTTGTTGAGTCTTTCTTTTCTTGAGTGTTCTTCGTGCCAGTAAATTTTTTCCAGTTTGATCCATATAAAAATTTAATAAAAATTCAAAAGTGTTTGTTTTATTCGATTCTTATCCAAATCCTGTTCCGTTTGTTTTGTTGCATTCGTGTCGAATTTTCGGATTTATTAAAAAAAATTATTTTATTTTTATTTTTATTTAATTCCGAAAATTCATTATTCAAAAAAAAAAAGAGTTATTCCAAATTCAAGAACCACTTTCTTGAGTTTCTTTAAAATTCTTGATATTCATTTCTTTCCAAATCAATAAAAGTCGTTCTTACTATTTGATATCTAAATCCTCTTCATTCTTGAATTTCTTTTAACGCCACATAAGGAATGGAATATGATCCGAGCTTTTTATTCCAAACTAGATGTTATGTGGATCATAAGGGTTGCAGTTTGACGATTGATGGAAAGTGTTTTACTAATTTCGTTTGTAGCACCGTGGTTGAAAAATTAGGATTACCCCTAGATTCACACAATAAACCTTATAGGATGTCGTGGATGAGGGAGTTTGGGAATTTCAAAGTAACCAAACAAGTTCTAGTGCCTATCACCCAGGGAAAGTATAGTGAGGATGTATGATGTGATGTGATGTAGTGCCATTGAAGTCTTATCATATTTTATTGGGAAAACCTTGGAGACGTAGGAGGGAGGCTGATTATGATAAGAGTATGCACATATACAAATTCCTTAAGAAAGGGGAAACATGCGCACTGTATGTGTTGATATTAGAAGATTCACGAAGGGTAAGGAAGGAGAGTGCAAAGTGGTGTAATAGGAAGCATCGTGGAGATAAAGATATTGATAAGAAGGAGGGAGAGTTGAAATTAAAAACAAATAAACAAAGTCCAAAATTTGATGAGGAGAAGGTGGAGTTGGGTAGCAAGGAAATAATTAAGAATGAAATTGTTGATAATGAGAGGAATAAATTGGGGGTTGAGGTAGAAGTTCAAATTTTGAGCTTTGAATTGGTAGATCCACATTTGAATAACGTTGAGGGAGTGGATGAAATTAGTGATAAAAATTTGGAGGTAGAAGATGTGGTTGAATTTGAAGGTAAATATTTTGAAAAGGTGGTTGAAGATGCAAAGGAAGAACGAGGTGAAGAGGAGGGCCTCGTGATTCGTAAAGAAGAATTGGAGATGGTGATTAATCATGGATACAAAGATCCATACCTTGTACCTCATGAAATTAACATTTCCCTCCTCGTTCTATTTAATTCTTTCTTGCAGGTTAATGGTACGTGGAAATTTGGATAACACCACCAATGTCTAAAGGTGTTTCAACTTCAAGTCATTCACGTGACCCCCGTTGCAGAATATTTTTGGTTGATCATGTGCAATGGCAAGAGAAATTTTCCGTTTGATCCAGGAGGTGAAGTGAAACAAAGGGAACAAAGCTATGATTCGGGACGAATCATCCTAAAGAAGGAGGGTGTGATGTGTTCCGGACCCTCGACAATCAGAGTTATAGCATGCTTGACGGAAAAAGTTAAATACTCAAGCCAAATAAAAGTGCAATCCAGTCAATCATGTCGGAATTAGACGCATAATATGTGTTTTTCGAGTAGAAATGGGCCACTAAGCAAAACTCATGGGCTAAAGCCCTTGAGCCGACTGATTTTATGGCCAAATTCCATCATTTGGGGCTTCAAAACAGCAAGTCAATTATGCAAACAGAAATTAGGGTTTTTGCGTATTTTTAGGTTAAATTTTGTTTAAATTGTTTGTTTGCCTATTTTAGAATTTTAGTCTAATTAGAATTCTATTTTGAGTCAATTAGCGGCTAGGTTATTTTACTTATTTATATTCCTTTCCATTCATTGTAATTCAGACTTGAAACTTTGATTTTGATTAAACAGTTTATTGAGGATTCAATAATACATATAGGTGGATTCCTATGTTTTCGAACTTATCAAGAATATTTCTTGTGGCGTTCAAATACCGAACTTATCAAATATTTCTTGAGAATATTTGTGGCGTTCAAATCAGAGACTTATCAAGGAAGTTGGGCAATTCCTTGTGGCGTTTCGAAAGTCTTGGTTCTTTATTTTGCATCGTTGAGTCATCGCATCGTGAATATCGGGTCAAGATTCCACCGTCCATCCACAACCTGGGTCCGAAACTTTCCGACATTTCTTCCGCGCTTTGAATCTCATCACTATATAAATCTCAATTCGCACAAGAGGTTGGGCTCACAAGTGACCATCTCAAAAACACAATGATAATTAACACTTGTGCAAAATTTAGCAAAGATCTATATCTATCTATCTACATCTACATTTACAAATCTACATCTATATATATACAAAAGATAATTATATTAACACAACACTTTTTTATATCTACACCACATTTTAATTGCAAGAAGGATCTTCAGTGCTTGTTTACTTTTGCTTTTGTGTCCTCAACTTTTTTTTAATAGTATTATTATTCATAACATTCAATTAATTAACATATTTTGTTTCTAATCACGATTTCTTTTCAAATATTCTGCTAATTTACACTAAAAATATGTGCAAATATTTTGTTTAATTTTTGTTTTAGTTATTTATGTTGATTATTTAAGAGTATGAGAGATAAATACATATTTTTCGCACTCGCAACAAATATTTTGAACGAAAATGATCTCTAAAGACAAGATGTGGAAATTAAATAAAAGTTGATGATAAAAAAAAACTTGGCGAGGTAAATGTAAAAATTAGGGATCTTCATTACAATTAAAATGTGGTGTGGATAACAAAAAGTGTGGTGTTAATATATTTACCCATCTATTTATCTCTATCTACATCCTCTACATCTGCACCTACAAATCTTAAAAGTGTGAATTTGTGAGAATCTTTTGATTTTCTATTTTATCCCCACATTCTTTTTTTTTCTCAATAATACATTAAGTTCATTTATTAAAACTTATATTATATTTATTTTAATTCTTATTTCAAAAACATTAATTTATCCATGTTGACAAAATCAAAATTGGTTATTCAATTAATATTAATTCTGTGTCGTTACTTTTTAATTTAATTTTAAAATATTGTCTAATCAAATTTTATTTTTCGTGATAACTCTATTGAACAATTCAAAGAATGCATTTATTGTTGTGAAACTATCAAAATTCTATACACAAGAATTAGAGAGAGATTGAGAACTAGAGAGAAGGAGGAGAATTCTTTCTTGATCAAGAATTGGTACAAGAAATACAATGCCAATGCCCTCATTTTATAGGTAATTCTCAAGAATATAATAGTCATTAATATATTAAAATATAATATAAATTAGGTAAAGAATTTTAGGTAGGGAATTTATAACACTCCCCCTTTAATGACTTATTGCTCAATTGCATAATTGTCTTCCTCGTTAAAACCTTGCTAAGAAAACTCAGTGGGATAAAACTTGAGCGAAGGAAAAAGAGTACAGCTACTCCCCCTGATGTTGGCCATCATTAATCATTGAGTCTAATATCCAAAATGACATCAATGATAAGTAGTACAAATCATGTACTGGAAACTTCGAATTATGAAGTGCTGAAGTGCTTCATTGCTTCATTGCTGTATTGCTTCAGTGCTTTAGTACTTTAGTGTTGTAGTGTTTTAGTGCTTTAGTACTGTCTTGCTTTAGGTCTGCCTCGTTAAAACCTTGTCAGTAAAATCCAGTGGGACAAAATCTGAACGAAGGAAAAAGAGTACAGCCGCTGCCTCGTTAAAACCTTGTCAGGAAAACCCTGTGGGACAAAACCTGGACGAAGGAAAAAGAGTACAGCATGACAGCATGATTCTCCCCCTGAAGTGTGCAATCAAGTATTCATGAACCTTTTGAATAATGATATCATCTTTCGTCTGGAATATGTATATATGAAAATCTTCTTATGTGTAGCCGATATCATAACATTCTTCATAAGATGTGTATGATTTTCTTCATTTGTTGATATCATTCCAGCACAATTTAAAGAGAGAGCTTGTTGTTGAATTATTACTTGCAGATAGCTGTGACAATGTCTCAAAAACCTTGCTAGGAAAACCCTGTGGGACAAAACCTTAGCGAAGGGAAAAAGAGTACATTATTCTCATTGATACGCCATAATTGTTCCATAATTGCTGCCTCATTAAAAACCTTACTAGGAAAACCCTGTGGGACAAAACCTCAGTTAAGGGAAAAAGAGTGCAGTACGTATTTGTTCCCTTCATAGGAATATCATAAGTATATTAATGCAATCTTAAATTATTTCATCAAACATATAGTTTGTGATGAGCTTTTATAAATAGTTTATAACTCATTTATGAAGTCATATCTCATTTACTGAACATGCTATACCAAGCAATGTTTAGTTAGTTAACTGATTGCATTACTCAAATCTAGAATTGATTCACTTTTATCAAAATCTAGAATTCACTTCTGATGAATAATTAAATATTCATTTTCAAATTCACTTCTAGTGAATATTCATTTTCCCGGTGGATAATATAATTTTGCATATTGAAAATCAATTGCATGCCCAAATATTAAAATATAATAATAGTACACTCCAATTTTATTTTAAGAATCACATTTCATTCTATAATGATACTATTTTTGGGCAAATTGAATCTTTCAATGATTTATACATGTACGTTCTTGCACTTTATAAACTGCAATTTCTAATTTGCAGGAGCATAATCAATCATTGAAATAGATATCAATTTCGACATATAATCTATAATCATTTCGCTTGAAATCCCAACGTACCGCGATCAACTGGTACATCAAAGAAAACTCCCAAAGTACCGAGATGAGAATCACACTTTTTGATCTCACTCATTGGTATATCAAAGAGCTCAAATTAGTGAATTTAGACTATAGTCTATCCACCATATTTCATGCCAGTTTTATGAAAAATTTTGCGCGCAATGAGTCGTCTTTTACGACTGTGAAATATTTTTCATTTGTACATATAATTACTGGTTTTACACATTTAAGTGTTTTGACTTCAGGTCTTATAACAATAATCCCTACATTGAGATTTTATACTTGGCCAAAGTATTATAATTTCACCAACCTCATTTTCATAAGAGGGTTGTTTATGTATGTAATCGACTTATTTATCGATTTCATTTCATCTCAATATAATATAGAGAGATCTATGTATATGTTCTATCATCAGGCCTGAATCTCTTATCATTTAATTATGTCTCTTTTACTCACTATGAGTATTTAGCCTCAAAGGGATCATCTCAATTATTCAAGAGATATTTGTTTTTGGAATCGATTGTCATTATGCTTCAGGCATAATTACGCTTTAAACTTGATCACGCTTCATGCGTGTTATTGTTTAATTTCCCCATAATATTCAAGAATCTTGTATTATATCAGTCGGCTAACAATGCCGCAACACATGTCATTCATAATTATGGATATAATCATAATATTATATCTAAGTGCGTTTTGTTGGAGTGTATATAGATATCGCATTTCTTAGAAATCATAAAGCTTTACAAGCAAATCTTTATTTCATCGTATTGACATGTTTGTATGTAGAATATTGCTGCATAAGGAATATTTATATTCAAGTTGTTCTCATAGCAAATAACTTGAGGCTATTAATCTGCTAAATCATTAGCAATATAATATTCTATTATCTCAACTAATTCATAAAATCATTGACGACTTTAAGATATATTCATGCATGCATTTATTACTTTGCTCGTAATATCATTACTTGAGCAAATAATCAGTCATTCATTTTCTTAGTGAGATAATTAATTTGCTTTTCAGAACAAGCAGCAATGATAACTTGTTAACCTGAACAATCTTCTAGATCTTTAATGAATGTCATTTTGCATTCTCAATAAATCTCATTATTGAATTGGAATCTAACAAATCATTATAGAACTTCTGGTTCAGCAAGATATTTCACTTGTACATATGTATGAACTTCTGGTTCAATACAGTATTCATTTAATCAGTACGTATTTCTGCATAGTTCAAATCAGTATACCTTTATTACTTTTAGTATACCGAAAAAAAATCAGGTACAATATCCAAGAAAATATCTCATGATTTCAATCTTGTCACCAAATCTTCCCTTATTTCGAAAAAGGTAATGACGCATTATCTCATTGTTCCCACCTTTTCAATAATTTATTCCATTATTTATTGATGAAATCGATATCACTGACACGTGGAGCGCTCCTTTATGCGTTTAAATATATCATTTGGGAAGAGATTAGATCCATAAAAAATGGATGTTATATTATCAAATATTCGCAAATATTATTCTAATCTTTCGGTAAATGTTTTGAAAAAGATTTACCGAGTTCGACTTGAAAGATTGAGGCTGCTGATGGATCAACGCTTTCCAGAAGATGTTCGTTGGTTGATCGAAGCAAAAGTTCGATTAGCTGGTGAATTACCAGATTCATTTTCTAAACACATGTCTGGTTTAGGTAAGAGTACTTTTACAAAGAAACGAAGAGCAAAAAGGCTGCACGGTTGTTACAAATGTGCTCGTTGGACATGTGATATTCGTTACAAATCAGTAGGATATTCTTCTAGAAATCGGGATGATAAAATCGATTTCATTAAGGGTGGGCTGAGTAAGGAGTCATTGGATGATATCCGATTGACTCTTGAGACGCACCCAAGTGGGTATGTGCAACGTGAACTCCTTTCCTTATATGCTCAATTTAACGAGGATAAAAATCATTATAGTCTCGAAAATATAGTAGCAAAAGATCCTGTTTGCCAGGCTGTTATAAACAATGATGTTTTGGCTATGCAGCATTAATATAAGGTAAATCATTTGATATATTGTGTGTATATATTTGTACATAAAATATTTTCATGTTTCATTTCTTGAGTATTGATAAAGTGTATTGAAAAATCACCGAAAGGTAAGCTTTATCAAAAGTAGTGTAATTTAGTCAGAATTAGGTTTTCACTTTTTCAAAAGATGAGCAGTAAATAGTGAAATTTCTCAAGTTTAAAAAGCCAATGATTTTCACAGTTTCATGCATCCCAAAATATCATTTTGACATAAGTTTTTCTTTCTTCCTTATTCTCTCAAAGATAGAAGGACCAAAATTTCGACAGATCAAAACTATCTGTGTATTTTGTGGATCAAAAGTAGGGAAAGGTTTTGGGTATCTAGAAGCAGCCGTGGATTTAGGAAAAAAATTGGGAGAGAAAGGTATCAATCTAGTATATGGAGGAGGTAGCAGTGGATTGATGGGTTGTGTTTCTCAATCTGCTCAAGCAGAGAAATCAAGAGTGATAGGTGTTATACCTACTCCTTTAGCTGATATCGCAGGCAAAACACGAGGGCATGAAGTACAAACCTTATCTATCCATGAACGCATAACTTGCATGTTATATGGTTCTGATGCCTTCATTGCCATGCCTGGAGGTTTTGGTACTTTAGAGGAAATCTTTAATATTACCTCTTGGGCTCATTTAGATCTCCATACCAAGCCTATTGGGCTTTTAAATGTTAACAATTTCTTTGATGGTTTGCTAACATTTCTTGATTATGCTGTGGAACAGGGATTCATCTCTCCATTTTCTAGGAGAATCCTTATTTCTGCTCCTACTATTGAGGAACTGCTGGATAAGTTGCAATCATATGTCCCCATACAAGATCCAGCAGGAGTTAAGATAGATTGGTCGCAAGGAAGGGGAATCAAGCGAAAATGGAGTCCGGTTAATGTAAACTTAACTTTGTGAATCCTAGAATAGTGGTGGTAGAGTACGGAGTATTCTTACTCTTGAGACACACCTTAAATTTCTAGGATTTTATCAATGTTTAATCTTGTGTACCTCAAAGATAGGTGGTAGAGTACAGAGTATCCTTACTCTTGAAACACACCTCTTTGAGTGTTTCTTTATATCCTCAAAAGTTCAGAGGTGGTAGGATACGGCTACTCTCGAAACACATCTCTCATTTTGAGGATCATAAATGTTTCCTCCTTTTATGTATGACTTGTTTTATTCTTCTTCAGGAGCAATAATAATATCATTTCAGCATGTTTAGATGATAATTTTTACTTCTTCTAGAGTAAATATGTACTTCTTCTGGAATACATAAGTGCTCGTGCAAGAACTTTTTCAGATACTTATCATCTAATATTCATCTCGTAATACTGATGAGATTATTTTCACATTAGCTATGTCCATGCTATCATGTGATATTATCTTATCATACATCAACATTTTTCTTGTTGGATAATCCATTTTTTATCTATCTTTTCAATACAGATAATGGTAACTTCTGGTACCGTTTGATAAAATATTTTTTATCAACATTTATCAACTTTTTGGTAATGATAACTTCTGGTATCATTTGATAAAATATTTTCTAACTTTAGTATTGATAACTTCTGGTATCATTTAATGAAATATTTAATAATAATATTGTATATATATATTAACAATAATAATACTGGGGTTTTACCACCACGTATATATGTTGACAACAACCTCTAATATGTTAGAATTAACCAACAACTGAGGTGTTTATGAAATAATATAAAACTTGAATATATGTAATGTATTCCGTAAACCGACCATATAGGCGGTGTCAACATAATGAAATAATTATCTTTCATGAGTGAGCGAGTCATATCCTCCAGTCAAGGTATAGTGATCGAGTCATATCGTCAAATCCAGTCAAGGTATAGTATTCGAGTCATATCGTCAAATCTAGTCAAGGTATAGTGATCGAGTCATATCGTCAAATCCAGTCAAGGTACTCATAATAGTCCAATCCGTTGCGGTGTAAATTCAGTCCATAATAACTCAATCCGTCACGGTATGACAATGATTATTTTAAAAATCTTTAATTTATCTTGTTGATCACATATTAATCGTTAATTTTCGATTAATTTACTTTTATGTATTACCAAGGGTAAAATTGTCCATATTTTAATATGTTGCTCATATGGATAAATCGAAACCGTCAATAGGTTTGAAATTTAATTTAGAACAAACTTACTTTTGGTCCGAAGTTCAAAATCCCGTCGAAAGAGTTTCAAAAACGGTTTTTAAGAAAACCGCCACGTTCGATCGCCGGAAAATCTCAAAACTGCACAAAACAGAAAAGTAAGATCGTAGAAAAATCAAGATCGTCGATATGAACAAACTGTCTGTTGACGTCATCGCCGGAAACTTCCGAACGCGCCGGTTAGACGTCTGCGCGTGGGCCTCACGCGCCTCCGCTCCGGTGCCGGTGCCGTCGACACGCGCCGGTTCGGAAGAATCGTCCGGTCGCCGTGGTCATGGATCCGGTCTCCTATCTTCATTTGGATATCCGGTTTGGCGTGAATTTGGTTTGGAAGTTTCGGATTACACAATTTCTTCAATTTTTCTATGTATTTGGAATTGATCTTCTAATCTATGATGTATAAATGATGATTAATAATAATCTGGTTTCTGATACAGATGTTCATCATTGAGATGCAACTGTAGAGCATACTCCCGTCATATTACTCAATAGGGTAGAGATTCGTGCTGATAACGTGTTGTGAAACTATCAAAATTTTAAACACAAGAATTAGAGAGAGATTGAGAACTAGAGAGAAGGAGGAGAATTCTTTCTTGATCAAGAATTGGTACAAGAAATACAATGCCAATGCCCTCATTTTATAGGCAATTCTCAAAAATATAATAGTCATTAATATATTAAAATATAATATAAATTAGGTAAAGAATTTTAGGTAGGGAATTTATAACATTTATATGTTTAATAGATTTTTTTCTATTTTCAATTCAAACAATTATCTTTTAGTCTTTTGCTGGGCAATCCTATTTCATTTATAAACACACTCTTTGAACAATTCAAAGAACATGTTTATACTTTTAATGAATTTTTTTCTATTTTTAATTCAAACAATTATATTTTAGTTACTTATCAAATAGATTTTTTTTTTCGAAGTAGAGTGAGTGTGAAACTTTTTATTTTTAAACACACTTAAATTCTTATCAAAACAATCATAAAGTAAAAATAGATTTTTTTATAATTATTCTCTAATTAATATTATAAAATAAATAATTTCAAAACTGTTTGGAAAAAAAAAATCAAAACTGAAATTTTAGTTTAAATGTATATAATCTCTGTTGGTGATGATTGAAATTAGATTTTTAATATATTTTAATATAAATTAATAAAATATGGTTGAAAAGTTGTGGGTTCGATGAAATGCATGATTAAAATTAATTATTGAATTTAACTTAGATTAAAATATTATTTTAATTTATTCCAAACATGAGCATAATATTAAACTTTTTTCATTATAAAAATATGCTCACAAATTAATTCAATTTATGTAATGCACAATTTTTTCACATTTTTTTGCATAAAGAATTATTGATTTGCATAAAGCAATTACTTCTTAATATATCACACGCGTGCTTTATTTAACTGACATTTTAAATAAATTTCTAATATATATTTCGAAGAACTAGATGAAGATTTTCAATAAAATATTAATATATTGAGGATTGAAGTCAATTTACAATTTTTCTCTACAATATTAATTACATCAATTACTTTAAAAAATAGTATTAGTACTTAAAAAGTTACTTTAACATTCATCATATATATAAGACGTGCAAAGCACTTACTTACTACTAGTTCACTTAAAAGTTAATACCAAGTGTCACCTAAGCTCTAAGTATATTGTAAGCCCTCTTCACGAAACTTTACTGAATAATATTTGTTGATTTCAAGAAATATGAATAAAATGTAGTTTGACCAATTATAAACCAAAAGTCCAGCATTGATGATGGCAAAAAAATATGTTATAGGGAAAAATACACAAGTAAGGTGTATTAAAGTACGAAGTTCAAAAATAAGGAAATTTTTTTCAAGTCACAAGAAAATTTTTTAAGCCCACAAAGTTATTTTTAGGTCACAACTTTAATTTATTTTACGTCACAAATCTTTTAAGTGACATACATTAATCTTTTAGGTTACAAAATGTTTTCGAAGTCACAAATTATCAAAATAGGGAAGTCACCAATCAAAAATTATTTCTAGGTCACAATCATAAATTTCAAGATCACCAATTATCAAAATAGTAAGTCACAAAATGTCAAATTTATCGATCTAGGTCACAACCAATTAAATTATTAGGTCACAAATATTTTATTATTATTAATTATTAGGTCACCTTCATCAAGTGTTCAACATCTACCATCGCCGTTGCTGGTCTCAGTACCACCACCATCATGATGTGCCGAATATCCCCCACCTCCGCTACCCTAATCGTCGACGCGGCGTCATATGCCGTTGTCGCCACCAAAAAACTCATGACCATATCAAAAACAAAAAATCACAAACCATCTCCAAAATGCTAAAACCCAGCAACCTCACCACCACCATTACCAAGGTATCCCTGAATATGCTCCCACCCATCCGCCCCAGCCGCGGCGCGACCTCCCATGTCGTCGTCAGAAATCCTTAACCATCTTAAAATAAAAAATCCCAGATCTTCTCCAAATGTCAAGGTCACAGAAACGACAGCAACCACCATCGTCGTCGCCGTCTCCAACCATCGTCGTCGACGAATTGCCACCAACGCCAATGTTGACACATCACCATCACCAAGACCATATCAAATCACTGCAGCAACCGCTCTTCTTATCCCTACAACAAAACCCTTAACAAAATTAGCCCTCAAATCCATAGTCCTCTCCCATTACCACCTTCACCGCCACTGAAAATGCACACCCACACCACCACGTGAAGCAACATTTCACTGCATCAACAACACAAAGCGCACCATACACCTTCGAGTGTAGATGCGACACCAATCTCCCTACATAGGGCGGGAAACCGCGCGGCGAAGTGATGGGGCTGGATAGACACTAGGCTGAGCAGCAGCTGCGCCGTCGCACGATGCGGTGCTGTGCACATTGACGCGACAGCCTTGCACCGTTGTGCAATGAATTGTTGTGGCTATGAGCTATGGTAGGTGAAATGGGGTGGGTTACTGGAGTGCCATCGCTGTTTGTCGTCGCCGTCGGAGGTGTGGATAGAGAGAGTAGAGAGAGTGTGTCGCCCCAGAGGTGTGGAGAGAGAGTAGTCTGCATCTATTTTTAAAGTTAAGGAAATATGGTTTGATTTGAGTGGATACTGGGATAAGATAGATTATAATAATTTATTTAATATATTTTAAAAATTTATTAAAACTTGAAATTTGAAGTTTTATAAATTTGATCTTATTTTTGAATTTGATTCTTATAAAACAGGGTTAGATGTAATTTCCTCTATGTTATATTTTATACATGCGGGATCCCGTCCCAAACGGGATGAGGCCCATAACCCTAAGATGGGGAGTAAGATGGGGATTGGGGAGTGAGGACACAACGGATACAGGAAATATAGTCCCATCTCCGTTACTCGTCCCCATTTAATGTTTATTTCAGAATACCAGTTTTTATCATCCAAAAAGAAAAGAATAATCAACCCTTCAAGAGGAAACATGAATTTTTTTAACAATTTAAAAAAAGATATATTTATTTTTTTGAACTAAAATTATTAAAAAGAAGCAAAAAGCCTAGTGTACAGAATTCTGTACTTACAGAATACTCACTGTAGCAGTGAACAATAAGGGAGTATTCTGTAAGTACAGAATTTGTACATCTAACATTTTTGAATAATAAAAGTATAAAAAAAAGTCAAAAAAATAAAATAAAAATGGAGGCGATAACGAGTAAGGGAACCCACCTAACCTTTTTTCTTTTGAAAAATGCTATTTGAACCCCACCGTTGAGGACAAAGGTGAGGTGACTGTAGCATAACCCTTTTCTTTTAAGGTCAGGGCTTATTAGGAACGACGTGAAGGTTACGAAATTTCACTTCAACTGGATGAACCAAAGTGTATTTAACCCAAACAGGATATGCCTAGCAACAGTGCCTTTGAAACGACAAAGAACCCAACTGTCATACAAGTACAACAAAGAAGTAGAGAGAAAACAACTCTTGTCCTTCCTCTCATCCCATTCTTGCATTCCCTCAAATTTCCAGTTCTGCCCTCTCAACCTCCTTCACGGATTAAATAGCAAAATCGTCGGCAGACTTTCTTGGATTTTTCTGTAATCAAAGTCCCATTTCAGAAAGTCCTGCAAAATTACACAAGCTAAGTGCTATATTTAGGATAAGCAAATTAGTGAACCCAAAGTGTTCAAATCTTTAACTCATGATTTGAATTGAAGCTATGGCTCTTCAGTTTAGCTGTGCTGTAATGACGATGAGGGCTTTCTTCTGTTTCGTGTTTGTGTTAATGGCGCCTTTATATGGAAGTGCAGCCAGATTGAGCATGGAGAATCTTGAAGTTAAGAAGCACTTGAACAGTCTGAACAAGCCCCCTCTCAAGTCCATCAAGGTTCATCTTCACACTCTTTTATCGTTCTCCCATCGAAGAATAAAAAGATTTTCGTGTACTTAATATACAGTAATTGCTTGCTTATGCTGGTTTCATTCTGTGTTTGTGGATAAACAGAGCCCAGATGGTGACATCATTGACTGTGTTCATATGTCTCACCAACCAGCTTTTGGTCACCCTTTACTTAAAAATCATACAATTCAGGTCAGAAATTTCCTTCTTTAATGTTTCTGTTGATTTTTATTTTTTTTATTTTTTTAATTATAAGTATTTATTTGGCGTAGATGAGGTCTAATAATCGTCCAGAAGGCCTATTGAGAGACAAAAAAGTGGAAAAAAATGTTAAAGAGGAGAAGCCAATTACTCAGTTGTGGCACATGAATGGGAGATGCCCAGAGGGAACAATTCCAATTAGAAGAACAAAGAAAGAGGATTTGCTGAGAGCAAGTTCAATTAAGAGCTATGGGAAGAAAAAACACAGAAGCATCCCTAAACCAAAGTCTGCTAGTCCTGAACCTGACCTTATCAACCAAAGTGGCCATCAGGTACTCCTTGCATCATGAATCCTTTTTCGCGATCCCTTTCGATTTATTCTTAGTTTGACATTAGTCTTGATCAGTATCCATGTATGCACATTTGAATAATTGAATTGGAACGGATAAGGAAGAACAAAATGCAAAAGAAAAAGTAAAAGGAAACTTTTTTCACTAAGTAGATTCTCAACTTTTTTGCTGTCTCTACTTTATAAAAATAAAAATAAAAAAATGATTATGATAGTTTTTGAGAGGGTGTTTTGTTAATTTTGGAGTTTTTTTTTAGCATGCTATAGCCTATGTTGAGGGAGACAACTATTATGGTGCAAAAGCCACCATAAATGTTTGGGATCCTGAAATTCAACAACCAAATGAATTCAGCTTGTCCCAGATCTGGATTTTGGGTGGTTCATTTGCCTCAGATTTGAACAGTATTGAGGCAGGTTGGCAGGTATTTTTCACTAGTTCATTTGTTACAATCTTCATTTAAAAATATTATTACTGCCTTACTGGTGTGTGTGTGTGTTCAATTCTCTGTACAACAGGTTAGTCCAGATTTATATGGAGATAACAACACAAGGCTTTTCACCTATTGGACAGTAAGCACTCAATCAAATATTTCCTTAGGGTGTGTTTGATTTTAATTAAAATGAGTTTTTTAAAAAATGAATAGTGATTTTTAGGAGAATGGATGGTTTGAATTTAGTTGAAAATTCAAATATTGTGGGTTGACTTTTAATAGATGGTTGAGATTGTGTACCGTTGAAAAATGAGAAAATTTTAATAAAAACCGAACAAAGGCTTAGTTTCAATCATATTTTGATATATATAATGATAGAGTTCAGTTGCTGGTGTCAATTGTGTGCTGAAATTTGGGGAAAACATGACAGAGTGATTCTTATCAAGCCACGGGCTGCTACAACTTACTGTGTTCAGGCTTTATTCAAATCAATAATGAAATAGCAATGGGGGCCAGCATCTCCCCTATTTCTGGCTACCACAGTTCCCAATATGATATCAGCATTCTTGTCTGGAAGGTACAATACATTAAACTGCTTGTCCAACTTAATATGATTAATGCTTTGAAATTCAAATCTCTTAGCTGTTCTTCAATAATATACTTTGTATCAGACATGTTTTTTGGCCTGCATTTTTAGATAGCAAAAATGGTTAAGTCAAAGTCAACATTAATTTTCAACAAATATTTATACCTACTAATTTTATCCACACATTTAGTGAATATTCCACGTTATTCAAGGAATTTCATACTCTAATTAATGAGGAAAAGTTCAAGAGGATGATCATATATTTATGTGTGGTAAGACTTATGATTTAAATTCGGACATCGAACCTTTTAAATCATGTCACCTCATCATCCATGGGATATGGAGGTGTCATAATTTAAGTGGTTCGGATCCGATGTGTCATGATCTAAATGACGGTCCTACCACGTGTACATCCAAGACCGTTCTACCAAAGCTTCTCTCCTAATGCACGGCTACATGCTTTTCTCGTTATGCGTCTTTTTGTTTGTATTCTGTTTTTTATTTCATAAATAGTGGTCCGATAGATGCCCCTAGGTAAATTTACAAGTTTAATGCTCTGTAGTGAACAGTATTAAACAAGACAAGTGACAAATTTTGATTTTCATTTCGTTCATTAATAATCCCTTCTTGGGTTGTTTGATAAGATTGATAACACTGGATAGTATGAAAGAAGAAAATTGCTAAAATTTTATTCATTGTACTATCGAGTATCAAGTTCGGCTTAATATTGTGTACCTACCATGCAGCTCATGTGTTTCCCGCTAGACTGTGGTTTTTGGACTATTGAAATGAAATCATAGACGGTCGATAAATTTGACATATATCTAATTCCTTAGAATTTGGCTTCCTCAGTCACAAGAAGACACAATGTCTACTTTTCAATTCCATTTAATCCTCATTCTCACTTGCACAGGACTAGAGTTGGCATAGGTTTAAGTAAATGATGTTGATTGTTTATTACAAAATACAATTTATTGACTAGATATTTTACAATTTTGGCAGGATCCCAAAGAAGGAAACTGGTGGATGCAGTTTGGGGGTGAGTATGTACTGGGATACTGGCCAGGACATTTATTTTCATACTTAACAGATAGTGCATCAATGATAGAATGGGGAGGAGAAGTAGTGAACTCAGAATCAGATGGACAACAAACCACAACACAAATGGGGAGTGGCCATTTCCCTGAAGAAGGATTTGGCAAAGCCAGTTATTTCAGGAATATTCAAGTAGTAGACGACTTAAACAACTTAAGGCCTCCAAAAAACATCGACACTTACACCGAGAAGTCAAATTGCTACAATGTACAACTTGGCAAGAATAATGATTGGGGAAATTATTTCTACTATGGCGGTCCCGGTAGAAATCCTAATTGTCCATGAGCCTATATATTAAGAAATATTTTGAGTTTCTATGTAAAACCCTGTGTAGAAATGAGGTTTTGTCGTTGGTTTTGTTCCTCCAAAACCATTCTTTTAGGATTGATTAGTACAGTAAAATTTGAATGTGTTCTTTATGTATTATAAGGTTTTGCTTCTATAAACATCTCCACATTAAGGTTGGAGATGAGTGATGCTTTTTGATTACAAAGGGGAAATAGAGGAGGGGAGAGAGGTAGAAATTCGAACCTTCGACCAAGTCAAGGAAAATGGGCACTCGAGCATACCTAATCATTAGGGCACCCCATGAATCCTTGAGACGAGTTGTGCTAGGGGTGAATTTCTAATTTATGTAAAATCATTTGATAATAATTCCAAATTGGAGTGATTGATTATAGTTTTGAGGTGTTCTATATTCTTAGGTTTATTTAAGTGAACTTATGGAAAGGCTTATGATTTTTACATTGAATGATATTACTTGATCAAAGCAAAAGTATAGTAATGTGCAAAACCATCAACTCATTATTTGTTAAAACTTCTTTGAAAAGATTAGGACAAAGTCCCCCTATGACAATTTTAAAGATACCTCCATATCTTAATATATATATAATAACAAGATAGTTAACCAAAGTTTTCCCGCCAAAACTGTTGACATCATTTTTTCGGTCAAAATATGGAATTTATTTATTTGACTTAAGATCATTAAATATCAATTATATCAACATCATTGCATTGACACTCATTCTCCACTACACGAGAATCGGTGCATTGGTACTAACAAATTGTACTAACAAGATAGTTGACCAAAGTTTTCCCGCCAAAATTGCTGACATCATTTTTTTTCGATCAAAATATGAAATTTATTTATTTGACTTAAGATCATTAAATATCAATTATATCAACATCATTGCATTGACACTCATTTCCCACTACACGAGAATCAGTGCATTGATACTAACAAATTGTTTAATCAATTCTATAATACATTGATTCATTAGTTGGATCATTTTTATATGGATTTCAAGAACAAATTATGTAACATTCAAGAATGTAAACCCATAATATATGAATTTAATTGTTTTTGTTATATATTTCTTACATTTTCATTAATTATTGAATATATTTACTTAGTTATTCATTAATTAATAATTATAATTTTTTTTTGTTCCGTGCAACGCACGAGTGCGAATACTAGTTTATATAATTTTAGAAATTTAACATAAGGTTTGTTTTCAATAATGGATTTCTCCATTGTTAGTCAAAAATGTACTTTTAACATATAGTTTATATATATATATATATATATATATATATATATATATATATATATATATATATATATATATATATATATATATATATCACTATTATATATAAGATTCACTTCAAATTTCACTATTCCTAATGACGAAACACGCTTTTTCACCAAAAAAAACTTACGCTTTTTCACTTTACATCACTGCGTTTTCTCTGCCATTTTGTGCCCAGACTAGAAACTTCTTTCATTTTCTCTCTCTCTCTCATTCCAGTTCTCTCTTTAGCCTTTCGTCTCTGTTGATCTCGTCGTCGACGTTGTCTTCCTTTTCATACCATAGACAAAGTTGCAAACCAGTTTTTCTCTCTCATTCTCCCTCACACGAACCCTAGCAGCCATCTTCATCGCTTTTTTCTCTTCTTCAACTTTTTCCCTCTATTTCCCCTCTTTCTGGGCTATGTGTTTTTACTCATTCATTTTTTCTTTGGGCTGTAAGGTTGGGTTTTATTCAGAAACCACCAGGCATCTGGTTTACTTCTCGGATTGGGTTTCAAAGTATCGACGTTTATCAACAAATGATACTGGTTAGAAGTTTATGCATTCCGTATTTCACATTTGAGTTCAAGACTTTCGTGTTTCTCTCCCAAAACTTCAACGCTCATTTATGGAACCCAAGGTACACTCAAGATAGGTAGTCAAAATAGGTTAGTGTAAATACCAAGGGGATGCTCCTGTGGGGAGGGCACCCCTTACCGGATCTTAGACGCAAGTTCGAGTCTCATGGAGAGGGTTGGGAGGGGATTTTATTGTAGTTGTAATAGTTTGATCCAAAAAAAAAAAAAAAGTTTAGTGTAAGAACAAAATAATATGTTGATGTTAGAGAGGAAAACCTTGCAAGGCCCTTCCTCACTTTATTTGGGAAGTCCTAGCTACTGTTTTTCTTAGTTATGCCCTTGTTTGATGGGATTAAATTATTTTTTAGTGTATTTTTATCAGTATTCAATAGTTCGATATATTTTCTTTTATGAAATGTCATTAATTGTTAGTCACTTCTTTCCACGACTTAAGGATGATATTACCCAACAACATGTGTAACCCACATGATAGTACCACATGAACTAAAAGGTGCAAATTTTAGACATTTTTCCGAATTAATTGATAATATTGGTAAAACATAAATACATGGATAATTGTGTGCTTTATTGTTTTATTTCTCTATCCTATTATTACCATTTTTTGATAATTTTCTATTTTTCAATCTTGAGTTAATTCTCTAATTTCAATAATTGTTGATTCTTGCAGGAAATGTACATATTTGGTTATGTCAATGAGCTTCTGAAGCTTCTTAAGATAAGTTTAGCAATGAGGGATTGGAATGAAAGGAGGCTTCAAGACAAATTTGAAGCTTTATTCTACCTGGTTTTTGTTACTTTTATCATGATTATAATTATAATGCTTCCCCTGTTTTTCTGTAGATTTCTAAGGAATGTACTGGTCCTCCACCTACAAATGAATTTAGTATAGCAGATGAGAGAGATTGGATGTATGGTCATCTCATGTAGGGTGATGTGCTTTTGTTTAGCAAGAGAGGCACAACATAATTTCAATAGGCAACTTTCCGATTCAATTACAAAGTCCTTTTGGCAGCTGATTCAGAAAAAGAGGTTGACAATGTTGATTTTAAAATTTAACTTGCACTTCACTTCAACATGCTTTTATGTACTTATTATGTGTGTATATGTTTGTAATTTTTTTTTCCAGTGTTGTCTATTTTGATTAGAAGTATAAGATGCTCTGTTGTATTAATTAAGAAACAGTCTTTGCCCAAAGACCCGGTTGTTGGAACTCTGGTCAGATTTAAGCTGCTCAGGAAGTGCTTTTTAGCTAAGTATGCAAAGTTTAGTGCTTTAGTGCTATTTTCCCTAATTTTTCTCTTCAAATGAAGAATCTTGATTTGGTACTTCTTGTGCTCTATATTTATTGCCTCAAAGTGAGAAGGGTTAGGATTAAGTTAATGATAAACATTCTCATGCCTTGTGTTTATATCTGCAATTACATCCTATAATCTCTTCCAAAAAACACTTAAAAGTAAATATTCAAAATTTTAAATGAGCTTATCATATGTTGAAGTACTTCTTTGCAGTTGATTGGAGTACATATTTTTTTGTTAATAAATCTTACTTCGGCCTTTCATTAATTATTGAATTGCTGAAAGAATTTATTATCTGATTGACATCTTGCAGAAATTGGTTACTGGTGGCAGAGTCAACAACTCTATTTGCATTAACTTCGCCCGTAGTGTGGCAGACAATGTGGCTCGTAACATATCTCACAAGCTTGCTCAAATGTGTAACTTCTGGCATGATAATGTCATTTGGAGCTTATTATATTTGGCTATTATTTTATTTTTTCTCTTATGATTTATGTTTATCTTTAAAGACCTTTAGTCTAGAGACTGTTATTCTGGTCATGGGTAGCTGTCCGATCAGGTGGAAAAAGCTTTAAAAACTAGGTGTCACGAAGTCATGACAAAATTGCAGCCCAAGGGTGAAAGTTGGACTTGTTGATTGTTATATTACCAGACAGTAATGGATCTCTTATGGTACAAGTTGACAGATTTTTTGCCTTAACAGCTCTTCTTATAGAGAAGTCATGAACATGAATTAGGATTTGATGCTTTTACCGATTAGTATGTCCATGGTGATTTGAAGCAGATATACAGATCTTGGCATTGTCTCCCGGTGCTGTCTGCAAAAGCATGTCTTCAGGGTTAACAGACATTATCTTGTCAGTGTGGCTCTAAAGATTAATGTTAAGGTGGGAGAGAGTAACATTGCTCTTTTTGATGCACTGAATTGGAAAATACCATTTGCAATGAGAGGCCTACTATTATATTTGGTGCTTATGTTAGAACAACGAATTGACAATATGAATCAAATGCTATTTGCTGGATCTTTCTGTGGTGTGATCCTCTCCTTTTCTTTTCATCTTTAATTTTAAGGGGTAGTTGAACATTGAAGATGATGATATTTTAGTCATGAAAGATTCAGTAGGAATTGTCAATGGTACCAACGTCTTCGCATGGTCAAGATGACATAAAGTTTGAGGATATTGGTCAGATTGAGTGCAAAAATTGTGACTGAGGCTCACAGTTCATTCTGTGCTGATAATTTTAATTTTTTAGTTTACAAACTTTGTTCGTTGATGTTTGCATAATCTATAGAAATTGTAAATTTAGTTCATAATTTTCCGCTTCCAATGTAAATTTAATGCATAAAAGTTTTTAATGGCTTTGAGACAAGTTTACTCCTACATTTTCCTTCTTTTTAGACAAACGATGAACTCCGGCTACAAATTTGTAATATGTTTTTTATTATATTGTGAGCCATAGTAGAATGGATCTGATTAAGTCTCCTGCTTGTGGGGTCAACATGCTTCACTCATATATCAATATTAAGTGACTCATTTTTTCTCTATGCCCTTTTGAGTTCAAATATCCAAGAAAGTACTCTATATATTTTGTTCACAGTAACTTGTGGAATATTAATATTGTCATTATTACATTGCTGCCTATTTGCAACTTTGAACTGATCATTTCCATCTTTGCTCCTTGCGCATGTGTTTTTGTTTGGTTTGTGTTTTAGAAACTCATTCAAGAGATTATTTGCACTTGCTTATGTTGGAAAACACATACTTATGAGAAAAGGAATTGCTCAATTGCCCTTAAACTAAAGAAACTCTATTTTACCTTCTACTTGGGTGAACTTTGTTGTGCAACTCCTGGTTTGTTGTAATACTGAAATTAAAGGGTGTACTTGTGTTCAAGATCGGGTGAAACGTGTTGGGGGTTAGCGGCCTATGCATCTCGATGGATTCAGGTCCGATTTTTCTTCCTTTCGCCATATACCGAGTCTGTGCCCTTGTAAAAAAAAATCCCTTTATATATCGAATTAGAGGAAACAATTATGTACTTCTCTTCGGTTCTAAAAGATTTATTTGTACTTTTCCCAAACGTCAGATAACTTTTCATTGGTGGTTGTATAAAAAATTGCTAACATGATTAACTTCTACTATATATTGTGATTTTTTCTCTTTGTGCAGAATTTGGTCTTTGTTATTAGAGTTGAAGATTAAGAGTTGAATCTTCGGGTGGTTCATTCGTTTTCAATGGTGAGTTTTCTTTTTTACAAAGAAATTTGGTGGTTCTTGTTTTATTTTTGTGTTGTAAACATTTTTTTTAGACAACTATTTTTTATTTCTAATTTAAATAATTGTGTTTGTTTTATTTTATTTTTGTTCCCATTTTAAAGAGACTTATCATTTTTATGAGATATCTTCTCTTTAAAATGATTTTCAATCTGAATATGGACCTTTAGTATTACTGTTTGCGTGTTATTCATGTAATAGAATGGTGTACTATTTGCTTATATTTTGATCAAAAAATTTGTGCTCTTTAAATTTTAAGTTAATTCTGTAATTTGTTGATCTTAAGATGAGAAACTATCCATTGGTCTTTCGTTCGAGTGGCTGAGGTTCTTAAGGTCAGCAAAGTTCTCTCTACCAGAAGGAAGCTATATTTTGAGGAGAGAAGAAAATCCAAACAAATATGGGTTTTATCTGTTTATTGCCGTCTTTTTTCTTTTTTTTTTTAGTGAGTATTTTGTTTTTTATCATTTTTTCTTTTTGTCGGGTTCGAGATTTGTTAATTAAATAGGTAAAAATTCGAATAAATGAAATAAAAGGGTACAGAAAAAGAGTGTGCATATTGATTTAATAGGCATTGTCCAGTTTATATTTGAGTTGATTTTTTGGTGATGTGGAGTTGTGTTTCTTTACCATCTCAATGGGCAATAAGGGGGAAAAAAACTGGAGTGGGGTTAGGATATTGAACTTACTCCTGTGGGTTCGGTTGTTAAGTCTGGTATGGAAGGCAATGGACATTTCAAAGTAGACACAACCTCTAAGAGTTTTTGGAAGAAGTTTGTTTTATTTTATAAATCTTTTGTTTATTTATGATTTATAACATATAATCTTGTCAATTGAAGATCATGGAAGGCAAGGGAAATTTCAATGAATTTTGTCTCAGCAAATTCTTTTGGGGTTTAGTCAGTTATTTGAGAAATGGCAGAGGGGAAAATTCGAACAAAAGGGCAAAATATAACTAGATTTAACACATCATTAGGAACTCCGCCTATGCATTGTAAAAAATGGTGATTTGTGTGCCATGAACTTTTAAAGCTTCTAACTACTTTGTTGTTTTATTGTCAGCGCTGTGTTCTAATCATGCTCATAACATTTGTATTAATGATGTTGTGGTGGATCCCGCATCATTTTTTTCTTTAGTTATTTCAATACATGATAACCAACATCTTGATTATCTCTATGCCTTCGTGCAGATACTATTTTCAGAGGCCAGAGCTCTAGGTGAAATAGCTTTGACCTCCGCAGATCAGAAATAGTAATGTGTTTCTATCAAATTAATTATCTAACATTAGTAGTCAGTTCTATGTACCAATTTCAATTTTCAAAACGTACTGTAAACAAACTTAAATATCGAAGTCCAATTATCTAATCTTTACGCTAATTGTTTATGTCCAAATAACTACTTAACTTTCAGTCCTATGCTAATCAATACAAATATGAAACGTCACGTGCTTTGCACGTGTCCTTCTACTAGTGTATATATATATATATATATATATATATATATATATATATATATATATATATATATATTAAAGTTGTTGAGTTTGTGTGGGTCCCTATTCAGGTTTTTCGTCTAAACTCATGTCTAATGGTACCTACACTACAGCTAAATATATATATATTTCGTAATAATGAATAACAATGAATGCAATTCCACGCGGGACCCAATTCTTGTGCCTACGCTACAACTGATATCTATTATTATACTTATTGACTTCAACCTACGGTTTATTTTTATAAATAAAAAATTATACTTCGATTATTTATAATACCTAAGCAAGTCTTATACTATGAAAAATTACTAACAAAAAAATGTTTTAACTCTAATTCTAATAACTTCAAATCACATTTTGTATTATGAAAAAATAAAAATTAAAAAACGTTTTTTATTTATTATAATAAAACTAAAAATCTTTGCATGTGTTTGGCCCTCATTTTTTGGAAAAAATTGTAGTTGTGAATAGTATTTTTGGGGAATGTGCGGTTAAAAAATGTTTAAAAAGTAAAAAATAGTAGGTTTGACTAAAATGAATGGTTGAGATTGAGTGTTGAATAAATTTTGTTTTAAAAAAATGGGGGTCAAATGGGGACTTTTTAAATTTCGATGTTAATTAATTTTGAAAATGAATTTTTTAAATGCTTTTTAAGTGTGTGTGTATTAAATGTATTTCGTAATAAAAATTGCAATTTCAATTGAAATAAACCATACAAAGTTTAAATGGACCATCAAAAGTTTAAATAATTGGCTGTCTGATTTTGCAAATTTAATCAAATATCAAACAAATTTAAACAAATGATGTTTTTAATTCTAATAACTTCAAATCACATTTTGTAAATTTTTGTAAATTCCAATGTTAATTAATTTTACAAAAACTGATTATTTTTAAATGCTTTTTTTTTTTGTTTTGGTTTCGATAAAAATGATTAAATATTATTAAAAAAAAAATTAATTTTTGATGTGTAACTAATACATTTTTTTATTATTCAATTTTCTTTTTAATTATTTCCAAGTAATCTTTCTTTGAAACCTTTCCATGTTAATAGTTCTTAATTGCTGATGGTTATCTTGGTTTCTTAATTGCTGGTATCAGAATTTTAAGGGGTGCACAATAGAGTAAACGATAGCTGGAACCAAATCACGATTACTTGAAGACTTTACAAATTCTCAATTTCCCCTATATATATCAGAAATATAGTGAGTCATCTTACAAGCTCTACTTCTTCCAAAATTCCATATTTTGCTTTGTTATACAATACATCATGGCTTCAATATTTGCACTCTTGAAAGATCTTAACAAACATTGTGCAGATTGGATGATGAAACTCAATTGCGCTAAAAAATGGTTTGTATCGGAGCATGAGAAAAATAATAGATGCATGGAAAGGTTTTCATAGATAAAGAGGTATTATGGCAAAAAATTTTAACGTGTTAGAATTTCAAAATGTATTTTATTTTGCATTTATGGTTGCCTACATTACTAACCAATTTTTTTTTTCCTTTCCAGAGTAATAGGATTCAAGCTACAATAAAGGTCACCTCTTTGATACTTATGACCATCTATTGCGCGAAAATGATATATAATGCATTCGTTACGTTACTGTTGTTGACAACCGAGGAAACTACCCAGTAACAAGCCATAAGTTCAGACTCTATTTTTTTTACAAGACTTATGTCGTTCCAACATCTGATCATTTTTTCCCTCAAACAACTTACTATTTAAAAACTTTTGTTGAAATAATGAGATTAGGCCACTCTGAACAAGCACCTCTTTTTGGCGGGTTAATTTTTTTTATTTGCAATAATGTTTCTTAATGCATAAGAGATCATGTTTTCTTTTTTATACCTTTTAGAATCTAATCATACTATTTTGATTACAATCTATACTTAGACACATTGGGACATGTTGTTGTGGATGCTTCTAGGATGCAAGCCTCGACGGGTAAAAAGGGGACAAAGCATTTGGAAATCATCCTGGAAGATTTAGAGTGAGAACAACTCTAATTTTTTCAAACCTTGCTGATTTTGATTATGATAATTATCTAAATTATCTTTCGATGCAGGAAGAACAAAATATCATGCACATTATGGGAAGATTATGCGGACATTATGCATTCATACATTAAATCTAATAAAAGTGGACCTTTAATCATGCTAATGCAACCGTGTCGCACAAAATCTTTTAAAGGTTCTCTTATTCTATTTTTCGAATATCTTCTTATTTTGAATATTGACTTGAATAGCACAATTGCAGGCGAACTTGGAATTTCAAACACTTTTCATGCTACAAAATTTATGGTTAATTCTAATGTGAACGTAATAGAAGATTTCAAAAATAGGTAAGAACGTGTTTACCAGATTCAACTTTGGAATTTTATTTTCACTACCTAAATGTTAAGACAGAAATGTAATCGTTCTGAATTCTTAGTCTATTAGGTGGGCAAGATTTTTTGTCACAACATATCAGCCAAATATCTACATCTACCCGCTGCACAATAAATGAGGAACTAGAGAATGGAGTATGTCAAGTTAGGACACTCCGACAAGTATTCCTAAGTGACAAGGGTTTTAATCCCTTTTGTAGTTATTAATATAACAGAGTTGTTCACTTGAAGGTCGAATGTGTATGGGTTTCTAGAATGATATCTGAAGTACTAATGGACAAGGATTGGTCTTACACAAGTTGTAAGAAGTGTGTTAGGAAGGTTGTTGAGAAAGGAATTCGGTTTTTTTGTGAGAATTTCCGTGACTATAATGGTGTCGACACTAGATAAAAACTCCATATCAATGTCGTGGATGGTAGTCATTGTTTGTCCCTTCTTCTATGGTTCATGAATGCCGAGAGTTGATAGGAAAAACTGCAAAGGAACTTCGAGAGAAAATTGCAGCGGTAAGAAAAAAATTATTAATTTCCTCAACACTTTATTGAACAATATTTGTATAAAATTCTGATTTCTAAATTTTTTTGTAGGAGGCAATACAAGGTGATGATAAAGATTCATATAAAGGAAAAGACTCTTCAAAGTTAATTTGTCTGTTCAAGATGGAATCATTGGTCTGAAAACAAGTTTTATTTAAGGTGAATATAAAGGAAAAAAATATAAAGGAAGGTGATAATGTATACTTAGTTATGTTTGTCTCAGTCGACTCTGATTTGATAAGAAGGTTTAAGGCGACAGACCATGCTATCACAATAAGTGATGATACAGACATGATGGACTTGACAACAAGAATTTGAGACCAAGACTCTGTTAGCGATAATGAGGTTAACTCGCCGTTCAAGACCAACTCCAAAATTAGAAATGACGATGGAAGTGGAGTTCATGACAATGATAACGTTGGAGGATCAACAAAGTTGTCATCTGCTAAGATGAGGAAGAAGATCAAGATTGAAAAAGATTGATATTTTGATTTCCAACTTTTGACAATTTTATTATGGGTAATTCTAGGGAGACGTTTTTTGGGGACATTTTTAAGTGACATTGTGACATGTCACACATTCATTGGGTCCAATGAATGTGTGACATGTCACAATGTCACTTAAAAATGTCTCAAAAAACTGTCTCCTTAGAATTATTGTATCTTTCCAATCTTTCCAATGTCGCTGTTTTGGAAATTTTAAAATTATCTATTAATTAATTTGATCAAACATAATTCTTTTATTTCATAAAGAAATCATGTCTTATGTTACTAATAAAATAATTCTCACAAAAGTATGTCTACATTCTTAATAATAATAAAATTCTCATTAAAGCATGTCTATGTTATCAATAATAATAGTATGATCAATCATATTTTCTTATTTGTAAAGAAGATTGAATAATATTTTCGTACTACTATTATCATGACAAACTAAGGTTTAATAATGACATCTTCGATTGTAAAGAGGCCTTAAATCAAGTTGAACTATGTTAAGCATATTATAAACCTAGCTTCCTAAATTATTATTATTATTATTATTATTATTATTACCACCTAAGTTAGATCAACTATTATGTTAAACATCTTACTATTCAATAATTGTTATCAACATACGGTTTTTAAATTGAGTTGTATTACTTTTATTATGAACTAAACAAGTCTTATACTATGAAAAATAAAAAACGAAAATACGTTTTTTTTTTTAAATTCTAATTCTAATAACTAAAAAACACATTTTTATTCTTATGAATAATTACTAATTAAAAAATGTTTTTTCTTATATAATACACACTTATAAAATATTACAAATTTCTCAATGGATATTAATATTCAGGCTTGCTTTGTTACCCGACGTGGGCAACAATTACCTCCAATGATAAAGTGCGAAGTGTCCCATTTAAAAAAATATTTTGACATTTTGGTGCATTTTCATTTGGAGGTGGGCAACATAATATTGCATGTTGCCCACCTCTGAGAATAGAGTATTGCGGTATTAATATTACATAACTGATTTTTTCAGATACTCTTCTCGGTTTCAAGAAAAAGGATTAAATATATCAATAGTAATTATTATTTTTGTGTAATAACTAACACCTTACAGTTACCGAGTTATCATTTAGGTTTTTTGTTTTTTTTTCCTATGTATTCTTGCTTTTAAACCTATTCCACATCAATGGTTCTTAATTAGGTTGCTTGGTTATCCTAATTAATTAATTGCAGGTATCAGAAGTTTGAGGGTCTTCAATAGATTAAAAGAAATCAGTAAACAATTACCCACAATTTCGCCTTCAAAATATTCACATGTGCAGGCATAGCTGCTGCTCCATCAATAATCTAACAATAATAGGTTTGTATTCCTAACAGATAAGTATATCTACTGCATGTGGTAGGAAAAAAAAATACTTTTGCAGGAGGTGTATTTTTCTTGTATGGATACGGAGGGACTGGAAAGAAATTTGTTTGGAAGACACTTTCTGCAGTCATACGATTGAGGGGAATAATAGTTCTTAATATTGCGTCCAGTGGTATAACATCCCTCATGTTTCCTAACGGGAGAACAACACATTCCAAGTTTACAGTCCATTTAAATCCTAATGAAGACTCAACCTTTAATATAAAACAAGGTATGTATGGAGCTGTAGCATGCCTGTGCAGTTTCGTTAATTTCATTGCCTAGAAAAGGATCATCATAGTTTGATTTCCTCGGGGGCACTTGGAGCGTAACTTTGATCATAAATCTCAAATTTTATAGGTTACGACTTTTCTCAATCAGAAATATCGAGTTAATTGGACAAAACTTAACAAATTATGAGTCACGATTTATTTATTTATCACAAATCATAAATTTCATAGGTCACAATTTTTTCTTGAGCACAAATGTAAGTCACTATTACAGATTTAGTCGCAATCTCAAATTTTTTAAGTCATAATTTATCTATTTTATCAGTCACAATCATGATAATTAGTCACAAATACTATACAACTCACTACAACCACCATTAACCCCACTCCACCACCGCCACCATCGTGGCCAACAACACCACCGCGGGCACAATTTATCATTGCCAACACCCCAACAGACCACCTCCAAAACCAACACCAACACCACCACCATCCCATCCCAATCCACCCACCCACCCACCTCCAAACCACTAGTCACATGTCCACCTCACAGTCACCACCACTGGCACCATCTCACTTGTGCGACCATCGGAGCACTACAAATAACACTACCACCACAACTGCGAGCCCCTGCACCATTGCACAAACCTAACAATGCATGTAGTGCATACTCCTCCATCGTTACCACCGCACACCGCCTCAGCCTAAAACAATAACCAGATGCAAATAACAAGGAGGCAGAATCGAAACCTAATGGCAGTGATATGTCACACTGCCTCAACCCAAGAAAACAACCAAATAAAAATCAACGGTGCTGCTGCAATAACCAAGCACAATGGTGCCGCTACAAAACAATCGCTAAGGTGACATCTGCAATGGTAACCACCATGTGAATAGTCGGCATCGACGAGCATCGCAATTGATTCATACAACATAGCACCACTGCTAGGGGTGTTTTTTGGACAGAACGGATTGGAAATAGGTGTTTCAAGTTTTGTTCTAAAAAATTTTGGAATTAAAATGTTGTTCCAAATTCCGTTCCAAAATTTTCGGGATATACAAACTTCATTCCAAATCGATATTCGTAAATTTTGAAATTTTTTGAAAATTCCCAATACTTAATTTTATCAAGTTTTATAATGATTTTAAGAATATAAAAAAAAATCTAGGAAATGAATGTCTAAAATAAAATTAGTTCGAAATTTTAACTAGTCAAAAACTATAATTAAAGTTACATATCACAAAAGATAAGAAAATAACAACATAACATTTATAAATATATTTAACATAAGTATTCCCATCATGATCCAATAAAAATAAAAATAAACAAGGACAATAATTCTACAATTCTGTCATTTTTCATCATAGAACTCCATGTGAATCTCATTTTTACTTCAAAAACTTATTTTCTAGTAAACAAACAGTGACACGCACCAAATCCCAAACCTGACGATCATACAAATAGTAAATAAGTAAAGCAAACTTTGTGATACCACAACTGATAATACATTTTGAATTTTTGATTTAATCTAAACTTTTTATTATAATATCATCATCTTTCTTCTAATTATTGATTGCTGATTTCTTTAAATTTTGTATATCCTGAAATGTATTTTTAGGCTACCTTATTCGAAGAAACTGAAGTTTGGAGGATTTTTTCTTCTATGTGTGTATATAGTTCATAATCAATCCATTGTTGCAGTAAAAAAAGAATAATCAATATCATTTGATAATTTATCCAGATTTTAAAATCAAGATGAAAAAAAATCAATTATCATATGCGTAAAAATTGTTTATCATTCCTGTAGAATTTAGAACAACATTTGATCATAAATGTCTGAGAAAAACTGAGATGTATATCAATCTAGGTTCCCTGCTGATGTATGATTATTCAAGATACAGAAGATATCATATTTAATTAAAATAATATTTGATAAGAAAATTTGTTTTGAAATCGGTGCCTTCAGATTTCTGGCTCAACAAATAGATTCATAGTGCTGTGAATCCCAAAGTAGTACAAATATTTATTTAAATTGATAGAACAACCACAAACACCATCTTAAATTTTGCTACAACCTAATGAGATGTGTTTATCGATTTGATGAACAAAAACAATAACATGCAATCGTGATTTTTTTTTTCATCGGTTGACATAGTAAATACATGATAATAAAATGAGTTCAGAAACATAGTAAAATGAGTCGAGGTAAATAAAATACAATACATATTTACAGAATATTAACTTATAGTTGCGCATACTCCGTGACATTTTTGTAAATTGTAAAAACTAAAATTTCACTTTAAATTCGAATACAAGATAAAAATAAATTAATATAAACCAACTCAAAACATAAATAAATGATCTTCTCAAGAAAAAATTCAAGACGACCTACTACTATTCCACAAATGAGATGGACTAAAAATAAAATGGTCGGAAGCTTGAAGCAGAAAACGAAAGCAAGATAAAACCAACGTAGTTGCTAGATTATTCAAATGAATGGGATGCATCTTCTAGGTTCTAATTGTGTTTCCACAGAAAGGGACTTTCGTCTTTCACTAAGGAGGCTCAGATTGTTTCACAAAACAATTTGGAACAAAGAACAGAGGTTGTCGAGTTTCACTAGTGCAAGAACGAGGCTCAAGTTTCACCAATTTGAGACTCATTATTTCAAAATAATATGGTTTGTACTAATAAATTTTGGAGAATTTGTGATGGCACTGTTCGAGACCTCATTATTTCCATTTAAATTGATTTATTTTGGTTTTTTAGGTAAAATGTGTGGTTGAAAATTAATTTATTTATGTGTAGATTATTTTATTGATAAAATATGTTGTTGAAAAATATGAGGTTTGAAATAATATTGGGTACTAAAAAAGGATAATATGTAAAGATTATGTTGTGATAAAATAAATTAAAGAGTAAGTGAGTCGTCTTAAATAGTCCAATGGATAAATAGACAAAACCTTCTATTTTCTCCAATTGAACTATCTCGGCGATTGGACTACCAATTCATGAAGACAAGTTAAATAAAGAGGAAATTACACCTAACCCTGCTTTATAGGAATCAAATTCAAAAATAAGACTAAACTTGTAAAACTTCAAATTTCAGGTTGTTATAAATTTTTAAAATATATCTAAGCTAATAATTTATAATTTATAATAAATAATAATCTCTAATCTCAAAATCTACTCAAACCCTACTTCCCACATACTCTCTCTTTCCAAAATTGCATTCACTCCTCCGACGGCGGCGGCAAACTCCTCCGACAATGACACTCCAACATCCACCCCACTCCACCCACCACAGAATCGTTGAACGCGACGACACAAGATCTATCGCAATTTCCTTGAATCTTGAAGCGAGATCGTCGCTACCTCAAATTGTTGCCAATAAATCTGATTTTTTGATTTTTGCAGATATCGAAACCACCACTTCAGATTTTGGCACCAGAGAAGTCATTACCTATAGGAGACGAAGACCCCGTAGCTTGGTCGTAGCGCCGTTTCGATCCAACCATAATTGTGTGGTGATGTTGAGGGTGGTGGTGATAATGTGTGGTCGAATTTGCTTCATGTGGTGTTGTGAGTTTTGTGGTGGTGGGTGAGGCTGTGGTGTTGTGTTGCGGTGGTATGTGGATACGATGGTGGTGGTGGGTGTGGCGGTTTGGTGGATGTTGTGGCGTTGTGGTGTGCATCATTGAAGGTGGTCACTGGTGATGTTTGTGTTGCAGCGTGGTGGTGGATTCGGTGCACTCTGACTGCGTTTTTTTTTCCTGGGTTGAGATTAAGGTTGAGGGCTGCGATGGCGACTGTGTGCGGAAGGCGGTGGTGGTCATTGATGGGTGTCGAATCCAACAAATAATAATGTTTTCTCGCTCTTGTAAAAATAAATTGCAACAGTGATGAGCAAGGTCGAATCCACATAGACTGATTAGATTTAATTCTTCGAAAAAATTAAGCAATGAATTAAAAATAAAGGGAGGGTTTTGAGTTTTTGAATGTGAAATAAATTTGTAAATAACGAATGCGAAATTAAAATTTTTGAAAATATCAAATTAAACAAATATCCAGCCCAAAGTATAATCTCAGTATCGATTCACAGAATTGATCATAGATGCAAAAATAAAATCCTTTACTCATTCTCTAAATTGGTTATGGTCATTGATACGATCTAACAACCTATCTCTTCTTACTTTATCGATAATCAAGAGACGCTCGTTAATTATTCCCCTAATCAATAAACAACACTAGATACGATCGTATGATTTAATTTACCAATAGCATTAATTTCTAGAGAGACGACCAATTCTAACCAACAAATTCACAAGCATGATTTATTTAAGCTAGGTTATATATCTTCATAACATGAGTCAAAAATCAGTTTATAATTAACTATGTTATTTGCCACTTGTATTAGAAAACCTAAACAATTACGGATTTAGATTCCTAATTGGCTAAGTATCGTTTTGACAATTAAAACAACGTGCACTTTGTATTAATAAATCAAAACAACAACTTTGGTGCAAACAAAAGATATATAAATAGAAAACAATTAAAGGAACAATTAAATTTAATTAGATCTCACAATTATTGGTGAATCAAAATTTCGAATATCCTTGAACTGGAATAATAAATTTAGCTATCCACAAACATTTGTAAAATAAAAACTAAACGAAAAAAAAATGAAATGAAATCAAACTCTAGAAAAATTGATGAAGACGTGTGTCCCCCAGCTCCTCTTTTGTTCCAAACGTGTTGCAGCCTCCTCCTTTTTCCAAAAGTCCCCTCTTTCTTCTCTTTTTTTCTTTTGTCAACGTGAAGTGTCCCAGCAATTCTCTCTCCCACAACAATTCTTTTTCCCAGATCTTCATTCCTTAATTAAGTCTTTCAATTATAATTCCTTTCTTTTGTGGTGCATTATTTCCTTACACATATATATCAAAATTTCTTTCTTCCAATTTAACATATTCCTTTAATTCACTCTTAGGTCAAAGTTGTTCCACTTTTTGGTCCAAGTCTCATCCAATTGAATTGTGTTGCTGGCCTTTTAATTTCATCCACCAAAACTGTGTAAAACCCCTTAATAATTTGAGACAGCTGACTTCCACAACAATAAGGCGTGCCCACGCCTTATGTCAAGTGCTTCTCTGATTGTGTACTTTTAAGTTCCAAATTTCTTTTACCTAATTTGTGATATTTGAGTCAAATTGATCTCAATTCCCCCACTTAATTCACAAAATATAAAATATGAATAATATTCAAATTTTAAGCATTTAAAGTCATTGAATTAAGAAGAAGAATCACTAATAAAACAACAATTATGCACCCTATCAGTCATGACTATGGCGATTGGAGGTGGTGATTATGATTGTGACCTAAAATAAAATTGTGGCATTAATATGTTGTGGTGGTGTGTGTTTTTTAGTGGTAGGGTGGAGCTGGTCGGTTAATATTGTGTTGGCGACGATTGTGAATGGTCTCGATCGTTGGAGGAAGTGGTGGTGCATTTGATGTTAAACTTAAACCAAAATTGTATCCTATATTTCTTTTTACCTATGACCTTTAAAATTATTACACGTGACTATAATAATGGTGGTTGTAACAAAAAATTATTGTCGTTATGACTTGCAATCCTAAATAATTGCGACATAATCGTGATTTGTGACTCCAAATAATATGTGATTTAAAAGATTTTATTTTGTGACATGAGATTATACGATATTGTGACATGAAATTATACAATATTGTGACCTTAATATATATAATTAATAAAATATTTCCAATTATTTAATTTAATTAGTTGTCCTAATTATAACCTGATTTTTAAAATTATACAAATTTGATCTTATTTTTAAACACCTTATTTATGTGTTTTTCCCGTAATTAAATAATCTTCAATCATGACTACAAAAAGCCTATAAAGTGTAATCTAACCCGATTAACATCATAGCCTCTCGATTTGTTCTGTGGCCAAAAATTCATACAGCCTTTAATAATCAGATTTTGCAAATATAACTCTTATTTAGTGGAGATTAAAAATTGAGTAATTTTAGGGAGACATTTTTGAAGACATTTTTAAGTGGTATTGTGACATACCCCACCACTTACTTTTTCACCATCCAATGAAAGTGTGACATGTCACAATGTCATTAGAAATATCACAAAAAATGTCTCCATAATTTTTAAAAGGTTTTGAGTAGATTTTAATAAAATAAGATGAAATGTGCAGTTAAAAAGTTGTGGATCCCATGAAATATTTGATTGAGATTGATTTATGGCTTTGACTCAAATTAAAATTTTGATATATATATATATATATAATAACCTTGTTCAGTCACATTAATCTTTCATTAATTAACACATTCTTTTTAATGACATTTTTAGTGACCTTTTTTGTCCAAAAATGCATTAGTGTGTGCTTTAAATTTAAGGGATAATTTATTTATTTTTTAAAACTCTCTTATTATAATTTTTGGACGAAATACTCATCATTAACAAGTTAAAAAATGTATTAATTTATAGAAGATTATTATAAAGAATTCGGTTTATAAAGAATTAGTATGAACATGACAAGTATAAATATAAAACTGAAAAAAGGGTATATATGGATTTTTCATTCAATTAATTGCAGACTACGTAGTCATAATGCACGTGGACTCATGTGTAGTTTTAAATAAGAAGCTACACTTCATTTTAACACACGCGTTTTTTTATGCCTATTTTCCCGTTGACCTCGTGCACGAACTGCTGTCAAATTCTGGTACTCTTTAAACAAATATTTTTTATTAAATTTTTCTCATTTTTATATAGTACCCAATCTCAACTTTTCATTAAAATTCAAACTCACAATATTTGACTTTTCAATAAAATTTCAGTTACCCATTATCCAAAAAATCACTATTCATTTAAAAAAACTCATTTTAACTAGAATTTAATACATATGAAATGAATACACAAAAAAATACTTATAATTTTACACTGAAAATGAGAGTAGGCTACATTCCTACAATATAATTAAAACCATAGCTTGCCCCCGGGGCACAGCTTAACTGGCAAAAACTGAGGGACATAATGTCAATTTCGCTGGCAATCCACAAGTTGGGAAGTTTGAATCTTGATAGCAACACTTTAGACTTGACTTGACTTCCTTATAGATTTAATTAGTGGTTAAATTCTCAATTCCTGACTAATTGAAACATATTCCGTAATTTACATCTTTCACCACAGTTCAGCAGGTGAGGGCTCAAGGTGAGGGCTTCACCTTTTCAAGTAAAACCATAGTCTTTGATGTCCATCAATCTCATTCGTTCCCTCCTGCCTCTTTCTCAGATCCTCCTCCTCCTCCTCCTTCTTCTCTTCTCTCTCTCTCTAAAACTATTCTTTTACAATGATTTTTGAAGCTTACACATGGTTGCCTTTGATTTTCTTCTTCATTCTATAGCTTCTTTCTGTATTGTTTCTATCTCGGTTTTTGTTCTGAGATTGAAGCAGGGTGTACTTGTGAAACTTGTCAAAGTTTTGCCAGTTCAAGGTGGTCCATGGAATTCAGTAATTTGTGTGATTGGTACTCTCATCTTCTGCAAAAATCGAAAACCGGAACAATTTGTGTCCATGTTCTTGGTAATATTATCACTGCCAATCTAGATAACGTTGAGTACATGCTTAAAACAAGGTTTGACAATTACCCAAAAGGCAAGCCATTTTCTTCCATTCTGGGTGATCTTCTGGGGAGAGGGATTTTCAATGTGGATGGCCATTTATGGAAGTTCCAGAGGAAAATGGCAAGTCTAGAACTAAGCAACCTTTCTGTAAAATCATATGCATTTGAGATTGAAGTGTCTGAAATACGTTCCAGGCTAATTCCTCTATTTTCCTCAGGTAAAGAAAACGGTGTTCTTGATTTACAAGACGTGTTTTGAAGATTTTCATTTGATAGCATTTACAAATTTTCCTTCGGACTAGACCCCGGCTGCCTAAAATTGTCACAACCTGTCTCAGAATTTGCAATGGCCTTCGATCTTGCATCAAAATTATCCGCAGAGCGTGCATTGACTGTGTCGCCATTAATCTAGAAAATCAAAAGGTTTTTCAATTTAGGCAGTGAGAAGAAACTGAGAGAAGCCACTAAATTGGTTAATGTCCTTGCTGAGGAGCTGATCAAGCACACGAGAAACATGGATGTCTCCTCTCATGAAGACCTATTGTCGAGATTCATGACCAATATAGACGACGATAAATTCCTCCGGACATTGTCATAAGCTTTGTCCTGGCAGGGCGAGATACCATTGCCTCATCCTTAATCACTTTCTTCTGGCTATTGTCAAATCATCCCCATGTCATGCTGGCTATTCGCGAAGAGTCGGACCGGGTAATGGGGTCGAAAACTCGAGGTATTGCGAGTTTTGAGCAATTGAAGGGAATGCATTATCTTCAAGCAGCAGTGCATGAGAGCATGAGACTATTTCCACCAGTTCAATTTGATTCAAAGTTCTGTCAAGAAGATGACATTCTCCCAGATGGTACATTTGTAGCAAAAGGCACTAGGGTTACATACCATCCCTATGCAATGGGCAGAATGGAAACAATTTGGGGCCCGGATTACCTTCAATTCAAGCCTGAAAGATGGTTACAAGATGGGATTTTCAAGCAAGTAAATCCTTTCAAGTACCCAGTACTCCAGGCCAGGTTTAGGGTTTGTTTGGGTAAAGAAATGACATTGGGGGAAATGAAAACTGTTGCTTTGTCTTTGATCAGGAAGTTCGATATCCAAATGGCTAGCCCAAGTCAGACTCTCAAGTTCATGTCAGTCTTGACTGCTATAGTAAAAAATGGTTTACCCGTGTTTGTACGAGAAAGGAATCGATAGGCACAGAAATGATACTCATACAGAAATATCTACGAAATTGTTGTAGCAGTTTTTTTGGATCAATAGCACAAAAACTGCCGCACAGGTTCTATAATGCTATCTGTACTTTTTTTTTTGTACGTGTAACATTGTCCAAATAGAGGAATATTTTCGTCAAACTCTACAATCTCGTAAAACAATCTCTTCCATGAAGCCAAACGATATTGTACATACAATGCACTTCTGTTCATTTTTTAAAAATCTTGATGGGGATTAGCTATAGGAAAATTAATGTCGGACGTTAGATGCAATGAACCCAGGCCTTATTTTCATTAATTATTAAAATATTTGTAGTTTGAAGCACATTAGAACAATTAAATGTGCATTGGATAAGGTGGTGGGTCTAGCTAGAACCACACGTTTCTTTATTAATTAATTCTCTAACCTTTTTGGATCTTGAAACGTCTTGAAAAGTTGGATTCACAATTTGAAATATATTCGATTCGATTTTGGATGCAAAGTTTTAAGAACAAGATTGTACCACGACATGATCAGCAACTCAATGCAACAAGTATCATGCCTTGCAAATAACTTAGCGGCTTAGCCAACTCCAAGTTAGCGACGCCTACCATAGGTACAATGCACATCGGTACAAAATATCATACCATGTCAACATATCAATCATTAAACATGTACGATTGGTTGTAGTAATTCATGGTAATTTATAGACGATAAAATAAATATGCATGTTGAAAGCAATGATACGATGCAGACATTGAGTATGCGAAATACGTCCATTATAAATATGATCCTGATACATGTCTCATTAAATATTATGTATGGACACATATCAACATCATGTATGATGTCCATCATAAACCCCACATCCTTCATGTGTATATGAAATCAATTATTACTTGGAGAAGATTGACGATTGCACGGTATGTAGCGGCTCACATCAAATTATTGACTATTTGGATAAGAATGACTCTAAATTGGATAAAATCGATTGTACATACAGGGATGGAGCTAGGCCCAGTACTGTCAAGTCTGGCCTGGATATTGCATTACAGATTACCTTTTTATTCCTTATTTAATTTACTTATATTAGTATCTTAATTGATTTTTACTTATTTTTTTTTTTCTCTTAAAAAACTTACAATATTCTCATCAATACTGCGTCATGATTACACCCATGTCACCTTCCTTTTCCTCGACGAGACTCGGTGTGTTGTTGAAAGATGTCACTATTGAATTTTCACCAAATTTTTACTAATTCTACGACATGTTTGATGAAATGCGTGATCGAATATGATGAAAGTATCATAAAAAGTTTGAAAGTTTTAAGGTGATACTAAAATTTCGCCTTAAGTATTATAAAAATTTAAAAAAGTTTCGTTATGATACCAAAAATTTGAAAATACCGTAAGTTTCATAATATTATACATGTGATAAAGAACCTATTTTACCATAAAAAATTGAAGTGTTTTTTAGCTATTTTTTAAATTGACTAAAATTTCAATTATAATAATAAAAGTTGAGTATTTGAACACTGGTTCCAGTCAATTCACCCTGACTCAATGGAAATTGAGTAACTTAGAGTAGACACGAGACTTAGGTTGTGGTTGCTGGAAATATCTGAACTTGAATAAATTTCTATTTTCTTTTTCTTTTTCTTTTTATGTCCATCTTTTATCTTCTTCATTGTTAATTTGTTAATTTGTGACTATATTTTTCCAAAACAACAGAAGGGGCCTGGTTACATGCGAAACTAGCACTTTTTCCGTATTAGAAATCAATTCTCATTCGTCTAAATTGGTCCATCATGGTATACTTAAATCTCAAATTTTGATATAATGATTAATTTGCAAATAATAATAATAATAATAATAATAATAATAATAATAATACATTTCCCAAAAATAATTCTTGACCATTTTCTCGTCCATTTTTTGTGTTTTATAAATAGTAAGTTCTCGTAAGTGAATGCAAAGTTGATTAGTGTGAATGCAAAATGGATGTATGCCAAATGTGAATGCAAAATCGGAATAAATGTGAACTCATTTATTGTCGTAATTATATATACTAGTAATCGCACCCGTGCGATGCACGGAATAAATAATATTTATTGAATAAATTGTAAAAATAAAATGCACGATAAAAATAATACAATAAAAAAAAATAATAATAATATCTTGTATCCACAAATTGTGAATAATTTTTAATTTCATTTCTCCCTATAAGATTTATCACTTTAATGCATAAATTGTATATTCAATATACAATCAAAAAAGAAAAAAAGAAAAAAAAAGTTATGAATTGCATTTTTTTTAACAGTTAATTGTTCATTCTCTAGTTTTCTTAATTTATTTATTCATATAGAATTGATTATTCAATTTTTTTTTTTATGTTCATTCACAACCACATATTATTTAAAACTAATTTTTTACAATTGCACATACTACTTTTTAACCACGTATTCTAAAAAAAGAAAATTAATTTTCAACCACTCAATTGATTGATTTGACAATTATTTTATTTTTTATACTACCTTCTTTCACTTTCAATCATGCATTTAAAACTATTTCTATAGTCTATATCAAACTTACTCATATTCAATGGTTTCAAATACAACGTGACATTTTATTTTTCACCAAGTATTAAAAATGGTCATGTTACACACACACACACACAAACTATTTTTTGAATATGTTAAATAACTGTATTGACCATATTTTATTTTTAAATAGAATAAGTTTGATAAAACCTTATATTTTTATTTTCTGTAGAATTCAATGAATTAATTGTTAAAGTCTGTAGTATATATTTTACAAATTGATGTTATTTTAAATTTATAAAAATTAAAAATAGATAAATGAACATAATAAGTAAATTTATAAAATTAATTTCAAAATTACCAAAGAGTTTATCGAAACCTAAAGTTGTAAAAATTAAAATGATTCAGTTGAATTTACTTAGAAAGATCGGATATCTATTATTTCTTTTCATTTGATAAGAAAAAAGATTTGAAATTAATCATTTAAATTGACGTTAGGGAAGAAATAATAGATATCATTTTATGACTTAAATGAGATAAATTAAAAAGATTGAATATTGGAAAAAGTAAAAAAGTATAAGTAAAACTTTTATGAGTTTTACATTTATTATTTGAGACAATTTTATGAATGATATATTTAGAGTTTGCTTTCATTTGTTAGCTTGTATTAAATTTCTCGTTAAGATATTGAATTTGACACCTATATTGCATATTTTTTTACTTCAAACTATTACAATAATTATCAAAATAATAAAAAAAAATATACAATTTGACCTTTTTATAGATTTTTTACTTTTTACAAATCAATAAGTTATTTATTACATGTCACCTATAATTAATTTTGCATTAATTGAAGTTTCATAATTCAATTATTAAAATAATTAATAAAACTACAAAGTTTCCTAAAATAGCAGGTAAAAATGGCGGGAAACTATGTGCGAATTTATGTGACGGCTATGTTGTTATTATATATATTAAGATTAAGATTATTTGAGACAATTTTACGAATGATATATTTAGAGTTTGTTTTCATTTGTTAGCTTGTATTAAACTTCTCGTTAAGATCTTGAATTTGACACCCATATTGCATATTTTTTTAGTTCAAAATATTACAATAATTATCAAAAGAATAAAAATAATATACAATTTGATCTTTTTATAGATTTTTTATTTTTTACAAATTAATAAGTCATTTATTACATGTCACCTATAATTAATTTTGCATTAATTGAAGTTTCCTAATTCAATTATTAAAATAATTAATAAAATTACAAAGTTTCCTAAAATAGCAGGTAAAAATGGCGGGAAACTATGTGCGGATTTATGTGACGGCTATGTTGTTATTATATATATTAAGATATATACACACATAATATTACATCAAACATGATATACCATTAAAAAAATTACTAAATTTGCATTTTTAATGAGGTTATTAATAATTCATAAAAATTATTGAAACCAATAGTCATTTATTATTTAAATATATAAATTGATGTTTATTATTCAAAGAAGTTTTTAATAATTTGAATTAGTTATTTTATTTTTTAAATTCTAATAATTATTGTAATAGAATTGTTTTTATACATTTATACATATGTTGATTATGTACATGACGGAGCTAGGGGACAGGGGGCGACCGCCCCCCCCCCCCAAACATTGTCTGCTGGTCCACTATTTCTAGTTAATTTGTAATGTATTTTTCAGTTTCGCCCCCGCAAAATTTTTGATTCTTCCTCGCAAAATTTTGATTTTTTTTTTTTGCCCATAATAAATATTGACCCAATAACTTACACTTTAAAATTCAACCATATAAAAAAAGGGAAAAAATCGCATTTAACCTAGAAAAATAAAAGAATTCATGAAATACTAGACAACCAATTTATATGTTATAAATACTGATTAGTATGACAAATTATATCAAAATTACTATCCCTTAAATTTCTCTAATTTCATGCAACTAAAACTTGGCAATACCCACTAATTTGCGTATAACTAATTGAAACCCCTAATTAATCACTTGATTGAGAAAATTGTGAAAGTTTGAACTTACAATAGTTTGATTATATGCAACTACAAAAAGTCGCGTATTTCAAAAGAATTTTTTTTGATATAATATTTATAAATCTTGAGATAAAAATACATCATATAATTTTTTACGAGCTATGGAAATTTACTAATGTTATACATCAAAATTTCTGTGTGATTTTGGTGCAGGATATTATTTTATAACTTGATGATGATGAATGCTTGAATATTAGATTTCATTGTTTTATACAATATTGCGATCATGAAGCATCTAGTATATAATAATTAATGAATTTACGCATTAGATCATATTCAAATCGATTATTAATATTTAAAATCATCTTTCATATTTTATTTCTATTTGATGATTTTGAAATTTAATGTGCTTTCTGGAAATCAATATGCTAGATTTCCAATTGTTTTCATGAGAATGTGATATGAGACTTTTTAAAAGAGCATTGTGATTAACCTAATTCATCATTTAATACTGTTAATATTGGGGTTGCAGGATTAACATCCATCCTAATGCAATTCTTCAAAATTGGAAAATATGAAAAAAGTTTTTCAAAATAAAATATTCAGTAGCTTATAAGAGTATTGATAAGTTACTTCCATTTCCATTTTCTATAAGTTCTGGTGCCGGAATGATTACTATATAGTGAATCAACGAAATATGAAATATCAACCAATAGTGTGAATTGTACATTTTCAACGTTTTCAAGAATCAAACATCTTACTAAGTAAGAAATCAAATGCCCCTCCAGCAAAATCTATCCATTCTAAGAAATAAAAGAACATTACAAGGGAACTTTCTTGTCCACAACTCCACATGATTAGGTCATCCCACCAATCGGAAAAACAAAACAGATATCGTAAAGTCGAGTCGAAGAAACCAAAACCAAGATGACAAAGTTTGCAAAAACTGTTATATTTGACGAACCGGCTAAACCCTGTTGTTCAAAACCCTTCTGTGTGAACATTGAAAGTCTGAAACATCAATATATTATGTTGGATAATCATGAACAATGTAATCGTCCATTACCAAAACTATTTTCAAAATTTCTTACATTTTGATTGCATCAAGCTTCTCAACTTCGAAAACCATGAACTTTATTCAGAAGATTCTGTTTATCTTCTAAGAAACAATCATACTTTAGATGAAGATCCGCAGCTTGTTTTTGGAGAGTGTTGGATCGAAAAAGAACAATAACGAAAAATAACATGAAAGTAACGCAAGAACACAAAGAATTTTCGGTCCGAAGACCCCCGAGGTTCGGTAATTCGAAGAATTTCCTACTCCCCCGTTGAGCAATCCACAAAATTTGGATTCACGCTCAAATCCACTAGGCACATAGCAATGTTCAAAGCAATTACAATCAATCCCAAAAACACAATGATAATCCCTAATTTCGGACTGCCCTAACTGAAGAATTTGCCAAAGATTCACCAAGAATCTAATCCCTAAACAATTGATTTACAAAAATTGTAAACCCAAAACAAAGATCAAAAACGCCCAAAACACAACCCCAAAACAGAGCCTATAGATTGAACCCTAAAAATCACCAAGAATAAAACTCTCCTTTATACAAGATTACACCTATTGTAATCAATCTAATCACCAAGAAAATATTAAGGAAGAGTAAAGGATTGATCTCACCAAGAGAAGAATCATTCGAATCAAGCCCTGAATTTCGCGTAGAGAGTGCAGCTGCGTTTTTTCCCTTTTCGCGTTCTTTCTGTGCTTCTATATCTTCTGTCGAGTTCTGATTGTGAATGAAGTCTGGGAAGAGTAATATATCCAGCAGCCCAAGTTTTTGGGCTAAATATACAATGAAGGCCCAACCCCCTTTAAAAACGTGTTTGGCTAAAAAGCGAAGTAGCAACTTCTACATTCTCCACCTTGCTACGAACTTGAGTGCACCATTAGTGGATTTGAGCAACCAATTCAATATCATCTTGCTCATAAATACCTGTAAAAGAAAAGACAAAGAATTAGTTTTTTAAAAATTAAACAAGGACCGAATATTGATTCTTAAGAATCAATGTTCAACATTTTCATGCAATCCTTAAATCTATTAATGGGTAATACCTTTGTTCCCATATCCGAAGGATTTAAAAGTGTTGGTATCTTTTCAATTTTAACCATTCCATTTTCAACCATGTCCCTTATAAAATGATATTTAATATCTACATGCTTAGTCCTATCATGAAACATGGGATTCTTACTAAGATGAATGACACTCTGATTATCAGAAAATAGAAGTACATTATTATCAATAAAGTTCAATTCATGCAATAAACCCCTCACCCAAAGCCCCTCCTTTAATGCTTCACATGCAGCAATATATTCAGCCTCAGTGGATGATAGTGCAACTGGGATTTCCAACTAATGCATGAATTACATAAAGTAAAAACATATGATGACGTACTTCTCCTTTTATCTAAATCACCCGCAAAATCAGAGTCACAATACCCTTTTAAGATTATACCTTCTATGCATTTGGAATAATGCAAACCAACAGTTTCAGTACCTTTTAGGTATCTAAGCATACCTTTTAATGCTTCCCAATGAAGTTCACCGGGATTGAACATAAACCTGCTAAGAGTACTCACAGAATATGCTAAATCGGGTCTAGTGCATACCATTAAAAACATAACAGAACCAATCACATTAGCATAAGGTACTTTATTCATCCTAATGATTTCTTCATCTGTTTTAGGAGATTGATCAGATGAAAGTTTCAAATGGTTTGACAAAGGTAATGAACAGGATTTAGCATGCATCATAGAAAATTTTTCAATCACTTTAGAAATGTAGGCAGATTGATTTAAAAACAAAGTACTATTAGTCTATCCCTTTTTATGTTCATACCCAAAATTCTCTTGGCAGGGCCAAGATCCTTCATTTCAAATTCAGAATTTAATTTCTGTTTAACTGAGTTTATTTTATTAATATCATGACAAGCTAAAAGCATATCATCCACATATAATAACAGATAAACAGAATCAGGTCCTCCATTTCCATCATAAAACAATCATGAATCATAATTACTTTTCTTAAAACCTAATACCTTCATGTAAGATTCAAATCTCCTATACCATTGCCTAGGAGCTTGTTTTAAACCATATAGAGACCTCTTTAAAAGACAAACAGTTTCAGTCTTACCCTTTTGCTCAAATCCTTTAGGTTGTTGCATATATATAGTTTCATCTAATTCACCATAAAGGAAAGCAGTTTTGACATCAAGCTGTTCTAACTCCCAGTCAAAATGAGCAACTAAGGCCAAAAGGATCCTAATAGATGTGTACTTGACGACAGGTGAGAAAATTTCATTATAGTCTATACCTTCCTTTTGGGAAAAGCCCTTAGCTACTAGTCTGGCTTTGTACTTAATGCCATGTTTGCTGGAGTCACATTCCTTAATCTTAAAAATCCACTTACAATCTATGACTTTATGATCTTTAGGCCTTTTAACCAATATCCAAGTTTTATTCTTATGTAAAGAATTCATTTCATCATTCATAGCTGCAAGCCAATTTTTAGATTCAGGACAAGATATAGCTTCTTCATAAGAAGCTGGTTCAGGACACAGATTATCACAATCAGTAAAGAGAGACATAAAATCATCATTGTTATACCTAGTGGAAGGTCTTACTTCCCTTCTCACCCTATCTCTAATTAACTGATAGTTGGATAGATCATGTGTTTGAGTAAGTTCACCTTCAGTATTAGAATCAGTATCCTCTTGATCCATGTTTTCATTTTGGTTGTTCTGATTCAAGTGCTCCACCTCAAGAGGAGCTTGTGTAGTTGTGTTATCAAGACTGAGATCATTCAAGTCCCATATGACAGTTTTCATCCTTTTAAGATTATCAGCTTTAGATTCAGTTTTGATAAGGCAAGGCATTAAATCTTCCTTAAACACAACATTCCTGCTTATTATTATTTTAAAACCCTGATCTTCTTTTACCCACAACCTGTAACCTTTTACACCTTCTCCATAACCTAAGAAAACACATCTTTTAGACCTGGGGTCGAGTTTTCCTTGATTTTGGTGTGCATATGCAGCACATCCAAAAACCTTTAAGGAGGAATAGTTGGGGTGTTTACCAGACCAAATAAATTCAGGAGTTTTAAACCTGTAGCCCTTGAAGGGCTCAAGTTAACCAAATAAGTGGCAGTCTTTACTGCCTCTCCCCAAAAACATTTTGGGAGACCAGAGCTCAACAACATACACCTCACTTTATTTAATAAGGTCCTATTGATTCTCTCAGCTGTCCCATTTTGTTGTGGTGTGTAGGTGACAGTCCTATGTCTTAAAATTCCATTTTGTTTACAAAACTCATCAAATATGGTATTACAAAACTCCAATCCATTATCAGTTTTCAAAACCTTTATTTTCTTGTTGGTTTGGTTTTCAATTAAGATTTTCCAATCCTTAAAATTTTGAAAAGTCTCATCTTTTGATTTTAGTAAAAAAGTCCAAACCTTTCTTGAAAACTCATCAATAATCAACAAGTAATATTTGAAACCAGAAACAGTTTGAGTGGATGCTGGACCCCATAGGTCAGCATGAAGATATTCAAGAATGGAGGTGGATTTATGAATACCAGATTTGAAAGGTAGTTTTGTTTGTTTTCCCAAAATACATTCTTCACAAAAAATCTTCCTTGTCTAAATTAACATTTCCTATAACCCCATCATTGCTTAGTGACTTAAGAGATTTATCTCCTATATGGCCAAGTCTTCGATGCCATAAGGAAGAGTTTCTGTTTTGAGAGTGTAAGACAGATAGGCATTCTTCTTTCTGAGGAGTAGCATAAATTTTGTAAAGACCATTTGTTTTTGAAACATTTATGATTTCAGAAGAATCCTTTTGAATTTTGCAAAACCCATTCTTAAAGCAAATCTAAAAATTATTAGAATCCAAGATTCCTAAAGAAATGAGGTTCTTGTCAACCTCGGGAACATACCTAGTTTGTTCCAATTTGAGAAATTTATCATTTTCAAGTTTTAAGACAATGTCACCAACACCACGTATCTTACAAGGAAAATTGTTTCCCATGTAAACACTCCCTTTATCTGTAGGTGTGAAATTATTGAACCATTCTCTTTCGGGACACACATGATATGTGCACCCAGAATCCAATACCCAAGATTGATGAGTGTCTTGAGTATTCACCGTGTAAACGACACCATTATTATCATCACACTCATTATTGTGTCTTGGTTTGTTCTTAAGATCATTTAATCTCTTGAGACAATCTTTAATGTAATGTCCAGGTTTCTCACAATAATAGCATTTCTTGATTGATTTATCCCGGGATTTGGAGAAATCTGGTTTCTTATTTGTAGGAGATTTTCCTTTTCTTTGGGTATTATTGTTATAGGTATTTTGATGTGGCTTGAATGGTCTTTTAGATTTAGCAATTAAAACTTCTCCTTGATGACTTCTTTTAATTTCAGATTTTAATTCCAAATCTCTATTTCTTAAGGCAGAGGTAATAATATCAAGGCTAAGTGTATCTCTACCATATTCAAGAGCATATTTCACATCTTTATACCTATCACCTACAGCATTTAATAAAGCAATACACAATTGATCTTCAGATATCTTTTCATCACAATTAGACAAGTCTTGTGTAAGCTTATTAAATCTATCAAGATTAGACTCGAGATCTTGAGATAGTTCAAACCTAAAAGCAAAAAACTGTTTCAATAGAACACACTTATCGGGAATGGATTTAGATAGATATAAATCTTCTAACTTTTTCCATAATTCAACAGTCGTTTCTGTTTCACCTACTTTTCTAAGGACAATATCAGAGAGATGAAGAAAAATAGTGCTCCATGCTTGTTCATCTAGTTCTTGCCTTCTAAAAGGACTAAATTCAGTAGGCCAATTTTCAGTAATTGCATATGCACATTTTTGTTGAAGTAAAATAGCCCTAATCTTCTGTCTCCATAGACTAAAATCACCTTTTCCAGTCCACACCTCTATTTCAAATTTAGTAGGAGACATTTTGAGAAAAAAACGCCAAGTTTCACAAAGCAAGTCACCAAAAAATTTGAAATCACAAAATCTAACCTATATATCAAGAAATAAAGCAACAAAGTCCAAGTATATAAAAATATTTAAAAATAGTGCAGATTATTAAAACATGCAATATTTCAACAAAATTATATAAATAAAACAATTATGCAAGAATTCAAGAATATATCAGATTGTTGTAATTCCCTAAAATTAACTTCAATTGATTCACTTATCAAAAACGGATGTGGATACCAAGATATATATATCAATATATATAATATTCCAAAAATCGAAGCAAGATAAGGATAGAAGTTACCAAGAATTCAAAATTGTTCAATACAGGGGCAAAAGGAAGTGCAGGCAGTCACAAAAAAAACCTGCAGCCACCAAATTATGAACCTGCAAAGTCAAGAAATTGGATTTCAGCCAGTACACAAGCTCTGATACCACTTGTTGGATCGAAAAAGAACAATAACGAAAAATAACATGAAAGTAACGCAAGAACACAAAGAATTTTCGGTCCGAAGACCCCGGAGGTTCGGTAATTCAAAGAATTTCCTACTCCCCTGTTGAGCAATGCACAAAATTTGGATTCACGCTCAAATCCACTAGGCACATAGCAATGTTCAAAGTAATTACAATCAATCCCAAAAACACAATGATAATCCCTAATTTCGGACCGCCCTAACTGAAGAATTTGCCAAAGATTCACCAAGAATCTAATCCCTAAACAATTGATTTACAAAAATTGCAAACCCAAAACAAAGATCAAAAACGCCCAAAACACAACCCCAAAACAGAGCCTATACGATCGAACCCTAAAAATCACCAAGAATAAAACTCTCCTTTATACAAGATTACACATATTGTAATCAATCTAATCACCAAGAAAAGATTAAGGAAGAGTAAATGATTGATCTCACCAAGAGAAGAATCATTTGAATCAAGCCCTGAATTTCGCGTAGAGAGTGCAGCTGCGTTTTTTCCCTTTTCGCGTTCTTTCTGTGCTTCTATATCTTCTGCTGAGTTCTGATTGTGAATGAAGTCTGGGAAGAGTAATATATCCAGCAGCCCAAGTTTTTGGGCTAAATATACAATGAAGGCCCAACCCCCTTTAAAAACGTGTTTGGCTAAAAAGTGAAGTAGCAACTTCTACAGAGAGCCACAACGTGTGCTTCAGCAGTTCCCACTTTCTTGTCTTTTTCTGCAGACTCTGACCTCAGCAGTTTTCTCTTCTTTTTCCTTTAGTTGCAACTTCTCTTTCTCAACCCTCTCGACTTCTTACCAGTGAGAGTCCTGAAGGTTTCCATGGTAAAAAGAATACCATAAATGCTTATGTTTTCAATTTGTATAGCGTTAGACACATAAATGGACAAATTATTTTTGTATTGATAAATTAATTTTTTATTTGTCAGTCAATCTAACTTGCCTATTTTGGTACTTAAAATCATCATTTTCAATCCTCTTAGTTTAAAAAATAAAATAAAATATTCTGGGGCTTTGCACCCTCCACCCTCCACCCCTTGATTTTCGCCCCTGCAACATCGAAACCCTTACTACGTCCCTGATTATATATAAGCATAAAATTTTTATGAATGCTTATTGAAATCAATATTGTGGATAACAACTTTCGTGTATTGCAATGGTGAAATACTAGCTATATATAAATGGAGAGTACTTTTCAATAACATGTTTTTGAACTTTTCCCGCCTAAACCTATTTTCTAAAATGGAAGTATTTCAATGAACTAGAATAATTTTCATAATTATACCATTATTTTGAAATAAAAAATATGCAATGTGAGTGTCAAATCGAAGATATCAATGAGAGCTTTAATAAGAACTCACGAGTAAGAGTCAACTATAAACACGTCTTCCCTAAAATCACATCAAAGATTAACAGTAAAAATCTTATTTTGTAAATTTTACTTTTTCCACATGTCACACTATTTCAAAATTGTTTTATTTAAGTAATGATATTTATAATTTCTTAACTAAATTTAATTTGATCATAAATAATTAATTTCAATTCGAGTTAACACCCATAATACTCATTTTGTTCATTTATTCATTTATTTAATCATTTTGATTATTTATTTATTTAGTTTGTTCATTTATTTATATTTAATACTAGAGATTTAAATAATAAAAATGTGAAAAATACATATTACTGATTTTAACAATTAGTTTAACTATTTTTAATCAAAATAAAAATAAAGTCATGTTAGCAAACTCGTGATATTTCAAAATAGGGTGTGGTTAAATACATTTATTTAAAACGTATAAAAATATTTTTTTGGGGTAAAATAACACTTTGACTTCTAGGTAAAATGAAAAGTCATGTCGTATTGGAGATTATTGAATAAGTTTTTAATATTTTGATAATTGTCATTGATGATGGTTTCACGTTGTATACCGATTTATACGGAATTTAACTATTTAATTTTGATTTTTTCATTTTCTTTTCCTTTTAATAAAATTTTAAGCGTATATTACAGATATATCTATTTTTTTGCTTATTACAAATTCTATTTAAATATAATTTTTCTTTTCCATTTTAAGTTTTAAATCAATTCAAATTACAATATTTAAAGAAATTCCTTCCTGGAACCATAAACATACTAACAGTAAAAATATAAAAAATAAAAATTAAAGTATGTTTAATGTACATTTTTTTGCAATTAATTGTCTTCATTTGTTTTTTATTTTTAATTAAATATTCATTTCATATGTTAACATATAAACTCAATAAATGTAAGTAATAAATGATCGTGTATCGCACGGTGTAACACTAATTTATATATTAAAGTAGAATGACCATCACCAAATCCGCACATAGTTTCCCTTCAAAATAATTTTCCAAATTTGAAAATTTTTGCAAAAAAATAAATATTGTATTAAATATTTTAGTAAATATTATGTTATATGCGTCATTAATGACATTAGCATTGGCATTCACGTTATGCCATTTATGGCATCAATATATTATTTTTTTAATGTATAAACTATTTTTTATAATAATAATTATTTTTTTCAATAATTATTGTATTATTTTGAAATAAAAAAATGAGAATTTTAATTCAAGCTAAAAAAATGAGAGCAAACATTAAACATATTGTCTGTAAAATTGTCTCAAAAATCAAATGTAAAAGTTTTATTTTAGTTTTTTTTAATATCTCATTCATTATAAATTATATAATTTAAGTTCTATAATAATATTAATAATTTGTTAACTATTAGAGTGTGTTTGGTATTGTTTAAAATAAGTTTTTTTTTTTAAATAATAGTGATTTTTAGGAAAATTGATGGTTGGTATTTGGTTGAAAAGTCAAATATTGGAGGCTTGACTTTTAATGAATGGTTGAGATTGAATATTGTAGAAAAATGAGAAAATTTTAATGAAAATCAAACAAAGGCTAAATTCAATTTACTAATAAAAGATTAATTTCAGTTCAAGTTCTTTTTCTTATCAAATTAAAACAAATAATAAATATACGATTTTTTAAAGTAAATTCAATTAAGTTGTGTTAATTTTTACAACTTAAAAGATTGATCAATTTATTCATCATTTTGACATTATTTTTATTTATTTGCTGATTATGTTCATTGTCTATTTTTTATTATAAACTTAAATAACTATAATATGCAGAATATATATTACATACTTTAACAAATAGTTCATATAATTTTTATTAAAAAATTGATCGATCATCAATTTTTATGAAAATATTAAAAAAATAATGTAATAATATGAATAAAGAAATTGTCAATATGAAGGAATAAAAAAAAATTCATGTAACAATATTTATTAAAATTAATGATTTTTTTTGTTAGAAAAACACTTGAAATTAATAATTAATGCTTAAAAATAAAAATACAAAAAAAAGAATATATCTTACATCTCTTTTTGGAAAGAATATAATGATGAACAATATATAAAAACAAAAGCATCGGTCCTAAGCAGAATATGTAATTTGAGTTTTCTACATATACTATATGAGCCTAATTTTGTAGTTTAAAAATTTTTTAAAAGAAAATTTTCTTTATTGAACATTAAATCCAAAAATCGAATTGATATTCGTTGACAAATTGTACGGTATTGTAATATAATAACATATTTATTACTGACAATTTCATTATTGAAATTAGACTATATATACAAATGTAATAAATATTATTTTTCAATTCCAGTAATTACATAAGAAACGATTAAATCCGTGCATCGAACGGGTGAAATAAAAATAATAATAATAATAATAATAATAATAATAATAATAATAATAATAATAATAATAAGAAAAGCTTTCTTTTACTTATTTATCCAAACCCAATCTATAGGACACGAGGTACTAGGCGATGCAAAACAATCAATAAATAAAATTTTACATAAATGATCCCAACCTATAGCTTGTTTGGAAAATCAAGACATTTCCTTTCAATCTTGACTTTAACGTCCTCGTTTGAAAGTTTAGAGTTAATTTATTTAGTAGTCACTGAACTTTACTATATATTATTACTTGCTCACTCTAATATAAAAAGTTACCCGTTAATCAATGAAATTTGTTATATATTACTATTTGCTCACCGAAATTTAAAAGATTACTTGTTGTTCATCCAAATTTAAACAAAGTTATGCATTCATCACTCAAATTTGAATAGAGTTGTTTATATCATATGATATGCATGATGGATGGATGCATTTTTATTTTTTCAAATTTAGGTGAATACGTGTACAAGTAAGTAATTATCTATAGCAAATTTCAATAAACGATTTCAATGAGCAAGTAATAGCATGAAAGTTTATATGCATTACAAATCCAGTTTCCGTATTTCTTAGCGACTGCGCCAATCGCTAAAGTAAGCTGGTTTAATCAAGAAATTCGACTTACGTGCGGATATGTGTAAAGACAACTGAATGCAAACAAACCTTCTTCTTTCAAAAATTAAATAGTAATATTTAGAAGAATGTATAGTTAAAAAGTAGGAAATAATTTTAGGTTTACGTGTAAAATATTTTTTGTGTGAATATATGATTGATAATGAGTATGAGAAAAAGAGTTTTATGAAAATGATTATCAGGGGCTATCTTATAAATTTCTTTAGAAACAATTTTTTTTTTCTTTAAGGGTACGTTTGAAAGCCCACATTTTCCTTGGAATTGAAAAAATTTCCTCCTTTTTTCCATCTTTTAATATTTGAAATGCAAAATTTTCTTGACGACTCCATTTCCTTCTTTTTCCTCTACTCGCACGGGTTCCTTCTAATTGATGAATTGCTTTTCCCATCTAACTAGTAGAATTTATTTTTCAGGTAAATTTTTTAACAATTTTCGTCACGTTTAATCATTTTTGTTGTTGTTAATTGATTTATTTTATTTTTCCAAAAATTAACATTATTATTATCAAGTACAAATGTGTAAAAAAATAAAAAAATATTTTTTTTGATTAAAATAGCCAAATTTTTCTTTATTTGTCATAAAAAATAATGTCAATCTAACAACAAAAATTGAAAAATTTCTCACTTTTTTCACTTATAAAAATAAACCAATCAAATATATTAACTTTCAATTCCCATAAATTTAATTCTCTGAAATTCAATTCCTTAGAATTTATTTTCTTTCCATCCAAATTCCACCCTCGTTATCAAATGCAACCTAAATTATGCACATTTTCTCATATCATTTTTAGTTTTAAGCTATGCAAATTTTATTATTATTATTATTATTATTATTATTATTATTATTGTTATGTACATAAATAAAATTGGTTCTTTTTTTGTACATAAATAAAATTGGGTCGTGGAACAGAAAATAGATAATTTTCCTCTGTTTGGTAACACTATTTAATTTATAAATTTGTTCATTTATGATTTTGATGTAAAAATTGTGATTGAAAATTAGAAAGAAATAATGTATATTGTTAAAAAATAATTTAAAAAATTATGTGATTTATAAAAAATTTTAATAGTTACCAAACACAAGGCAAAAAAGAAAAAAATCCCAGGATGTAACCTTATCTAAAACTATAAGGCTTCGTTTGATAGGAATGGCGAAATTTGTGTGAAAAGAAATTGAATTTCAGGGGATTCAATTGTAGGGAATTGAATTCCTGGAAATTTGAAATTTAATGCGTTTAATTGGTTTAATTTTCTACGTGAAAAAAATGGGAAATTTTCAAACTTTTCTTATTTGATTGACATTATTTTCTATGAAAAATAAAGCAAAAATTAGTTATTGTAATAAAAAAATTAATTTTTGTTTATTTTTTCACACATTTGTACTTGATAATAATAATATTAATTTTTGGAAAAAAATAAATCAATTAACAATAAAAAAAAATAATCAAACGTAACGAAAATTGTACGTGATTTTCTCTGAAAAATAAATTCACCTAGTTGGGCTGGAAAATGAATTCAACGAATTTGAGGAAAATGAGTGCGTGAGTTGAAAAGGTGGAAAATGTTTTCCTTGGGAAAAATAAGCAATCAAACGGCTAAAAAATGGAAAATGGTTGAAATTGAAGCATTTTTCATGAAAAATTGAAGCTATCAAATTCACCCTAACTATTGCATTTTCTTTTCCAGGTTACTTTAGCGGTCTCTCAAAGTCATCGATCAACACCAACTGCCAAATTTAAGGCAAAACTCGGTGCCGTCATATTGGTAGTTGCCACAATGTCTGTGCACTGTGTCATGTCCAATTTTTATCCTTCTTCCAAGCCTGGTGGAGGGTATGAGCGGTCGAGGAGAGTTGTCTACCGCGTTGTGCGGTGCTGCAAGGTGGGTGTTGGGGTGGCGAAAAAGAAGACCTTGGTATTGAAAAATGGAAATGATTCACTTGAAATTTGCAGAGTGCTTAATGGGATGTGGAAAATCAGTGGTGGATAGGGCAGAATTGATTGAGACGATGCCGTCAAAGCTATGTTCAAATACGCCGACGCTGGTCTCTCCACCTTCGACATTGCAGACCATTGTACGAAATTTTACCCCATTCCCCATTCCCCTGAATAGTGGGTCTTTTCTTCGTTTTTTTGTTGTTATGAAGTGTTTGGTCTGGCTTAAAAGCCAAAAATTTTGATCTTTTCCTGCACCCTCAAAAGCACAAAAAGTGGAGAGAAAGTTTTTTTGTTGTTATGTCGTTTGACAGTTCTCATTCCTCTACTTCAAGTGAGAGTTAGAGTGCTTCTTCATGTCTGAAGGACAAGTGAAGTTAGAATCAATTTAAATAGATGGTCTGCACTCAAAAAGTGAGGGGACTTTACCTGGCGTAGTTGTGAAATTATGACGTCTCCTTGTAATAAGATGCAGTTGAGTTGTGCACGAAGAGCAAGGGTTATACTCGATTGCAGTTTCTAGAGATATATTTATTTTCTCATATATGCATGCTGTCTAACCAAATGGGTGCCATCACCCGTCAAGATGACTAGTAACTTTGTTCAGGAGAGCATAAACGTCTCAAGGAAGAGGATGTATGTTGGATCTTTGGACGTGCTTCAGTTTCACTGGTATACAATGTCATTTTTCAGTTTCTTGTGTTGTCTAAATGAGTTTGATTATGTTTATACTCAATGTGTATATCAATTAATAGAACTTTCATAAACTATAAATGCAAAAAAATCGAAAAAGAGAACTTCTATAGAGGATCTTTTACCAATATTTGGTGGGGCACAAGCATGGTGTTTTATATATTGGGAAATCATTCCTCTCCACATCATTCAATCATTCCACTGAATTTTTGAACAACACATTTTATAATGACTTTTTCTTATGTGTGTTTTACTTAGGTGGGACTATTCTAATTCTGGTTACCTTGATGCACTTAAACACCTAACAGATTTGAAAGAAGGTTTGTTTGCATTCAGTTGTCTTTACACCTATCTATACATAAGCCGAATTTCTTGATTAGACCAGCTTACTTTAGTGATTGGCATGCAGGTAAGATCAAGACTGTTGCATTAACTAACTTTGATACGGAGAGGTTACAAAAAATCCTGGAAAATGGGATTCCAGTCGTTAGTAACCAGGTGATAAATTTTATTTATTTATTTTTAGTTTCTGGTGCACTCTTAAATGATGTTAAGCGAATTAAACGAGAACGTTCTTTGTTTCTTCAGGTACAACATTCAATTGTTGACATGCATCCTCAACAGAAAATGGCTGAGTTGTGCCAGCTTACTGGAGTTAAACTTATAATGTCTCTTTCTATCTCTCTTTCCCAGATAATTTATAGAAATTGTTATTGACACTCCACTTTATCTATGCACTCACAAAGTTAATTTTCAAACTACAAATATTATCATTTTTGTATAATTTCTTAAACATTTATATTGCTCCTCAAAATAATTTATCAAATGAAATATTACATCAATTCATAGATTCTACAGCTTGACACGACAAAGTGAATGCTAAAACAGGGAGCATGTAGAGAAATGTGTATTTATACATGTAAAATCAAATCATTCATGCATAAACGTAGTCATTCATATATTTCTGTGTAATATACATCCACCGGTTACTTAGATGGTTAAACGTCCTATTGTCCTAGTGAGAGTATTATAATTCTCATTTCTTAACTGAGCCCTTGAGCAATTAACGATTCTAATCAATGTTGTGAATTTCAGCATGAGATTTAACATTTCCCTATAGCAATACGCTGTAAACATTTTTGTATCTTGAGCTACACGCAAATCTGATGTTGCATTTATGTGTAGGTATGGAACTGTGATGGGTGGACTCTTATTCGAAAAGTTTCTTGATACAAACTTGTCAATTCCTTTTGCTGGCCCTCCATTAATTACTCCTTCACTGCAGAAGTACAAAAGGGTGAGTTTTCTAAATAATGCATATCGAACCAAAAACGCTGTGAATGTTTGTTGCTTTTCTTTTATAGAATTTCTTAGGAATTTAAAATATCACAAAAGTTCCAAGCATCTAAAATCCCGAAAGCAAATAATTAACACCGGCAAACTTTTTTTTTTTTTTTAATAACCGTTGATGTCCTGGCTTCGCCCTACTAATCCCTCGAGGCCCTGACTACTCGACCAGGAGTTTGCCCCAATGGCCTCAAGTATTTGATGCTAGGGGGAATTGAACTTGAGACTGTCAAACTTAAATCATTGTAGATCCTTGAAATATACAGTCTACAACAATAATATATCAACCCATTGAATCATAAAATCATAACCTATTATTAAATTCCAACCAAAAGAAAGAAATACAGTAACTGATAAATTTGCAGAATACTAAAGTAAAATTTTGTCTCCTCCTGGTTGTCCAAGAAAACTTCCTACTAATCTTAAAATTTCTAGGCAACTTAAAAATATTTATCATATACCCCAGTAAATAAGCCCACGTTTGGTAAATATGTTTTTTAACATCTCAATTCCTCAAACTACTTTTTAACCATACATATTTTCTCTCTACTTTTTAATCATATATTTTACCAAGAAAACATAAAAAAACATATTTTTAAACATAAAAAGTTTAACAAACAGAGCCTTATCCACAACACTCTTCTAACGGAATAGCATAGTCAGTCATTCCTAAACTTTTTGAGCAGATCGAGTATGGGGAAAAAATCTTAAATGTATTATTCTAAAATAATATTTATCAAAGTTGCAGATTTTGAATATGTAAACTGACCAAAATAATTCGAGAAATAGCATTGAACTTCATCAAAAACTACATAAATAGCTCATATAGTATATGCTGGGCCCTGAGTCTCATAATTGCAGAATCGTGTTATCATACGTGCTTCTAGTCAGGGATCAGAGCAGATGAACCCTTGACCTCAAAGGACAAATGACCCTAGAGAGACAGAAATTGTTTATAACTTGGTCATATCCTTAATTGATAGAGTCAAACGGGAGTAATCCTATGGTACTCCGATCTTATTGTTTAGTTTTAGCCTCCGTTTGGTAACTCGTTACAATACATATTGTCAAATCACTTTTTAATCACACACATTTTTCAAAATCACTTTTTAACCACAACAACACATTATATGTTTATAAACAAAAATCTTCCACCAAACAGAGGATAAACTTTCTGTTTTGTTCATCAAGCCTTGTGGTAAGATCTGGCAGACTAATCAGATAGTCAAGAATCTACCCTAAATTTGGATGTAACCACTATATATGAGTGTAGAAAAACCAGTTTTCCATATCATATCAACTAGTGTTGTCCACGGAAAGTAACTAGTAGAGCATTAATATTTCCTAGGAAACCAACCACTATATTCACATTTGGTTAACAAGTCGTGTACGAAAAATATATGCAGATGGTCGATGCTTAGGGAGGATGGAGCCAATTCCAAGTTTTGCTTCAGACCCTGAAGAAAGTAGCTTCAAAACAGGGCGTCTCCATTCCAACAGTAGCTGTGAAATACATCCTCGACCAGGTAAGAAAAATAATATCTTAGCGTTTGCGATATGTATATCTATTTGTTATCTCGGATTTATTTTGATCTGCTATTTGCAATATTGCAGCCAGCAGTGGCAGGGTCGATGGTAGGTGTAATGCTTGGTCTGTCGGAACACATTAAATCCACAAATGCTATGTTTTCTCTTGTTCTTGATGAAGAAGATGTGAGCAGCATACAAGAAATTTCCAAGAGAGGCAAAAATCTTTTGAATGAAATTGGTGATTGTGGGGAAGAATATAGGCGCTAATTACATAGTACCATCTTGTTAATTTCATCACTGTATATTTATACCAGAGATGTATTATATATTGAGAAAATTGCATGGAGATGCCAGTTTTAGTTGATAAGACTGCACTCTAAAACTATACTAAATTAAATTTATTCTATCTTTGGTTTTGATTAAAATCTTAAATCTTATTTTTATTTCAAGTCAATATCAAAAGTTAATTTAAACTTGATTCACAACTTTTTAATCACATTTTATCAATATTTATCAAAATTTACTAAAATTTAATTTTAATCTACAACAAATATGGTGTAAGTAATAGATTTTTTGAACGAAACAATTTTTTTTTTTTTAAATGAATTGGACGCTTCATTTTCCACCTCGAAACCCTACTCCTGCTTCTTAGAAATCATAAACCATGTAAAAGCTCGACTTTTATAGTTCAACTCCGAACAACACAAGAAGTTCATTGACCAATTTGAAACCAAAAAAAGAAAGAAAAGACGAGTGACTAAATTGCAATAGGATCTAAAGATGGATGACTAAGTTTGTACAAAGAATGATATTGTTATTAATGTTGGGGAAAGAAGTATAAAGAAAGGTGAGGGATGACGGGCGTAAATTAGTCATTATTTCCCTTGGAAACCTTGGCTCGTATAAAACGCAGAAAATAGCCCAAAACCCGTTTCCTTCATCTAATTTCAGGGCGGATCCACCCTTCTGAAGTCTAGTGCTTTATAGGACCAGATGGCATAAAAGCTCGGCCCATTTTGAACCTTTAAAAATATGTTTTTTTATGTTTTTTAGATAAAATGTGTGATTGAAAAATAAAGAGAGAAAATGTGTGTTGTTAAAAATTGATTTGAGAAATTGTGCATGAAACAAAGGTTTATAGCATCTCCAATGGGACATTGTCCACGCTAGAAAAAAGGTGTCATTTGGCAATCATTAATTGGACTTCTAGTGAATGTCTAACAAATAGACATTGATGCAAAAAAATTATCTCCAATGCACTATGTCTACAACCCAATAATGATTCATATGTGGCATTTATTTATTCAAAATAAAACTATTTAATATACATTCGAAAGAAAAAAGCTGTGAAACTATAATAACAGAACTACCAATGTTACGGACTCTCCACGACGTCTTCTTGAAATAAAAATTGAAAAGCTAAAATTAAAATCGAGAATGTGTTCATGAATGGTGGTGTAGACAAGGAACCTGACATTTTCTTCCCCTTTTAGATATCGAAACACACAATAAATAAAATTTGTAGAAATTAAAGAAATAAATATTAATAGAGTCAAATAAAAGCTTACACAAATTTTATTTCCTGTTCGTGGTTTAGAGAATATCTGTTACGAGAAGCTTTGGATTTCCACTTAATCTTTGTTGTTTGGGGAAGTTCGGAATGCAAGCACAAGAATCGAGCCTTTTGTTAAAGAAATGGAACAAAAAAATGTAGAAAGTGGGGGGGGGGGGATTGGAGCCGTGGGTGTATTGTCCGCCCATATTTTCCATTTTTCTCTCCATTATTGCCAAGTCAACATGTTTAACATGTTTTCTAGAATTTGACATGTTGTTGGACAATGTCTAACTTTTTTTGGACCAACTCAGCATGACATTAGTTGCATTGGAAGAAAAAATAAGTAGACATCTTCCATGGCAACTTGGACAATGTGCTATTAGAGATGCTCTTAATTACTAAATTCACTAAAGTATCGAGCACACTTCGAATTGAACACCAACGCTCCGCTCCTCCTCCTCTTTGCAACCTCTCCCGCTCGTGGCTCTTCCAAATCCAAACCCTCCTGGTAATCCTTCTCATTTCTCAATCTTTTCTTGCCCAAATCACACTGGTCATCAGTGACTTGGTAGAATAGACGCACTGCAGACGGCGCGATCTTGAGGGGAAATTGTAGGTGCGGGCGGTGTGCCGACGACCCTACATAGTCACGCAGGTTAGGGCCATTCTTATCTTCTTTGAATGTCAGGGATTGGGGGAAATTAACATTTTCTATTTATCTTCTTCCTTTCCATTTCAATAATTGCATATTTGCAAATTGCAATTGAAGGTTAACAGTTAGGGCTAAGTTGCTAAGCAGACAGGTAGCTTGCTAGCTTGATAAATTCTTCAGTTGACTCCCTCCCAGACTCCAGTGCGACTATGAGTCTACAAGGACCAACCAGGTTAGTGCATCTTATTTGATTTAGTAGAGAATGTCATTTGAATTTGATATTGATTTTGAGAATGTGATACTGAAGTTTTGAATTTGGAAATGTGATTAGATAATATGATTCAGGCTTGATCAATTTTAGATTATTGTGATATGATTATCTGATTTTGAGAATATGATGTAGATTATAAATTTTAGATTATTGTGATTTAAATATTAGATTATCTGAGTTTTAGAATGTTATTTGATGTTGAGAATATGATTTAGATTATAAATTTTAGATTATTGTGATTTAAATATTAGATTATTTGAATTTTTACTTGAATAAATTTTGAATTCACAATTTTTTTTTTGGTGGTGCTTTTGAAAGATTAGATTTTAAGTTTATATGGCATTATGTGATTTAGAATCTGCTTTCTAGAATGCAAATGCGAATGTGATTAGAGTATTGCTTTATAGCTTTAGAATGTGAATTGAGAATGTGATCTTGAGAATTGCTTTAGAAGGTGTTTGAAAATTTGATTTAGATTCTATTATTGAAAATGTGATTTTAAATATTTTTTTATAATGTGTTTAGTAGTATTTTGTAAGTCATGCACCGAAAAACACAAGGTTCGGCATTGTCGCCCCTCCCTCCCCTCACAATTTTTAAAATCCAGCTCGGCCCAACATAAATCTTGGATCAGCCACTGCTTTCAGCACTTTACTCTCTGCTTCACGGTCAGAGCCTTAGAGGCATTTCATCGAACGGGTCGTGTTCTATATACAAGGACACCATGGACGGTATGTAAGATGTCAAATCCCCCCATCCCAAAAAAAGAAGAAGTGGGATTTAGTGCTTTACTTCTCGAGATTTTATCTTTAATCTTCAACCACAAAGAACAAATTTTCAGCTTCCTGTGTGCTTATGCCTTTCATTACCATAAGTGCTCCTTTAGCAATTTTCAGAACTCCATCTCGTATAGTCACGAAAAAGCCTTTAGACTCTAAGGCTCCCACGGAGATGAGATTCTTACTCAAATCAGGTACATACCTTACGTCTGTCAGAATTTTAGTTGATCCATCATGACATCTCAAACGAATTGAACCTATCCCTGTTGTTTGCAAGCTCTCATCATTGCCGAGGTAAACAACACCACCATTTAATTCTTCAAAGTTGAAGAACCACTCCCTGTTGGGACACATGTGGTAAGTGCAACCCGAATCCATAATCCATTCGTCTGAGTGAGATATACTTGATGTACCAGCTAGTACAAATTCTGACTTATCATCTTCACACTTGGTTATATTGTCTTCTGAAGTAGCTCCAGCAAAACCTTTAGTCTTGTCTTTATTCTTCAGCTTTGGACAATCCTTTTTCCAATGGACTTTTTAATGACAAAAGGTGCATTCATCTTTAGAAGGCTTGCCCTTCGAATGAGATCTGCCCCTTCTCCCGGGATTACGACTTTGAGTACGACCTCTTGCAGTATAGGATTCTCTTGCTGAACTTTCATGTTCCTTTTGATCATTCTTCCGGATCTCATTATTGTGCAAAGTAGCACATACTTCATCAAAAGTAATTTCATCCTTTCCATGAAGTATCGTAGTGACAAGGTGTTCGTATGCACCAGGAAGAGAAGTTAAGAGCAACATGGCCTTATCTTCATCCTTAAAAGATTCTTCAAGATTTATCAACTCAGCCACCAACTTTTTGAACTCAGTAATGTGGTTGTACATAGTTGTACCAGGTTGATATCGGAAGTGAAATAACTTCTTCTTCAAATAGAGTCGATTTTGGCAGTTTTTTGATATAAACTGCTTCTCTAACTCCTTCCACAATTTGCTTGCCAATTTCTCCATCTTCTCTCTAGTGAGACACGAATGAATGATCACACAGGCACTCCGATTGATCCTTGTCCATTCCAAATCATCCATTTCAACTAGTTTATCTTCTTCAAGAGCAATGTCTAGCTCTTGTTGAAATAGTGCATCCATAACTTCACACTGCCACATAGTAAAGTTATTGGTGCCATCAAATTTTTCCACATCTATTTTTGCATTTGTTACCACTGTCCTTGTTGAAGACACAACGGGCCTTGAATTTCCATCTGAAATGGCTGGAGATGGGTCCTCAGTCCTCTTCGGTGTAGTCGAGGAATTGTTAGACATTTCAAAACCTCCAAAAAAAAAATGTACCAAGATCCTTATTCTCAAAAAAATCTTTTGTAATGTGGAAGATTAGTCGGTGCTGCAACCACAAAGCATACTTAGAATTTCAAGAGAGTTAAGGCTCTGATACCAATTGTTGTGCCGAAGAGAATCAATCGACGGTTTGACCGATGCAAAAATATAAATAACGAATTCGAAAGAGAAAGAGAAAGAAAACAACACAAGATTTACGTGGTTCGACAAATTGTCTACGTCCACGGAGGGAAATTCCAAATTTCCACTAATATGACAAATGTGGAATACAAATATCTCGACCTCACCAAAAGACACTCTTTCTCACAAACTACAAAAGAAGAACAATTTACAAGTGCACTTGAGCACCTCTCCAAAACTCAAGTACTACAAATTCTCACAAGAGAAAACAAAGGAATTGTTCTCTTCTTCTTGATGTTCTAAAACCAAATGAAGCATGTCTATTTATAGGCCAAGAGAATGAACCACAACCATCAATTTGATTTCCACTTGTATGGTGGAAATTCAAGTGCTCCACTAAAATAACTTTCATAATTTTTTGCCAAACTTTTGACTAATTGATGCCACTTTTATTAAATGGCCAACAACAATTTTTGAATAATTGATGCCACTTTTATTCAATGGCCAACACATAGGTCAACACCTGTCCCATTAATGATTTATCATCCTCATCCCCATTTAATTGGGGATGGGGGCGGGGCGGGGATGAGAAAATCCTCGTTTACATTCTTATTTGTTTTTTTTAAAATAATTTTATGTAGAAAATATAAGGAAACATGCAGGAACAATCCTAACATTTTCTAAATCTAATAATATTTACACATTATTTGGACATTAATTGAATATATATCCATCTTTATTTGTATCTTTATTTAATATTTGGCTAGATGAGAAAATACAACTTGATAAGTTTAATAACTAATAATCAGTAACTTTTTCAAAATAAGCATTTAAAGTTTATGACTTGATAAGTAATAAATTTTTTGTGTAAGAAATTTTGATATCACAAGACTTTTGTACAGATAATATAGGACAATTTTTTTTGGCTTTTTAAATTTTAATGCAACTTGTTAATTGGGGATGGGGATCGGAGATGGGGGCGGGAATGGGATGGGGATAAGAACGTCATCTACGTCCCCGGTTCGGGGATGCTTTTTCCGTCTCATCCCCGTCTTTGTTAGGATTCCCTGCCCCGTTCAGGGTGGGTCCTCGTCGAGTTCGGATATTTCTCGTTCCGTTACCATCCCTAATAGCAGATACTAGAAAGGGTTTCGGTTTTTTATTTGTACGTTAGTAAAAAAAAAATTTGTTTATAAACGAAGAATGAAACGTATTCGAGGAAAAATATGTAAAGTAATTTTGAAAATGTATCTTGGTTTAAGTTTAATCTTGGCCTCTGTTTGGAGGCTCACCAGCAAAAAAAAAAAAAAAAGACTTTTTAGTTTTTTTTTTCACGTATCTCGAGATGATTGAAGGGTTAAAAATTGGAGAGAGAAAAGATGTGTGGTTAAAAAGTTGTATTGAAAATTGTAGTGTTTAAAAACCAAAAAAAAAAAAAAAAAAAAAACTCTGCCTCCGAACAGTGACTAGTGATGTTGTCCATTTTCCTGGACAATCAGAAGCAAGTAATGTAGGAGACAGAGTGGTACTTCTTTTGCAAAAGAGGAAGAAAATATAGAAATAGCATTAGACCCAATAGAGTGACAGGTTCTGGGTTTTGGAAAGCCACTGGTATTGACATCCCAATATATTCTTCCAGTAACGAAGGCCGTGGCTGCATTGGGCTAAAGAAATCCTTGGTGTACTATCGCGGAAGTGCCGGAAAAGGCACCAAAACCGACTGGCAGATGCATGAATTCCATCTTCCGGCCTGGGTTAAAGATAAAAGCTACCAAAATACTGATCAAGAAGCTGTAAGAAAACCCTCAAAATCTTTTATTCACTCAATATATTCGAGTGTAAGTTTTATGCTCTTTGTAACACTTCCTCCGTTCATTAACGGGTTAAATTATTTGCAGGAAGTTTGGACCCTTTGTCGAATTTTGAAGCGAAAAGTTTCGTACAAAAAATGCATACCAGACTGGAGAGAAGTGCTTGCTAAGAGGAACTTGAGCAACATAGATTCTTCAGATCAAAATCGCCATTGTTTCAGTAATGAGAACAAACCCTGTTGGAATCATGGTGAAAACACTGGAAACCAACAACAGATTATAGGGAACTGCGACTCAGTAATTCAAGGGCCATTAGCAGAAATATCCTACTCTTTAAATGCGGATATGAGAGATCTTAGCTCTATTGTAAACTGTGATGTTATGCCTATTTAAATCTGCTCAGGAATCCCAGTATTGGCCTACAATCTGGAACAGAAAGCTACCATATTCATGTCGTAGAACATCCTTCGTATATGGTACTTATCACTTATCAGTACAAGTTAACGATCACAGGAAGCTAGTTAATTGTGTGAAATATTTACATAAATATATAGTTTTTGGAGTCTAAAATGTCTGGCACCTCTTTTTCAACTTGAAACAAAAATTATCAAAGTAGGTATAAGTGTACCGTTAAGAGAAAAATTGAATTCTTGTGTCCTTATATGGGAAATGGTTCTCCTTTAATATATTTGGGATTATGATTAGGGTAATTGGGGTAAAATGTCCATACGTATGACACTATTTGTGTAAAACATCTCAATTTCCACATTTTTTTGCGCATAACGTCTCTATGTTTCGATTTTTTCTTGCGGTGGAGGTATATTTTGTTAGTTTAAACGTTTCATCTCCGTCAACCCCTATTTGGAAATATTAATATTTAGGATAACTGGCGCATAACGTCCCTACATATGACTCTATTCATGCAAAACATTCTAGCGTTCGCATTTTTGGCTCATAATGTCCCCACGTTTTGTCTTTCTTATGGTGAAGGCCCTTTTTGTTTGTTTAAATGTCTCCCTCAACTCCAGTTCGAACATATTAATTTACAAGTATTTAAGGACATAATCATCCAATTACATTTTATAATACATTTCTCTCATTTATCTCTAATGATGTAAAACACATTACCCAATTATAGAAGACAGTAATTCGTCCCCGTCTAGAGTGAATTATTCGTCTTTTCCGATCAAAGCAAATGTCATTGTCGACAATCAAAGATAAAGATCATGTTTTTGTATATTTTGCGTTTTATTTCATATTTTACCTTCGATTGTAGAGAGCAGTGTTTGTTTTAACCAGAGGAGACGAACAGTTCTTCGGTCGAGGATGCGTAATTTTTTCTTCTATATGTAGGTAATGAGTTTTGTCCTAATCAAGAGATCGATCAGCCGATTCAGCCTAGTTGATCGGGTAAGTTCACTAGTAATACTAAGCCGAACTCTTATGTTATCTAAATCCCCTTGTGACGACCCGAATTCTCGACCATTCGAGTGCCACTAAAAGTGACTCATATCATATTATCGAGACTTAAATAGTAATGTAAAATTATTCAAAAGAATAATTAGAATCCCATAATTTAATTTGTGAATAAAAATAGAACATAATTTTCTTACATAAAGTTCAACATAATTATCTCATCAATCTTAACCACTTTTGCCACTTCCATGTTGACCTTTATGTAAGAAAATTATGTTCTATTTTTATTCACAAATTAAATTATGGGATTCTAATTATTCTTTTGAATAATTTTACATTACTATTTAAGTCTCGATAATATGATATGAGTCACTTTTAGTGGCACTCGAATGGTCGAGAATTCGGGTCGTCACAGTTGGTATCAGAGCAAAGAGTTTTAAAAACGATTCTGTAGATTTTTGAAATTTTATTTCTTTAAAAAAAAAAAAAAAAAATCACTATTCACTGTGAACAGTAAAACGACGTGCTATTCATGATGAACAGTGAACGAAATCACTATTCATTATAAAAAAAAAAAATTTGAATTTTCACATGTCAAGTATGGTTATGATTTTGAAAAGCATGATGAAATTTGATGTGCGAATTTCAAGGACAAAATTCATTTTAAGCAAGGGAGTTTGTAATGTCCTGAAAATTTTATGGAATATAATTAGTTAGTGATATGATGTTTATATTGATGTCTTTGATAAATTTCTAGAAGTTCGGGGACTAAAGGAAAAATAAGATTTGACGATAAATTTTATTTGGGTTAAGTTATTAATTATTGATGGTGATTTGGAGAGGGCAGTGGACAGAGGCGGTGGTTGCTATGGAGATGCAGTATGGTTGGTCTTGGCCGTTGTTGCAGAGTAAATTCAACCTAGCAGTCGTGAGGTTGTAGTGATTCTGTTGTATATGTATATATATCCTACAGTCCAGCTCCTCTCACATTCTTTCCAATCTTCAGCATGTGATTTCATATCTTTCTTTGTTCTCTTTTATAACTTTACAGCGTGCATTTCATGCTTTTGTATATCTAGCCATGTTCCATGTTATCATCATGTGGTGAAAGTTTGGTGATGATGAAACCGTGGGTTCATGGTACAATTTTTGTATAAAATTGAATTACGTATTTGGACTTTAATTTAAAATCGAACAATCTTGACTATTTCTTGACTTGGCTATACGAATACGTCACGGCGTTACTTAATAAAAATGGGTGAAATAGTAGCGACACGATTTTAAAATAATTATTAATCGCGTAAAAATTCTTGGTCGCTACACCCCTGATGTAAAAGAAGACACTTGAAGCAATTGGTAGACTCGTGGTTAGTTGGGGTCTTCGTCCAAGGTGGGAGATTTGAATGCTAATTCAATCGATCAATCTAATTCAATGTTTATTTTATTTTTCCACCTTTTTTGCTGCATAGCCAGTTTACTCGCATCCAAAATTATACGTAATTTATATTGGTCTGACTCGAATATGAAAGTATAGGTATTGTGATGATCGTAAAGTTTATTATTTTTCATTTATTTTATTATACATATAAATATTGAAGTCATCAGATTGGTCTCTATATAATTTATAGACTGAAATCGTAGTACGTAGATGCACAAAATATATCTTTCTCAACCAAATGCACCAATTTACGTGTCTTCAATTGATATTTTAAATTTAACTGTCCTTAATTATTCGCAAGTTTATAAGAAAATCATTAATAAATAGATTTCAAGCTAAATTACAAATGAAATTCTTATGAATTATGTGAAAATTTGGTCACATATACGAATTGCATTAAAATTGAGAGGAAATTACACAGTGATAGGTTTTTTAAAATAACAATTAAAAAGGCAACTTTGTAAATTCTCAGTGCAATAACCACATGCTAATTCATCTTTAAATTATTAATTATTAATATTACCCCCACCGCCCCAAATTTTAAACAAATCTCATTGTCCCAGGCCCAAATAACAATCAAATCAAAATATAATACTAATATTCAGAATTCAATGCATCAAGATGAACCCAAATTACGAAATTGAAGTCTCAGAAACGTAAGCCTTTTCTCTCTCTTGATACCAACCTTCTCCTTAGTACTCCAGCCATCTCCATTCTTTAACTTTTGTTGGCTTCCATTTGCCTTTTGCATTGCACCTAAAATTTCGACTCTTAATGTCCTCATCTTCAGTGATATGATCTAGATCAAGTAGTGTTTTGTGGTTGTGCAGTGGTGGTGGGATCAGTGGTGTGATGGTTAGATGTCGGTGTTGTGGTGTTGAGATGTGCAGTGATGGTGAGATGTCGATGGTGGTTTGTGGTGGTCGATTCAATGGTTTGTGGTGGTGGTGGTTTGTGGTTGTGCGGTGGTTGTGTTCCGGTGTGAGGCAGTGATGGGTAGTGGTCGCATGGTCGGGGTGTTTTTGTGGTGGTGGTGGTGGTGGTAGGTGGCAAGTTGGGGAACATAAGCCTTTGGTGGTTGTGGAGACTTCACCAGAGGTGGTATGGGTGAGCATTTGATGCAGTGATCAATTATTGTTGCTATTGCTTTCATTGCCATGGTTATACAGTGATTCAATGGTCATTTTTCATAGGTCACACTTTAAATGTTCGGGTCACATGTGTACATTAGATGCATTAAGTTACAAGTCACACTTCACACGTTCAAGTCACATTTGATACATTAGGTGATATGTTACATTTGATGCATTGGGTCATGGGTCACACTTCAAATATTCAGTTCACATGTCACATTTGATGCATTAAGTCACAAGTCACACTTTACATGTTTAGGTCACAGATCATAGATCAAAGTCGCATGTAATTATTTACAAGTTTTAGGTTATATTTTAGATCATAGGTGGTAGTACTAAATCACATATTTTCTCTATCATCGTTGTATCTTTCCAAGACCTAGATATGTGTGTGTGTGTGTGTGGTGATGATGAAGTGACGATTATTATTGTGGTTGTGGATGTGGTGCGTTGGAATGGTTTTGGGGGGGGGGGTAATGTGTCGGAAGTCGTGGTGGTGGTGGTGCATCGAAGCCTAGATGTTATGGTGATGGTGGTGGTGGTGGCGGTGATGGTGACAGTGCGTTGAAGATACTTGTGGCAGTGGTGACATTAATGGAGATAAGGCGTCGACACAATTTGACTATGGAAGCTTGAGACAAGTTTGGTTGGAATGGGGTGAGGTGTGATGAAGTGGGTGCTTCTAATTTATATGATATATATAATTGTTTATTATACACCTGATTGATGAATATTTAAATTTTTTTCTTTATCTTTAAAATCGTAACAACCTGAACTGTGTATTTTTCCTTAAAATTTATTAGTTAAAATTTTAGTCGATGACATGTCCATCTCCTTAATATTTTTTCTGTAAAGCCCAATAAACCTGTAGTGCAATATTTTCAAGGGTTAAGTTTATAATTACAAACATTCAAGTTAAATTTTTTTTGTAATCAAGTGATTTGTAACTAATTACACTATATTAAAATAATTATCAGAATTAGGTTTTTTTTTTAATCGAAATTAGGTTTTGTAATTAATTACAATTATAAATTATGAATTAGTAAAATATTAGTGTAATTTCAATACAATTATAACTTTATTTAAATTTTTTAATTAATTATAATTGTAGTTATAATTGTA